>JBBGZY010000255.1:600000-1200000 GCA_037952925.1 Lithobates clamitans
TTTTACTTTCGCTTTAGCCTTTGTGTGTTTGTGTAAGTGCTACTTTACTTTTAAATAAATTTCAAGTTTAACAGTATTACGCTATTGGCTGCTTTCTATCACATGTGTGTTGCTTAGCTCGGAACCTACTGTGGCAGGACGTACCCCCATCGTTCCTATAGGAGCTCGTTATGGGATTCCATTTCATCTGTCTATCCCAGTTTGCGTTCTGGTAAGCAGGATCTCCTGTAGGTGTGTTGCTGCTTTTCATCTGGTGTTTCTCTATGTATGGCGGACAGTCTTTGGCCAGATTTATTCCGCTCATACTGTTTTCCCATCTGGTAAGCAGTTTGCACATGTGATCTGTAGAACCTAGAAGGTTTTTTTCTTTTCCTGGGTGACCATTACAGGCCCTTTTTCCCTTACATCTGGTAAGCAGTTCTGGATGTCATTCACGTTTCTCATTTTCACTCTGATTCTTATACTCTGCATGTTCTTCTGACAGTCATATAATCACCCCTCCAGTTGCTGTCACTTGCACTGGACTTCTTATGAAAACGTATGATTTTTTTATGATCACGTATGATTTTTTGGGTCAAGATTGAGTGTTGCACATATTTGCTTTGAAGTGTTGTACGTATCAGTATTACGCTATATTTGCTTCATATATTTTTGGGCTGAACCTCTGTGGACTGTACACACGGGACGAGTGTGTTTATCCTACCCCATCGGGACTGATCATCACAAGGCCCAGGCTGGGTTTAAGCCACCTGCCCTATTTTGGCTTACTTCTGGTAAGCTCACTACCTCACTAAAACGTTTCCTGTTTATGTTTGATTCATCACATATTTCTTCTGGAGGAAATCAACGTCACTCATTTATGACAAGACTTTATTTTTATTTATATTTATATTTATTTTTGTTGTATAAGGGACTATCCAATACACATGAGACTTCCTAAAATTGATGTCTATTATGTTGTTTACATATAGCGCGGTTTCTCTATTATAGAATTTGCTTTTGGTGTGCCTCACTTGTAACCGCAGCTTGCCACTTTTTCATTTTTCCAAGCGCAGTTTTTTTGTTTTTGATTAAATTATATATTGCTCAAACATGCCATTGCATATCTAAAAATTACACCCCAAAATACGTTCTGTTGCTTCTCCTGAGTACAGGGATATCACATGTGTGAGGCTTTTTGGGAGCCTAGCCGCGTACGGGACCCCGAAAACCAAGCACCGCCTTCAGGCTTTTTTTAAGGGTGTACATTTTTGATTTCACTCCTCACTGCCTATCGCAGTTTCGGAGGCCTGGCCATGGAATGCCCAGATGGCACAACCCCCCCCCCCCCCATGACCCTATTTTGTAAAGTAGACACCCCAAGCTATTTGCTGAGAGGTATGGTGAGTATTTTACAGACCTTGCTTTTTGTCACAAGGTTTTGAAAATTGAAAAAAGAGAAAAATACATTTTTCTTTTCTTTCTTCATTTTCAAAAACAAGTGAGAGCTGCAAAATACTCACCATGCTTCTCAGCAAATAGCTCTGGGTGTCTACTTTCCAAAATGGGTTCATTTGGGGGGGGGGGGTTGTGCCATCTTGGCATTTTATGGCCTTCAAAACTGTTGTAGGTAGTGAGGAGTGAAATCAAAAATTTACGCCCTTGGAAATCCTGAAGGCGGTACTTGGTTTTCGGGGCCCCGTACGCGGCTAGGCTCCCAAAAAGTCTCACACATGTGGTATCCCTGTACTCAGGAGAAGCAGCAAAATGTATATTGGGGTGCAATCCCAAATATAACCATGGCATGTGTGAGCAATATATCATTTAGTGACAACTTTTTGTACATTGTTTTTATTTTGTTATTATTCAATCACTTGTGACAAAAAAATTAAATATTCAATGGGCTCACCATGCCTCTCAGCAATTTCCTTGGGGTGTCTACTTTCCAAAATGGGGTCATTTGGGAGGGTTTTGTACTGCCCTGCCATCTAAGCACCTCAAGAAATGACATAGGCAGTCATAAACTAAAAAAATGTAAATTCCAGAAATTGTACCCTAGTTTGCAGATGCTAGAACTTTTGCACACACTAATAAATTTACCCTTATTGACATTTTTTTTACCAAAAACGTGGCTGAATACATTTTGGCCTAAATGTATGACTAAAATTGAATTTATTGGATTTTTCTTATAACAAAAAGTAGAAAATATAATTTTTTTTTCCAAATTTACGGTATTTTTCCGTTTATATCGCAAAAAATAAAAATCCCAGAGGCAATCAAATACCATCAAAAGAAAGCTCTATTTGTGTGAACAAAAGGATGCAAATTTCATTTGGGTACAGCATTGCTTGACCACGCAATTACCAGTTAAAGCAGCGCAGTGCCAAATTGTAAAAAGTCCTCTGGTCTTTAGGCAGCCAAATGGTCCATGGCTTAAGTAGTTAAGACACCTTTATTGAAGTCAGATAAAATCCAAATGGTCACAAACGATCACATAGACACCAGGGGAACAGGACAAGACAAGTCTTACATGTTTCACACCACAAATAGCTATGATTAAGCACCCATTTGTGGTATGAAACATGTAAGCCTTGTCTTGTCCTGTTCCTCTGGGTTCTATGTGATCCTTTGTGACCATTTGGATTTTATCTGACTTCAATAAAGGTGTCTTAATGGAGTGCATCCGTCCAGCCATTTTTTGCTCTTTCTATGCATTTGCAGCTGTCTTTTGCTAGCAGGAGGTGTAACCTTAGGATGGTTTACCTAGAGTGGTGAGTTCTTACCTTGTTGGAGTCTGGACCATGGGTGGCCCTGTTGACATCACTCAATTTGGAAAGTCCTCCAAACAATGACTGCAGTCAATGTCCGGTTGTGCTACAATTGCCAACGGTGGGAGATTTGTCCATCAATGCTGTTTAGCATGGATTAGGGTAATCGGTAGATTTTTCTTGTTCGGCCCTCGCAGTTAGAGAAATTATAACAAGTTAGGGTGTTTTTACCACCACACTTTCTGCTCCTTTCTTTGCAGTCTTATCTAAAACTTGTGCATAGCATTCATTCTTTTTTCCCACGTCACATAAATGCTGTGTGGGGGTACTCAAATACTAAAGGGATTGCTTAGAGACTGTGGTTAAATTATAGGGCATGTTTTAAGAATGCGGGTGCACTGTATACAAAAGCTTCAGGGACGGGAGTGGCAGGAGCCAAACACATACAGCACGGAAAAGTATATACTCACGTACTCAGGAAGTGGTGGAGAAAAAGTCTATTACCTCTGGAGGTTTACTGTTAGTGACACAGCCCAGAGGTTATAGTAATTACCAAGTCCTTCTGCAGGACCTACAAAGCAGATCTACAACTGCTGGAAAAAAAGCAAATGAAAGATATTTACAGCTTTGCTAGCATGCACATATTTTTCCTAATATGTAGCTAAGATCATCTAAAAAAAATAAATAAAAAGTTTAGTTCTGCTTTTAATTATCAGGAATAGCCTTATTTTAAATTTAAAAAAAAAAAAAAAGATCTGTAAAGCGCTGAATCCTATACAGCTACACTTGGATTCTGGTGTTGTGCCTGCTAAAAATATGTCGGCAGCTGAGCCATGAGTGGATCAATTTCACTAATAAAATTAAGGGTGTTCAACTTGGGGGCGTCACTGCTGAGTGATTACATATCGTCTCAAGAGACTTGCTGTTGCAGGGAAGTTAAAATGTGCAATTACAGAGATAATGGCAGTCAAAAAGCTCACACCTCCCCAAAACAACTTTACAAAGAAGGAATGTGAGCTTTTAAAGCGGCTTCTCATTGGCAACATGTGCAAAGTAGAGAGGACATTACTCTACAAGCAAGTGTAATTTTATCTCTGCAGTAGATTTTAAGGAGACCATCAAATGGAATTGTTAAAGTTCCCCATCCCTTGGTCTTGATTAACTGAGTTAATAATAGCATGGTACTGTGGGCACTAAAAGGTAGCTCAATGTACCATTCATTTTGAGTAAATACTGTTTCAACAATCTCCAGGTCAGCTGCCTGTAGCTAGACCTACTGATCGTTTTAACCAGGCATGTCAAACCTGCAGACACTGTGACCTGTACAATAGAATTTGCCCACCAAACACATTCAGAAGAGTGTCTCTGGACTTCCAGTATTGGCTTTCTTCATGGCCCTCTACATTTATTCACTTGACATCCTAAAACTGCAAAAAGAGTTAGTTCTGAAAGACTTTCTACCAGACACTACAGTTGCAGTTCTGAACAGGAGCAGGTAGCTATATGAGGTTCACCATGTATCACTGACTGCTGGTCCTGCTCAGATCAATGTCTGAATTGTGGAGTATCTCCACAAACCAGCATCCTATTAATACTGGCTTGGGGGCCTAAAAAGCAAGGCAGTGCTGCCCCCCACCCAGCCCTGCCTTGCTTTTTAGGCTCAGAGCTTAGAATCTAAGCTCAAGGCTACTTTCACACTGGGGAGTTGGCGGTCAAGCATGGCTATTTTTAGCTGCGCTTTACCGTCGTTTTTGCGGCCCGCTTTTAACACCCGCTAACGGCCAAAAAAGGGTTAGCGGGGGTATGTCGGCGCTGCCTATTGATTTCAAAGGACAGGGGCTCTGTAAGAGCAGTGTATACACTGCTCCTACAGTGCCTCAAAGATGCGTCTTGCAGGACTTTTTTGGGCATCCTGCCAGTGCACCCCCCAGTGTGAAAGCACTGGGGCTTTCACACTGGAGTGAGAGGAGAGGCTCTGTACAGGCGCAATGCAGGTGCTTTAGCTAAGCCTAAGAGGCCTCTCCCCTAAAGGTGGTAGGTGGGCAGGGAGATGCCTTAGTTAACCACTTCAGCCCCGGAAGGTTTTACCCCCTAATGGCCAGGCCATTTTTTGCGATACGGCACTGCGTCGCTTTAACTGACAATTGTGCGAGAGGGTGTGCGATGCTGTACCCAAACAAAATTAATGTCCTTTATCTTTGCCACAAATAGAGCTTTCCTTTAGTGGTATTTGATCACCTCTGCGGTTTTTATTTTTTGCGCTATAAACAAAAAAAGACACACTTTTGAAAAAAAATGTATATTTTTTTACTTTCTGTTATAATACGTATGCCAAAAAAATATATAAAAAAAATGTATTCATCAGTTTAGGCCAATGTGTATTCTGCTACATATTTTTGGTAAAAAAAATCACAATAAGTGTATCTTGATTGGTTTTAATGTTTTTACTAGTAATGGCGGCGATCTGCAATTTTTAGCGGGACTACAACATTGCGGCGGACAAATCTGACCCCAAGTGACACTTTTTGGGGACCAGTGACATTATTACATTATTAATTCTCTTAATTTGCCAGGGTTTCCTCTCACTTTCTAATTGGCTATGGCACAGGGCGTGAAGAGAAATCACCTCAATGCGACACAGATGGCAAAAAAAAAAAAAAATCTGACTGGGGTTATAATCCTTATTTACTCTTTTCAAAATGGGAAAAAAAAATTTCCCCATAGTTCTACTTTAAGCCTGAAGGGTCCATTCTCACCGGGCATAGTGGAACTGCATTGGGCGGCTTTTCCAGCACAAAATGCCTGGTCTCCTGCATGCTCAGGTAACACCACTGCGTCTTTCTCAATGCAGTCCAAGGCAATCCACCACCTCGCATGGTGGCCATATGAACGTATTAAACATCAAACAAAGAACCTGTGCAATATGCTGAGATTTGCGCATTGACAACGCAGTGATCCTGCCAGACTGCACCTTGCACCAGCCGCTGCATTGTAAAGCAGCAGCTGATGACCCTTATCGTATACTTGTGTTTATTTTATCACATATTTTTACTGTGATTTACATCCCCTCTTGGTCATACTAGCCAGTTTAGGGTTAATACTAGGCCTGGCTGTTTTTTTATTCTCGGTCTGCTAGCAAAGAGTTATTTCTTGATACATCCATACTGGCTTAGCCTAGGTCTGGCCAGAGTGAGTATAAATGACACATCATCTCCATGGTAGTGTATGGCTTGACAAAGGAGGCAGAAGGGCACTGAAATGCGTAACCACGCCCATCTGATTCCATTTCCACAGGCGGTGACGTTACATCCAGTCCTGCGTCTCTTTGCTTTCCAACGTGGGTCCCAGGACATGATGATTCACTCCACAGCAGCAGACCATCCGGCTGGTGTCCTCCCACAGAGCGGGAGGACGCTCTAGCAGTTTACTCAGAGATGGAGACATGTCTATTTTATATCACGAAACAGTGAGCCGCCATTTTGTCTTTCATAATAAAGCTGTGATATAACTTTTGCAATTACTCTGGTGCCCTCTGCTGTTTTATTTGTATTCTTCCAGAGATCACTTTAGTCTCATGAGGAGCAGCTGCTGGTGTTTTGTAGAATATTACAGGGAGTTTATGGACTTTTGATAAAGACTGTATGTGAGCTATCTCAGAGGTGTAACTAGAGCCCCTGGCCAGAGCCCTCCACTCTGGGCCTGGGGCTCTTCCCACTGATCTCGGGGACCTTTACTCCTGTCACGGGACCTTTTATTCTGGTCCCACAGCAGGCCCTTTCCTGCCATCCTGGGGCTCCCTCTCGGTAGTGTCGCCACTGGTGTCAGTAGTTGATTTTATTATTTATTTTTGGGGGGGGGCTTTGGTGAAATATAAGTGGTCTAAACAGACCTCTGATGTTTCACATTTGAGACACAGAAAGGAAATTGGAGACACAGCCTCAGCTGCACAGAATAAATAGACAGAACTAGCTCTGCTCTGTTCACAAACTGAAGCATATACACAGTTTACTATGCTTCAGTTATGAATGGACACAGGAGCAATTGGTACTGATCACTCACTGTTTATTCAGAAAAAGAAAGTGCTGGTAAATTTTATATATATATATATATATATATATATATATATATATATATATATATATATATAAAATATACCCTGTTTCCCCGAAAATAAGACCTAGCGTGATTGTCGGTGATGGCTGCAATATAAGCCCTTCCCCCCAAATAAGCCCTAGTTACTTGTAGGTCTTATTTTCAGGGTAGGGCTTATTTTCGGGGAAACAGGGTAGGGCTTATTTGGGGGGTAGGGCTTATATTGCAGCCATCACCGACAATCATGCTAGGTCTTATTTTCGGGGAAACAGGGTATATATATATATATATATATATATATATATATATCTATCTGAAACAACTAATCGATTAATCAACAAATAATCGATTATGAAATTAATCGATTACTATTTTCATAATCGAATAATCGGCCAGTAACATAATGGGGTTAAAAAAAGATAAAATTAGCCCTTTATAGTACAAAAAGAGCAAATAATCGCTACTGTAAATATTACTTTCACAGTTCTACAGTAAAAAAATGAACCCCTTACAGTAGTGATTATCTGCTTTTTTTTGGACTATAAAGGGCTAATTTTAGTTTTTTTAACCCCATTATGTTACTAAACATCTTATGCCACGTACACACGATCGCACATTCCAACAACAAAATTCATATTTTTTTTCCGACGGATGTTGGCTCAAACTTGTCTTGCATACACACAGTCACACAAAGTTGTCGGAAAATCCGATCATTCTGAACGCGGTGACGTAAAACACATACGTTGAAACTATAAACGGGGCAGTGGCCAATAGCTTTCATCTCTTTATTTATTCTGAGCATGCGTGGCACTTTGTCCGTCGGATTTGTGTACACACGATCGGAATTTCCGACAACGGATTTTGTTGTTGGAAAATTTTATAGCAAGCTCTCAAACTTTGTGTGTTGGAAAATCCGATGGAAAATGTGTGATGGAGCATACACACGGTCGGAATTTCCGACAACAAGGTCCTAGCACACATTTTCCGTCTGAAAATCCGACCGTGTGTACGGGGCATTAACCTTGTCTCTAAAGCTCTTAAAACAAGCTATAAACGAACCAGCCTCTTAAAAGAGCGCTACTGTTTTAGAGTAAGGCCTCTGAGCAGACCTGCCTGTGGTGGCAGTGTGTGTTGCAGACACTTATTCTGAAATCATAATTGGTATTGCTAAATTAATGGAAGTCCTGACCCTTCCTCAACAAATGTCATTGGTGGCAGTTAAAGGGTTAATTGAGTAATTAGCCCAGTGATTGTGGTCCCGCAAGCTGGAAAATCTTTGTGCTGGGCGCAGAGTGGCATTGTTACGTAAGTGACAGGATGGTGTGAGGTTGGCCGGTCCTTTGTCGCGAGTTAGCGAGGAGGGCAGGGATCTGCTACCCGCGTTCATCACATGGCGCCCTCCTTAGACTTGAGTTTGATATGCCTATTTTTCATGTTTGGCTAGAGATCTAGTAAATACTTTCTGAAGTCTAGGTAATGGCACAAGATCCCTCTTGAGCTTACCTTTAGCAACATACGTCATGTTTTTTTTCTGTTTGCTGTTTAATGGGGCTTAAACAACAACAACAATCAAGCGTAGTTTAAGGTTCAAAGATCTGACAATCGATAATGAATCTAGCCATATTGATGCAGAGTGTAAATAGTCTTTGGTGCTCAGGGATTTGTTTTGAAAAAAATTGGCTTGTTTATCATTCCAGAGCATCTACTAAATGTGGGATAAGGGTAATCATGTACAGCAGTGAAGTGGATGGTGTCATATTGATCAGTAGTAAACGTGCACATGAAATCTGATTTTCCCCAGGTTCTGATCATAGTTATGATAAGGAATAATGGTTGGAGACTGCCTGCATTTAATCCCCTGTCATGCTTGACTTGCTCTCAGAAGTCTTGCGTGCATACTTAAGAAAACATAAATGTTTCTGGCTGACAAAGTGGTTTGTATAACACATGTAAATACAGCATGGACTGGAACAGCAAACATATAGGTATAAAGCATTAAATATATAGAAAGGTCAGACTTACTTGAGATTCCCACCAACCTGCAAAACTATGCTGAAAAGTCAGTTCTACTGCTGCTGACACTGACGTTTAAGTGGTAAAAACACAAAAACAAAAAAATGTATTATATTGCAGCATACGAATTCTTAGGCTAGAATCGCACAAATGCAGGTCGGGGGAACACATGCTAATCGCCCTCGTTGCTCGACCCACAGGCAAAACATACCGCACTTTAGCAGATGCACCAGGGTTCTATTCATTCTTAATGGCACCCCCATGCATCGAAAAACCTGGCACGCTTTTGGGTGCGCAAAACCACGTTCAGCCACAGCACCATGCAGTTCTATGTGGCCACATTTTGAAAAAAAGGGTTGGAGACTTTTTCTCCACATTTCCCACTGGTATAGCAGCTCATTCAATTGAATGGGCTTGTAGGCAGGTAGTTTACTGTATGTTTAGTTAGCATCCGTCTGCTCAGGTCGGGGAAAAGGGTTACTGTTTTGCCGCCTTTCCCGTATGTGTTTGCAGGCTTTCTCTGGGGTTCAGCCTCAGTCATATATCCTATAAAAGGGAAGGGCTTCGGATCCTAGGGGGCACAAACTCAACTAGGGATACGTGCAGAGACTTGATGGGACCTGTGGTCCGCTCTGGAACGCCAATCCACCATACACCACCAAGAATATGGACTTCTCCGTTCAAGCTTTTCCAAGTATAGACTATTCCCAAAGATGCTTCACTTGTGCAGGTAGCCTGGGGCAGCCACAGCTAGGTTTAGTTAGGAGAAAGACGTTACTGTTTGTCAAACATGTTGTGCCAAGTTAAAAGTAAAAGTTTATTCAACTGCTCAGAGCCTAGTCTGAAGTTATTCAAGGGGTGCATGTGAGGTCTTGGCGTATTCCTAAAGAACCTGGGTCCATAAAAGCAAAATGGGGTATGTGTAACATCACTACCACAAAGGTTAATTCAGCAACATAAGGAGGAAGAGTTAGTTGCCATGAATAATCACAAGGAAGAACAGCTACCAGTCGTTGGCATGGTACCTGGTTAGGTGACCGGTTCTCTGGTAGCAAGGAGGTCGGTGCTCTTACTTCCTTCCTAGCTGTCCCTCTCCGCTGGTCACTGGGAGCGGCCTAAAGTCATAGATATCTATGGTCACTGATCACTAGGTATGGGTGTTTTATTATGAAGTGTGAGCATGCGTGAGGTCTATGCTATGCGTCAGGAGGGACTCCATTCTGTTACTGGCAGTGAGGTAACAGTGGTACACTGACTGGTGGACCGGGCAGAGGCTCAGCCTGTCCCTCTGAATGCAACATATATATCAGTACAATTGTGTAGGGCACAGGGCGAAACAGCTTACGGAGGAACTCTATATTTTAGTACTACACTCGTGGCTCATCTCTGAGTCAAAGGGCCGCCTTAATGTTTGATTCCTCACGTGACCATGACCCCATCTGGACCCGGGCATTGATATGCATGCCTGCGGGTAAAGTGCTAACCTACATGCAAAAATTAGTGACCCAGTTCATCGCCTGGCATAGCCAAAAGAACCCCTGGGGGCACCATTCTGCCCCCCCCCCCCCCCCCCGCCCGCAGGCTGTTGTGCTCACGTAAACGCAGCATGCAGGACCCGCATATGTGTGAACCTAGCCTTGGATGTGATGACTGGATTTGTTTTCTTTTTGCCTTTTCACATTGATCCGCCCAGTAATTCAGTTCTTTTTCAACTTCAACAGACCAAGTTCCAAGCTATCCAGCAATAGTGGCAGAGTTGTGAAAACCATTTAACACTGACAGGGGTGCCTACAATGGTCAGATCTATTTATTATGCAACTTCCAGAAAAAAAATGTTGCTGTAACTGCTTAAAAAGTTTTATCTGGAATTTGGCTTTAATTTGTAAGCCAAGTCCATCTAAATCTGTCAGTGCAGCTAACATTACTCTCTTCAGGCTGAGAGTGCTGCTGTCCATAAAGACATGGATGAGCGAGTTTGGGGTGGAGGAACTTGACTGGCCGGCACAGAGCCCTGACCTCAACCCAATAGAACACCTTTGGGATGAATTAGAACAGAGACAGTGAGCCAGGCCTTCTCATCCACATCATTGCCTGACCTCACAAATGTGCTTCTGGAAGAATGGTCAAACATTCACATACACACTCCTAAACCTTGTGGACAGCCTTCCCAGAAGAGTTGCCGGAGTTATAGCTGAAAAGAATGGGCCAACTCCATATTGAACCCTATAGACTAAGTCGCCATTAAAGTTTATGTGCGTGTAAAGGCAGGTGTCCCAATACTTTTGGTAATATAGTATAAATCTGTATGTATGTGTGTATGTACACACAGTATATTGTGAGAATTAGCCACCACCCGCTTTCTTCTTTTAAAGGGCTTTTCTTGTGAATCAAAACAGGTTTCCCTCACAGAGGTTTGCAGCATTTCATTATTGCAAAGAAATAGACATTCAGCCTCCTGGCTTATACATACAAAACTGACATTCTTTACTTCCACTTCAGGCCCTTGTCTGGCTCCTACAAACTGTTTCACAGTACCACTCAGTACCTTGATCCATAAACTTGGCAGCCACTTGCTGCTCTGGCTTCCATCTGTACTCCTCCACTGTCTGCCAGGTGGAGGCCAGAACCGTGGTCAGGTCACTACTAAAAGCCCAGCACACACCTGACTGGTTAGTGTGCTGGCTGTTCACAAAATCTGGACCCAGAACTAAAGATTTCATCCCACCAGGAACTCTTAGAAATCTCCAGGTTCCAGGTCCCAAAACGGACTTAACGAAAACAATAAGGAAACTAAAAAGTCAGTTTCCTCTGCAAACCCCCTGGAGCCCCTCAACCTGACTGGTTGAGAATCCTGTGTTATAATCTTTATTTAGACCCTGGCAGGGTACTGCACTGCAACTATATATATATATATATATATATATATATATATATATATATATATATATATATATATACACACAGTGATGTGAAAAAGTATTTGCCCCCTTTTTTACTCTGGTTACTCAAAGATAACCAGAGTAAAAAATAAATGAATCCATCATTTAAAAACTGCATTTTCTAAGACAAAAAAGCTCTCCAAACCTGCCTGGCTTTATGTGAAAAAATAATTGCCCCCTAAACCTAATAACTGGTTGTGCCATCCTTGGCAGCAACAACTGCAATCAAGGGTTGGCGATAACTGGCAATGAGTCTTTCACATTGCTGTGGATCAATTTTGGCCCACTCTTCTTTTCAGAACTGTTTTAATTCAGCCACACTGGAGGGTTTTCCAGCATGAACGGCCTGTGTAAGGTCATGATACAGCATCTCAATTGGTTTTTAAGTCCGGGCTTTGACTAGGCCACTCCAAAACCTAAATTTTGCTTTGTTTGAACCATTTGAAGGTGGACTTGCTGTTGTGTTTTGGATCATTATCCTGCTGAATAACCCAAGTGCACTTGAGCTTGAGGTCACGAACTGATGGCCATTTTCCTTTAGGATTTTCTGGAAGAGTTTAGAATTCATGGTTCCATCAATTATGGTAAGTCATCCAGGTCCTGAAGCTGCAAAGCAGCCCCAGACCATCACGCTACTACCAACATGTCTGACTGTTGGTATGGTGTTCTTGTTCTGAAATGCTGTATTAGCTTTATGCCAGATGTAACAGGACGCACACCTTCCAAAAAGTACATTTTTTTTGTCTCATCAGTCCACAGAATATTTTCTTAAAAGTCTTGGGGATAATCAAGATGTTTTTTGGTAAATGTGAGATGAGTTAAAGGGAATTCCAAGTTTAAGTGTACCTGCACAGGGTGACACTGTGGGTACATGGGTAACAGTGTGCCAACATCCCAATAATGGACATAAGAAAACTAGAGACTAGAGGAATGGACTTTAAAGGCACACAAGTAGACTGTCTAAAAATAGTAAGATTGGTTTATTGGGTACAAAATTGAGTGAAGACAGGTGTTGCATATAAATGCATATAAAAATTCATAAGGTTAATATTCTATACACCACACTTAACCTTTGACACCACTTAATATGATACATAAATGTAGTAGTGTATCCGACAGGACCCGTAGTAATGTCCAGGTGAAGATGTAGGAAAGCAGGCCTGTGGGTCAGGATGTGGATCCGGGCATACAGTATATTTTATTTGCTCAAAGAAAATAAAAGAATATATGTCCGGATCCACATCCTGACCATGTACATGTACATCACTTTGTTTCTAATCTGTTCTTGAATTTATTTAGATTGTAGCATGATGTGTGGCTTTTTGTGATGTGTTAGCGTGCTTCACATTGTCAGACAGCTTCTATTTATGTGATTTCTTGATTCAACAGGTCTGGCAGCAATCAGGCCTAGGTGTAGCAAGTGAAATTTAACTCAACTTTCCAAAAAATTGTGGTTAATCACAGTTCATTCATGATTCAGCATGGGAGGGGGCAAATACTTTTTCAGGCAGGTTTGAACAGCTTTTTTTCCCTTAAAGCGGAGGTCCGCTGAAATTTTTTTTTTTTAAAGTCAGCAGCTACGCGATGTTAGCATCCGAGGCCGAACCGTCCCTCGGGTGCTGCCGCCGCCATCTTCGGTAGGGGAATCGGGAAGTGAAGCGTTGTGCCTTCACTTCCTAGTTCCCTACTGCGCATGCCCGAGTCGCGCTGCGCAATCCGAATGGTCCCTGCTGTCTCTGGGACCTGTGTGTCTCCCAGCGGACAGTGAGGGGGGGATGGGAAGTGGCGTAGACCCCCCACGGGAGTCCATGCCCGGAAGTGGGTGCAAATACCTGTATTATACAGGTATCTGCACCCCCCCCCCCCCCCTGAAAGGTGCCAAATGTGACACCGGAGGGGGGGAGGTTTCCGAAAAGTGGAAGTTCCATTTTTGTGTGGAACTCCGCTTTAATAAATGAAATAATAATTTAAAAACTGCATCTTGGATTTGCTCGGGTTATCTTTGTGTAATATTACAATTTGCTTGATGATCTCAATCATTTAAGTGTGAGAAATATGCAAAAAAAATCAGGAAGGGGGCAAATACTTTTTCACAGCACTGTAGCTGTTAATACATCCTCTCACAGTGCTATCATGCCCATATGTTCAAAATCATCAAAGTTACATATTTGTACTTTATACTGTTCATATCCCTGCCGAGGCAACCCGATTTTGAATAAAAATACCAGTTTTTGTTAGTTTTTATTTCAAATAAAAAAAAAAAACTTTAAAATAACAAAACATATAACAGAAAACATTTGCCTGTAAAAAATGCGTTGAGCTATACCTTTTACTCTTCACACTGATAATCATAAGTGCCAATATTAGTGATACTTACAATAAAAAAAATGACCAACTAATGCATGAAAATCAATGTAATTCCATACATTATTAATACAAATAACGTCCCACTATGATTCCAAAACCTACATGTGTTGTGCTGTGTTTCTACCACCACATAAAAAGTATGTGTGTGTATATTAATTGGTTCATTGAGTAAAGTATTGGGGGGATAACTTTCTTGAAGCATTTATGTCGACCAGATTGTACATTGGGGAAATTATAAACTGCAAGTTGACCTCTGCCATATGGAGGTCTGATAATTTGGCAAGAGGCTAATTTAATGTGATTGTGCTTGATTAGCTACTTCAGCTCTAAACCTGGAAGTGATGAAATCATCGCTGCCTCCGTTTGCATTACTCGCATGGAGATCTGGGAACAGATGTTCCCTGATCCCCTCCTGCTTACCTGATGGGACATTTTTTAGCATTTCCAGGCTCCCCATAGGAATGGGAGAACCCTGGAACCATTGCAGATGGCAGGAGGCAACTCTGGAGGGGTGCCTTCCCTTCTCACTACTGTAAAAGTGATTGGGCAACTGTAGAGCCACCTGGATTGCCTTTACTTAACTGTCAACCGCAATAACAAGTTCACGGCTGCAGTCAAAAACTTGCGTTAGCCAGGACATTTTAAATTGGCCTAACGATGTCAAGTGGTTAAAGGGTCAATCCACACAAAACTGTTGTTGATAGATGCTGGAGAAAACTGACAATCTCTTAGATTTCTTGAGAATGATATGTGAGTTTCAGTTCCTGGATCTGCAAACTTGCTATGGTCATGTAAAAAATAGGGAGATTTAAACTCCCCGATATTATGCAGAATTTATCAGGAACTGGAGCACATAAAGGTGAATGGAAACAGAGTTGTGAATTATAGCAGACAGGTTTTGCTATTGGAGTAATCAAGACACAAGAAGCTAAAGGCTGACCCTACCCCATCAGGCTCCATCTATATCTAAAATATCACCCTCAATTATACAGACCTTTAAATGCACCCGGCCCTGTGTCTGTAGATGTTTCTGAATAGTTGTTGGCGTCATGCTGTATACACCACTTTAAATATGACGGGCAGGTTCAAATAAGTTGTGACATCTAGTTGCCAAGGCACAATCTCAGTTTTCGTATTTGGTTTTTAAATAACTTGCCAATTACACACAGTCATTAATTCAATAAAATCTTCTAGTAAACTAAAAGTTGAGTCTCCAAAGGGTACCAGCTGTGCCCTTTCAAACCTATTACACAAATTGCTTAAAATGATGCTTCAAGCTAACCTCTAAATACTTTGTATACAGCTAAATAGGGGTTTCAACCTGCTAAATGATTGACATTTCTGTTCAGCCATTCCTGAGATTTACACAGCCCCGCTAGACAGAAGTTGATGACCTGGTTTTATTCTACTAGAGTTAAAGCGGGGTTCCACCCAAACTTTGAACATTATCTCTATGCATTCTCTTCCTTGCCTAGATGCTGACATGCTGTGTAAAAAAATTTAAATCGCCGTAATTACCTTTTTTTTTCTAATCTTCTTAGCACTTCCTGGTTTTCCTCCCAAGGTTTCTAGCCTCTCCCAGACCTCCCACAGTCCCCTGGGAGCTAGTCTCAGGCTTCCCAGCATGCATTGTGCAACAGCGTCATCACAACATCTCGGTGAATGCTGGGAGCACAGCATTCACCGCATCCAGGAAATACATGCTTGTGGGCTTCAAATTCCCACAATGAAGATGGAAACCGCCTTCAGTGAATTTTATAAGTTATTCTTTACAACAAAATCGGACACAGGCGGACTTATTACACAGAACATGTGAGTAGATAATCATGAGAAGAAAAGTTTGTGAATGAACTCCAAAAAAAAAAAACGATAGATAGGTGGACCCCCGCTTTAAGTAATACAATTAGGTCTCATCTCCTTTCCCAGCCTGTTACTGGGCAATCAAGTGGAACTCATCTCTTTTTTTTTCTCCTATTAGCACGTTCATTGTGAGCACATGTACACTGCAGAACAGATGATTGTCCCCAAGTCAGCTATTTACACTGGTTGCACTTAATATAGATTAAACCATTTTAAAAGTGCGTGTATATCTGTATCAGTTAAAGATTTTTTTTTTTTCGTTATATAGCTGCTGTTCAGCTTTAAAGTGAATTAATTTGTCTACATGCAGATGGACTTGGCCCGTCTTCTGTAATCTTTTTGTCAAATACCTGAAGACAAAGGGTACAAACAAAGTGCAGATTAGACAGCCTAGAGAACAGTAGTCTATACAAAGATGAGTTTGCTGTGCACACTGCTGCTGGGATGTAACAAAAGCAGAAGAATGTCCCCAGGTCTGTTCAGCCTAACAACAGTGTACAAAGAAAATCTGTCTTTCATCAAGAACTTCCCTCTGTACTGCATTTCACATTCTCCATTTACAAGACTTAAAGTAGAACTATAGGCAAAACATTTTTTTATATTTTGGATAGAGCAAGGGAGGTTATGACCCGTAATATATATATATTTTTTTCCATCTGTGTCTCTTTGCAGAGATTTACCTTCACTTCCTGTCCCATAGCCCAACAGGAAGTGAGAGGAAATTCCTGCAAATTAAGGGAATTCCTTGGGGACCCCCCCGGTTACCAGACCCAGTGTCCCCATTGGAAGATTTCCTCTCTATTACTTTTCTGGGGGCAACCCAAAATTTGTGATTTTCTTTTACTTTCACTTTCAATGATAATGGTAAACAGGACAAATAGAGAGGATGAATCTCCCTAACGGGAGCACAGCAATACAAACTGACAGGTTTTCTAATCCCTCTCCACTCTGTCCAAAGCTAAAAAAAAAATGTTGCCTTTAGTTATACTTTAAGCTGGATATACACGTTCAGTTTTTTCGTTCAACCAAGGGTTGAATGAAAAAAAAAAAAAAACTGACAGATCCCTCCATCAACACAATGATGTCTGTTGTGGTGGTCTCTCCCGCTGCGCTATTATATTCTGACAGGGTTACTTCCGCTCCCTGCCAAGATGGAATGTTTAAATGCTGTTTTTCCAGCAAGATTAATCGTCAGAAGCCAGTCGTTAGTTGAACAGGCAGTGGTATATGTGGACCGAAAGTCAGCCGGTTCCTGCTGAACTGGCTGACATTCGGTATGTGTAAGAAAAAAAAAACTGCGCTAAAATGTGACGAAAATAGTAATGATATGAAAAACTAAGCATACAAATATAGTGGTGTACAATAAGTGCTAAATTAATATCATATTACACTCAAACAAAAACCATAATAATTGGTAAATGCACACATATGTGTTAATCGTGTCAGATCAATGCTCTGAATGAGTGGTATAGTTCATAGATATAGTAGAAAATGAAAAAAGTCCCCTGGTAACTCTGTAAAATCCCAGTGAGAAGTGGAAACCAAAATGCACCATGCAGAGTGAACCTCCACCAACAATCAAAATGCGCTTACCAGATGGGAAGCGCAAATAGGCTCAACTAGGACAACTTCCAGGTAGGGCTGCAGGAATATGGGGACAATCCTCTGGATCCCTTGTGTATAGTGAGTGTATAGACCAGACCCTGGTATGCTGTCTAGGATATATCTTCATATGGCATGGCTCCAACCACTCAGCAACCTGCCACACACCGCCTGATCATCACCGACATCTCCTCTATCCGGGGTACAGATCACACACAGCGGACACCTAATACAGCCCAATACCAAATTCGGTATGTGTGTACTGGGCTTTAAACTGACCATACATGGGTCTTTTTTTTTTTTTTTCATTCAACCAGCGGGTTCAATTAAAAAACTGACCCGATTTCCCAATCCACACATTGGCAGGGTGGATGGGGAAAAATGAAAATTAAACCCGCGCCGTGGAAAAAAGTGAATAAATAAATAATATGTGTTGTATAACAACATGTATAATAAAGTGCTTAGTGTCAATAGTGCAAATAAAGTGCAATCAATAAATTTCAACAGATGTGCAATCAATAAAATTCCTCAAGTGTGGGGTACAGGGTTGGTGACACGTTGATATAATCTTGGTGACTTCCTGTGCTCCCCTCCTGGGTCCCCACTCACCAGATAAAGATGACAAATGCGCCTGTGTTATATATATATATATATATATATATATATATCAAGATGGTGCCTCCCATCCAATGAATAGGTTGGTTGGTCGTGCCTCAGAGAATGGGATCTTCTCTCCTCCACCACATGATGTAATTCCTACCCACTCATAAACAAAGCTTCCCTCAAGACACAAAATGGCGCCCGCACTCCCTGTCTACCAATTATTCTCCTGCATTTTCACACTGTCACATGGACTTCCCATAGAGACTTCAAGTGAACGATTTACCACACATCACACAGGCATGGTCCATAAAAAAAACCTGCTCTGAGAGATGACATGCAGCCATAGCTTAAATGCATGCTTTTAGAAATGTGACTGCAAGGAGGTTGCAGAAAATCAGCAGAGATGGGATGCAACAAAGGAAAATAAGTGCTTTATTAAATAACGAATAACTAGAACTGTATTACAATAAAAATTACAACTGTTCATGATGCACAGTGCTTTAGCAAACTAAGGGGGTTATTTACGAAAGGCAAATCCACTTTGTACTACAAGTGCAAACTACAAGTGCAAAGTGCACTTGAAATTGCACTGAAAGTGCACTTGGAAGTGCAGTTGCTGTAGATCCAAGGGGGACATGCAAGGAAAATAAAAAACAGCATTTTAGCTTGCACATGATTGGATGATAAAATCAGCAGAGCTTCCTCTCATTTCAGATCTACCCCTCAGATTTACAGCAACTGCACTCCAAGTGCACTTTGCACCTTGTACTTTGCATCTGTAGTGCAAAGTGGATTTGCCACTCGCCAGAAAAAATGGACCCTCAACTTTGCAGTCTGGGGGTCAAACATGCTTGTGCCTGATGTTGGGAATACAGGTCTCTAGATAGGGTAGATTGGTAGGGTCTTTGAATATTACTCTTTGGGGTGGCTAGGACATCCCCCAGGCTCAACAAAACAAAATGATGCTCATAGTGAAGTACTGTAAAATGTATTTTAATTGCGCAATTACAAGAATAACTTACAAAATTCCAGATAAAAACGAGCATGGGACAAAACATAAGGTTCTTCCGGGTTCGCCGCAGCGCAGCCTTCGTTCCACGAAGGGTGGAAATGACGTCGATGGTTGTAAAACGTCTTGGTGTCTAAGATATTAGATGTTGAGCATTGTTAAGAAATAAGAGTTTTTAAATTAGTTTAGATACAGTAGCTAAAGCATGGATTGTGCACCTATAAAATGTAATTTTCTTGTCAAACGCTAAAATGTAATTTTGTGTTTTGCTTACTTTTAAATTTAAAGCAGCATTTGAACTCGTATATATTGATTTATGTGCCGTGGCTTATAACAAACCCCAATAAGTGTGTCAAAATCATTACTTTTGTAGCACAAACTTTTTGGCTCTACCCACTATATCTTAATGTTTGACTATTTGCAGTCCTGGTTTTTTTATTTTGTAGGGAAGCTTTATCACATGTGCGAACATATTGATATTATTTTTACTAGAAAATTTTAATTGTAAAGGGGCACCTGTTTTTTTTGTGTTTTTTTGGGGGGGGGGTTTTTTGTCTTTTTTTATTATTATCCTATCCCCGGTTTAATGGCCATTAACCCCTTATCACCTACCCCTAACTTAATGATCTCACCAACCTTTTTTTTCATGTAAACTATTCTTATCTTCAGAACAGCTGCACCCTTGCCAGTAAGAGTCAGCCTGTCCCTTCCATACAACCTGTAACCAATTGAGAATACAACCTTTCCATCATACTTCAAATCCTGGACCATCCAATCACCTAAATGTCTCTCTGGTGTAGCAGATGGCACTAGTAGCCTAAAAGAAAGTAACACATTGGAGGGCATAGATAAACTAGGGTGCCCAGGCATCCTGAGGTGCCTTCAGGTTTCTTCAGAGGTGCCTAGGCAAAATGCCTAAAAAATTGCCTCAAAATTGTATATAGAGGGTAGATCAAGCCACAGGTTTTCATTGCACACCTTTACAACCTTCCAGGAGCTGGCCTCCTAACAACCAATGATGTCATCAGTTGATATGGAGGATGTCCAGCTCCTGCACAACATCCATGTTTGCCCATGCCCTGCTCCTTTCCATCATCACTGGTGTCACATTAGTTGAGTGAGGGAGAAGAGAAACATTGGAATACTAGTCAATAGGGATGGGTGAACGGTTCGGCCCGAGCATAAGTTAGGGCCGAACTTTCTTTGTTCAGCGAACAGCCAAACAAACGGGGTGTTCGACCGTTTGTTCGCCCCCCCCCCCCCCCCGAACCGACCACAGTGACGACGTCACTGAACAGTGCATTGCAAGCCTTGATTGGCTGAAGCAGTGAAAGCTTCAGCCAATCAGGGCACAGAGCGTCATCAGAGTCATGATTGGACACTGTCATCATGTCTTTATCCAATCATGGCTCATTCCTGCCCCACAGTATAAAAGTATTCTTTCATTGGAAGCCATTTTCAGTGTGATTTCGGCGTGGAGAGAGATAGAACAGGGCTCTGTTCAGTGCTATTAGTTAGTGTGCTATACTGTGCTATTTTGCTTCAATTGTCAGTGTAGAATATTAGGTTAGTGTCAGTCTAAGGATAGTGTGAGTGTAGTGAGGAGGACCATCATTCAGCTTTTCATAGTGTGCAGCTAGAGTAGGGACAGCTCAGATAGTTTCACTGTAGTGTAGTGAGACCGTGTCAGTAATCTTTAGTGTATAGCTAGCGTAGGGACAGTTCAGATAGCGTCAGTGTAGTGACGGTTGAACACCGTCTATTTGATTGCGTTACTGCCAGTTTAACACAATTTACTTCTGTGTGCGTTACTGTCAGTTAAACGCCATATAGTTTTGTGTACGTTACTGCCAGTTTAACAGCATATGGTTCTGTGTGTGTCACTGCCAGTTTAACACCATATAGTTCTGTGTGTGTTACTGCCAGCTTAACGCTATATAGTTCTGTGCGTCACTGTACGTTTGACGCATTATATTGCAGTATGGTATAGTGTATCCGTGGAGTGTGTCTGTGTAGTGTGAGCACAAAAGGGGCATAAATCTGTTCCTCCTCCTCCTTACCCACTTCAGTCTGCCCCTGCTATACCGAGTCATTAGCTCTCAGGAGCCTCCACTGATAGGGATGATGGTATAGCACAGGATGTTCCAGGTCCTAGCAGCACATCTGCCAGCAGCACACCACCAGCTGTAGACTGTAGAATTTCTCTGCCCCATCTGCTGCAGCGGGAAAAAAATACAGTCCCTGCCACCCACATGCCCAGCATCTAAATGCAAGCTTGTCAAAGCTGTTGGTTCTCCAACTTCTGCCTTTCAGCCTGGTGGATTCTGCCCCCTTCCGTGAATTCGCACAATGTGCTGTACCACAATGGCAGGTTCCCAGTCGCTATTACTTTTCACGTAAGACCGTTCCATCTCTCTACCATCACGTGGAAGGGAATGTTCTGGCATCGTTGGGCAAGGCAGTCAGCCATAAAATCCACCTTACTGCTGACACGTGGTCCAGCAAGCATGGGCAGGGACAATATATTTCGTTCACAGCACACTGGGTAACACTGCTTGCAACTCGAAAGGATGCAGGACAGGGCTCAGTGCTGCAGCTTGTTGTGCCCCCACGTCTCCATACAGCTGGTGGTGATGATGCCAGACCTGTGAGCTCTACCGCCTCCTCCTCCTCCGCCACCTCCATGCCCTCCTCTGCAGAATTGTCCTATGAACATCAGGTACCCCCTAAACGTTAAAAGGGCTATTCCATGAGTCAGGCTAAAAGGTGCCATGTAGTGCTTCAGCTGGTGTGTTTAGGGGACAGGAACCACCCCGGAGCAGAGATTCTTGCAGTTCTGCAGGGACAGGCCCAGAGGTGGTTTACACCATACCAGCTGGAGCCAGGAATGGAGGTGTGCGATAATGGCTCAAACCTCCTGTCTGCCCTTAGATAGGGAAAGTTGACACGTGCCATGCCTGGCACATGACCTCAATTTGGTGGTGCAGCATTTCCTAAATACGTATCCAGGGTTGCAAGATGTTCTAAAGCTGGCCAGAAGAGTCTGTAGCCATTTCAGGCGGTCATACACAGCCAGTGCTCGGTTGGCTGAAATTCAGCGGGAATTCCACCTGCCTGTAAACCGCCTGATTTGTGACATGCCCACCAGGTGGAACTCAACTTTGGCAATGCTGCAGCGGCTATACATGCAGCAGAGAGCCGTCAACAAGTACCTCTGCAAATACGGCACAACAACAGGCTCAGGCCGCCTCGGCTTTTTTTCCCCACGCCAATGGCTGATCATTAAGGATGCATGTACTGTATTGTCACCATTTGAGGAGGCCACAAGGATGGTGAGCCGTGACAGTGCATGCATCAGTGACACAATCCCTGTTGTGTTTCTGCTGGAGCAGACTCTGCAGGGCATTATGGACAGGGCACTGGAGGCAGAGCAGGAAGAGAAGGAATTCCTTTCCTCTCAAGGCCCACTTTATCCAGACACCATCATTCCTATGTCACAGAACACACAGGAGGAGAGAGGGGAGGAGGATGAGAAGGAGGATTCTGGCACATTCATAGGCTTCGAAGAAGAGGAAGACAAGTCAATCTGTAAGTGATGGCTTTCCAACCCCAGGACCCTTGGGAGTAGTACATGGCTGGGAGGAGGAAGTTCCAGATGCTGTCATCCTGAGTGACCCTGGGGAGTCTGCTTCTCAAGCCTCAGCAAATTTGAAGCACATGGTTAACCTCATGCTTCAAAGCCTGCAAAAGTACCCAAGAATACGTGGCATAAAGGAGAAGGATAATTATTGGTTGGCAACGCTCCTTGACCACTGTTCTAAGTTCTAACTCATCCCGTCCCCACAGAGAGTGCAGAGGATTAAATCTCTTGAGGAAACTTTAAAGAGAATTTTATTGAACGTTTTTCCTGACTCCAGTAGGTTACAGTGTCATGGAAAACATAGTTTTGAGTCTTCTGTTGGTCAAGAGAGAAGCGTTGGAGAAGGCGTCCGCCTACATGAGGCATTTCAGATTTTTTTTAGTCCTCGCCACCCAGGGCTGTCCGCTTCCACATCCCATCGGCAGCGTCTGCATCACATGGTCGGCGATTACGTCAGGGCCAAAATAGAGATGGAGAGCTTTCCAGCTGATGATCCACTGACTTACTGGGTAATGAGAATAGACCACTGGCCAGAACTTGCCCAGTATGCTATTAAGTTGTTGAGCTGCCCTGCATCCAGCGTGCTTTCAGAATGTGCATTAAGTGCTGCAGGAGGTTTCATTACTGACCATAGAACACGTCTGTCCACAGTCTCCATGGACCGTTTGACTTTTATAAAAAAGAATCAGTCCTGGTTTACCAGCTATGAAGCCCCTGATGCCGATGTCACTGATTAAGTCTTTTTGGGATGTGGAATCTCTGAAGGACTTCGAGGCTGCCTAGCTTTGAGGGTTTTCAATCATTTCATCTGGAAGAATGTTTTTGGTATAGGTTTCATGGGCACAATTAATACCCAAAGACCAATTTTTTAGCACCTGTTTGACAGGTACATATCATTGCATTTTTTTTTTGCCTTCATCAAGAGCACCTCTATAGGGTTACGGTGGCAAGGCACCCCCGACACCCAAAGAGTAATTTTACTGCACCTGTTTGACAGTTGCATATCATTGCAATTTTTTTACAGCAAGGTCAATTCTTGCTTTCATCAAGAGTACATCTATAGGGTTACGGTGGGAAGGCTCCACCGACACCCAAAGACCAATTTTTACGCACCCGTTACTTCTATCCAAAGTCAAAGTGACACCAGAATGTATTAAAAAAATATCTATCCTTGTTCCCAGTGCACTACACATTGTGGCCTCATCATACACACACTGGCTCCCCAGCTGTTGCTAAGCAAAATAAAGGCAGCTTGCAGGGAAAATGTCATTTTTGTTGGGCTTTATAAATGCAATTATTGCTGCAGCAGATTCTAGACCTGGTACAGATCTGCCACTTTACAGGTACACTAAGGTGACCCCCCCCAGGCACTATATTGCAAGGAATTTTTCATTTTTATGCTTTCACTTTAAAAATCAAAAAATCACTGCTCATTTAAAAATGAAGTTTTTCACAAATTTTTTTTTTTTTATTGATACATGTCCCTCAGGGCAGGACCCGGACCCCTATAACCATTGTATGCCCAATTACTTGCATATAAGCCTTCAAAATGGGCACTTTTTATTTTTTACGTTCGGGTACCATTGACTTTAATGAGGTTCGATATTCGGGTCCGAACGTTCGCAGTGTTCGAAAGTTCAGGGGTCCGTTCGGCCAAACCCTACTAGCGAATACCAGTGTGCAAAGGTGCATTTTCTTAGGAAGGCTAAATCACCTCTAATGTTGGGTGTCCTATGTATGTGGATGTTGCTGTGTTATGTAAAATTGCAGTGTTTACTTTGTGAATGTTACTCTGTGCTTTTCTTATGGATTATTCTTGTTGATTTTACATACCTGATCCACATGCCTGACATTTTCATACTGACCATTGATTACACTTCTTACATCAATTGACCAGATCTCTACACTTGACCTCTGACTTTGACGTCTGGTACTGTTCTGAATGCGCTGGTCTAATCAAGATTAGTTTGGCCATTAGAACTCATCAAACTTAAAGGCAAAACTTTTTCCTTAATTTGGTTGAGAGAGATTAGAACACCTGTCAGGTTTTTATTGCTCTCTTTGCCACCATTAGGGACATTCACTCCCTCGATTAGTCCTGTTTTTTAACTCAGAAAGATAACATTTTATTGAAAAGAAATATAAAAATTACAATTCAGAACAGCCAGTATACAATATAATATGGACATGCATAAAGAAACAGTAAATACCCGTAAGAATGCGATTGAGCAGCTGCCATGGGAAATTGTGAGTATTGATCCAAACTCAGGAATCCAGTGACTGTGTGCTGTTCTGCATTGGGAGCCAGAGGTAGCTCTTTCATTGAGACTGCTACTATAGGGTCTAAGTTCTGGTTTTGGAG
Organism: Lithobates clamitans; assembly: GCA_037952925.1. Lineage (NCBI taxonomy): Eukaryota > Metazoa > Chordata > Amphibia > Anura > Ranidae > Lithobates > Lithobates clamitans. Next base: position 625,235 of record JBBGZY010000255.1, read on the forward strand.
AAAGGGGAAGAGAGACATCAAAGAGCCCAATATAGTGTACTAATTCAATTTAGTGGTAAAGGTTAAAAACATAAGGTAATGCACTCACATTGTGGGGTAGATAACAGGCATATTAAAGTGGAAAGAAGTCTCTGCCATGGGCAGATGGATGGCTCTAGCTGCTGGCGGCCGGATGCAAGCCGCTGTAAAGGTGAGTCAGGAGCCTTCCTCAACCGATGATGATGGCTGATGAAGGAAGCTAATGCTTCTTCCAAAACGTGTTCCGAGCTGACACAGAGACACAGCTGACACAGTGTGTCTCCCTCGTGGTAGTTCAAGGCTCTCTCATCCTCCCTGCATGGCAGTTCCTCCCAGTGTAGCCCTGGCTCTCTCTGACTTCACAGTGGACGCCAGTGGTTGCAGCTTCTGTCACTCCATCTCCATCCTTGGCATCGCTCCCCGCTCACATAGGTGCTCCTGCCTCACCTTTCCAGTGGCTTGCTCTCCATCCAGTCGCCAGCAGTTTGAGCCATCTATCTGCCCATGACAGAGGACTTCTTTCCACCTTGATATACTTGTCATCTCCCCCACAATGTGGGCGCATTACCCTATGATAATTATAATCATAATGATCATAATTCATATTAGATCATAATGATCATATGATATGATTATTACCACTTAATAAATTGAATTACTACACTATATTTGGCTGCTTGACGTCTCTCATCCCTTTTCTTCATTTGTTCCAGATATTGGCCCTCCCAAGCCAGAATCGAGTAGGCAGCCTGTTTCCATTTATGCCAGTTACTATGTGTGGTTCAACAGCCTTACCCCTGGGACTTTGACAGTTTACGTCCAATTTTTTTCTATTCTTGTTTTTTCTTTTGTTTTAACTTGTTAGAGCAGTTCATATTGTCTGATTGTTACATTGTATTGAGTTTCCCCCACCTCAGATTATTATTATTATATTATACGAGATTTATATAGCGCCAACTGTTTACGCAGCGCTTTACAATGTATAAGGAGGACAACACAATTACAGTACAGTTCAATACAAAAGGTACAGGAGGGCCCTGCTCGTAGAGCTTACATTCTAAAGGGAGGGGGTGGTGGTACAAAAGGTAATAGCTGCAAAGAATGATTTGATGGGGGTGGCTCAGGGACAGTTATGTGGGTGTGGGATAGGCTTCCCTGAATAAATGAGTTATCAGGGATCAGATCCTATTCATTTATCTTGCTCCTCTGCATTTAAACATCTGTGAGCTAATCTAAGCATTGCCATCACTTGTATTGGGAATGAGCTCCTAGGGCAGAATTTTCTGTTTGTCCTCTTGTTCACCAAGTCAGCATTTCTGGAGTATCCCATACCACCTGAACTCCTCTCATGTAATAAGTTCTGAGATAAATTGCAAAAAGACATCCCCTACCTAGACTGTTTAATAGAGCCAGGGTGAATGAAATGTTGCCTGTGTGAATGGTGGCCTCTGCACTGTTTTGGGAAAAAAACAGTTAAATCAGTGGCTCTTACGGTGTAGTGCTACACAATGAAAGCTGCAGATTTAGAAATATTGTAAATGACTTGACTTTACATAGACATGTTACATCTTATATGAGATCTTAGTCATTTGGTCTTCATATATTTTAGTTTTTTAACATATTTGAATTCATTGGTTGATATTTAAATATCACGTCACTAGGGATGGGCTGACTGTTCGATTGTTTTAATGAAGATCGAACATTATGGGCCGTTTGCGCCAAATTCGAGCGGCGCGTTGCGGTCCATAATGCACTGCGTCATCGCAGTGCATTGCTGGCTGATGATTGGCCAAGCATGCACTATGACCCACATGCTTTGGCCAATCACAGCGCCGTAAGCAAACAGAGCCATAATTGGCCAAAGGCAGGGTGCCTTTGGCCAATTATGGCTCAGGGGGTTAAGTACACGCCCCACACTATATAAGGCCACCTGCACGTTGGTCCTGTGTAGTGTGTTGCTGGTCAGACTGATACAGTCAGACTGATATATATATATATATATATATATATATATATATATATATATATACATACATACAGGGATTTTTTTCTCAGAGAAAAGGTGCAGGAACTCAACCATGCCCGCCACACACACATACCTGCCAAATGGCATCAAATAGTAACACTTCCCTCTGTATACAACCCCTCCCTCCACTACCCTAATCTTCTCCCCCCTCCTTAAAAGTCCCACCATCTGTCATATGTCTTACCTTTGATGCAATATTAAGCACCTATCTGGCTGTAGCACCTCCCAGCATACTTTACTATACTACAGTCACTTGCAAGGGAGATCATGCAGTAGTAGCATCAACAACTGGTCACCAGGGAAAAAATGGAGACCACAGAGGGTGCAGCCTACCACACACCCTCTCCTGCCCATGACTGCACTGAACCCTAGGCACCTGTTCTGTATCTCCCTTGTCCCTGTCCGGCACTCAGTGGGATCTGCGCAGGAGATCTGACCTGTGGGAGCTACTGGGAGATAAGCTATCACTTGTAAACGCAGAAGCTGGACTATATATATATATATATATATATATATATATATATATATACAGTCAGACTCAGTGTCGGAATTATAGGGGGTCGCTGAGATCGCCATGGCGACCTGGCCCCTTGCTGCAGGTGGCCCTTGAGGGAGGAATGGCAGGGGCGGCTGAGACAAGCTCCCCGATCGGCAGCCGATTCCGAACTGTAATCGGCACTGTGCAGGGAGCTCGTCACATTAACCTAAAGTAAAAAGCACAGTGTGTCTCCCCCTACAGTGCAGTACCCAGCAGGAAGAGCTAAGGTAAAGGACTGACGTTTTTTTATAAGACTATCTATCTACTGTATGTGTGTTTTATAATGTGTGTGTGTTTGCATGTATGTGTGTGCATGCATGTATGTATATGTGAGTGTGCATGTATGTATGCATATGTATGTATGTGAGTGTGCATGTGTTTATCAGTGGCGGTGCGTCCATAAGGGTGCACAGGCGCCGCCCCCTCTCTCCAGCCACCCCCTCTATGACCAATGGATAGATTCATGCATAGCCACCGCGGCCCCCACATATTTAGGTGTCCGGCCCCTTTTCGGGCGCCTGAATTACAGCGGCGGGGGGTGTTTTTGAAGCACCTGATTAGGGCCATAGGCTCTAATAGGCTTCAAAATAGGTGAACTGCGAGCACCATGCTTGGCGCTCACAGTCCACCCAGGTGTGTTAGAAAAGCAAATTAATATTCACTTTCCTAACACTGAACCGCCTCTCCACCAATCAGGTGTGCGGGTCTGTTACCCATCACCTGGTTGGCTGAAACAATAGGTACGGCTATTGGACACCTATCAGGAGGAGAGGACGGGAGATGAGGACGGCAGGAGACGCATGGAGGACCCCACTCATGGCCATCATCCGCTGCCCCACCGAGACAGAATTATATAGATATATATCTCTAGCTATCTTTCTCTAGTAAATGATTCCTTCACTTTTTTGGGGGTTTTTTTCCCTTTTTCTTTTTTCCCTTTTTCTTTTTCTTCTTTCATTTATTCTTGAGAATGCTCTGGGGCGTCTTTTCCGCCATTCAATTCATTCTTCTTCTCCACCATGCAGATATTGCAGACATTACGCACCTAAGAGTTGGTCCATTTTTTCATAGTTTGACAGCTACGCAATACTATTACGGACCCTTTATCCTCAGGGTCTGCTTATTACATGCAACCATCAAACTGGGTATGTGTACACTTATTGTCTAATTATGTATTCTTCGCCCCTGTGTTTATTTATCCACATTATACTACATCTTGTGCATATGGCTAATTGTCTCTCTTTTTTACATCATTTATACTCAGATTGTATGCATTGTCTGACATATCTCTTTGTATTTTAGAACCAATATACATGTAAAAAAACTTTTCAAACCCTCAGCCCCTGACGAAGTTATCTGAACACTTCATACCGAAAACGCGTCGGGCATTAGGGCATTCACATTGTATGTTGCTCATGTATATATTTGTTTGTTTATGTTCTATTTTTCATGTGATATTTGTTGTGCACCCTTGTCATGTGTAGATTTCACATGTATTTTATTCTATACTATTGAAGATATTTTTTATACATTTTTGAATGGATGGTCTGTCAAAATCCCACTTGAGGGGGTGTTTTTCCTTTGTTCCTATGTACAGGGATGGGAACACCACACTCTATGTGACATGATGGGAGCCCCTCTTTTTTCTTTCCCCCACCGAGACAGGGTAAGTGCCGGGCAGACGGCGAGCGGGCGGGGGGGATTCACAGTGGCAGCATTTGATGGCACACTGGCAGCATTTAATGGGCACACTGGCAGCATTTGATGGGCACAGTGGCAGCATTTGATGGGCACAGTGACGCCATTTGATGGGCACAGTGGTGGCATTTGATGGCACAGTGGCAGACTTCGATGGGCACACTGGCGGCATTTGATGGCACAGCGGCAGCATTTGATGGGCACAGCAGCAGCATTTGATGGGCACAGCAGCAGCATTTGATGGGCACAGTGGTGGCATTTGATGAGCACAGTGGCAGCAACTGATGGGCACAGTGGCAGCGTTTGGGCACAGTGGCTGCAATTGATGTTTTTTTTCTGAAATTTTCAGTTTGCTTGTGCCCCCCCTGTTCATAGTACCAGCAAAAAAAATGCTGTTCCTCCGAAAAGCGATGCATGCTCAGAACGCTTTTCAGAGGCATTTGACAGCCGGTAAAGAGGCAATATGTTGCCTACTGACCACCTGTTTTAACCCCTTAAATGCATCATCACCATGCTGCAACTGCATGCAATGCACACAGTTGCAGGGTGGTTGCAGTGCAGCCCCATTCACCTAGGGGTATACTTCAAGAGTGCCCTGACTGGAAAAAGATTTGAGAAACGCTGGCATAGAGGAACCGATCTCTCCATTTTCCTCCTGCAGCCACTGAATGCCTGCGGGAGGGAGAGGAGGAGAAGCAGGGGGAAATGGAGAAATCGGTTCCTTTATATGCAGCCACCCACTTGTGACCGGGCCCTGGCTCGGAGAAAAGAGCCCTGTCCGGGGGTAAGGGGGGCCCTCCATGGTTTCTTGCATTGGGGCCCTGAGGGTTCTAGTTACGCCACTGGTCAGACTGCTATATATATACAGTGGGGACGGAAAGTATTCAGACCCCCTTAAATTTTTCACTCTTTGTTATATTGCAGCCATTTGATAAAATCATTTAAGTTCATTTTTTTTCCTCATTAATGTACACACAGCACTCCATATTGACAGAAAAACACAGAATTGTTGACATTTTTGCAAATTTATTAAAAAAGAAAAATTGAAATATCACATGGTCCTAAGTATTCAGACCCTTTGCTGTAACACTCATATATTTAAATCAGGTGCTGTCCATTTCTTCTGATCATCCTTGAGATGTTTCTACACCTTCATTTGAGTCCAGCTGTGTTTGATTATACTGATTGGACTTGATTAGGAAAGCCACACACCTGTCTATATAAGACCTTACAGCTCACAGTGCATGTCAGAGCAAATGAGAATCATGGAGGTCAAAGGAACTGCCTGAAGAGCTCAGAGACAGAATTGTGGCAAGGCACAGATCTGGCCAAGGTTACAAAAAATTTCTGCTGCACTTAAGGTTCCTACGAGCACAGGAACCATAAGTGGAAGACGTTTGGGATGACCAGAACCCTTCCTAGAGCTGGCCGTCCGGCCAAATTGAGCTATCGGGGGAGAAGAGCCTTGGTGAGAGAGGTAAAGAAGAACCCAAAGATCACTGTGGCTGAGCTCCAGAGATGCAGTCGGGAGATGGGAGAAAGTTGTAGAAAGTCAACCATCACTGCATCCCTCCACCAGTCGGGTGTTTATGGCAGAGTGGCCCGACGGAATCCTCTCCTCAGTGCAAGACACATGAAAGCCCGCATGGAGTTTGCTAAAAAAACACCTGAAGGGATCCAAGATGGTGAGAAATAAGATTTTCTGGTCTGATGAGACCAAGTTAGAACTTTTTGGCCTTAATTCTAAGCGGTATGTGTGGCGAAAACCAGGCACTGCTCATCACCTGTCCAATACAGTCCCAACAGTGAAGCATGGTGGTGGCAGCATCATGCTGTGGGGGTGTTTTTCAGCTGCAGGGACAGGACGACTGGTTGCAATCAAGGGAAAGATGAATGCGGCCAAGTACAGGGATATCCTGGACGAAAACCTTCTCCAGAGTGCTCAGGACCTCAGACTGGGCCGAAGGTTTACCTTCCAACAAGACAATGACCTTAAGCACACAGCTAAAATAACGAAGGGGTGGCTTCACAACAACTCAGTGACTGTTCTTGAATGGCCCAGCCAGAGCCCTGACTTAAACCCAATTGAGCATCTCTGGAGAGACCCAATAATGGCTGTCCACCAACATTTACCATCCAACCTGACAGAACTGGAGAGGATCTGCAAGGAGGAATGGCAGAGGATCCCCAAATCCAGGTATGAAAAACTTGTTGCATCTTTCCCAAAAAGACTCATGGCTGTATTAGATCAAAAGGGTGCTTCTACTAAATACTAAGCAAAGGGTCTGAATACTTAGGACCATGTGATATTTCGGTTTTTCTTTTTTAATAAATCTGCAAAAAATGTCAACAATTCTGTGATTTTCTGTCAATATGGGGTGCTGTGTGTACATTAATGAGGAAAAAAAATGAACTTAAATGATTTTAGCAAAAGGCTGCATAATAACAAAGAGTGAAAAATTTAAGGGGGTCTAAATACTTTCAGTACCCACTGTATATATTCACTGTATCCAGTTTAGCTAGATCTGACTGCAGACCGTTACTGGTGTACTGTTGCTAATTTACTTCAGGCAGGCAATACAATTAGCTGCAGTGTATTTAATTTATATATATATAGAGTCAGACTGCTATATATATGTAAATATATATATATATATGTGTGTGTGTGTGTGTGTTTAGCTAGATCACACTGCAGACCATTCCTGCTCTACTGTTTCTAATATACTTCAGGCAGTCAGTTGATTCAGTTAGATGCAGTGTATTTCATATATATCTATATATAGATATATATCTATATATAGATATATATATTATATATCTATCTATAGATATATATCTATATATATATATATATATATATATATATATATATATATATATATATATATATATATATATATATATATATATATATTATATATATATATATATATATATATATATATATATATATATATATATATATATATATATAAAATATATATAGTCAGTCTAGTGTATGTGTATATATATATATATATATATATATTTACACACTGTATACAGTTTAGCTACATCTCACAGCAGACTGTTCCTGGTGTTGTGTTGCTAATATACTTCAGGCAGGCGATACAGTTAGCGGTAGTGTATTTAATATATATATATATATATATATATATATATATACATCCCGGCTTTGTATATGTGTATACTATGCTAGCTGCAGTGCATTTTATATATATATATATATATATATATATATATATATATATATATATATATATATATATATATATATATATATAGTGAAGCCTATACCTGACTGTATGACTGTAGGCCATTCCTGGATATATATAGTCTAGCCAAGCCTAAACCTGGCTGTAGGCCATTCCTGAAGTGCATGTTTGAAAAAAACTTTCAGGCAGGCAGGTGACTCAGTGAGCTGCAGTTGATAAAATATATATCCACTGCATTGTAGTCCAGCCAAGTCTATACCTGACTGTAGGCCATTCCTGGAGTATGTGTTCAAAGACACTTTCAGGTAGGTGACTCAGTGAGCTGCAGTTCATTTAATAAATATATATATATATATATATATATATATATATATATATATATATATATATATATATTATGCTTGTATAAATATATAGTCTAGCCAAGCCTATACCTGACTGTAGGCCATTCCTGGTGTACTGTTTTTAGCAAACTTCAGGCGTTGTTTTGCTAATCTAATTGTACAGTATGTCTGGAAGGCCACCAAGGAGAGGCAGACGCTCAAAGGCCACTAAAAGAGGGCAAGTCTCTGTGTCTACAGCCAACAGTGCTGGTCGTGGACACGGTGCATCCTCAGCACGTGGCCGTGGGGCATGCTTGTCCTTTTTTTCAGCATCTGGCCGTGTTGAGCCACAACATGCAGAAGAGTTGGTAGAGTGGATGACCAAGCCGTCCTCATCCTCCTCATCCTCTGTCACCCAGGCTCAGGGTACTTTGTCTGCCAATGCAGCTGCCAAAGCGGCCTCTTCCATCGGCTCAATGTCATCAGTCACTCCTTCCCTAGCCCCACCATCATGCCCTGAGGAGTCCTCCGAACTGTTCGACCACAGTGTAGGGTACATGCTGCAGGAGGATGTGCAGCGTTTTGAAGGCTCTGATGATGGTACCCAGGTTGAGGATGAAGGCAGTAACGTAAGCCCAGAGAGAGGGGGTGCCCAAGAAGGACAAGAGACTGGCAGTTCCCCCAGCTGCAGCATACTGCCAGGTTTGCTCCAGGAGGAGGAGGCACATCTCCAACGAGGCAGGATGCCCTCCAGGGGCCAGCTTAAGGGCAGGCAACCGACTGCATCACACCGCAGAGCTCCGCATGTGCAGTGCGTTTTCCCAAAAGTTCTTTGGTGTGGGCCTTTTTTGAGACGTGTGCAGCAGATCACACTGTTGCTGTTTGCAACATATGTCTGAAGCGTATCAAGCGTGGCCAAAACAGCAGCCGCTTGGGCACCACATGTTTGACCAGACATATGTCGAGCTCCCATGCAGTCCATTGGCAACAGTACTTAAAAGACCCACACCAAAGAACAAGGCGGACCTCTCCTTGCTCCTCATCAGCTGGGATCTCCAACCCCACTATAACTTCAGTCCTCTCAGAGACTTGCACTGAGAGGAATGAAGGTGTAGAATTAGGTGTCCCAAGCACTTCCGGGCAATCTGCTAGCAGTACACCAAAATCCGATTGTAGCAGGCAAATTTTCCTACCACAATTGCTAAACCGGTGAAAAAAATTCGGTCCCAGCCATCCACATGCTCAGCAGCTAAATGCTAGTTTGGCTAAATTGCTAGCACTCCAACTGCTGCCTTTTCAGCTGGTAGACTCTGCTCCCTTTCGAGAATTTGTGGAATGTGCGTTACCTCAGTGGCAGGTTCCCAAACGCCAATTTTTTTCTCGGAAGGCCTTTCCGGCTCTCTACCGACATGTGGAAGGCAATGTCTTGGCCTTGTTGGACAGGGCGGTCAGCGGTAAGGTGCATTTTACCGCTGACTCATGGTCCAGCAGGCATGGACAGGGACGTTACCTTTCTTTCACAGCGCACTGGGTAACCCTGCTGGCAGCTGGGAAGGATGCAGGACAGGGTGCAATATTGTTGGAGCTTGTTCCGCCACCACGCCTCCAAAATGCTGGTAGTGGTGATTCTGCCACACCTCTCTTCTCCACCCCTTGCTCTTCTTCTTCATCTATGGCCTCTTCCTGTGCAGATCTGTCCTCGGAACCAGCGGTGCTCCGTAGGCGTTCTAGGGTCTACGCAAGCACTCAGGCAAAAAGATGCCATGCTGTGCTTGAGTTGGTCTGCTTAGGGGACAGGAGCCTGACTGCAGGGGCAGGCTCAGAGGTGGTTGAAGCCACGCCAGCTTCAGCCAGGAATGGTGGTTTGCGACAATAGCACCAACCTCCTTTCCGCCCTCCGACAGGGACACTTGACCCATGTTCCCTGTTTGGCTCACGTCCTTAATTTGGTGGTGCAGCGGTTCTTGTGCAGGCATCTGGGCTTACAGGATCTCCTGAGGCAGACCAGGAAAGTCTGTGGGCATTTCCGCCGGTCAAATAATGCCAGTGCTCGGCTGACCATCCTACAAAAGGAATGCAAGCTGCCCAAGAATCGCCTCATCTGTGACATGCCCACCAGGTGGAACTCAACGTTGGCAAAGCTGCAGCGGCTGCACACGCAGCAGAGGACCATCAATGAGTACCTGTGCGAGTATGGCACCAGGACAGGGTCAGGGGAGCGTGGCTTTTTTTCGCCACACCAGTGGCTCATGATCAAGGATGCATGCACTGTCCTGTCACCGTTTGAGGAGGCCACGAGGATGGTGAGCACACGCTGCATGGAATAATGGACAGGGCACGTGAGGTAGAACAGAGGGAGGAAGAGGAGGATTTCCTTACCTCTCAAGGCCCCCTTTATCCAGACAGTATTCCTGCAGGCCCGCCTATCACACAGGAAGAGGAGGAGGATTGTGTCAGCATGGAGGTGGAGCCTGGCACTCAGCATCAGCAGTCTTCAAGGGATCGTTTTCAGTCCTCAGAAACCCATGGACTTGTACGTGGCTGGGAGGAGGTGGCTGCGGATCAGGTCGTCCTTAGTGACCCAGAGGACTCCGTACCGAATGCCTCAGCAAACCTACACTTCATGGCCTCCCTGATCCTGCAAAACCTGCGAAAGGTCCCTCGGATTCATGGTATCAAGGAGAGGGATCAGTACTGGCTGGTAGGGATAAGCTTCGAGTTCGAGTCGAACTCATGTTCGACTCGAACATTGGCTGTTCGCAAGTTCGCCGAACACCGAACAATTTGGGGTGTTCGCGGCAAATTCGAATGCCGCGGAACACCCTTTAAAAGTCTATGGGAGAAATCAAAAGTGCTAATTTTAAAGGCTTATATGCAAGTTATTGTCATAAAAAGTGTTTGGGGACCTGGGTCCTGCCCCAGGGGACATGGATCAATGCAAAAAAAAGTTTTAAAAACGGCCGTTTTTTCAGGAGCAGTGATTTTAATAATGCTTAAAGTCAAACAATAAAAGTGTAATATCCCTTTAAATTTCGTACCTGGGGGTTGTCTATAGTATGCCTGTAAAGGGGCGCATGTTTCCCGTGTTTAGAACAGCCTGACAGCAAAATGACATTTCGAAGGAAAAAACTCCTTTAAAACTACCCGCGGCTATTGCATTGCCGTCAATACACATAGAAGTTCATTGATAAAAACGGCATGGGAATTCCCCACAGGGAAACCCCGAACCAAAATTAAAAAAAAAAAAAGAAGTGGGAGTCCCCCTAAATTCCATACCAGGCCCTTCAGGTCTGGTATGGATATTAAGGGGAACCCCGGCCAAAATTAAAAAAAAAAAATGACGTGGGGTTCCCCCTAAATTCCATACCAGACCCTTCAGGTCTGGTATGGATTTTAAGGGGAACCCCGCGCCAAAAAAAAAAAAAAAACGGCGTGGGGTTCCCCCAAAAATCCATACCAGACCCTTATCCGAGCACGCAACCTGGCAGGCCGCAGGAAAAGAGGGGGGGACGAGAGTGCGGCCCCCCCCCCCTGAACCGTACCAGGCCACATGCCCTCAACATTGGGAGGGTGCTTTGGGGTAGCCCCCCAAAACACCTTGTCCCCATGTTGATGAGGACAAGGGCCTCATCCCCACAACCGTGGCCGGTGGTTGTGGGGGTCTGCGGGCGGGGGGCTTATCGGAATCTGGAAGCCCCCTTTAACAAGGGGACCCCCAGATCCCGGCCCCCCCCTGTGTGAAATGGTAAGGGGGTACTTACCCCTACCATTTCACTAAAAAAGTGTCAAAATAGTTAAAAATGACAAGAGACAGTTTTTGACAATTCCTTTATTTAAATGCTTCTTCTATCTTCCTTCATCTTCTTCTTTTTCTGGTTCTTCTGGCTCTTCTGGTTCTTCCTCCGGCGTTCTCGCCCAGCATCTTCTCCGCGGCGTCTTCTATCTTCTTCTCCTCGGGCCGCTCCGCACCCATGGCATTGGGGGAAGGCTCCCGCTCTTCTCTTCATCTTCTTCTTCATCGTCTTCTCTTCTTCCTTCTTCTCTTCTTCTCTTCTTCTCTTCTTAATTTTCTTCTCCGGGCCGCTCCGCATCCATGCATGGAGGGAGGCTCCCGCTGTGTGACGGCGTCTCCTCATCTGACTCGGTTGATCGGCTTACCTTCATAAAAATGAACCAGTCTTGGATCACCAGCTACCAAGCACCTGATGCTGATGTAACCGATTAATTTTTTTATGAATGTGTGATCCCTTCAAAACTGCCTATGCTGATGCTGAGTGACTATCCTGTTATGTTGAGTGACTATCCTATTCCTCCTCAATGTTCATGTTGATAGCTTCTAAGAACATAACCACCAGTGGCTAAGGCACAATTTTTATGCCCCTGTTTAACAGGGGCGTGTAATTACAATTTTTGCTGAAATATTTTGCAGCAGGGCTCATTCCTGCGCTCAACAAGAGTATGTGTGAGGGGTTGCAGTGTTGTGGCACCACCACCACTGCCTAAGGCCCAATTTTTCTGCCCTTGTTTAACAGGGGCGTGTAATTACAATTTTTGATCTAATATTTCACAGCAGGGCCTGTTCCTGCGCTCAACAAAAGTACCTGTGAGGCTTTACAGTGTTGTGCCACCACCACCACCACCACCTAAGGCCCAATTTTTCTGCCCTTGTTTAACAGGGGCATGTAATTACAATTCTTGATATAATATTTCACAGCAGGGCCAGTTCCAGCGCCCACCACGAGTAACTGTGAGGGATTACAGTGTTCTGGTACCACCAACACCTAAGGCCCAATTTTCCGCAGAGTGTATAGGGCAGGCCGTATAGTATAAACAGGCGGTCCCCTATTTTCAAAAATCTGACTTACAAACGACTCCTACTTACAGACGGAGGGAAACAACCGGAAGTGAGAGGAAATCTACCCCTAGGAAGGGAAATTCTCTCCTGTAAGTTAATACATTTTTGGATATTTGTACGGTATCACATTATGGAGTCTCTTTCCTCTCTACATGTGGGCAACATCTAAGAGGTTAACAGTGAGGAGACCACTTACATCGCAGACAAGGAGGCACTTGGAGAACACAGGACAGGAAGTTTCCTCCCACTCCACAGGCTACACAGTGGCTCATACTGTGAAGGTGAAATATCTCCTTGTGGGGTGAATAATAGCGGTGAGTGCGTTTCTTATAGGGCACTGTTTTCCAAGAAGCACAGAACAATTTGAAGGAGCACATTGTCATTTTATTTTTTATACACCAGGGTTTAAGGACTGTATATGCATATTTCTGAACCCAGTTTCACAGCAACAATATACACCAGTCATATATGTTGGATTTTTTTTGCACAGAAATGTCACTTTGAATTGCAGGTTTTGCACAGGATTGTGTTTATTTTATTTTTGTTTCAACATAACAATATGTATTATATATAAGCAGTTAGGAAGTTTACACAGTAGGATTTTTTTGTGGATTTTTGTGAATATACAAATATTTATTTTCTTTATTTTTATTGTCACTTTTTGCACTAAATACACCCGTGACACACACCCCTCAAGTATTTAGAGGTTGTAGGTCACCTATTAATAAGAGCAGCGCCATACCTATACCCTCTTTTTTACATTTCTTCTAGATTTAGCTTAGGGCAAATTTTTTGATAGAGGCTGCAGCTCCTCATTTTTCATTGTCACCATAAGCGCGGGGGTCTAAATATTTTTTTAACTTGCATATTAGCCTTTAAAATTTGCACTTTTGATTTCTCACGTTCCAGTCCCATAGACTTTAACGGTGTTTGAATGTTCGCGCAAACTTTCGGTCCGTTCGCAGGTACTGGATGCGAACCGAACCAGGGGGTGTTCGGCCCATCCCTACATGTCGCCTAGTATTCATGTAATCAAGCAAACTATCCGTATATATTGTATGTTACTGTTCCCTTGTGACCTTTTCCAATGTTATGTGGTATGTAAAATGGGATTTCTTACAGACAAAACATTAAACATGATTTAATCTGTAAAGTGTATCCAGAGATGTTTATTTTTGGTTATACTTGAGCTTGACACATGACACAAACCAGACAGCCAGGTTGCCTTAAAAAAAAATCTCCTTTTATATATTTTTCAGTGAGAACTGATGTTCCCCTATATCGTAAATATCAAACTGCCTATTTTGATACTTAATTTTCCCACTGCATGGTAGGAACACAAAAAAAATTAAAAAAAAATTTAAAAAAGCTATGTGAGGTTAAAGCTAAGCTCCTGGCAAACAGCTTAGTGAAAATTTGAAATACATTCATTTGAACTGCCTTAACTGAGAAAGGATATGTAAATCTGTTCATCCAGTTTTGTATTCTAGGTGCCCCTGCCAGAAGGCACAGTCAGGTTCTTCTCTTCCAAAAACCTTTCTGTAAACTACCTTGCATGGAGCAATACAGACTGGTATATCATCTGCCTCAGCCTGTGAGTGGAGAATAAAGGATAGTCAGCAAACCAATGGGATTATTAATATGCTTTTTCCCCCCAGGAACCTCTCCGTTATAGGCAGAAAGCACTGTGCAAGATAGCCTCAATGACTAATGCCGCGTACACACGAGCGGACTTTATGGCAGACTTTGCCCAGCGGACTTTGCCTGGCGGACTTTGCCCGGCGGACTTTTCGACGGACTTTCCAAATGAACGGACTTGCCTACACACAATCCACCAAAGTCCGTTGAATTCGTAAGTGATGACGTACGACCGGACTAAAACAAGGAAGTTCATAGCCAGTAGCCAATAGCTGCCCTAGCGTGGCTTTTTGTCTGTCGAACTAACAGACGAGCTGACTTTTCGACCGGACTCGAGTTCGACGGATAGATTTAAAACATGTTTCAAATCTAAGTCCGTCCAACTTTTGAGAAAACAAAGTCCGCTGGAGCCCACACACGATCGAATTGTCCGACGAAATCCCGTCTGCCGTAAAGTCCGACCGTGTGTACGCGGCATAACAGTGCTGCCTTTCCTTCTCCCTCTCTGTTTGCAGGGAAGATTTGGAGATTTCAAGGCAGATTTTAGTACTTCTGTCTATTGTACTTTGAAATATTTTAGAAGAGTCTCTTCAACACAAAATACTGCAGGTATAACATACAAGCACCTAAGGTGTCTGCAGCTACCTGCAGCTGTTTTAATTAGTCTGCAGATATGGCCGTAGCCTGGGCCGTTCTGACATTCAGAGCTCCAACACTTTTAAATAGCAGGCTTTTTTGAGGCTGCTGTAGGTAGATATGCACACTTATACACTGTGTGCGCAATTATTAGGCAAGTGAGTATTTTGGTCAAATTATGCATAAAAATAATGTTGTCCAACTCAGTTGTATAAACTTGAATGCTTATTGGATTTAAGCACATCAGGTGATGTGTATTTGTGTAATAAGGGAGGGTGTGGCCTAAAGAGATTAACACCCTATATCAGGGGTAGGCAACCTTTTGAGCACAGTGCGTCAAAAAATGTTTTCAAAAAAATTGAGCGTGACGATTTTATAACAAAAAAAGTCAACTTCACACTCTCAATCACGAAAAGGATTTTTTATAAAGTAAATGCTGTAAACTAATTTAGTAGTCCACACCTAAGATGAGCCCCAATTCATGCATCTTCACACTTTGGATCACTGTCCCCCCTGCAAATCTGTTTCCCCACTGGTACCCCCCTGCTCACCACTGTACATCTTCCCCACCACTGTACCCCCTACTCATCTGCCCCACCAATACACCTTCTTTCACATCTGCCCATTGCTCTACCCTCTGCTTTTCTGCCCCAACACTGAACTCCGTGCTCATCTGCTCCACCAATGTAACCCCCTGCTCATCTGCCCCACCACTGTAACCCCTTTACATCTGCCCCACCACTGTACCACCCTGCTCATCTGCCCCACCAATTTACCCCCTGCTCATCTGCCCCACCAATGTTTCCCCTTTCTCATCTGCCCCACCACTGTAACCCCCTGCACATCTGCCCCACCACTGTACTACCTTGCACATCTGCCCCACCTCTGTACCCCCCCCGCTCATCTGTCCCACCACTGTAAGCCCCTGTACATCTGCCCCAACACTGTGCCACCCTGCAATTGTGTCCCACCACTGTAACCCCCTGCTCATCTGCCCCACCAATGTTTCCCCTTTCTCATCTGCCCCACCACCGTACCTCCATACACATCTGCTCCACCACTGAATCATCTTCTCCTTTCCCCCACCACTATAACCCCCTTTCTCATCTGCCCCACGACTGTACCTCCTGCACATCTGTCCCACCTCTGTTCCCCCTGCTCTTCTGCCCCACCACTGTAACCCCCTGTCAATGTGTTCCACCGATGTTCCTCCTTTCTCCTCTACACCCTTCTGCACATCTGCCCCACCTCTGTAGCCCTGCTCCTCTGCCCCACCGCTGTAACCCCCTGCTCATCTGTCCCACCAATGTACCTTCTTTCTCCTCTGCCCCAACACTGAATGCTTCCTGCTCATCTTTCCCATCACTGTAACCCCCTTCTCATCTGGCCCAACACCGAACCCCCCCTGCTCCATCTGTCCCACTACTGTAACCCCCTGCTCATCTGCCCCATCACTGTACCCACCTGCTTTTCTCTCCCACTGCTGAATTCCCTTTTCATCCCTTCCACCACTGTACCTCCTGCACATCTGCCCTACCACGGTACCCCCTTGCTCTTATGTCCCACCATTGTAACCCCCCCTGCTCATCTGCCCCATTAATGTACCCCTTTTCTCATCTGCCCCACTACTATACCTCCCTGAACATCTGCTCCACCACCGTATCCCCATGCTCTTCTGTCTCACTACTGAATCACCTTCTCTTCTGTCCAAACACTGAACCCATCTGCTCATCTGCCGCACCACTGTAACCCGCTTCTCATCTGCCCCACCAATGTACCTCCTGCGCATCTGTCTCATCTCTGTACCCCCCTACTTTTCTGCCACACCTCTGTTCCCCCTGCTCTCTTGCCTCACCACTGTAACCCTCTGCTCATCTGCCCCAACAATACACCTCTTTTCACGTCTGCCCCACTGCTCTACCCCCCTGCTTTTCTGTCCCAATACTGAACCCCACTGCTCATCTGGCCCAACACTCAATCCCCCTGCTCATCTGGCCCAACACTGAACCCCCCATTTCTTCTGTCCCACTGCTGAACCCCCTTCTCGTCTCTTCCACAACTGTACCTCCCTGCACAACTGCCCCACCGCTGTACCCTCCTGCTCTTCGGTTCCACCTCTGCCCTCCTCCGCTCATTTTCCCCACCACTGTATCCTCCTGCTCATCTGCTCCACTGCTGTACCCTCTTCTCATCTATGATATGCGTGTTATGCAGAATGGTGAAGCAGAGATGAGACACATCTACCTGTCCTGGCACACTCATCCTGCTGATTCACCTCTCGCATCCAGCCCATGTGCTTGTATGTGATGTATGTGATGTCACATACAAGCATCTGGAATGGATGCGCAATGATGAGCTCAGGTCAGGGGCATTTTCTGAAAGCAGTGGGCCTGTGTGCAGGATCATAAGTTAGGCCCCCGCAGCTGAGAAAAAGTGCGGCGATCCACGCCACAGAAAAAGTGGTTGGGTGTGATTTTCATTGCACTGAATACTGGCTGTGACTTAAAGGGACACAGAGTGCAGGGGTTCAGTAGTAAGTGACGCAAAGGTTCAGAAAAAATTTCAACTAAGTTCCCAAAAGCTCAACAGTAATTCCACAAACTGTGGTTTTCTCAATCACAGTGAAATCCCTTCTTTCCGAGATTGGGTGCAGCTCGCTTGGTTGCCACTACCAACCTCTTCCCCATCACAAAAACTGACGATCGCAGCTACAGCAAAGTTAGAGAACCAAACAATGTTTCCCCATCTTTTACAATGTGTGGGGGCACAGTGCCTCCTCCTCAGTGCAGGTGCAGCATGGGGAACTCTGAAGTTGGAATGCATTAGTGTCTCACTGACACTTCCCTGCGCTACTCTGCTGATGGGGAGGCCAGCAAAAGAGGCTTGGCGTGCCACTTGAGGCACCAGTTATAGGGCAGGGGTAGGCAACCCCCAAATCAAGGTGTGCATAATTATTATGAAGCTTCTTTTCCTCAGGCTAAATGGGCCAAAAAGAGATTTAACTAGCTCTGAAAAGTCAAAAAATTTTAAAAATCTTTCAGAGGGAAGCAGCACTCTTAAAATTGTTATAATATTGGGGCGTGATCACAGAACCATCAAACGTTTTGTTGCAAATAGTCAAAAGGGTAGCAAGAAACTTGTTGAAAAAAAAGAATCAAATTACCTGCCAAAGATTTGAGAAGAATCAAACGTGAAGCTACCAGGACCCCATTATCCTCAGTGCTGTCATAATTCAGAACTGAAACCTACTCAGAGTGCCCAGAAGTACAAGATGCTCAGTGCTCAGAGACATGGCCAAGGTAAGGCAGGCAGGAAGGATGAAACCCGACCACCACTGGACAAGACACAGAAGTTGAAATGTCAAAACTGGGCCAAGAAATATTTGAAGACAGATTTTTCATAGGTTTTATGAACTGATGAGATGAGAGTGACTCTTGACGGACCAGATGGATGGGCCTGTGGCTGGATCAGTAACGAGCACAGAGCTCCACTTTGACTCAGACACCAGCAAAGTGGAGGTAGGGTACTGGTCTACACACTACACACAATCTGTCTCCTCTGACAAGACGTAGATCTGTGTGTTTACACACACAGATCCATGTTCCTCCTCTGTCATGAGCAATCACGAAAAATGGTGGACATCGCAACCACTGAGCACGCGCATTGGCTCCTTAGTGATGCGGCGGGCGCGCGCGCCCTATACCAGCGTCAAGCTGAGGACATCATATGACGCCCGCCCAGGATGGGAGATCCCATCTGCGGACGTCATTTGACAATAGCCAGGTAATGAAGTGGTTAAAGATGAGCTAGTTGGACCTTTTAAAGTTGAAGATGGACTCAAAATCAACTCCCAAACCTACTGTTAGTTTTTAGAAGCTTTTATAGCAGGTTAAACAGCACAGTGCTTGTGCTGTTTGACCTGCCCCTCTTGAAGCTGTAAAAAAATCTGGCTGATCCTACAAGTTTCTGCCCTCCCCCTCTAAACTGACCATGGTATATCATGGCTGATGAGCCCTGACACAGTGGTCAGTTTATGTGCCTCCTGCATCTGCAGCTTTCCTCTGTGCTCCTCTGTCCTCTCCCCCTCCATCCCTACCTGTCGGCTCTGTAGTCAGTGTGTCTATCTCTTCCCCCCCCCCCCACCTACTGTTAGTAAAATACTTAAATGTTAAAAAAAAATCACTGCTAGACCCTCTTTTAAGCATCCATCCTGCACTGTGTAATTGTTTGTTAGAAACAAAGCCTCTAAATACCTTTTTTGTGAGGTATCTTCAGGCTGGTCACGTGACCCAAGGCCACTCTGGCACTCTGATCCAGGGCTACAGCGGTAGAAGCCGAGCGGCCAGCTAGGCAGTCACGTGACTCCCTGCTGATTTCAGAGGGAGTGCTTGGCTCCTCCTGCTGTAGCCCTGGATCAGAGTATCAGAGCAGCCGGGAGTCACGTGACCGACCTGAAGATACCTCACAAAAAGGTATTTAGAGGCTTCAATTTTAACATACAAATACACAGTGCAGGATGACGGCTTAAAATAGAGGGGTGGAAGTGCTTTAAAATGTGGAAAGAAAACGAAAACGCTTTTTTTTTTTTTTACACAAAGTTGTCCATTTATAAGGTATTTCTAACACATAGCATGTACATAGGAAAAAATGACACCCCAAAATACATTCTGCTACTCCTCCTGAGTATGGCAATACCAAACGTGTGAGACTTTTACACAGCCTGGACACATACAGAGGCCCAACATCCAAGTAGCACCGTCAGGTGTTCTAGGGACATAAATAACGCATCCAATTTCCTGACAATCTATTACATTTTTTAAGGCCTTTCATATTTCTAACACATGTACATACTAAGAATTACACCCCAAAATACATTCTGCTGAGTAAAGGGTAAACAAAAGATTACCTGTGGTTTTAGTAGTGCAGTTGTCTACAGGAGGAGAGCACTGATCTAGGCAGAAAGCAGGGACGTGGTCAGCAACAGTGAACGGAATTGTCCAGACAGCAGGCAGGAATATTGTCCATAGTCAGTACAGGCAGGGATACAGTGCAGGTAGAGATATTGCCAGCAGTGCCAAAATATTGGTCCTGGTAGTAGGCAGGAACATGGTCCATAGTACAGGTAGCAGGCCAAGAAAGAATGGACATGGGGTAGAGGCTTCTCCGACCCAAATCTCTTTGAAGCCTCCGGACCCTAATCCAGGAATGAGAAAACTAAAAAAATTAGTTTTCCTCATCCAGAAAAATAATTCTGAAGCCCCTCACATATGTGAGACCCCTGTGTTATGAATCCTACTACTTCAGTAGCAGGGTAAAAGATCAGTCCAACAGGCAGGCAAAAAACGTGGTCAAACAGTCCAGGGTCAGTTCCAGAGCAGGCAGAGGTGGGTACAGTTCAGCGTTAGGCAGAAGCGTGGTCTTATAACAGGCCAGGGTTAGTTCCTGGAGAAGACAACGGTATGTACAGTTTAGTGCAGTGGCATAAGGGGTGTGGAGGAAAATGACAGGAAATTAAAATTATGTTTACCATACTTCACTAATAATGTAGAGAAGTGTGGTAACTACGGAAACAGTCACCTATACATAGGACATTGGGAAGGTTGGGAAGGACATTGGGGACAATAATACGCTGTGTTTCTTCTAGCTCCTCCTCTGGAGCACACCCGGCATCTCTTTTGATGTCTGTTGGCCTGTTTCACGAGGGGGGGACTCTCTGGAAAGTGGCGTTCATAGAGTCTGCTCACTGAATCCGAGCAAATGCTTTCTGGTGGGCCTTCAGGGTACAATACGGCGGTGATAATTTCTTCTTGGTAATGAAGATAGGATACGGGGGGTCTCTGTAGATTTTTGGTAAATAACATAAGTGTTATACATGGCCAAACTGAAAAAATAGAGACTTTTTTATACCAATGGAGGCTTTTTCTTGTAGGAAGGTAGGGTTCGATCGTCTGATCATTGAGATCAACTCCCCCCATGAACAAATTATAGTCGTGGACACAAGCTGGTTTCCGGATTGGACCGCTTCTTCTGGGTATTTCCACGTATTTGGCGTCATCATGGATCGTTGAGAGCATGTGGACGTTTTGTCTGTCCCTCCACCTGACAGCCAATATCTCATCGTTGGAGTCTTCCTCCGGTGAAGATTGCGGAAGAGGGGCAAGCTCGTATAGAAATTATCCACATATAAATAGTATCTCTTTTCAAGGAGTGGATAGACAAGCTCCCAGACAACTTTTCCGCTGGCTCTACTCTGGGCATTCAGGGCGATGCAGCTGGAAAGGTGTAGATGTACCCCGTGGCTCGGTCACAAAGTTTAACTCCATATTAGGCCCTTTTGCTGGGGGTAAACTGTTTGAAGCCCAGCCTGCCTGTGAATTTGACTAGTGACTCATCCACTGAGATATTTTGGTCAGGGGTATATAACTGGAATTTTTCATTCAAAAAAATGTAGATGTTGCCGAATTTTAAATAATTTATCATAAGATTTCGGGGAGGGCACTGGGTGTTGTCATTATAATGGAGGAACCGCATAATCAGGTATCTTGACCTTGGTATATTGGATGAGAAGATTGGCATGTGGTGGATGGGGTTGTTGGACCAATAAGCGTATAATTAGTTTTTTTTGTGAGTCCCATGTTGAAATTTAGGCCTAAAACAATGTTAAATTCCACCATGGTAAGTTCTCTCCACTCAAAGGGACGCGCGTAACTAGAACCAGGGTTGCTTGCTATGAACTGTTGTGCATAGAGGTTGCACTGGGCCACAATGGAAGATAGTAGGTCTTCAGTAAAAATTTAATTTAAAAAATCAATAAGGCAAAATTATCAGTGTTTACCTGGACACCTGGCTGGGCGGTGAAAGGGGGGATGTTTGCTGCTCCTGAATTGGGGGGAAGCCACAGAGGGTTTTAAAGGGCATAGGGAAGGTTGGCATGGGTCCTAACCATTTGGGGCTGAGATGACACCCCACTAGTGCTTGGCCTGCACTAGAGGTGGATGGCACTGCGCTAGAGGTGGATGGCACTGAGCTACTGGTTGATGCCACTGCTCTACTTGTAGTAGGCTGCTGCTCCTCACCAGAATGCCTTCTTTTCATGGGCACACTTTCCTCTTCCTTCGATTCTGTAGCAGACCCACTGCTTAAAACGGGTTCATATGCCGAATCAGAAATGGACGCAGACTCAGAGAGCTCCCCACTGCTCTCGTCGCTCAAGCTAAGAATCTGGTATGCCTCCACACTGGAAAAATCTTTTTTCGCCATACTGGTGACTGTGGGCTGTGGTGTGATAGGGACACTAGGACAGATGTGGCCGCACTTATGGGTGCTGATGGGGCTGGTCTAGTGAGGGTGCACTGATGGGTGCTGATGAGGGTGCACTGCTGGGTGCTGATGAGGGTGCACTGCTGGGTGCTGATGGGGGTGCTGATGAGGGTGCACTGCTGGGTGCTGATGAGGGTGCACTGATGGGTGCTGATAAGGGTGCACTGATGTGCACTGATGAGGGTGCACTGATGTGCCCTAATGCACTGCGGCTGCACTGATTAGCTGGCACTGATGTGCAATAATGAGGCGGCACTGATGGGCGCTAATGAGGATCCACTGATAAGCTGGCACTGCAGTGGCACTGTAGGGCACAGATGAGCACTGTAGTTGCACTAATGTAGCACTGATGGGCACTGTAGTGGCACAGGTGGCACTTTAGGGCACAGATGAGGTCTGTAGTGGCACTAATGGCATAGATGAGCACTGTGATGGCACTGATGTGGCACTGTAGTGGCACAGGTGGCACTGATTTGGCACTGTAGTGGTACAGAAACCACAGTCAAAACTTACAGTTGGCACTCAATTTCTCTCCTCTTCACACACGCTGTATCGGAGTGAGGAGAGAGTTGAACCCCTGTATGACCCTGGCCTGTTTACATTCTGATCGCTCCGCCATTGGATGGAGCGATCACGTGGTAAAGGGTGGCTGCCACTGGACCTTTATCGCGATCCATGACACGCCGGGTCTTGTGACCCCGGCGAGCATGGACGGTCCCATGAATCGTGGGAGCGTGATTCTGGGAGACCGTGATTTGACGACATCCCAGTGTTATCCCACCATGCTGTAGCCATAGCTGTAGCTATGGCCTGGACGGCAACTGGTTAAAGATAAATAATAACATGCCCCCCCTTCCTCGTCTGACCTAAACCCTTGTGGGCCCTTTTTAAAAGGGAGATTTACGGTGAAGGAAAACAGTACACCTCTCTGAACAGTGTCTGGGAGGCTGTGGTTGCTGCTGCACAAAAAGTTGATCGTCAGCAGATCAACAAACTGACAGACTCCATGAACAGAAGGATTATGACTGGTATTGAAAAGAAACGTGGCTATTTTGGTCATTTATATATTATATTGATTTTTTTAAATGTCAGAAATATTTATTTGTAAATTTTGGGTTGTTTGTTTATTATTCTCACTTTAAATAACGATGTAAATAAACAAGTGAGAGGGGAAAATTTTAGTTTTTCATTTAGTTCCATAATAATTCTGCACGCTAACAGTTGCCCAATAATTGTGCACACATAGATTTTCTCCTAAGAAAGACAAAACCTCACTTTTACTTTCTTAAATATTCAGGTTTGAGGTTTATTCACATTTTGGATTGACCGAGAGCACTGTAGTTATTCAATAATAAAATTAATCCTCAAAAATACAACTTGCCTAATAATTGTGTACACAGTGTGACCTGCAGCAGTTTTAATGTTTTTGTACTAAAGTCTCTTTAATGATTTTTTACCCCTTAACCACCTGCCAACCAGCTCATGCCGATATATAAATGTCAATGGTCCCAAAAAAGTGTGAAAAGTGTCAGATCTGTCCACTGCAATGTCGCAGTCCCGATAAAAATCTCCGCCATTACTAGTAAAAAATAAATAAACTATAAAAATGCTATAAAACCGCAGAGGTAATCAAATACCACCAAAAGATAGCTCTATTTGTGGGAAAGAAAGACGTCAATTTTATTTGGGTACAACATCACACGGCCGCGCAATTGTCAGTCAAAGTGACGCAGTGCCATATCGCAAAAAATGGCACAGTCAGGAAGGGGGTAAATCCTTCTGGGGCTGAAGTGGTAAAGTGATTGTAAAGGGAAAAATATATATATTTAAAATTGTGTTATTCTTTTTCAAATATGCCATTCTTACCTGCCCTGTGCAATGATTTTGCACAGAGCAGTCCCGATCCTCCTCCTTCTCGGGTCCCGTGCCGGCGCTCCTTGCACCCAACCCCTTATTAAGTGCCCCATAGCAAGCTTGCTTCTGAGCCACGCTCTGTGTGTCTATTGAGAAACACAGTGCAGCTCGGCCATGCCCTTGCTCCCTCCTCACTGGCTGTGATTAGCAGCAGCAGCAGGAGTCAATGGCTTCCACTGCTGTCTTTGGGTCAGTGAGGAGAGAGAGCAGCGACATACGCTCCCATGCACAGCACTGGGTTGACAGGCTCAGGTAAGTAAAAGGGACCGCTTTGGGGGGCGGTTAGCTGCACTGAGAAAGTTTTTTTTACCTTAAAGAGGAGTGCCAGTCAAAAAAAATTACCTGTCCCAGGGTCCAGCGATGCGGGGGATCGAAGCCCCGCTCGTCTCCCCCTCCATTCAGCGGCGCCGGCATTGCAACTGTGGGCGCCGGGCTGTGGCTTCACAGCCTGGCACCCACTGCGCATGCGCGAGTGGCGTCGCGCGCCGTGATTGGCCGCTCAGTCACCTGGGACCTGTAATGGGTCCCAGATGATTGACAGGAGGGAGGGAGCAGAGCTGAGCCCTTCCTGTGCCGAGACGGAAGTGATGTCACCAGCCCAGGCACTGAAAGAGGCAGACTACGAGGGACCCCCTAGCAACAGGCATTTAGAGGTGAGTAAAAAAAAAAATATCCAAATTTTTTGTGTATTTTTTTTTAGAATTTTTCATGTAGTTTTTTTTTTTTTGGGTGGAACCCCACTTTAATGTATAGATTGGATTAAGGTAAAAAAAAAAAAAAAAAACTTCTGCCTTTAGAACCACTTTAAAGTTCATCTTTAAAAAAAGAAGTAAAGGACTTACTGTATATTTTTAGGAAAAAATGTGCACTTATTTTTTCACACAGGAGCCTGCAAAGCATTGCACCAGCAATTAGTGGATTGCAGGTACAATGCCAAGCTTCAG
Organism: Lithobates clamitans; assembly: GCA_037952925.1. Classification (NCBI taxonomy): domain Eukaryota; kingdom Metazoa; phylum Chordata; class Amphibia; order Anura; family Ranidae; genus Lithobates; species Lithobates clamitans. The sequence goes on from JBBGZY010000255.1 coordinate 650,360, forward strand.
CATACTCTACTCTCTGCGGATACCTCTGTAGCGGGCACCTACTTTTAGGTAGGTGACCTTTCTTGCTATCTTTATTTGTGTAAGGTAAATTTAGACAGGCTGATGCTATTGCAGCAGGCCTGTTTTGTTAATTTCCATATTTGAGTGGCAGGTAGTTTGTGTTGGTCTCGGCCAATCATTAATTTGCTTGGTAATCCCGGGACTCTCATATAAAAGTGGGGTCACGTGGTGCCCGGGGGAGTTCGAGTCCAGTCCTGCTCTGAGAAGCGAGAGAGCCAGCCTGGTTCCCAGAGGGGAGGGTGGAGGTTTTCCCCTCTGGGGAGCCAACGGGGCTTCACCCTAGTGAGAAGGGTGGAGATCCGGTCCTCATGGAGGAACAGACGACATCTTACAGCATGTAGTCGCTGATGTCGTAGGCCGCCCCTGCGGGGAGGGAGCGGGCCACAAGGAGGTGGAGGAACTAAGAACCATTGCGGAAGAAGTAGCAACAAAGCGGAAGGAGACTGGGTGATCGATCATTTATGAGTGGCACATGGACTATCGATCACGTGAGTGAAAGCCCAAGGGAAGGGTACTACCAGAGACTGAGGGTTGTTGGTGTACAAGTCAGTAAGATAGGCAGTGATGGCCTATGACTTTGGATTCAGCATTGCCCCAGGATTCCAATCAGTTAGTGGGAAGAGTTATTCAGAGTGACTTTCCTTTAGCTTGATCTGGAAGTACCATGCCGGTGGGAAGTAGTGGTAAAGAGGTAGCGGTGAAACTGCAAGTACACATATAGAGATATGGATCGTTCTTTTAAAGTTATCCAGATGAAGTTATTCAGAGTGACTCTTTATCAACTTATTCTCTATCAAATCTACTTCCATCTTCCCTGATCGACGAGATTGCTTAAAATGATTTCTTGTCTGTCCGCAATTGGTTATAGATTTTCCTGTAAGAGCCATTGAAAGATGACAATGTAACAAAAGAGCATCTCAAAGGAAGTCATTCTCCCATCCCAGTTTATGTTGTTGAATAAAGCATTAAGAAAAAGCACTAAGGACTGTGACTTTTAAATCTATGGGCTGCGAGGGTTGAGTGGTAGACATGAATTACGGATATAGCCAATTTTAAGCCGCTCCTTCGGGGGTAAGCGCTACACCTCTGTACAGGCTTTTAGTTAGAGAGCTGGAGGAAGTGTCAATGGACTACGAGTGCAGTGCAGTGATGACCACTTGATCTGGCACTTGTAGTTCATTCATTCACAGATCTCTGTAAATAATGGGGCTGTGCGGGTGGAGCCCCACACAGCTCCACTGATAGAAAAAGTGAGAGCGGCTGTGGGGTGGGGATGTTTGCTTGCCAACATGTTACGCCCTAAATATACAGTGCCTTGAAAAAGTATTCATACCCCTTGAAATTTCCCACATTTTGTCATGTTACAACCAAAAAGGTAAATGCATTTTATTGGGATTTTATGTGATAGACCAAAACAAAGTGGTACATAATTGTGAAGTGGAAGGAAAATGATAAATGGTTTTCAAACTTTTAAACAAATAAATATGTGAAAAGTGTGGCATAAATTTGTATTCAGCCCCCAATATTTTGTAGAACCACCTTTCATTGCAATTACAGCTGCAAGTCTTTTTGGGTATGTCTCTACCAGCTTTGCACATCTAGAAAGATACATTTTTTGCCCATCCTTCTTTGCAAAATAGCTCCAGCTCTGTCAAATTGGATGGAGAGCGTCTGTAAAGAGCAATTTTCAAGTCCTGCCACAGATTCTCGATTGGACTGGGATTAGGTCTGAACTTTGACTGAGCCATTCTAACACATGAAGAAGCTTTGATCTAAACCGCTCCATTGTAGCTCTGGCTGTATGTTTAGGGTCGTCGTCCTGCTGGAAGGTGAACTTTTGCCCCAGTTTCAAGACTTTTGCAGACTCAAACTGGTTTTCTTCTAAGATTGCCCTGTATTTGGCTCCATCCATCTTCCCATCAACTCTGACCAGCTTCCATGTCCCTGCTGAAGAAAAGCATCCTCACAACATGATGCTGCCACCACCATGTTTCATGGGGGGGATGGTGTATTCAGGGTGATGTGCAGTGTTATGTCACACGTTTTGCTTTTAGGCAAAAAGTTCAATTTTGGTCTCATCTGACCAGAGGACCTTCTTCCACATGTTTGCTTTGCCCCTCTCATATCTTCTCACAAACTGCAAACAAGACTTCTTATGGCTTTCTTTCAACAATGGCTTTTCTTCTTGCCATTCTTCCATAAAGGCCAGATTTGTGGCGTGCACGACTAATCCTGTGGACAGATTCTCCCACCTGAGCTGTGGGTCTCTGCTGCTCTTCCAGAGTTACCATGGGCCTCTTGACTGCTTCTCCGATTAATGCACTTTTTGCCCGGCCTGTCAGTTTAGGTGGACGACCATGTCTTGGTAGGTTTGCAGTTGTGCCATACTCTTTCCATTTTCAGGTGATGGATTGAACAGTGCTTTGTGAGATGTTCAAAGCTTGGGATATTTTTTTAAAACCTAACGCTGCTTTAAACTTCACCACTTTATCCCTGACCTGTCTGGTGTGTTCCCTGGCCTTCATGATGCTGTTTGGTCACAAAGGTTCTCTAACAAACTTCTGAGGGCTTCACAGAACAGCTGTATTTATAATGAGATTAAATTACACACAGGTGGACTCTATTTACTAATTTGGTGACTTCTGAAGGCAATTGGTCCCACTAGATTTTAGTTAGGGGTATCAGAGTAAAGGGGGCTGAATACAAATGCACGCCACACTTTTCAGATATTTATTTAAAAAAAAAATTGAAAACCATTTATCATTTTCCTTCTACTTCACAATTATGTGCCACTTTGTGTTGGTCTATCACATACAATTCCAATAAAATACGATTATGATTTTGGTTGTAACATGACAAAATGTGGAAAATTTCAAGGGGAATGAATACCTTTTCAAAGCACTGTATGTGAAACGTGAAGCGTTGCAAAAGGGGGAGTTAGTCTATAATACTGCCTCCTGTCAACCCTTTATGTGGACCCTAATGGCTGGGAGGCGATGCGGCTTCTGTGTCATATGACTGCTGTGATTTGCTCTCACATCAGTCACATGATCTGGAACCCATCCTGCTGGCTCCTCATTAGATCCCCTTGATTGAGAGCTGTTGGTGACAGCTTGGTCAGTGTGCTGGAATCGCAGTGTGCACTCTCAGCATACAACCTCATACCACTGTGGACGCAAATGTGCGGTGGCTGGGGGTTGAAGCCCACTTTTTTTTTGCTGCCGCATATATGCATTATGTGGTTGGCAAGAGGTTAGAGAATCTTTGCTAAATATCATTATTAATATTTATCTATTGTCTAAAAACAATAAATTAAAGTGTATTTTTTGTTCAATTGCGTTTAAATAAAATGCTGCGCAAATACCAAGTGACAAAAAATTGCAACGATCTCCATTTGATTCTCTAGGATCTCTGCTAAATATATATATATATATATATATATATATATATATATATATATATATATATATATATATATATATAATATTTTGGGGTTCTAAGTAATTTTCTAGCAAAAAAACACAGATTTTTCGTTCCGTCAGAGGTGACGTCATCAGCCCCCCGATGACGTCACCTATGACAAAACGCATTGGATGGAGCCATCTTAACTTTGGGGAAATTACCTGTTATTAGTGAGATATGTTTAAGCGTAACATTGTCATTTCAAATGTAAGTACTATGATCTTTTTAATAAACATTACAAATTTTACAGTATTGCGTCATAGGGAGCTTTATGTTTTACATATACCCCCCTCATTGAGCATGCACAAGGTTATGCTGAAGCAACTTCCTGGATTGTTTGTTCACCATATATGCACACTAATGCCGCATACACACGATAGGATTTTCCGACAACAAATGTTCGATGTGAGATTGTTGGAAATTCCGACCATGTGTATGCTCCATCAGACATTTGCTGTCGGAATTTCCGACAACAACTGTTTGAGAGCAGGTTCTCAAATTTCCTGACAAGAAGACTTGTCGGAAATCCAGAGCGCGTGTACACAATTCCGAAGCACAACAGTCCACGCATGCTCGGAATCAAGCAGAAGAGCCGCACTGGCTATTGAACTTCATTTTTCTCGGCTCGTCTTACGTGTTGTATGTCACCGCATTCTTGACGTTCGGAATTTCCAACAACATTTGTGTGACCGTGTGTATGCAAGACACGTTTGAGCCAACATTCGTCGGACACTTTTCCAATTTGTAGCAAATTTGCCTGGAAAGTCTCTAGCAAGAGCAAAGTTGTAGTGGAGTCTACAGCAAGAGCTCTGCAAATCTACAGCATGGAAATTCAGCCACAGTGACCCCTGTGGTGGGATGATTATTTCCCAACATAACTAAACCAGAACACACAGCCGACTTGCAGAATGTTTTCAAAGAAAGTTGATCTGGAGTCATGCAATGCGGACTTGCTGTAATTGTGCAACAAACCTGTGAAGCCTGGCACATCTAGCAATAGCTTAGCAAGTAATTTTCAAACTTGCAGCACAATAGCTTGCTATCTGGGAAGGTTCTCTACTGGATTTCTTCAGAGGAGATACTTAGTGGAACATCAGCTTGCCATTAATTACCCAAAGTTGAAATAGCACTTTCAATTGAACTATCATTTAAAGACCTGGGCAATATAAATTGAGCATGGGGAAAAATGCATAAGCAGAGGTGTCCTTCAGCAAAAACTGCATGACAAAGAAATAATAGATCCAGAGATATAAGCAGCTGACCCTTTGGTCCTTATATGTAGGTGCCTTTAGGACCAATAGGAAGAATCAGAAGGTATGAGGGGAGAGGCTGGCTTAAGTTTGATAACATATTTATTATAATTTGCAGGAAACAATGAGATATACATTCAGCTGGATCCATTGTCAGGCCCGGATTTACTCCCTTTGCCGCCCCAAGGCCGGGTCCTTCAATGCCGCCCCCCCCCCCCCCACACACACACACACACACACCATCATTCTCGTCCTTTATCGATGACTGCAACAATAGATCAATTAAAAACATATCTCCACTATATACTCCCCCCTCTATCATCTCTATATACACCCCCCTCTATATACAGGTATACAGACAGGCTAGGATGGAATACAGGCAGGCTAGGACGATATACAGGCAGGCTAGGACGATATACAGGCAGGCCAGGACAATATACAGGCAGGCTAGGACGGTATACAGGCAGGCCAGGACAATATACAGGCAGGCTAGGACGGTATACAGGCAGGCCAGGACGATATACGGGCAGGCCAGGACGATATACGGGCAGGCTAGGACGGTATACGGGCAGGCTTGGACGGTATACGGGCAGGCTAGGACGGTATACGGGCAGGCTAGGACGATATACGGGCAGGCTAGGACGGTATACGGCCAGGCCAGGACGGTATACGGGCAGGCCAGGACGATATACAGGCAGGCCAGGACGATATACAGGCAGGCCAGGACGGTATACAGGCAGGCCAGGACGGTATACAGGCAGGCTAGGGCAATATACAGGCAGGCCAGGGCAATATACAGACAGGCTAGGACGGTATACAGGCAGGCCAGGACGATATACAGGCAGGCCAGGACGATATACAGGCAGGCTAGGACGATATACAGGCAGGCCAGGACAATATACAGACAGGCTAGGACGGTATACAGGCAGGCTAGGACAATATACAGGCAGGCTAGGACAATATACAGGTAGGCTAGGACGGTATACAGGCAGGCTAGGATGGTATACAGGCAGGCCAGGACGATATACAGGCAGGCCAGGACGATATACAGGCAGGCTAGGACAATATACAGGCAGGCTAGGACGGTATACAGGCAGGCTAGGACGGTATACAGGCAGGCTAGGAAGATATACAGGCAGGCTAGGACGATATACAGGCAGGCCAGGACGATATACAGGCAGGCCAGGACGATATACAGACAGGCCAGGACGATATACGGGCAGGCCAGGACGATATACGGGCAGGCCAGGACGATATACGGGCAGGCCAGGACGGTATACGGGCAGGCTAGGACGGTATACGGGCAGGCCAGGAAGATATACAGGCAGGCCAGGACAATTTACAGGCAGGCTAGGACGGTATACAGACAGGCTAGGACAATATACAGGCAGGCTAGGACAATATACAGGCAGGCTAGGACGGTATACGGGCAGGCTAGGACAATATACAGGCAGGCTAGGACAATATACAGGCAGGCTAGGACGGTATACAGGCAGGCCAGGACAATATACAGACAGGCCAGGACGATATACGGGCAGGCCAGGACGGTATACAGGCAGGCCAGGATGGTATACAGGCAGGCCAGGACAATATAAAGGCAGGCCAGGACAATATAAAGGCAGGCCAGGACAATATAAAGGCAGGCCAGGACAATATACAGGCAGGCTAGGACGGTATACAGGCAGGCTAGGAGAATATACAGGCAGGCTAGGACGGTATACAGGCAGGCCAGGACAATATACAGGCAGGCCAGGACGGTATACGGCCAGGCCAGGACGGTATACGGGCAGGCCAGGACGATATACAGGCAGGCCAGGACGATATACAAGCAGGCCAGGACGGTATACAGGCAGGCCAGGACGGTATACAGGCAGGCTAGGGCAATATACAGGCAGGCCAGGGCAATATACAGACAGGCTAGGACGGTATACAGGCAGGCCAGGACGATATACAGGCAGGCCAGGACGATATACAGGCAGGCTAGGACGATATACAGGCAGGCCAGGACAATATACAGACAGGCTAGGACGGTATACAGGCAGGCTAGGACAATATACAGGCAGGCTAGGACAATATACAGGTAGGCTAGGACGGTATACAGGCAGGCTAGGATGGTATACAGGCAGGCCAGGACGATATACAGGCAGGCCAGGACGATATACAGGCAGGCTAGGACAATATACAGGCAGGCTAGGACGGTATACAGGCAGGCTAGGACGGTATACAGGCAGGCTAGGAAGATATACAGGCAGGCTAGGACGATATACAGGCAGGCCAGGACGATATACAGGCAGGCCAGGACGATATACAGACAGGCCAGGACGATATACGGGCAGGCCAGGACGATATACGGGCAGGCCAGGACGATATACGGGCAGGCCAGGACGGTATACGGGCAGGCTAGGACGGTATACGGGCAGGCCAGGAAGATATACAGGCAGGCCAGGACAATTTACAGGCAGGCTAGGACGGTATACAGACAGGCTAGGACAATATACAGGCAGGCTAGGACAATATACAGGCAGGCTAGGACGGTATACGGGCAGGCTAGGACAATATACAGGCAGGCTAGGACGGTATACAGGCAGGCCAGGACAATATACAGACAGGCCAGGACGATATACGGGCAGGCCAGGACGGTATACAGGCAGGCCAGGATGGTATACAGGCAGGCCAGGACAATATAAAGGCAGGCCAGGACAATATAAAGGCAGGCCAGGACAATATAAAGGCAGGCCAGGACAATATACAGGCAGGCTAGGACGGTATACAGGCAGGCTAGGAGAATATACAGGCAGGCTAGGACGGTATACAGGCAGGCCAGGACAATATACAGGCAGGCCAGGACGATATACAGGCAGGCTAGGACGGTATACAGGCAGGCCAGGACAATATACAGGCAGGCCAGGACGGTATACAGGCAGGCTAGGACGGTATACAGGCAGGCTAGGACGATATACAGGCAGGCCAGGACGATATACAGGCAGGCTAGGTCGGTATACAGGCAGGCTAGGACGATATACAGGCAGGCTAGGACGATATACAGGCAGGCTAGGACGGTATACAGGCAGGCTAGGGCGGTATACAGGCAGGCTAGGACGGTATACAGGCAGGCTAGGACGGTATACAGGCAGGCTAGGACGGTATACAGGCAGGGTAGGACGGTATACAGGCAGGGTAGGACGATAGGCAGGCTAGGACGGTATACAGGCAGGCTAGGACAATATACAGGCAGGCTAGGACAATATACAGGCAGGCTAGGACAATATACAGGCAGGCTAGGCTCTAGCCTAGGGGAGAGAGAGAGAGAAGGTGATGATCATGAGGAAGAGAGGGGGGGAGGAAGAAGGTGCACAGCACAAAGGGGTGGGAACAGAGAGGGGGGTTATTCTGGGGGTCTCACTCACCAATTATGCTCTCCCTCTCAGGCTGGCCTCCCCCAGGGCTGGGGCAGCCATTGTTTGAAAACAGAACTCCTCTCACAGCACAGTACAGTGCATTGCATGCATGTGGCTGGAGTGTGGGCGGGCACAAATGGGAGGCAGAGTATTGGATTGGACAAGCAGTGCAGTGAGTAAGGGGTAAGGAAGACAGTGGAGACCGAACACAGCCTGACTCCTGCACAAGCTAGCTGGCTTTCCACTCTCTCACTATATCACTGTCTGTGACAGGATGCCAGAGGCTGTGGAGCGCTGGAGTTAGAGGGGAATAGTTATCCTTAATCTCCACTCCATACAAGTCTTGCTGCCTGGGGGGGAAGACGCTCCTCCTGCAGCTGCCCACAGACTCCACCCCCTGCTCTCCTTTCTAGTCAGAACAGCTTGTTTGTCCTCATCCCCGCCCTGCTCATACAGAGCTCCGAATGATGTTAGTGCAGCGGCGCCGCCCCTGCACTACTGCCGCCCCGAGGCCTGGCCTCGGTGGCCTTGTGGGAAATCCGGTCCTGTCCATTGTGGAGTTTTGCCATGCCGTTTTTGCTGAAGGCAACCTCTGCTTATGCATTTTTCCCTATGCTCGGTTTATATTGCCCAGGTCTTTAAATGTTAGTTCACTTGAAAGTGCTATTTCAACTTTAGAATTGCCTGGGTTTTTATAACAGGCTTACATAAAGTTCTGCCTGAATAGACACAGCATAAAATAAACATTGCAGTTCTGCTTTAGAGACACTATGTAGAATATACTGTGTAACTGTTTATAATACAAAAGTATAATTGTATAGTATTATAGTATGATATGTATTATATGAATATAATTCTATAGAATAAAATTACATTGTAATTGTTTACAGGGGAATGCATAAGACAGATGTGAAAGAAAAGATAATGTATTCATTATTAACATGAATAAACATTTGCATGGCCTTTACTCTAGCAGGTTGCTTAAATATGCATCAACCTCCCATTTTCAGGGATGTTTGGATGCCTTCTGTGTGTCTCTCCAAGGATGCTCATGCTACTGCAGTGGTTGAGCAGCACAGTCTGTCCTCTGGAGAGCAAAAAGGTGTGAAGGGTTCTCGTTTCATTGGTTTGGCCTCTTTTATTTTCCTTTGTAGCTGGTCAGGATCTAAAAATACACCCTGCCGTTTCTTTCCTGTAGAGTTATCCATCATTTTAATGAGCATTCAGGACTGACCCTTCCACGAGCGAAGATTTCATGTCATAGCAGAAAAGGAAATTAAATACGCTCGATCAATTATTGCCACCTCTTCTGTCATGTGACCAGGCACTGCACATGAGAACACTTCATTGTAATGTATTCCTTGAAGGTTGTGTGACGGCTTCTTCCGCAGCCATTTTGTGCTTGGTACTTCATTTGTGACCAAGATTTCCTTTTGCCCTGAGGTTAAAGTAAATGTAAACCCTAACTGAGTGACAATCAGTTTGCTAAAGCGCTATATATTATAAACAATTGTTTTGTTTTGTTTTTTTCTTTTAGAAAATACAGTTTCCCCTTTATTTCCTCCTTTCTTTTTTATTTTAGTGCTGCTGATCTTCTCCAACTCTTTTAAAGCCATTGCTTGACTACATGCATGTGCACCAAAGACAGCTGTATGTCACAGCTTAAGGCAGGCTTCATGATAGTGACAATAGTAAAACATGCCTGTGCAGTGAGTGTCAGCTAAGCTTTTAATACGCACATTTAAAGCCAGGTCTGATTCACAGTTCAGTTCAGCTATTAATTGGTTGCTGAAAGTTTGAAGAAATATTTGTTGTCAAATTACATAATTGGACAGAATATAGGAACTACACAGTAATTCTCAATGCCTGTGGTGTAGGCCAAGTTGACCTTACACAGGTTCTGGGGTTTGGAAAAAAAAAGGATTATTAAAACTATTAAGAAGTTTTAAGAAAGGTACTATTGTTGCTCAGAGGGTCACCTATTTCTATGTTCCTAGCATGTTCTGAGATTTACCTGTCTGTTTTTATGTGGGTCAAGATATTATGCAGCTCACATGGCTCCCAATTGGCCTCTTAACCTCCAGTTGGTTTTAACCTGCATAAATTTGACTGACTAGTGAATCAACAAAAGAGTTATCTGACCCATACACAGGTCAGCCCAGTTCATCACAATACAGAATACAATATTTCAGCCACTAGAGAACATATTGGTGGTATGGTACAGATTGTCCTGGCTTTCCTCTCTTCACTGGTTAGCATCTTAATGCCTGGTGTTGATCAGGATTATGGACTCTAGTGTCCCTATATTGAAGTGGGCTCAGTGGGGATAAAGTTCTTTCCAATATAGTCTTTCTCCAACACTGTACCTGCACCAATCACCAATCTATTTGTATCTCACAGACAATAATAATTCTTTAGTGGTGGATACTGTAGCAAATCTTCGCAGCCAAACAATGGCCAAAGGTCAATAGGACTTCCCTGTTGCCCCCTGTGCCTTTTGGGACCTGACAGTAGACTCTTCAGTCTTCATGAGGCTGGACAACATGACAGTGGTGTACTACATCAAGAGGCAGTTTGGAATCTGCAGCCTGCGTCTATTGAGAGAGGAAGAGCCAGTTGTGACCTTGGCAGAGAGGAATCTCTCCAACATTTCAGCAATCCAAATGACGGAGGTTCCGAACTTTCAAGAGCCTACCTTATTTCACTTCCCATTTGGACAATGGGTGGTTAATACATGGGGGTTACTTCAAGTGGATTCTGTCTCTAAGCAGCATTCCAGAGTTAGATCTGTTTGGACTTCCTTACAATTGCAAGTAGCAGAGAGATTCGCTAGGGCCTAGGCTAGCAAGTCCTGGGAGTGGATGCTCTTACAGATCAGTGGAAGTTTCAAAAGCCATATTCTTTCCCTCTAGTCCTCACCATTTTCAGATTTTTAAAACACTACTCTTAGTAACAGCAGAAATCTTTGCAGAAATTCCCTAATGGCCAAACAGGCCCTGGTCCTCTCTCCGATTAGATTTTCTTTCACAGGGTGCAATACTTTACTCTTGTTTATTTCTCCTTCATTTAATGGTCTGGTTCCTGAGAGGAAAGAAAAGACTAACCAGCTCTGGCTGATATCTACTCCAGGAATACTGTGCACTAACATAGTTTGCAACAGGATTTGATCCAGTTACGACTGCTTCTGACTTCTCTTGCTTCGTTCTTCAGGTCCACTACATTCTGGACTTCTTAGAGGTTGGTTATTGGACTGAACTTCAGCTCTCATATGCCGCATACACATGGTCGGATTTTCCGATGGGAATTGTTCGATGGGAGCTTGTTGTCAGAAATCGTGTGTAGGCTCCATCGGACATTTTCCTTTGGAATTTCGGACAAAAATTTGAGATCTGGATACAAAAATCTGTTGTCATAAATTCCGATCGTGTGTAAACAATTCCGATGCACAAAGTTCCACACATGCTTGGAATCAATCAGAAGAGCCGCACTGGCTACTGAATGTCATTTTTCTCGGCTCGTCGTATGTGTTGTACGTCACCGCATTCTTGACGTTCGGAATTTCCGACAAAATTTGTGTGACCGTGTGTATGCAAGACAAGAAAAAAAATGGATTTTGTTGTTGGAATGTGCGATCGTGTGTACGCTGCAATAGAGTGTAAATCTCTGCACTCCTGGCCTTCTCCAATGTTTTGTGTGTGATTCACCCCTTACATCCTGTTTCTTAATGGGAATAGACTTCAGAGAGCCAAGACCTCCAAAGTGGGGTTTACGGCTTGCTTTGAACTTCCTTGCTAGCTCCAAATGGGTCACTTTCAGTCCAGTTTTAGTAAAGACTGATCCACGAAGACAGCCTTTCTGTTGGCTATCACCTCAACCAGGAAATTTGCCAATATTGGAGCCTTATGCCGCGTACACACGATCCGAAATTCCATCAGAAAAAACTTGGATGGTTTTTCCGACGGAATTCCGCTCAAGCTTGCCTTGCATACACACGGTCACACAAAAGTTCTCTGAACTTTCGACCATCAAGAATGCGGTGACATACAACACTACGACGAGCCGAGAAAATTAAGTTTTCGAATTGTTTCCAAACATGCGTGATTTTTTGCGCGTCCGAATTGCATACAGACGAACGCATTTTCAGATAGAAACTTTTTCCGACCGAAAAATAGAGAACCTGCTCTCAATCTTTTGCTGGCTGGAATTCTGCCAGCAAAAGTCCGATGGAGCATACACACGGTCGGAATTTCTGACCAAAAGCTGACATCCGACTTTTGCTGGCAGAATTTCTGATCGTTTGTATGGGGCATTAGGCTGTGAGGAGCCATTTTTGACGTCTGCCCAATCCAGGTAGCACTTATTTCCATGTTGGAATGCAATCCACAGTGGTTTCAGCAACCCATGAGAACAAAAAAAAAATATTCTCCCCAAATGCTGGGCTAATAAGGATGAATGGTTTCCTTGCTGCTTCCTGCTGGATGTTGGAATACTTCAAGGTTATTCACAAGCTGCACAATTATTAGAGATTTAGGCCATCTCTTAGTTACTCTTTCTAGCAGAATCAGAGAGAAGAAAACATCATCCAGAATCAACATTGGATAGATTGTTCTGGCTAGCCCATGGGCTTACAGAGCTAGAGACTTGGGTCAATCAGGAGTGTGTGGTGACAATTGGATATGTACTGCTTGCAATGTTCCATTGCTTGTGATCTGATAGTGATGGCCTGAACGGACCCCTGTTTGGTTCGCATCAGAACTTTTGAACACAACAAAAGTTTGGACCCGAATAACGAACCTCATTAAAGTCAATGGGAGCCGAATGTCAAAAATCAAAAGTGCCCATTTTGAAGGCCTATATGCAAGTAATTGGGCATACAATGGTTATGGAAACCGTGTCCTACCCTGGGGGACATGTATCAATAAAAAAAAAGTTTGTGAAAAACGTCATTCTTAAATGAGCAGTGATTATTTGATTTTTAAAGTGAAAGCATAAAAATGAAAAAATCCTTCCAATATAGTGCCTGGGGGGCCCCAGTGCACTGGGAACAAGATTAGAGATTTTTTGGATACATTTTGGTGTCACTTGGATAGAAGTTGGATAGAAGTAACGGGTGCGTAAAACGTGGTCTTTGGGTGTCAAGGTGCCCTCCCACCGTAACCCTATAGAGGTATCTTGATGAAAGCAAGAATTGGCCTTGCTGTAAATAATGCAATGATATGCTCCTGTGAAACAGGCGCAGAAAAATTGGTCTTTGGGTGTCGAGGGCGCCTTCCCACCGTAACCCTAGAGAGGTACTCATGGTGAAAGCAAGAATTGACTTTGCTGTAAAAAATTGCATCATCATTACCACTGAAGACAACTTGGCAATACCCTGAGGCTGGGGGAACATAAATGCCAATTTGTCTACCAGTGTTCTCCCCTCTCTTTAGGCTCATGTTCGTGTCATCCTCAACCTCAGAACCAACATCTGACTCCAGTAATGGCTGGGCTTCATCAAATAGTAAGTGGCTGACGCTGTGGTCAAGTTGACTCCTCCATGGCTGATGTTGGGGCTATGGCAGGAATAGATGTGGACAAAGTGGCAGGTTTATCCACTCTGGCAACAACAGGGGGACTACACACTTGTCTCTGCTTACGTGACAGAGGATGAGGAAGGTTTAGTAAGCCAGTCCACCACCTCTTCTGCATGCTGTAGTTGGATAGCATGGGCAAACTCACTAAACAGAGGAAATTATGCCCTGCCTGAGGACTGACCACCACGTCCACCTTTGAGTGTGGACACATTTGTTGCTGGCCCCCTTACAGTGCCAAGGGAACGTCTGCCTCTCCTTGTTGTCCTCCCAGACATTATTGGGAGGGAGGAGGCAGTGCTTATAAGCAAATATAAAGAAGAAGTGGAAATCTGTATGTAGATGCACTTTAATCAATGTAAAATGGTGTTTGGTGCACTTTAATTTGAGTACTCACACTACACAAACACACTCAATGGATACACTATAATATACTGCAATATAATGCGCCAAACGCACAGTGACACACAGAACTATATGGCGTTAAACTGGCAGTAATGCACACAGAACTATATGGTGTTAAACTGTCAGTAACACACAGAACTATATGGCGCTCAACTGGCAGTAATGCACAAAAAAACTATATGGCGTTAAACTGGCAGTAACGCACACAGAAGTAATTGATGTTAAACTGGCAGTAACGCAATCAGACAGTGTTCAACCATCACTATGCTGTCGTTATCTGAACTGTCCCTACTCTACACTAATATATATATGAATGACATGGTCTCACTACACTACAGTGAAACTATCTGAGCCCTACTCTAGTTGCACACTATGCAAAGCTGAATGATGGTCCTCCTCACTACACTCACACTATCCCTAGACTGACACTAAACTAATATTCTACACTGACAATTGAAGCAAAATAGCACAGTATAGCACACTAACTAATAGCACCTAACAGAGTCCTGCTCTATCTCTCTCCATGCCGAAATCACACTGAAAATGACTGCCACTGAAAGAATACTTTTATACTGTGGGGCGGGAATGAGCCATGATTGGATAAAGTCATGATGACGTGTCCAATCATGACTCTGACAGTGCTCTGTGCCCTGATTGGCTGATAAGCTTGCAATGCACTGTTCAGCGCAATGCATTGTGGTCGGTTCAAGGGAGCCGAATAAACGGTTGAACGTCCAGTTTGTTCAGCTATCCGCCGAACGTCCGAACAACGGAAGTTCGAACGGAACTTATGCTTGGGCCGAACCATTCGCCCATGCCTATTACCTGACATTGAAAGTAAATGTAGGGTGATGACAGGGTTCTCAACTAATACATTTAATGGCTCAGTAGTATGGTGTAAAGCTAGCATACTTATGCTGTTATTTTTTGGCCTTAAAGTATAACTAAAGGCAAAACATTTTTAAGTTTAGAAAGAGTGGGGATTGATAAGAACACCTATTAGGTTTGTATTGTTGTCTGTGTCCCT
Organism: Lithobates clamitans; assembly: GCA_037952925.1. NCBI lineage: Eukaryota > Metazoa > Chordata > Amphibia > Anura > Ranidae > Lithobates > Lithobates clamitans. Next base: position 665,532 of record JBBGZY010000255.1, read on the forward strand.
GTTGGGGAGATCGACCCTCTCTATTTGTCCTGTTTACCATTATAATTGAAAGTGAACGTAAAAGAAAATCCTACATCTTGGGATGTCCTTAGAAAAGTATTAGAGGGACAATCTAGTTCTGGTGATATGGGGGCCCCAAGAGACTCCATGTTCAATGATTTCCTCTCGCTTTCTGTTTGGTATGGGGCAGAAAGTGAAGGCGAATCTCCCCAATAGGACACAGATGGCAAAATATTTTGACAGGGGTTTTAACCCTCCCCTACTCTATCCAAAAGGTTTGCCTATAGTTCTACTTTAAGTTTTTGTTAACAGTTGCAATTGAAACCTTCCCACCCCACTCTTGTTTGTGGTAAATTATTTCCCATTTGTATGCTCCCATTGAGTTAGTTAGGAAAACTGAAAATTCCATGTCATATACTTGGCATAGTTTTCTTTTCCCGATTAATCTATAATGTCATAAGATCCTTCCTAATTGTTTGAGTAAGCTAGCTACAGAATATCTGGCCTGGATCAGCCTCAAATTTGCATGTGTGAGGTCCTATGGGGTAGGATCGAAGGCAGAGTCTATCTATTCATATGTTGGCATGGAGTTAATCAAGAAAAGAAAATTATGGCAGCCTTCAAAATTTCCACTCTCCTGCTCGCATTTGGTGAGTGGAAATTAGTGGAGGGCGAGTGTGGAGCAGGGGCGGACTGGGTTGACAGTTTCCTGGCTGATCGCTTCTGACAAAAGTGGTGCAGCCATCAGAGTGGCTCGGAGGAGGGGATCCCTGCCCCCACCCCCCTGGGCCACTCTGATGTCTTGTAAAAAAGGCTGCACCTTCTTATAGTAGTTAGCATACGCTTGCTTCCTTGGCTCAGCCACAGCAAACTTGTACAGGGCCACAACACTCAGGGAAAAGATGAAGGCTCCAAAAATGTGGACTCTCAACCCCTTTCCCAGAAATTGACTGGAGTAATGGCACTGCTGGGACAAACATTTATAAACCTATTACAAGACAATTTTATGGTCCAGTTTGAGGCCCCGACTAGGAATGACGCTCTGCTGGACTTGGTAATCTCAAACTATGCAGAGCTTATTATTATTATTCTTATAAAGGAAGTGACCATAACATGATTTTATTTAATGTTAGCTGTAAGCAACAAATGCATACGGGTATGATAAAAACACTTAACTTTAAGAGAGCAAAATTTCCAAGGATGAGGGCTGCTCTCCAGGACTTAGACTGGGAGGGAATATTGGCATCAATGGACACGGAACAGAAATGGAAATTCTTGGCTGTGACTGTATATAAACTCACTGCTAGGTATATTCCCATGGGCAATAAGTTTAAAAGGCTAATATGCTTTGTTAATCACACAGTCATTCCCATGTCCAAGTAACTAAGCAGTGGGGGCTGGTGTTCCATCAGTCGGGGGGGGGGGGCCTCAGACAGACCTGACCACAGACGAAGTGTCTGGCCGAGCACTGGTAAAGCTTTTAGGAGGAGTTTTCATTCTCCTCTGACTGCACTTTTAGGCTGCTGCAGGACCCCTGACTAATTGGCCCTGTGCTGATTACATGCACCCGTACCTGAGAGGATCAGAGAAGACCGGATCAAACAGCCTTTTAACACAACACGGAGGATTACCCCTTAGGTTCCACAGCGCATATAACAAGAAAGCTCTCTACTGCATATACCAGGGGTGTCCAAACTTTTTTGAAAGAGGGCCAGATTTGATGAAGTGAATGTGCATGAGCGCTAACCTTTTGCTTGACATTCTTTGAACCATTAAAATTCGGTCTAAGTGTGTTCATCCGATATTTGGCTATACTGTATTTATCGGCTTTTACCATGCACCTTCACTTTAAGAGGGAAGTTTCAGGAAAAAAAAATAATTTTAAATAAAGAACTGTTAAGCAAAATGGGTCAGTGCCCATCTGCAGCCCCACCGTTGCCATGAATGCAGCCTTACCATTGCCATGCCTTACCATTGCTGGGAATGCAGCACCCCCATTGCCAGGAATGCAGAACTCACAATTGCCATCAGTGTAGCCTGATTCATGCCCATCTGCAACCTCAGAGGGGACAGGTAGGGGGACGGGACGAGCGCCAACAGATTACATACAGCAGAATCTGTTTTCTCGGCGGCCTCGTTAATAGAAAGTCCCACCTCCTTTGATAGGCAGAACACTCGTCCAATGGCAGCGCAGGAGACGGGACTTCCTATTACAGAGGCTGCCGTGCAAACAGGAAATTCCCCTGTATGTACGGCACTCGTCCTGCCCCCTCCCTGTCCCCTCCAAGGCAGCCAGCATGTATATCTCTTGTGGCCCCCCCGTGCTCGGGGATTCGTTGGGGGCCACAAAAGATATACATATCCAAATCACCAGGCGGGCTGTTCGAAACCGGAACATGGGCCACGATTTGCCTGCGGGCCGGACTTTGGACATGCTTGGCATATACAGACTGATTTTACTGTTGTGAGTTTAGTAACACTTTAAAACCTGAAAGCTGACTGATTTTTATGCAGAGCTGCACCTGATTTTGCGCTGTCCAGTTTTAGTAAATCTCCCCTGCTGGCATGTCTCTTCTGCAATAAAAAGCTGCCTGCTCACAGTTTTTAAAATGTTAGGATTAGTTCCGCTTTAACACTGACAGGGGGTGCTTACAATGGTCAACTTCTTTTTATTTATGTAAAACCTTTATCCCAAAAGGAAAAAAAATGCTGCTTTACCTGTTTCAAAAAAGGTTTGCCTTTAACTTGTTAGTCAAGACCATCTAAATCTGTTAGAGCTTCTAACAATACCTTCTCCCCAGGTTGAGAGAAGATTGGTCTGCTGTCCAAGGGGGGGATCCTTTACTCCTCTATCCAGAGTTGAACTGCCTTAGGGCAGGAAGTTTGTTACTTGTCTAATCACCAGGTGAAAATAAAGGGAAAAAATACTAAAAAAAAAAATAAAAAACTAATAGAGCCACAACATCTAAGCTGAAATATACTATATTGTCAAAAGTATTGCAACTCTTGCCTTTACATGCACATGAACTTTAATGGCATCCCAGTCTTAGTCCCTGGGGTTCAATATTGGGTTGGCACAGCCTTTACAGCTATAATGCCCCATGTACATGGGACGCTGTTAAACATACGTTCAGAGGCAGTTGGATGCTTTTTTCAACTGCCTCTGAACTCATTCAATGTTATCCTATGTGATCATGTACACAGTCTCGTTTATTGCCGTTTCTATGCAGTTGCGTTTAACAGCGTTTCTTTGGAAGCAAAAAAAATGGGTTTAGAGGCCGAAGATTTCCAAGTTTCAGACGCCAAACGCGTCTAAACGCCGGCACACTTCGTTTATAAGCGTTTTTAAAGATACCCTATATTTTAGACCTGAAAAGACAAAAATATGATGGAAAACAATGAAAAAACATAAAAAAAAATATTGTTAAAAATGTATTAATTACTTGTGATGATTTATAGACCATATATAGTAGGTACGCAGCTGTACGTACATGTTTACAAAATAACCTGCCGAAATTCGTTGCGCAATCAAAGGATGGGTCCAATAGCGATGAACTCTGACTCTGGACCTCTCACGCAATTTTCTACGTCGTTCTAGCCTCATCAAGAGCAATGTCAGGAGCATTTCCTCACATATGCTCATTATGGGATCCATTGCAAAAAAAAAAGCACAGAAATAGAGGCAAATACAAGTAGACAACTGCTCTCTCTGCTGATGCTACTCATTCTGGTCAAATGGCTGAAATAGGTAACTTACAATGTTTTTTGAGCTTAGGGAGGGTCTTAAATGAGGTAATCTCAATAAATGCTTCTAGACGCAAATGCGGCATGCAAACGCGGCTAAACAGGCGTTTTAAACGCCAGTTTCAAGGTGTCAAAAAAATTAGTTCAGAGGACATTGCCTCAGCGTCCCGTGTACATGGGGCCTAACAGCTTCAACTCTTCTGGGAAGGCTGTCCACAAGGTTTATGTTTGTGTTTATGGGAATGTTTGACCATTCTTCCAGAAGTGCATTTGTGAGGTCAGGCACTGATGAGAGGGCCTTTCTCGCAGTTTCCGCTCTAATTCATCTCGAAGGTGTTCTATTGTGCAGGCCATTTAAGTTCCTTCACCCAATACTGGTCTGTATACTGGTCCAAATTATTTGGTGGAATGGGGATTGGGGTATGGGTTTCTTTTTCAGGGGTTGTTCTTGGCCCCTTCGTTCCAGTAAAAGGAACTCTTAAGGCTTGCGCATACCAAGACATTTTGGACAATTTCATGCTCCCAACTTTGTAGGAACATTTGGGGGATGGACCCTTCCTGCTCCAACATGACTGTGCACCAGTGCACAAAGCAAGGTCCATAAAGATATGGATTACCAAGTTTGTGGTGGAGGAACTTAAATGGCCTGCACAGATTCCTGACCTCAACCCAATCGAACACCTTTGGGATGAATTAGAGCGGAAACTGCGAGCCAGGCTTTCTCATCCACATCAGTGCCTGACCTCACAAATGCGCTTTTGGAAGAATGGTCAAACATTCCCATAGACACACTCCTAAACCTTGTGGACAGCCTTCCTAGAGGAGCTGAAGCTGTTAGAGCTGCAAAGGGTGGGCCAACTCAATATTGAACCCTATGGACTAAGGTCTGATTCAAACCTATGCATTTTTATTGCTTTTTGCATTTTGCAGATTTGCACTACAGTCCATTTACCATGGTTTCCTATGGAACACGTTCTGTAGTGCAAATCTGCAAAATGCAAAAAGCACTAAAAATGCATAGGTGTAAATGAGGCCTAAAACTGGGATGCCATTAAAGTTCATGTGCATGCAAAGGCAGGCATTCCAATACTTTTGACAATATAGTGTAAATAACATTTTTGATTTTGAGTTTAATATTGCTTTAATGGCCCCCCCCAGGACTCATTATTTTGCATTTACCTAGAGGCCATCTTAATCAGGAATATTGTGGTCAAAATTGTGACTGTCGCTGAAAATCCAATATCTTTCTAGTGGGTGATCTCTGTCAGAGATATTCTCAGACCTTGTCATTCTCTTATCCACATTGAGGCTCTCAGTTTCTTCACAGCTCATGTCCTAGGGGATGGAAAAACACATTTCATTTTAGCACATCGACAGCAAATATTTGACTGACTTGAATATAATAAATACTGCTGATTTATCACTAGACAGATCAGTGGTTGTAAGTGCTGTACAAGACCTGAAACCCATATGTAATGGGAATACTACAGATAACTGTAATGAGTAATGTAAGGAATACTTGCTATTTGTGAAGCTCGGTATCCAATACCTCCCCAGAGAAAAATAAAAGTGACAATACAATCACATCACATTTCTTTGGCCTCACATTAGAAACCACTGATTGGAGAAAAGAACTGTTATAGGGAACAGACTGATGACTGAATTGTGGGGACGAGCTATTAAACTGTGAGCAGGTAGCTGTGCTTGCATTGCATAGATACTGAACGTTCAATGAAAATTAATTAAATGGGAGCGATGGCAGGCAAACAAAGCCTGGTATCCTTCCAGCTGGAAAAGGGAGGAGCCTTCCAATGAGTTTTATGACCAGTGCCCGATCTTCCTATAGAGGTCAGTGAAAGGTTAGACACAATTTAGTCCAAGAAGGTTCACCCAGCAGCCAGGCAACACAGCACAATATTGTTTCTGGCATGCTATCACATTGGATAAAAAAAATGTACTGTTTGCTGGCAGGGTAAATGAGAATTACATGTTTTTGCATGTGCCCCGTTTCATCAAAGGCAAAACATTTCCATAACTGCAAGAACGCACGCCATTTGTTGCCAAAATAGAAAACAAAATATGTCATATTTCTTGTATCCCCTTTAATAAGAGACGTTTTGGTTTACCCACCCATCCTGGCCATAACCTCTACTGTAACATTTCATTCTGGCAAGGAAGTCGCTCTGTCTTCTATTAGTCTGGCAAAAGTATATATATAAATTTGCTGAATTTGAAAGGCTGTTTTTCTTCTATAAAATATCCTGTTTCTTGGTCAATCGGATCATTTTTATTGAAAAAAAAAAAAAAAGGTTTTTACAATTTACAACAAAAACTAAAACAAACATACATTCCCACTAAACAAAAAGAGCGCAAAAAAGAAAAGGAAAAAAAGGCAACTAAATTTTATGCTAAAGTACAATCACTGTTACTTATGCTTAAGACTTTCTAATCATAGCAACAAATTTCCAGTTATATTCATATATAAATATGGCAGTAATATAGAGCTAACAGACATACTCAACCTAGCAATTACATCAAAATGCCATGATTATCTTAAACCTGGAACCTGTTTCACTGCTAGCTTTCCACAACCTCATCAGTAAACACAGCACATTGCATATGCAGGTTGGAATCCAGCCACCAGGACCAAATTTTCTGAAATTTTTGGGGGCATTTTCTATGTTTGTATATCAACTCCTCCCTTCGTAAATTGAAATTAATTGCATCAAACCATTGGACAGTTGTTGGCGGAGAGTTTGATATCCACTTCTGCAGTATGAGTTTACTAGCTATATACAGGCATACCCCACTTTTAAGTACACAATGGGGTTTATTTACTAAAGCTGGAAAGTGAAAAATAAGGCTCACTTCTTCATAGAAGCAGGGAGATGACCACATTCCAATGCTGCATTAAATACCTCTAACAACTCAGGTAACAACTTGGCTCCATACAGTTTATAAACCTCCCCTGTCAACTCATCAGCGCCTGGGGCTTTATTGTTAGGCAAGCTGGCAGCAGCGGCCCGGAGTTCCTCTAATGTCAGAGGTTTATCCAGCACTTCCCTTTCAGCTGCAGACAGTTCTGGTAACTTAAAGTGGAGTTTCACCCCCCAACCCCCCAAAAAAAATTTTTTTAGTAATGTTCGTAATAAAAATTCAAAAAAAAATTTGGAGAAAATTTTTTTTTACTCGCCTCTAAATGCCTGTTTCTGTCCCTCGTAGTCTGCCTCCTTCGGTGCCTGGGCTCCTGACGTCACTTTCCACGGCGCAGGAAGGGAGATAGCCTCTCCACCCTCCCTCTTGTCAATCATCTGGGACACGTGCCCGGCCCAGATAATTGAGGGGCCAGTGACGGTACACGGCTTGTGCATGTGCAGTGGGTGCCCAGTTGTGAAGCCACAGCCGGGCGCCCACAGTTGAAATGCCGGCGCCATCGAGCAGAGGGGGGGGCGAGCGGGGCTTTGATCCCCCGCATCGCTGGACCCTGGGACAGGTAAGTGTCCAATTAAAAGACAGCAGCTACAGTATTTGTAGCTGCTGACTTTTAATTTTTTTTTTTTTAAGGATAAGTGGCTACTATATACCTTTTTCTAAAGAAATCACACAACACGTATGAAATCTCCATGTAGTATGTACTGTTTTAGTGGAAGATTCTTGCAATTCTACCAAATTGGTCAAAGGTTTTTGGGCTTTTACAATTGTAGCTAAGAGATGGTCCGTATTTTCCCCCTTCTCAAAATAAGGTTGAAAAAGGAAAAAAAAAGTTTCTTCTCCGCTTTTTCACAGAAGATTTCTGCATAAAACTGTTGATTTTGTATCTATTTTTTCTGAGCTTCTGCAGTAATATTTGCTATATATATTGAAATTCGGCCTGCAGAGCAGCTTTAGCTACAGAACATTCCCAGGCTCTAGATTTCTTTTTAATTTTTGAAACTTGAGCAATAAATAAGCCCCTTATATAGGCTTTTTAAAGAATCCCAATAAATCTGTAATGATACGGATGGTTTATTAGTGACACTGTATGCTGAAATATCTAGTAAAATATCCTCTGTTGAAGGGAAAGGGTCAAACCAATATGGGTTTACTATCCAATAAGTAAATGTCTGGGTGGAATTCAGGGTTAACTTAAGAACCAGTGGAGAATGATCAAATAACCCCCTAGCTGCATATGTCACATCAAATATCATAGGTAGCTCTGTAGATGTAGCCAATGCCAAAGCTATTCTGGACAAGGTCCTGTGGGTATTGGAGAAGCAGGAAAAAACTGTACTGTAGGGATGTAACATTCTCCAGATATCCATCAGGCCAATATCCCGAATGAAACCAGCAAAAGAGGTACATGTGAATGTCGAGTGACCTCTAGTAGTACCATATTTATCCAATGAGGAGTCAAGATAGTTAATAAAGTCTCCTATTAAAAGCCAAGGGATGTCAGATTTATCAGCAGTAAAATGCAAAAAGTCTTTAAAGGAGTTGTAAAGGCAGAAGGTTTTTTTATCTTAATGCATTCTATGCATTAAGATAAAAAACCTTCTGTGTGTAGCAGCCCCCCCAGCACCCCCCAATTACCTACCTGATCTCCCTATATCTCCAGCGCTGTCCACGATCCCCTCAGCCATCCAGTACACTCCTCTTGATTGGCTGAGACAGATCAGAGGTGCTATTGGCTCCCGCGGCTGTCAATCAAAGTCAGTCATCCAATCGGGAGAGGGGGCGGTGCCAGGTCGGGTCTCCGTGTCTGAATGGATACACGGAGCTCTGCCTTGGCTTGGGTGACAACATTTAACAAGCTGCTGGCTGAGGGGTACTTAAAGGAGGGAGGGACTAGGAGCAGCAAAGAGGAATTCGAGAAGAGGAGGATCTGGGCTACTCTGTGCAAAACCAACTGGACAGAGGAGGTAAGTATAACATGTTTGTTATTAAAAAAAAAAAGTGAGCATTTACAATCACTTTAAATACCTCATATGAATATGGAGGAGGTATATATATATATATATATATATATATATATATATATATATATATGTGTGTGTCTTGGCTATCACATATGGTTTCCTGTAAATTGTACAGTACAGAAAAACATAGCGACTCCTCATGTCCATTTGTACCTGCCTGCAGGTAAAGTCAACATCATATGTGGTATATGTGGTATAAATAGAATGATATTGCGTGCTAAATTTTGCACGTTTCCAATACTTTAAGGCGGACAAATTTAAATGGGTTTCCTGCAGGCAGATAATGGATGGTGAAAACTGCTTTAATGTAGTAAACATAGCTTGCCTCTTCACTGGATCGCTAATACCCCTAATGTTCCAAGATACCAAAATTTGCAATAAAACAGGCCTAATATAGTACTGTCAAATTTAGATCCAAGGCCCCCCATGTCTTTCATAACAAGGGTCAATAATTTATAGCAATTCTCACATAGATAGAATAATCAGCGAGTCTATAGAAAAAAAAAGAAGAAAGAAAAAAAATAAAAGTACAAAAACATATGCAAAACTTACATAATACCATAGAGGGAGAAAACGACACACAAAGGCTATTACCAGGGGGACCTGATAAAAAAAAAAAACTATAGGCACACCATACCTTAACTTCACTTCTGATATCCATAGAAAAGACAAAAATGACCTGTGATCTAATCATAACAGGAAACACACCCTGAAAAAAAAAGAAAAAAAAACACAAAGCAAACATTCCCCTTGGGGAAATGATGGAGAGAATCCGTTCTGTAGCTGAATGGACTCATTTTCACAGCTCTGCAAAATTAAATCCAAATAACTCCCAGTTATATAACAAGTTAAGCAGCCTGTAAGAGAAGAGGGGGAAAAGACAAGAGAAAGGAAAAAAAAAATAATAAAAAAAGTTTCCATTTCATCTTTTTTTTTTCCCCCCTTAGTAAATAAAGTCTTATTCTTTTTGTTATAATGTCTATCTAACCATTCATTGGCACCATGTGGAGTATCAAAGAAATGAACAACTTCATTTGCCACCTCTCTAAGTTTGGCAGGGTATAACATTGAATATTGCAATTGCAGCCTTTGTAAACTTTTCTTTACATCCTGAAATTTAGCATGCTGTTTTTTAACTTCCGGTGAAAAGTCAGGAAAAAACATAACCTAATTCCATTAAAAAAATAAATCTCTTTCAGTAATCTAACTCTTCGGGAAATAAGATCCCTATCATGTTAATTAAGGAGTCTCACTAAAAATAGGTGTGGGGGGGGGGTGTCCTGATGGCAAAAGCCTAGTAGGGACTCAATGTGCCCTTTCTACTAAAAAAGTCATAGAAAGATAATCTTTCCCAATGTTCTCCCACAGCCATGTTTCAGCGAACTCTGTAGGGTTATAGCCTTCGGCATGCTCTGGGAGACCCACTAGCCTGATATTATTGCGTTATCTCTTTAACATCTGTACACATTGGCTGAAGAGTGTCTTCTATCCCTCTGACTTGGCCTTCCAGAGCAGATGTTCGTTCCCGTATTTTCTGGACATCCTGACCTATAAAAGCAACCTTCTTTCAGTTCCTGCACCTGACCAGTTAAAGTGGTTGTTAACCCAATTGCCCTAAATTGATCTGACACGCACTACATGCTTCCCTAATCAGTGCAGCGTGTGTCATTTTTTTTTTAGCATTTCAAATACCTGTAATCTGTAGTTATGATCTGTGTCATGTATCCCCTCTTCTTTGCTGTCCAGAGCCGAATAGGAGGTGCCCAGATTCCTTCTGATGTATGCAAGATACGTCACAAGAAGAGGAATCTGTGATCTTTTACACTGTGGCCTTGCAGCACCAAAAAAACAAATAAAAATGATGTGTAAACCCACCAGAAACATTGCAGACAGTAGACAAGACATATCTATGTTGTTAAAACATAAATTTGATTCCTGTAAAACAAACTTTGTAGGCAGGGCGGAGTTACTATTGATTGACAGGTAGTTTCAGTTTTGCAGACTTGGGATCCCGGGACTTGGGATTTTTTTAAACTGTTCAAAATGATTAGCTTTTGAAAAAACATCCAAGACTGACCTGCAAGTTGCTCTCTCCCTCAATATTACAGTGTTATAAACAATGCAGGCTTTACTAAAAGTAAAGGGGAGGAACAGCTTCAACTAAACATTGTTATCATCCAAGTCTGTACTAGAGGAGAGAAGAGGGGAGGAGGGAGGAGAGGAGAGGGGGGTGGAGGGGCAGAGCGGGGCTGGGAGTGAAGGAGGTAGTTTTCTGACTCCTTACTACAGTGCTGACAGAGAGAGGGAGGGGAGCTGAAGACAAGCACAGAGGAGACCTGCAGATGACACAGACATGCATTCTGACCATGGTATCTTGGCTCAGCAGCCATGATAATCGTGGTCAGTTCTCAAGGGGAAGCCAGGACCTGGTAAAATCAAACATGTATTTTAGGAGATGCAGAGAAGTAATGAAAAAAGTAAAAGCACCTTGCTGCAGCTTGCACTTTAAAGGGACAGGAGCAGCATTTTTTTGGGGGGGGTTAACAAACGCTTTGAGTTACAAAGAGAGTTTTGACCCTGCTGTACTGCTCTGAGCACATCTAATAGTGTGGGTTCTGCTGACACTGGTATTGTCGATGATGATTATAGAACATTAGACTGTTTATCAACCGACTGTTCTGTGTTCTTGCTGATGTCATAGCATACTTTGCAAGTTTAACAGCCACAGCTTCTTTAACCTTCTCTTTTGCAGGCTTACCGCCATCTGTTTGTTGAGAGGGTCCACTAGCGTCCTGCAAAGGAGCCGTTACAGCTGAAGCTCCTTGTCCCTTCTTTCTCCTTGTCATGGCTCAGAGTTAGCTGATTGAACACTTTCAGCTTCTAAAGATACACTATCCTCCATTTACATATAAACATCAATAATATACTATTAACATTATTATAGAAACACTGTAATCCTTTATGTGAAAAAAAAATACTGCTTACGAAATAAAATGGCGTTGATTTACTAAAGGCATATAGGCTGTCCAGTTTGCAAAGGAATTTTCCCTTAGCTTGGTGAGTGTGATACACACTCACTTTGCAAAGAATACCCAATCATATGCAAGGAAAGTATGCTCATGTTGTTTGCTCATGATTGGTTGATGGACACCAGCAGAGCTACACCTCATTTACTAAGCCAGGGCAAATTTCAGACAAATTGAACAGCCTGATTACTGAAAGGAAAAGGTTACATGCAGGGTCTAGGAAGGCTAGAGTTATGCTTTAGTTAATAAATATGTTTTAAATATAATTTGTATTTTCTGTATAACCTTTAGTTAAAATTATGTCCAGAGGATTGTTGCACAATAGCACAGGAAATAAGCATGATTTTCTGGGAAACCATAAGGACAAATGGAGAAAAGGAAAATAGATAATGGACGCCAGCATAGCTACACCTCATTTACTAATTTAAGGAAAATTTCCCTTACACCTTTAGTAAATCAACCCTGAAGTCTTTAGTTGCCATGCTCTTCTAAGCTGGACTTTTATCCTCTATGTCTGGCCTTATCATGGCCTGAATCTAGAGGAAAAAAGATTTCAGCTCTTATAATGTCACTGGAGATATCCAGCATAAATAAATAACATAAGAATAAATAAATACATAAATAAATAGCACAAACAGCATTATTATATCTTGGATGCAACAGTCTTAGGAACTGGACTGCATATTGGCTGCCTAATGCTAGTTCTTAATACTTAAAATTAAGCGTATCAGTAAAATAAAATATTTCATGGAATAATCTAAACAAGGGGACTATTCACAAAAATGCTCAAATCATTTTTCTAACAGCATGAGCAATTGGTTTTCATAGTTTTCCTTCCCATTAATGAATTTATGGGAGTGCAACTAAATGATCTATAGGCATTAGATGGTCAAAGTGAAGGCATGAACTGAATGCTGGAAGATCAATTGTGTGAAATAACTTTTTACAGACATGATTGTTTATATTGGCCAACTGTGTGGGTTTTGGCCAAACACAGGAAAGGGAGCACTTAGCAGACACTCATGGCTCTAGTACAGTCGTCTTCTGCTGCTGTAACCCATTCACTTCAACATGTTTGGATGCTTTTCTGCACAGCCCTGTTGTATAAGTAGCAGTTATTTAGGCAGTTATGGATTTCCTGACAATTTGGCTATTTTCCTTGTACCTTTTAGGCAGTTATGGATTTCCTGACAGTCTGGCCATTCTCCATGTACCTTTATCAATACTACAGTATAGTGTGGGCAGTGCATCAAATGTACTGTAATCTGCTTATGGTGCTTCCTTTCTACTTGTAACACACATGAACATGAAGAACAAAAATCTCATGTTTTTAACAGTCTACAAAATGGGAAGCCATGCTAGATCCTCTGTACAGAACATTCTTCAAAAGACCATTAATATCAGTAGGATGTGCCCTATTTGATGATAATGCCTCCTTTAAGCCATGTTTGTGGAAACAGTACCACACCTTCCCCAGGATGTTGCTTTCAAACACTTAGTTTATCCTTTTTAAAATAGATTTTATGTTCACTTTTAAGTAGAATTTGTTTTGTGATTGTTGAAACATGTATTAACAAGAATCATGTTCTTCTAATGGTTTGGCGGACTTAAATTACAAAAGATACCCACCCATGGTTGGATCACCAAGCAGCACATCTGTCTCGCATTCGTCTGTCTTCCCCTTAGTCTCGAACAGAAATTATTTTCATTCCACTTTACTGTAATGCTGTGAGCCTATTTGTCATGGATGACATTTTGGCTGCAAAATGATTTTTTTTTCCCTGTAATATGTGTAGAGGTCCTCAGACATGGAAAATAGAACACATATACATTTTTTTATTGTCATCAACTGACTGAGACCCAAGAACGACCTCTACAAGTTGAAAATTCAGCAAATATACATTCCAAAGCATATATTTCCTGAATCTAAAAAATGTTTCCCGTATTTAACATCTTATTTCTTAGGTAGCGTTTTAACATATCGCAGAATTCTATACAAAATGTCATAGTTTATTATTTCCCAAAGCGTGGGAATATCGCTAAAGTATTTTTAAAACCCAGACTTTTTAATTTTTTTTATTAGTTTTGAATAGAGTAGGGGAGGATTAGAAAAACTGTGGGGTTGAATTATTAAACCTGGAGAGTACAAAACCTGGTGCAGCCCTCCAAAGAAACCAATCATCGTCCAGTTTTTTTGTCAAAGCTGATTGGCTACCATGCACAGCTGCACCAGAATTTGCACACCAGTTTTAGTAAATAAACCCCTGTGTGCCTTTTGGTTTTGGGGAGCTTTTTCTTTTTGTTCTAGTAAATTAAAGTGAAATTCAATCATCATTAAAAGAACAGAGGGAATCTTCTAATGGGGACACTTGTTGCAATGTCAGATATCTAAGAGACTTCCTGTACATTGGAGAGACTTCATCTCACTTTCTCGTGTGTCTACAATTGGAGACAGAGGGAAAAAAATCTCCACTATCCCCTACTCTACCCAAGATTAAGAAAAGTTATGGCTTTATACATTACATAACATGCAAACAGACAAAACATGCCACAAATGGGCTTAGAATTCACAAAGAATATTGGATATTTTGGTCTGTAGGCCGAACTATGTGCTGGCAGGGAACCTTTTGCTATGCTTTTGTTGTGGCATTGGTGAAGTATTCTTAAAGGGACCCTTTGCTTCGCCTGCGCAGGTCCACTGAGCCACCAGTAATAAAATACCTGTAATTTTCAAGCATGTGGGGAGCATGTGGGCCACTTGTGACAGTGCTGGTGCCTCATTATAATTGGAGTGGTATGAGAAGAGAACATATCCTGCTGGAGATGGAGTGAAATAAAGTGAACCTGCATGGACAAAAGAATGGAGCAGTTTAGAGGCACACTTATCCTCAAATTATTACCAGTGATATTCAGTTTCACTTTAGTTGGCTCAAAATTCTGTTCAGTACCAGCTTATAGAAAGATACCATCTCTAATGATGACAGCTATTGGTAGGTATTTAAATGGCTTTGCCCCAATAACCAGCTGATGTATCAACCATCATTTATTTTACAAAAAGGCCCAGCGCACCCAGAACACATAGTGTGTACAGTACAGTATGCAAATGCATCTCTCTTTCAAGTCAGAGTTAAATTATTCCCCCACCACATCCAATAATACATTTTGTGTACCTCTCATTATTTCACTGTAGAGTCTTTAAATATAATATTGTTCTGGGAGTGTCCTTGTTTCCAGTTCAATAAATTTCAGTTTGTCACAATTCATTAATGACAAATGGATAAGGGCACAAAATGGGCACTGACACATATTATGTTATTGCTGTTTATTAAACTGCTAGTAATAATTTTTAAGAAACGATTTTGGAAACACTTGCACAATTTTACTCTATATGCACATCCATGTTTTAGTTAACTCTGGAAAATTCCCTTGTCTCATAATAGCTTGTCTTTTTTGTTATTGAGGAACCAGTGACAGGTTCCCCTTTTAAACTTTGAAACTGAGCTCTGTTCTTTTCTTTATGCCAACAATGGACAGGTAGTAGAGAACAATAGCTGGATTCTGCAGTTTATTGAGTAGATACACGGGACTGCAGCTAGAGTTTCTTAAGCTCTGAAAGAAATTGAGGACAAAGGTGTATATATAGCAAAGGGCAGGTCAGCTAGCATCACTTGTACACCTAGAGCAGTCTATTAGGAATGAAAATGTACCTTGTATGGGGTTATGACAAAGGGAAGGCTGGGCAACATAAAGCTACTTTTGGATGATTTGTTCCATCATAACAGAAAAGTTAGCAGCTACAGAAACTGTACACAATAATCTAGAGCTCAGTTTACATCTTCGTCTTTACAATATCCTCCACTGATAAAATTGCCATTCAAAGCTAAACAAGCCAGCAATTAAAAAGACCTGCTTTCCAATTACCCATTGGACAGGGATGACTAAAAGGGACACTGTTAATCTTGCTTAGTGAAGCATAGACTTTGTTCGTATTGACAAACGCAATAGTGCTATCTGCTTTGTGCATGAAAAAGCTAATTGCCAGGCTGCGTCTGGATTCAATAATGAAGTCAGTATTTTTTTTTTTGAAGGAGAGGACAGAAGTGTGTGCTTATATATTGTTCTTAGTGTAAGATAACAAAATCCAGAAGGGCCAGTTCAGTAATTATATTTACATATGGTTGCAATTAGGAGCCAAATGAAGAATATGTGCAGGTTGCAGATAAATAAACAAAAGTTTAAGTCTGTATATGCAGAGGCGGCTTTAGACTTTGTGAGGCCTTAGGCAAAACTTAGACATGAGGCCCCACTCACGCCACAAAGATGCAGGAGACGGTCAGAGACTATGCAGACAATGATACAGGAGACGGTCAGAGACTGTACAGAGAGTGATACAGGAGACGGTCAGAGACTGTGCAGAAAATGATACAGAAGACGGTCAGAGACTGTGCAAGCACGATAACAACAGAATGAGCATCATGGATAACTTATCTGTGTAATGCTTCTTCATTATCAGCAGGTTTAGGGAGAAGGTAAATAACACTGCTGTATTACCATTCTGGCTGTACTGTCTGGCAGAGGAATATGAATCACAAAAATCGCAGCACAGAATTATAAATCTTTTGGTAGATGAAACATTTCACATATGTGTGTGAATAGCTGTTTGCCTGGCGTTCATTTTGAAAGCAAAACTGCAGCAAGATGAATAAAAAAAGCCCATTAAATAAAATAAGCCCTCCAGTTTGAATGACAGCCAGCCTCATTCAACGGCCTTCCTCGAAGCCCACACTGGAATGTACATGCCCTCAGCCTGTCATTCAACAAGTAAGGAGAAGCAGCACAATGATGATCCCATCCATTGGCGGCTGGTGCTCAAAATTTTTGGGGAGGCGCAAACAAACTGAAAAATTCAGGAAAAAACATCAATTGCAGCCTCAGTGTGCCCATCAACCTCAGCCACTGTGCCCATCAAACTCAGCCACTGTGCCCAATCAAATGCAGCCTCACTGTGCCCATCAAATGCAGCCTCACTGTGCCCATCAAATGCAGCCTCACTGTGCCCATCAAATACTGCCATTGTGCCCCATCAAATCCTACCACTATGCCCATCAAATGCAGCCACTGTGCCCATCAAACGCAGCCACTGTGCCCCATCAAACGCAGCCTCCGCGCCCCTTCAAATGCCGCCACTGAGCCCCATCAAATGCCGCAACTGTGCCCCATCAAATTCTGCCACTGTGCTCCATCAAACGCAGCCACTGTTCCCCATCAAACGCAGCCACTGTGCCCCATCAAAAGCAGCCACTGTGCCCCATCAAACGCAGCCACTGTGCCCCATCAAACGCAGCCACTGTGCCCCATCAAATGCTGCCACTGTACCCCATCAAATTCTGCCACTGTGCCCCATCAAACGCAGCCACTTTGCCCCATCAAACGCAGCCACTGTGCCCCATCAAACGCAGCCACTTTGCCCATCAAATGCTGCCACTGTACCCCATCAAATTCTGCCACTGTGCCCCATCAAATTCTGCCACTGTGCCCCATCAAATGCTGCCACTGTACCCCATCAAATTCTGCCACTGTGCCCCAAACGCAGCCACTTTTCCCATCAAATGCTGCCACTGTGCCCATCAAATGCCGCCACTGTGTCCCATCAAATTCTGCCACTGTGCCCCATCAAATTCTGCCACTGTGCCCCATCAAACGCAGCCACTGTGCCCCATCAAATTCTGCCACTGTGCCCCATCATATTCTGCCACTGTGCCCCATCAAACGCAGCCACTGTGCTCCTTTAAACGCAGCCACTGTGCCCATCAAATGCAGCCACTGCGCCCATCAAACTCTGCCACTGTGCCCCATCAAATTCTGCCACTGTGCCCCATCATATTCTGCCACTGTGCCCCATCATATTCTGCCACTGTGCCCCATCAAACGCAGCCACTGTGCCCCATCAAACGCAGCCACTGTGCCCCATCAAATGCCGCCACTGCGCCCATCAAATGCCGCCACTGCGCCCATCAAACTCTGCCACTGTGCCCCATCAAACTCTGCCACTGTGCCCCATCAAACTCTGCCACTGTGCCCCATCAAATTCTGCCACTGTGCCCCATCAAACTCTGTCACTGTGCCCCATCAAATTCTGCCACTGTGCCCCATCAAACTCTGTCACTGTGCCCCATCAAACTCTGTCACTGTGCCCCATCAAATTCTGCCACTGTACCCCATCAAATTCTGCCAGACTGCCACTGTGCCCCATCAAATGCCACCACTGCGCCCATCAAAGTATGCCACTGTGTCCCATCAAATGCCACCACTGTGCCTAATAAAATGCTTCCACTGTTCCCCATGATGAAACCATAGACAGACACAGGATACAGATAGCATGTAGTGAGATGTACCTACCTGCTCCTCGCGTCGGTCCCCTACTAAAGGCAGCAAGAGAAGCACATGATGTTCTCTCTGAGTGGCCTGCAGTGCAATCTGGGAGTTGTAGTCTCTGCAGAGCACAGGCACCAGAGGGCCAAGTTGAAGTCTGTGCTGTGGAGAACTACAACTCCCGCCATGCATTGGGGCCGCCGACTGTGGGGGGGAAAGGCTAGGAGAACGGCGCCGTGGCGGTGGAGCCTGCTATTGGACGAAGCAGCAGCCGAGATGACGGTGTGTTCTTCTCCCTCGTCCGCGGACCCGGTGGCTCAGCTCAGACAGGCGGCCGCGGTGTCAGTCTGTGTGCAGCGCCAGCCGCCCGCACACTCCGCCGGCTTGCTTGGGCTGCGCAATTCCTTCCACTCAAATTAGGCGAGCGCGAGGCCCTTCTGGGGGCGAGGCCTAAGGCAAGTGCCTAATTTGCCTAATTAAAGAGCCGCCTCTGTGTATATGTAAGTCAAAATGTAGTTTTCCTCACATCTAGTGAGTTCTCCATTACTCCTAGGGCAGTAATTGTGTACTGAGCCAGAAATATGGGTAGTGAAGTTGACTTGTGGAGTGATGTGCTGAACATCTACAGTTCACTTTGAGGACACCACATAGCAGACCCGAACTAATAAAGACGCCTTTACAAGAATTTTAAAATTAGCTGCGGTGCTGTACATCTGGTACATGTTCGTATGAATGCTTAAAGGCTATTCTGATATCGCTCAGTCTGATATACCAACCTTTTTGGCAAATGCAAGAATTTTCTGATTGGCTGGAGGCAGAAGAGAAGGAAGATGCTTTTGTCTGCAGCACATATCACCCTGCTCCTTTAGGTTGTACTTGCTCTCAAATAAAGTTTGTGTAGCACCCTGGAGTTTAGGCAGGGTTGCTCCCCAAAATTTACTTACCAGGAATAGTCAATAGCTTGCAATCCAACAAGAAGTGCCGGTTTTGCCGGCCAAAGAACATGTTGTGGTTGGGGGTAGAGGGGACCACATTGAGTAACTGAAGCAAGTATCTGAGCAATATTCTCACCAACTGGGGAAGGTGAAGAATCAGGAACCTTCAGTGGGTATCAAGCCAGGGACCCAGCCAGCGGAGTTGACGCTTGCAGAGCAGCCTTGTGTGTCTAACCAGGGACCGAGCAGGCCAGTGGGGTGAAGCTTGAGATGTATCTTGAGTGCCAAGCAAGGGTCCCAGCAGAGAAATGGGGGTGACGCTTGAGGAAGATACCACCGTAAAGATTGTAGGAGCTCAAGGGATTCAGTGTCAGTGAATCATCTAGTCTAGTGAGAGACTGGGAGCTCAGTGGGCTGAAGAACTACAGGAAGCGATTGTAGTGGAAGTGAAATGACTGTTACACTTTGTGTTAGGAACTGTTAAAGACTGTTGCCATAGGAGACAGCATTCCTGCACATGCAGATGTGACATCCTGCTGGATGCCTTTCTCTGCATGGCTGTCCTCCTGTTGAAGTCTCGGAGTCTGCCAATTAATCTTGCAACTATCTAAGGGTGATTTGGTCCTAACCCTCTCTCCCAGAAGTTCTGTTAAGAGAAATAAAATCTTTTGCATTCAAGAAGTGTCTGGCACCCAATAACTTTAACTACCTTGCACCCACTATGCCTCACAACCCATCATATTCAGAAGGACGTCAGCTATCTCTGGCCATGGAGTTTCTCATTAGACCGAAGGAGGCCTGGGACCTTGCTACATTTGGTGCCCAACATGGGGCTAAGGCGTTATCTTTACAGCAGTCGCCATTAACAACCGGACTCAGCTTCATCAGGATTTTGTCTGGCTCCATGGGAAGATGGCAAGTAACATCTATACTTCTATTAGACTGTTTTGTCGTGTATACTACCAGTGTGGGGAAGAACCAACAAGTTGCTTTGCTCATGGGAGAGGATCAGCCTGGTCTGTTGACACTTCCCGCCAGAGCTGTGAGGGTTAATATCTACTCCAAAATGGACTCCATTACAGTTTTGGCGCACCGCAGCATATAGAAGCTGGGCGCCACAGTTCCCAGAGAACATTTGCACCAATCTGTTGGCAGGGGGAGGAGTTCCCGCTCTGCAGAGGAGGACGTATTACTGTTTGGGTCGCCATCTTTGGTCCGCATGCTGAGACCTTGTGGCCTAAAGGGAAACATGGCGCATTTGGGAGCTCCTGGATTCGAGACCCCCCCACCCGATGTTGGCTGAATATGACCCATAGGAAATCGCCCGTTTCTTTGCTTCTCGAACCACGATTACTGACACGGGTATTCGGATGGTGCCAAAGGGAGAAATTGCCTTGTATATCTCTCAAAGTTCTGCAGCTATGGGGATTGTTTGCCAGTAATGCTCCGGATTTGCTCTGTTCTTACTCCCCTGGTGCCAGTGCTATTGATGTGGAGAACTGTTATTAGTGACTACCGCTACCATCTCAGTTGATGAAGGCGGATTGGGCCCCTGGGTATGCCACTGTAGAGGAACCTATGTCCAGTACCGATGCTGCAAATCCTGGTAAGCCTATCCCTGCCTGGGCATATTCCTCCCAAAGGAGCACAATGTGGCTGGTAATACCGCGTACACACGGTCGGACTTTTCAGCTACAAAAGTCCGAGAGCCCGTCCGACAGACTTTCGACAAACTTTTGGCGGACATTCAACTGGCTTTCTAACGACCGGACTTGCCTACACACAATCACACCAAAGTCCAACGGATTCGTACGTGATGACGTACACCGGAATAAATAAGGAAGTTGATAGCCAATAGCTGCCCTAGCATTGGTTTTTGTCCGTCGGACTAGCATACAGACGAGCGGATTTCTGGGTCCGGCGGAGTTACGACGTAAAGATTTGAAGCATGTTCCAAATCTAAAGTCAGTTAGATTTGCGACTAGAAAAGCCCGCTGAAGGTCCGGTGAAGCCCACACACGATTGGATTGTTCGCCGGATTTGGTCCGTCAGACAAGTCCGGTCGAAAAATCCGACCGTGTGTACACAGCATAAACCTGCAGAGATCTCAGTGAAAATGTCAGTTCCCGCTGCCATTGTTCCCTTCAACACCTACAGCAACCGCTAGTCCAGAACAAGTAGTACCAGCACCCCGTCTCTCTCCTGAGGAGACGCAGGTACCTGCCTTGACTACCACCCTGGGTGTGTCTGCTACAGAGGATTGTGGCCCTATGGTCCTTACTCGACTTGCTCAGTATGTTCGCTCATCGCATGCTAAGAAAGGTGAACAATCTCATGTTCCTTCCCGGCAGTGCCGGAGGCCGGTAAGTGAAGAGAGAATGGAAAAAGTATGAGACAAATAAAAGTGCCTACTATGCAAAGTTGCTGCCACGCATCGGGTAATGCACATTTTTACATTATACTGTTCACTTCCCAACTCTAAGGGAAAATGTTCCTATCGTTGAATCTCATGAGTAAATGGTTATAATAAATACGGCAAGGATCCGGGGACTGAGGGCCCTACTGTTACCTGTTTCCACATATTCTTGTTGGACTAGTGTAAATAATGTCAACGCTACCAGAAGGACATCAAACTCTTTGTCTTCACGGTGAATTCAAAGGGTGAGTCTGTAATTCTACCCGCCTCCAGGTACTACTGGTAAATACCATCAAGATGTTATTACCCTTACCTTGGATTACAAATATGTGTTGTGTGATGTCAAGGACACTATGCTGACAGCCACTTCACACTCACATTTAAGTTGTTGTTAGTGGAGAACATTCCAGAGAGCTGAACTGCCTGGACTGTGCTGGACTGCATGCTGCCGGCAGATACATAGAGTGCCCACCTGAGCCACGTTGGCTAAAGATTGAAGTTGTTGGGGAGATCCACCCTGAAGAGTGACCGGTGACCTTCAGTAGGTTGATGTTCTCAAGTGATGAAGAGAATGTCCTTTGTCCCCGGCTGTCATGTGGACAGACTGAGAACATCCTTGCCAGGGGATCTGTGTTCTGAAGTGCGGTCCCTTGCACTATGGCTTGGCTGCTTGTCCCCTGAAATGCAGCTGTGCCTTCTTGTCCCCAGAGTTGTCGATGAAGAAGAAGGGAAACTGCTGGGAAGTATTGTCCACCACGAGTGAAATAGATAGACTGCGACACGTCATGGACACTGGGTGTGTAGTTAGTCATAATAGGCTGTGATAAGGGGTGAAATGCTTACTTTTGTCAAAAAGTAGACTCATCCATGCACCAGGATTGTTGATTGGGAAGAACCCTAATGAAGTTCATGTTGATTAGGAAAGGTGGTGGCATTCTCCAATGAGGATGGGGCCTGCTTTCACTATTGTAAATAATGCAGATATTTTAAAGGGTGTATTTACACTGCTATGCTGTCTTCAGCTGAGTACAATTTAAAACCATCCAATCATGTATGTATATATTGCACCTTGTTACAATAGGATAGGATGCATTTGCATTGCTGTTGATTCTTCTGTTGCTGTATCGGTGCCTCTTCCTTGGCTAAGGAGAGACAGGGATCTAACCTGCCGATAACACTACCCCATTCATTTGATACCTATGCTTATTTCATATGGTACACCACACTTATATATTGTTACATCGTTGAACCTTTCCTGTTCCCCTACCCATCCCGGTTTTTGCCAGGACACTTGCTCTCAGGCTTGAGAGCTTAAAATTATTTTTTCTGCAAACTTCGAGACGTAGTTTCATGGGCAGGGGGAGGATGTAGCACCCTGGAGTTTAGGCAGGGTTGCCCCCCAAAATGTACTTGTCAGGATTAGTCATCTTGGCTAATTGTTAGAGATCAATGGATTTCTCTCTAAGTCTGACCTTGTTGCACTTTTCTCTTCTACCGCTAGATGGCTGGGTACTGGTACTAGATACTAGAAGGGCATGCAGGGTTAGATTACGGGTATGTGGGGTGTCTCAGCCAGTAGGCAGGGGTTTTCTTGGATCCCTTGGCCTGCTGTGAGAGCCTATATATTCAGGTGGAGTCAGGTGATCTGCGTTCTGTGCCACCTGGACGGCTGTCTGGGTGGACGTGTGTTGTACTGCCCGGGCTGCTAGGCCAGAGATTGGGCGTATCCCAGGCACATCTGGCTGCTGGGCTATCTGAGAGCCTATCCAGAAGCAAGAGAGCAGGGCAGGGTTGGGATTGCGGCTTCTGCTGGCCAGAGAACCTGTCGTGGTTGGAGGTAGAGGGGAAGCTGTCACCAATATGGGACCAACCACCTTATTATCAGGGACCACGGTGAGCAACACAGTGAGCAACTGAAGCAAGTACTGGAGCAATATTCTCACCAACCGGGGACGGTGAAGAATCAGGAAACTTCAGTAGGTATCAAGCCAGAGACCCAGCCAGTGGAGGTGACTCTTGCAGAGCAGCCTTGTGTGTCAAGCCAGGGACCGAGCAGGCCAGTGGGGTGAAGCTTGAGAGGTATCTTGAGTGCCAAGTTAGGGACCCAGCAGAGAAGCAGGGATGAAGCTTGTGAGAGACTGGGAGCTCAGTGGGCTGAAGAACTACAAGAAGCGATTGTAGTGGAAGTGAAATGACTGTTACACTTTGTGTTAGGAACTGTTAAAGACTGTTGCCATAGCAGACAGCATTCCTGCACATGCAGATGTGGCATCCTGCTGGATACCTTTCCCTGCATGGCTGTCCTCCTGTTGAAGTCTCGGAGTCTGCCAATTAATCTTGCAACTATCTAAGGGTGTTCTGGCCCTACCCTCTCTCCCAGAAGTTCTGTTAAGAGAAATAAAATCTCTTTTGCATTCAAGAAGTGTCTGGCACCCAATGACTTTAACTACCTTGCACCCACTATGCCTCACAACCCACCATATTCAGAAGGACGTCAGCTATCTCTGGCCATGGAGGTTCTCATTAGACCGAAGGAGGCCTGGGACCTTGCTACAGTTGTATTACAGTGTAAAGGTAAGTGGATGAATGGCACAGTATATTCTTAATTGTATGAGATACAGGGTGCTAAGAAGTTGACTTTGTGGCAATAGAAGCATTTCAGCTTTTTCAGCAACATATGATTATGCCACCACATAGACCCCCAAAACTAGAAGCTGATTGTGCTGTACAGCCACTCGGATGCTCACTTACATTGGAAAACTGTGGCTTTTGCCAAAGGAGATGGTATGTCAGAATTTGTCAATAGGCTTTTCAGCCCCAATTCCTTCTTCTCTATCCTTCTTTCACCAACACTATACAAATTCCACATTTAACCCCAATATATGTAATTGCTCCTCCTAAATCATTGTCATATACACATATCTGGGCTTTGAATACTCTATGAAACAGGTATGGCCAGCAATTAGTCCGTGCAGACTTGACAAAGCAAAGGCTGGTAATAGAACAGTTTACAGACCTAAGACCTAAGCTTCTCATGATAAGCTATCCATTCTAGATGCGGACATGTTTCCACATAAATCTTAGCCAGAACTTCACAGTCATGACCTGCCATTCTACCAACAGTTCTGTCAATGAAATAGGTAATATACTAAGTCAATAAGTCTGGATCAGTAGGAGACAGCACAGGACAGGACACATGAAGACACAATTTTGGAGGCAGATGGCAGACTGTCCTTTGCTTCAGTGGTGTACTCAGCATATTATAAACTTGTCTGAAAATGTTAATACCCCTTCTCTCTATACTACAAATCGCTTTCAGTAATTATCATGGTATTAAAAACACAATAATGCCCAGAACAACAATGCAGACAGTACATTCGCTTTGGGATGATGTAATGTACATCACAGTTATCAGAGTGCAGCAGTAAGGAATATGTAATATACAGCACAGCTTACAAAATGCAAGTGTCAGTAGTGTATATGAATATGTCATTGCATAGAACATTTATGGTCGTAGAGGACATCACAATAAAAATGACCTAGGGGCCCATAGCTGGAAAATGGATTGACTAGTTTTGTACATATATGGATACATGTATATACAGTATATATATATATTCCATTTAATTGTCATATTTCTTGTGGCATTTAAAGTTAATCCTCTAATATAAAAAGGATTTGCATGTAATACAGCAAGTGTATTTAAACAGACTGCCTATCTGCCTATCTCTGCTTTTCTTCTCATGTATTACTGGCCAGCTGTTGTGTCATTGCAAAGGACAGTGCGTCAATCACAAGGACATCTCAGTTACTCAGTAATTTTGCAAGCACAGTATCTGCCAACAAAAATATAGTGCAAGCTTTGACAAAAGATAGACTCCGATGTTAGCCGTCACTGTAATGTTAGCACTGGTGATTGTTTCAATGTCTAGCTTTTCAGTTACTGGTGGTGATGGTGATCATGCGTAAAGATCAGACTGAAGCAAGAACAGCTTGCTGCAGGCACATACAGTGACTTGTATATACAGTAAGCCTTCCTGCAGTAGGTGCTGCCCACTCCTCTCACCTAGCGTGGGCACAGATTGTTAGGACATATTTTTACTCCTCTAAAAAAAAGAAACCACTGTAAATCATTATGAACTGTACTGAAACAATAACATAATTACATTTAGCTTTCCAATGTTGTTAGTTTGTCTATGAGAAAATAATTGGTTGTAATATGGTAACTATTAGTTTTCTGCATCGCATGTACAAAAATATTTATGTGCTTAAAAACTCACTTTAACAGCTCAAATAATAATTCCAATACAAGATTCATAACATTGTTTAATATTAGGTGAACATTTTACTTTAACAAGCAGGGATATGCCTTGTGATAGTTATAGATTGGCATAAAGTGTATAGACACTACTCGTCTGCACTTTCCTGATAAAGAAGATTTTCCTGAGAGATACTACAGTCCCCCTTAAATGCAGATTCAACAAATTGGGCCATTTCTATAATTATGTATCATTTTCCATGTTGGGGACTGGTGGTGGAAATGATTAACTACTGTGTAATGTAATGTACATGGACCTTTTTTTTTATATGTAATATAGTGTGTTCTTAACTTGATTTAATAAAAGATATATGATCTGTGACAAACTGCCTCACACCCAGCCTGGGTACTTCCCCCACTCTGGAATCAGGAACCGGATATTATAGCTGAGAATTGCACCCAAGAACTAGATGACACTAGCTTAGGTGCAATTTGGAACTGACTTTGATGTAAATGCACACAAAATATATACTACACAAAATCAGGTAAGAGCTTGATTACATTACCCTAAACACTGCAAACTGTAAACAGTAATCTCATGAGTACAGCCAACAGTACATCTAATGAACAGCAACATAAACATTAACAGTAATCTAAATAAACAGTAAGCTAATTAACAATTGGTCATCTAGACAAGCCTGGGTGACTCAGGTCAGTGCCCACCCAGACAGTTTGGCACCAGTTCCCAGAAAGCAGACCCAGACCGCCCTCCCTGTTCATGTGCCTATCCCCTTTCAGTACGCTGGACACCTGAAATACAATGATAGAATAGGTGGGTGGTGTGTATTTTGAAGCACGCGATTAGAGCCAGAGGCTCTAATAGGCTTCAAAATAGGGTGGGCTCGGGGCGCAGAGCAATGTGTCCCGATCCCACCCTGTTGTATGGCATAGTGAATGAATTTTCGCCATTTTCACACTAACGTTCCTCCCTGCCGATCAGCAGGCAGGTCAGTGAGACCTGTCTCCCAATTGGCCAAAGCATTAGGCGATCCTATTGGATGCCTAACGCTTTGGCGGAAGAGGAGACGAGCGGACACAGGAGCTGCAACCACCACTTCCCGCCGAGGAGGAGAGCCCCATCACTCCAGGAGAGGAGCAGAGCCCCACCACACAAGTGGTAAGTGCCGCCGGACTGTCTGTGGGGGGGGTTAGTGAAGTGACAGCCGAGCCGGGGGACGCGCCTGGCTGCATTTGATGGGCACAAGTGGCTGCATATATTGGCACAAGTGGCTGCATATGATGGACACAAGTGGCTGCATATGATGGGCACAAGTGGCTGCATTTGACAGGCACAAATGGCTACATATGATGGGCACAAGTGGCTGCATTTGATTGGCACAAGTGGCTGCATTTGATTGGTACAAGTGGCTGCATATGATGGGGCACAGTGGCTGCATATGATGGGCACAGTGGCTGCATATGATGGGCACAAGTGGCTTCATATGATGGGCACAAGTGGCTGCATATGATGGGGCACAGTGGCTGCATATGATGGGGCACAGTGGCTACATATGATGGGCACAGATGGCTGCATATGATGGGGCACAAGTGGCTGCATATTATGGACACAAGTGGTTGCATATGATGGGCACAAGTGGCTGCATATGATGGGCACAGTGGCTGCAATATATGGGCACAGTGGTTGCATTTGATGGGCACAATGGCTGCATTTGATGGGCACAGTGAGGCTGCAATTAATGGGGGGGTTCAGTATTTTTCAGTTTGTTTGCGCCCCCCCCAAAAAATTTGAGCACCAGCCGCCACTGTTAACCAGCTTTCATTTGTGTAATCTGTTCACTAGACAAGTCATCATAGGACAAAACTCATACAATGTTCCAGCAGTCTGAAAAAGTGGAATTAATTTATCTTCATAGTTTTCTTGTGGGAGATTGTTGATAAATACTTCTGCCCCAAGTGAATCTTTTCCAACCCAGTCTGCAGTAGGGCCACCATATTTCCTCTGACCATTAACCTGTACAAGATTAATATTATACCTTTCCATCCACTCCAGAAGGGAAGCTTTATTGTATTAATTCAGAGAATTAATCCAAGCCTCGCTCTCAGCGTTCATCACGTTGTTGTCCATCGCGAGAGAATGATCTGCTCTCTCCATGGGATCAGAGGTTGAACTGAGCTCTGACAAGCAGACAAAATCCCTAGTCTCCTCCATGGGCCATAATCAGTGGGTAGAAGGCTAGTCCCTAGTCCCCTCCAAAAGCCCTGTCCCGGTTGGGCCTGTCACATGTTCCTATATAATATCCGAGTCATAGACCATAGCAGGGTACCTGGAAAGTCTGAATTTTTGTAGGTAGGGTATGGTTCGAATTCCATGCATGGGAGATTTGATGCCCATTGTGAGGCTTAGCCCCAAACTGCAATACACGTTGTCACAAGTGAGAGTGGAGAATATAAGCAATGACAGGCAGTGCAGAACCAAAGGATAATGAGTATGCCAAACATGTCCACAAGTGAATCTGCTAGAGACACAGCCACACATGAGGAGGAAATGGGATACATGATGGAAATGGCTACTGAGACATCAAATCTCACAAGGTGAAAAGCATAACCAGCAAAGTATACACACATACAGTACCTATGGGGCAGAGGGGAAAGGGAAGGAGACACCTAGTCTAAGGGTGCCTGGCCAATCAAAGCCTTCAACGCAGTACAGTGGGTAGAGCGGAAGGATAAATAAGTGAAGGATTTGTTGTGTATATATTAAAATTCTCATTGGGGACTGATTTATATTGCTGATATATTTTTTGTGGAGCAGGTCATGGTTTCAGGCTTACTATTAGTTTGCACAGTTGATTTGATCAGTTTCACTGCCTTAGTAATTACCAAAGCCGTTTTATCTGAGGGAAATCCTGAAAACATGACCTGTTGAGGCGCCTTGAGGACTGAGAAACACTGCACTAGAATAAGATTGGTTTGTGTAGGCTTAGAGTGGGGATCCTCCTCTACCTCAGCCTCAGTTTAGGACAATCTCATAGCTTTCACATCACCAGCTATATGCAATAGATATATATGACCACCAATACAAACAGAAAAAAAACTGAATATATTGACATTGATAGCTGACCACCTCAATACCGGGCCTATTCTGGCACTTCTCTCCTACATGTAAAAATCATCATTTTTTTGCTAGAAAATTACTCAGAACTGCCAAACATTATATATGTTTTTTTTAGCAGACACCCTAGGGAATAAAATGGCACTCATTGCAACTTTTTATCTCGCACGGTATTTGTGCAATCATTTTTTAAACGCCTTTTTTTTGGAAAGAAAACGGTTTCATGAATTAAAAAATAACAAAACAGTAAAGTTAGCCCAATTTTTTTGTATAATGTGAAAGATGATGTTACGCCGAGTAAATAGATACCTAACATGTCATGCTTTAAAATTGCGCACAATTATGGAATGGCGCCAAACTTCATAACTTAAAAATCTCCATAGGCGATGCTTTAAAATTTTTTACAGGTTACCAGTCTAGCATTACAGAGGAGGTCTTGTGCTAGAATTGCTGCACATGCTCTAACGCACGTGGCGATACCTCACATGTGTGGTTTGAGCTGCGTTTACATATGTGGGCTGGACTTTCGTGTGAGTTCTTCTGAGCGCGAGCTACCGGGGACAGGGGCATTTTACATTTTTTTTTATTATTTTATTTTTTATTTTACTTAATTTTTTTATTTTTACACTTTTTTTTACACTTCTTTTTTTTTGATTACTTTTATTCCTATTACAAGGAATGTAAACATCCATTGTAATAGGAATCTATATGACAGGTCCTCCTTATGGAGAGATGCTGGGTCAATAAGACCCCACATCTCTCCTCTAGGCTGGAAAGCATGAGATCGTGAAATTTTTTTTACCGATCTCATGCTGACAGCCGCGATCGCGGCTTTGGTTATTTCCGGGTACCCGGGCGTGATGTCATAACATCGCGCCCGGGCCTCCGACGGTCATAGAGATGAGTGGTGACCATCTGGTCACCACTCATCTCTATCGTCCTCATCCGGCGCCGGCCGATTCATTCTCCGGGCTCCCGATGGCACGGGAGAGCCCGGAGAAGCACCGGATGGCGGCGGGAGGGGGGCGTCCCCTCCCATCACCTATAAGAACGATCAAGCGGCGGAACTGCCGCTATGATCATTCTTATCATGCACAGAATCGCCGGCTGAAAATAATGATATCTGAATGATGTCTGTAGCTACAGGCATCATTCAGATATCCCCCCCAAAGTACAGGACGTTTATATACAGTGGCCGGTTTTGAAGTGGTAAAAGAAAATATATATAGCATCCTCATCAATTCCTGGCTGTAGGATGTCCATTATTTTTTGGATTTTAGTCCTTTCAATCATGGAGGCTTAGCATCACATGGGGGTATTACGTAGGGTGGTTTGCAGGCAAATACAGCATGCCTAGGAATGCACATTCCTCCAGATAGACATCCTATCAATGCATTTTGATACAGTATTTTCCTAACCTCTCCAACAAGCCAGACCACAGTTGGCATCTGGTCTAAGGGCTCTTGAGAAGAGTGCTGAGGTAGGGTACTGTGATGTTTTCAGGAAATGATGTATAGCATCCTGCCAGCTCCTCCCACCAGCTATGATATGCCTGCATTGCACAGAGAAGCACAGAGACCCAGTGAAGCTGTCACTGGGTCCAAATATGTTATGTAATGAAAGCAGGTTTTATTTAAAATTGTAATTAGCATGTTGATGAAGGAGCTAAAATAGGAACCAAGGAAGGCAAAACACACATGGACACAAGTCCACTTATGTCCATCAGCCCACAGATGCAACACAGGTCACTTTGAACACCCCCCCCCCCCCCCGGCATTTCTAGCCATGGCATTCTTGAGTAAGGGCAGATGTAGCATTTACTTCTTGGAATCCATCTGTCCTGTCCAGGCAGGCAGAAGGGTGTGCTTAGCTAAGAAAGCATATCCTACCTTCCTCCAGATGGAAAAAAACACATTATGACTCCTCCTGGGATGTATGACATAGTTTTGGCCTAGGCCAGAAACCAGGAAGCAACTGAAGACATGTAAGAAAACATTTTGAAACAAGTAAATATAATATACCTTTCTATCTATTTGATAAATCTAGCAACATGTTCATTAAGAAAATGTAGTTCCCTTTTAATAATTATATTGCATTTGTATCTGCAAAATATTATGTTGTGTTCTTCAGATTAAATAACATGACTTCTGAATTACAAATAGGCATCTCAAGTAGCCTAATTAAGAGTTTGCTGCTGAAATTGTTGTCAACTACTTTAGTAACTTAAGGAAATCCTGTGTCCGGAATTGAAGACTTCCTTTTGTTTGTTTATGTAATAGGGACAGCAGGAACACAAACTATGTTTCTTTAGTTACTGTCAAACAGTCATCTAGGTCTTCTCTAATGTTTCCTAGGAGGACAGTCACTGGGACTAAATGGATGAGATATGGAATGTATTTGCCTTTTAAACCGTTACTGCTAGATTTACAATAGTAACATGCTTGCACTAATGTAACCTTTAGTTATTTCTTTGGCTTTGTAAGTGCCAGAATTTGGCCCAGGCTGGGTTTTACTGTGATCTGCACTGACTGCATTGTGAAATTTGCTAGGTTTACTACCCTGATCATGTCAGACTTGACTGTTTTAGTGCACCTGCTCATACTTGCCGTATGCTTTCTTTCAGAATTTAGTCATGAATCTGTAAGCTATTACAGATCATTGGTATAAGTCAGTTGTAGCAAGCCTGAGCCTTCTGTTTTTAGATAAGTATCTCATAAGTATGCCGCAAGGTCTTCCCTTTTCCAGTCTCTGTACTAAAGCCGAAGCCTGATATAAAGTGCATATCTCAGGAGGCATCAGGAGCGGAGATGTCATTCTTTTCCTGGGCAACAATAGAGGCAGGGTAAATATACAAAAATAAAGAAAAACGTCTGCATCGTAGATTGCAAACAGGGGAGATCTCAGTAAAGGAAAGTCCATTATTGCACTGAAAGTATTAAAGATTAAAGTGGACCTAAATTCAAAAAATGAAGATATGCTATCTTATAGAGAATATCTAGAAATGGTAAATGTGCCTAACGCAATGCCCCTTTAAAACAACTCAACTGGCATTTAACATAGATCCGGACACTGCAGAGTACGTGATGACGTCACCGTGCTTAGGTCATGTCCCTATATGTTTTAGCAGAGATTGACATCTTAAGGGGAACACCCTCATTTAAATGGGCTGAAATAACACTGGATCGCAGCATAAATACTGCATAAATACTGCATGCACTACTTTTCAAAAGCGCACTGCACCAGATTGCATGGTACTCCATGCGATCCAGTGCATGGAAACACACTGCATTTGCCATCTGTGTCATTAGGAATACATCTGCAGCAGATTGCACACCCAATGTGTTTTGAACGTGGGTTTACCACATAGCATTCTGATGTGAACGAGCACTAGTGTTAAACCCTCAGTGTTTTTTTAGCTTAATACATTGTGCACAGTAAAATAAACATTACCCAGTAATCTAATTGTTGACCTTCTCACCTCAGCACTTTCAGATGACAACTTTCAATGCTAATGGCTCCTGCTCTCTTCCTGCTTTTCCCTGAACTTCTGATCTTCACAGGAAAGAGTTAACTGTTGTCAATACAGTCTCAAGTCAGTTTGTTAGCTTGGGGGTGGAGCAAGAAGTGTTATGCCATTTAGGCTTTGGGATATCTATTGGTGCACACTGTGTAGGGCACACGGTGTAGGGAGACACACTTCTAGTCCCTGCGTGCAAGGGCTCCATAGGATGCTGCTAGAAAACGGAGCCACCCTGAACCTTGAAACCTGGGGCAGCGGTCATGGCACCAGCCTAAACCAGAACATAGGCAAGGTTTAAGGCTGGATTCACACCTATGCATTTTTAGTGCTTTTTGCACTAAGTTCATATAACATGGTTTCCTATGGAACACGTTCTGTAGTGCAAATTTGCAAAATGCAAAAGACACTAAAATGCATAGGTGTGAATCCAGCCTAAGGCCTGGCTCACACCTATGCATTTTGTTAGTGCGTTTTCACACTACAGTCTGTTTATTATAGTTACCCATGGATTTAGCTCACATCTGTGCATTTTATGGAAAGGGCCAGGGACTTTTTTTCTGTTTTTTGGTTCCATAGACTTTAATGGATCAAAAATGTGTATTGAAAAATGCAAAATGCACCTGGAATATGCAAACTGCAACCTGCATAGGTGTGAATCAGGCCTAAAAAATAAAAAAAATCTGCATACTCAGTAAGGCCTTGTTCACACCTATGCATTTTTTTTTTGTGTGTTTTCAGTTTTTCAGAAACATACTGCAGTCCATTCAACATGGTTTCATATGGGTCATGTTCACATCTATGCCTTTTATGAAAATGGCAAGAGACCAGCAGGTTGTGTTTTTGTCTCAATGGATCAAAAATGTGTACTGAAAAACGCAAAATGCACCTGAGATATGCAAACTGCAACCTGCATAGGTGTGAACCAGGCCTAAGTGAATAAATCAGTAGCTGAAAAACAAGAGACCATCCACAACACACCAAACTGCCGTCATTTCTTATAGTGTAATATCCTATAGTGTAAGTATCGTGAGGACAAAATGTATCTTCGGAGGGCCATACATGAGTTAAAATGACTCAATTCCCCCATCTACACATTTGATGTGTCCCTCCCGCTGAGCTTTGTATTCTGACAGTGAGGAGACTTCCCCGCTGTCAGAACACACTGATCAGCACTGCCAGATCAAGAGAAAATTTTCCAGCAGGCTGGTCGGTCAAACAATCCACTTGTGTACAACCAGCCTGCCCATACATGGATCGAAAATTCGACCGGTCCCTGCTAAACCAGACAAATTTCAATCCATGTATGTCTTTACTCCATACTTCTTTTTGTAGAGCAAGCTCATTTTAAGAGTGGTATATATGCAGATTAATTTTATGGCACAAGGCTTACAGGTGGATAGATAAATCAAGTCAAATTTTGGATGAGGTTTCAGTGAATCAGTAAGGGCTTATTTACATGGGCAGCCAGGGAGGTGGGGGGCAGTAAAAGCAGGGGCTGCCCCCTCCCAACCACCCATCTAATCACAGAAATGCAGCTGCTCAGGGCTGTACACATTCTACAGATGTGCTGATTTGTTTTGCTGCCTTGGCAAAAATGAAAACAGCATGTAGCATCTGAGTAAATGGGGCCATGCCGCATCTGCCCTGCAACCGCTTGCAGTGCACTTGTTTGCGGGGTGCAGGGGCGGATTATTGCACAGGCTGGTCTAGGCTGCAGCCTAGGGCCCCACGTGTGCAAGGGCCCCCGATTGGCCATGATATTTTTATTAACTTATATATATTTATGTATATGTAGAATAAAAACCATACCTGCTGTTATACGAATAAGCCGATAAATGTTTTTTTACCAACAGGGGGCGGGGATCAGGTGGTAGACCCCGGGTGCCACCCATTAGGGGGGGTGACAGGTCAGCTGTACCGCCTCTCCTGGCCCTGGGACAGCGCTGCCAGCATACTTTAAAGTTGAGAAAACATTACTGCCAGCCCTTTCTCATGCACAGCTCCTCGTGTGTCACTCTCCATGTAAATGGAAGTCTCTTAACACCTCAATTAAAGCCGCTCTGTCTGGCCGCTCTCCTCCTCCCGCTCAACCTCCTTCCCGAGTGTAGCCTTTGATTGCAGGAGGAGAGCGGTCATGTGACCGTCAATGAAACAGCAGGGGAGAGCAGTCACATGACCAGGTCCAGAAGAATGGCGTTAATTGAGGTATTTAGAAGCTTTGATTTACAATGAGTGACACAGGAGGAGTGGTGTATGAGAAAGGGCTGGCAGTGATGTTTTCTCAACTTTAGAGTATTCTTTCCCAGGAGACTGGGGGTCTCCTGGGAGTGCAGGGGGGCTTTATAATGAAAGAGGCCTGTGTGATATGCAGGCAAAGGGGTCTGTGTACTATGCAGATGTCTGTGTACTGTGCAGGGAAAGGGGTCTGTGTACTGTGCAGGGAAAGGGGGCTGTGTTATGTGCAGGGGGTCTGTGTACTGTGTAGAGGGTTGTGTACTGTGCAGGGGATCTGTGTACTGTACAGGGAAAGGGGGCTATGTACTGTGCAGGGGGGCTGTGTACTCTGCAGGGGGTCTGTGTACTGTGCAGGGGGTCTGTGTACTGTGCAGAGGGTTGTGTACTGTGCAAGGAAAGGGGTCTGTGTACTGTGCAGGGAAAGGGGGCTATGTACTGTGCAGGGGGGCTATGTACTGTGCAGGGAAAGGGGGCTGTGTTATGTGCAGGGGATCTCTGTACTGTGTAGAGGGTTGTGTACTGTGCAGGGGATCTGTGTACTGTACAGGGAAAGGGGTCTGTGTACTGTGCAGGGAAAGGGGGCTGTGTTATGTGCAGGGGATCTGTGTACTGTGTAGAGGGTTGTGTACTGTGCAGGGGATCTGTGTACTGTACAGGGAAAGGGGGCTGTGTACTGTGCAGGGGGTCTGTGTACTGTGCAGAGGGTTGTGTACTGTGCAAGGAAAGGGGTCTGTGTACTGTGCAGGGGGGCTGTGTACTGTGCAGGGGGCTGTGGGAAGTTTTTTTTCCCTGAAACTTCCCTCTTAATGTTAGGGTGCGTGTTATATGCACTCTGAAAATGAAACAAAGGCGCCACTCTAAGTGCAGTAAAAAACATGGAGTTTAATAAAACTGTAAAAAGGTACTCACAAAGGTACATAGTAAACAAGCATGTTGGCAAAAGCTGCCGGATATCCTGGGAGTGAGTCGGGTCCGTATCCTGGATTGCAGTGGTGTCCGATGGACAGGCTGCGCCGATGGATGCTGGCACTTCCTGCTGTTGGAACGTATGATTGTTCTGCTGTTGATTATTGCTTGCTTTTATGTGCTGCTGCTGTTTATGGTCTTTGATTGTTTTTTTTTTTATTGGAATATTACACAGCATTTCGATTGGTCTCTGTCAGGATGTTGTGATTTTACCTCAGTTAAACAGGAGCTGCTGCAGACGTTTTTGGCCTAACTGTTGGTTTAGAAAGGTAAAATCTGTTACCAGCTTGCAGGTGTATTTTGAATGCTTTTTTTCTGTGGCATTGCTGTTTATAATAGGCTCATGTCTGAATGTGTTTGGGCTGTAGACCTGAGAGTTGCATTTGAGGCATGTAATATAGGTCTACCCTTTCACACATGGCACTAAATAATTTATTTTCTGGTAAAGCATGCTTAGGAGGGGGCCACACAAAAAGTAGCCTAGGGGCCCATGACCACCTTAATCCTCCACTGGCGGGGTGGGCTTTTTGAAGGCTAAAACAGGGCGTGAAAAGGTGACATATCGACTCCTCACCTCCTGTCTAATGCCCTCTAAAAAGCAATCCAAAATGAATCGCTTTTCAGAAAGGCAGCAATACAAGCTGCATGTGTGAATGAGCCCGAAAGCTCGTACATGTATTGCAAAGTAAATAAAACCCTTTAGTATACAATATTACAACAATAGTGTTGCAGCATTACAATAAAAAATGCTGCTGTGGGTGTTGTATTCTTTTTGTATTACATGGAATGTTGTCCTAAAATAGGTGCATTCTGGTGAATTGCCTGGTTGAGTTTACAGATCCACAGAGGTCTTTAAAGCTAATTATGCGTTGCACAGGCTTTCTTTTAAACCTAACTGTCACCTAATAAACCAAATAATGGTAGGTTATATTTTTTTCAGCACTGCTTGTTCACATTTTTGATTCTGGGTGGAACTGCTAGTTTTGCCCTGGCTGTGAGTATGCAAATGACAGTACTTGCTGGAATAAGAAAATAAATATTCCCCATAGGACTGTACCTCCCTAATGTTGGCTGCCAGTCAAGTCCCATTTATTTTTTTGTATTATTTTTACAGATTGTTGTGGCTCACTGACCAGAATCTTGACTGTGAGCAAACCGCCTCTGAATGTTCCCAGGCATTCCTAGCAACTGCAGAACAAAGAAAGGGGCACCTTTTTTTCTATTAGGGTGCAAATAATACACCCTACCATTATAAGAAACAAAGCTGTGCTGTACAACACCCCTCTTAATTAAATCTAAACTCTAATTAATATACTAATTAATAATACACTAATACACTCTATCTATCTATCTATCTATCTATCTATCTATCTATCTATCTATCTATCTATCTATCTATCTATCTATCTATCTATCTATCTATCTATCTATCTATCTATCTATCTATCTAGATATAGATATAAATATCTATAGCTATATACATATACACACAGTATGTATATATTTCCAGTGCCTTGAAAAAGTATTCATACCCCTTGACATTTTACCATTTTGTCATGTTACATCCAAAAATGTAAATGTATTTTATTGGGATTTTATGTGATAGACCAATACAAAGTGGCACATAATTGTGAAGTGGAAGGAAAATGATAAATGGTTTTCAATTTTTTTTACAAACAAATATGTGAAAAGTGTGGCGTGCATTTGTATTCAGCCTCCTTTACTCTGATACCCTTAAAGTGGATGTAAACCCGAAATTTTTTTTTTTTATATATATATATCATACTGTAGAGTATAAGATTTGCTATCATTTGAGCCCAGTCTTGCCACACAGAGTTAATCCATCTTTGAGCAATCCCCTTTTATTGTTCAGTGAGACAATTCTTGACAAACTGAGAAAAACTTTGTCAAATATTCCCCTTTGCTGTGAGTGACAGGTGATTTACATTTCGTGCATTAGCCTAAGAGACATGCAGTATTTTTAAATTCCCTCCCCCACGCCTTTCTTCAGAAGCTCTGCAAGGATTGGCTGTTCCACACCTCACCGTGATTTGGCATGCTGAAGTCATGTGGTTACTTTCCTGTCTTTTCACTGGATGTTAGAGATCATAGCAGAAGTTCAGCAGAAGTCCAGTGTTAGAAATACACAGGAGAAAATGCATATTGACAAGGGGAGGGTAGAGGTGGGCGGGGAGTCTACTGACATCATGACTCCACCCACCGAGCTCCAGACAACAGACCCACCCACAGAATCTGCAGTTTTTCGGGTCTCATAACAGAGAGAGGGGAGACATTTGACAGGTAAGGATACATGCAGGAGGCATGTATATCCTTATAGATATCCCCTATGGCAGTAGTTTAGAAAGGATGACATTGGGTTCACAACCACTTTAAGTAAAATCTAGTGGAACCAATTGCCTTCAGAAGTCAGCTAATTAGTAAATAGAGTCCACCTGTGTGTAATTTAATCTCAGTATAAATACAGCTGTTCTGTAAAGCCCTCAGAACACACCAGGCATGTCAGGGATAAAGTTGTGGAGACGTTTAAAGCAGGGTTAAGTTATAAAAAAAAATGTCCCAAGCTTTGAACATTTCACGGAGCACTGTTCAATCCATATCCGAAAATGGAAAGAGTATGGCACAAATGCAAACCTACCAAGACATGGCCGTCCACCTAAACTCACAGGCCAGGCAAGGAGAGCATTAATCAGCGAAACAGCCAAAAGGCCCATGGTAACCTTGGAGGAGCTGCAGAGATTCACAGCTCAAGTGGGAAAATCTGTCCACAGGACAGCTATTAGTCATACAATCCACAAATCTGGCCTTTATGGCAGAGAGGAAAGAAGAAAGCCATTGTTGAAAGAAAGACATATGAAGTCCTGTTTGCAGTTTGCGAGAAGCCATGTGGGAGACACAGCAAACATATGGAAGAAGGTGCTCTGATCCGATGAGACCAAAATGTTTGGCCTAAAAGCAAGGCATTATGTGTGGCGAAATACTAACACTGCACATCACCCTGAACATACCATCCCCACAGCGAAACATGGTGGTGACAGCATCATGTTGTGGGGATGCTTTTCTTCAGCAGGGACAGGGAAGCTGGTCAGAGTTGATGGGAAGATGGATGGAGCCAAATACAGGGCAATCTTAGAAGAAAACCTGTTAGAGTCTGTAAAATACTGGAGACGGGTGGAGGTTCACCTTCCAGCAGGACAACAACCCTAAACATACAGCCAGTTCTACAATGGAATTGTTTAGATCAAAGCATATTCATCTGTTAGAATGGCCCAGTCAAAGTCTATACCTAAATTCAATTGAGAATCTGTGGCAAGACTTTAAAATTGCTGTTCAGAGACGCTCTCCATCCAATCTAACAGAGCTTTAGCTATTTTGCAATGAAGAATGGGCAAAAATGTAACTCTCTATGTGCAAAGCTGGTAAAGACATACCCAAAAAAGACTTGCAGCTGTAATTGCAGAGAAAGGTTGTTCTACAAAGTATTAACTCAGGGGGGCTGAGTACAAATGCACGCCACAGTTTTCACATATTTATTTGTAAAAAAAAATGAAAACCGATTATCACTTTCCTTCTACTTCACAGTTATGTGCCACTTTGTGTTGGTCTATCACATAAAATCCCAATAAAATACATTTATGTTTTTTGGTTGTAACATGACAAAATGTGGAAAATTTCAAGGGGTAAGAATACTTTTTCAAGGCGCTGTATATATATTGTGCATTCAATAAATATCACTAAAAATATGTTTACTGCAATTAGTGTATGTGCTTCAGTTTGTATAGATCAATCTTTCTCAACATTTTTAATACGGAGGAACCCTTAAAATAACTTTCCCATCCCAGGGAACCCCTGCTAATATATTCTATATCTACAGCTCACGGTACAATAGTGTAAAAGTCTCGTGAAAGAATGCTCCTTCCACTTGTGGTCGTTGGGGAGAATTCACCCTTACAGGTACTGTATCTAAAAAGAGAGGCAGAAATTGCACATTGCTCAGGGAACCCCTAGCAACCTCTGGGGGAATCCTAGAGTCCCACAGAACCCTGTTAAGAATGGCTTGTATAGATAAGAACGTCCTGTATTGCCTTGTACAGAAGCACTTTGTACAGCAGTCAACATGTAGGCAGGTGCCTACATACAGTTGGTAATTCTATTTTTGAACTGTTGGCTGGTGCTGTAGGGGTAAGTGTGTCTTACTGTGACATGACTTCCCCGTGTGTTTCACTTCCCTTTGAGAGATGATATATAGAGGGAGGACCAACCTTGTGATGAGTTTGGACATGGGAATATTATTATTATTCATTATTATTGTTCACGATTTATATAGCGTCGACAGTTTATGCAGCGCTTTACAATGTAGAGGGGGGACAGCACAATTACAGTACAATACAGAAGGGACAGAAGGGCCCTGCTCGTAGAGCTTACATTCTAAAGGGAGGGGGTGGTGTTACAAAAGATAATAGATGCGGGGAATGATTTGATGGGGTTGTTAGGTGGTTGTGGGATAGGCTTCCCTGAATAAGTGAGTTTTCAGGGATCTCCTAAAGGTGGACAGGTCAGGGGCTGATTGGATATACCGGGACAGGGAATTCCAGAGGATGGGAGAGGCTCTGGAGAAGTCCTGAAGATGAGCATGAGAGGAGGTAACAAGGGAGCTAGAGAGCAGGAGGTCCTGGGAGGAGCGGAGGGGATGATTTGGGCGATATCTGCAGATGAGGTTGGTGATGTAGCTGGGGGCGATGTTGTAGATGGCCTTGTATGTTGTGGTTAGCATTTTTAATTTTATATGATGGGGTAGGGAAAGCCAGTGAAGATTGGCAGAGAGGGGCAGCAGTCACAGATCGATTAGTGATGTGTATTAGTCTAGCAGCAGCATTCATAATAGACTGAAGGGGGGATAGCCTGCGTAAGGGTAGGCCATTAAAGGAGAGAGTTGCAGTAGTCAAGTTGGGAAATAATCAAGGAGTGAATAAGTTGCTTTGTGGTGTCATTAGTCAGGAAGGGTCGAATTCTGGAGATGTTGCGGAGGTTAAGGCGGCAGGATTTAGCCAGTAATTGGATTTGGGGGCTGAAGGAGAGGTCAGAGTCAAGGATTACACCCAGCACTCTGGAATGTGTGGAGGGACCAATGGTTGTGCTGTTGATTTTAATGCTAAAGTCATGGGGGGGACCGGGAAGGAAGAAATATAACAAGCTCAGTTTTAGAAAGATTGAGTTTGAGAAAGTGGTGTGACATCCATACCAAGATGTCATTCAGTAAGTTTGAGATCTGTGAGGAGATCGAGGGGGTGAGTTGAGGAGTTGATTGATA
Organism: Lithobates clamitans; assembly: GCA_037952925.1. Taxonomy (NCBI): domain Eukaryota; kingdom Metazoa; phylum Chordata; class Amphibia; order Anura; family Ranidae; genus Lithobates; species Lithobates clamitans. Next base: position 706,421 of record JBBGZY010000255.1, read on the forward strand.
GATCTGAGTGTCATCGGCGTAGAGGTGGTATTGGAAGCCATGGGAGGTTATCAACTGGCCCAGGGAAGAGGTATTGAGTGAGAATAGGAGGGGCCCAAGGACAGAGCCTTGGGGTACCCCAACAGAGAGAGGAAAAGGAGCAGAGGAGATGGAGTTGTAAGTGACACTGAAAGTGCGCTGAGATAGGTAGGAGGAGAACCGGGATACAGCACAATTACAGAGGCCAAGGGAGTGTAGTTTGTTGAGGAGGAGCAGGTGGTCAACTGTGTCGAAGGCAGCAGAGAGGTCTAAGAGTATGAGTATGGAGTAATGGCCATTGGTTTAGCAGTTATTAGTTTATTGGTGGGTTTTAGTAGGGCAATTTCAGTGGAATGTTGTGGCCAGAAGTCGGACTGTAGGGGGTCAAGAAGGTTGTTGTCCGTGAGGTAGCGACTCATTCGGTCATGGACAAGGCGTTTGATGAGCTTGGAGGCAAACAGGAGCTGGGAGATGGGTCTTAAGTTATTCAAACAGGTGGGGTCTAGTGAAGGTTTTTTAAGTATGGGGGTAACCAGTGCATGTTTGAGCAGGGAAGGAAAGGTGCCGGAGGAGAGAGAGAGGTTGAAGATGTGGGTTAGGAAGTTTGGGATAGAGTGGGAAGGTGGTCGCAGTAATTGTGAGGGGACAGGGTGAGGTGGCCATGGAGAGGTGTTTATCAACTTCATCAGTGGTAACTGGGCAGAAGGAGGAGAGTATTGAGTGTGGTGTTGGGTAGGGGAGGAAGTTGAATGCTGGATATCCCCTTGCAAATGGTGTCGATTTTGCTTTTGAAATGGTTGGCAGACTGTTGAGCCTGAAGCAAGTTGGTGGGTGGGGGCAGTGGGGGGTGAAGTAAGGAATTAAGGGTAGAAAACAGTTGACGAGGTTTGGATGAGAGGGTTTTGATGAGAGTGTTGTAGTAGGTTTGTTTAGCAGTGTGGAGGCAGGAGTTGTATTTGAGAAGGGCAGATTTGTAGAGGATAAAGTCTTGCAGGGACTTCGATTTAGGCCATGCTCGCTCAAGAGCAGGGCTGCGTCTCGTTATACTTCTGGTGTTGTCTGTTTGCCAGGGTTGTGGCAGATGTGGCCTGGTTCTGCATGTAGAAAGAGGAGCAAGTACGTCTAGGGAGGATGACAGCGTGTTGTTGTTGATGGAAGTGGTTAGGTCTGGGCAGGACAGTGGTGCGATTTTGTTGTAAAGGCCATCAGTAGCAGAATGAAGAAGGGAAGGGTTGAGGTTGTGAAGGTTTCTACAGGTAGTGGTTTGTGGGTTGGCAGCATGGGAGGAAGGAGACAAGGTGTCAGAAACCATGAATCAGACCGAGACAGAAGTACAGTTAATCACACTTGTTTAATAATAATAATAAAAAGGTAAACAGAGTAAGCGTAGTCAATACATAGCCAGAGTTCAGTAACCAGATCAGGTAGTCAGCCAATGCCAATGTCAGAGAGCCAGAGATCAACGTAGTAGCACAGCAAGCAGGATCAGGAGCCAGAAGGGACATCAGCTGAGCAAGTCTTCAACATGAACGCAGGAGAAAGTCTCTGAGATGTGACCAAAGGTGAAGGCAGAGATGAAGTGAGCTGGACAGCTTTAAGTAGCCAGGACTGACGAGCAGATCATCAACAGCTGAGTCACTGTGGAGAGAAAGGAGCTGGCAATCAGCCGACAGCTGAGCGGCCAGCTCAGAGAAGGAAGGGCTGAGCCCAGCACTGACACAAGGAGAGTGTGAAATGGATAAGGTTGAGACCAGAGAGAGGAAAGGGGGTGTTAGAGAGGTTGCAGGGAGTGCAGCGATGGGAGAATACAAGGTCGAGAGTATTGCCGTTGGAGTGAGTGGTGGTTTGTGTCCATTGTGTTAGGTTAAAAGAGGAGGTTAGGTTGAGCAGTTGAGAAATGGTCGTAGTATTATCATTGATTGGAATGTTAAAGTCACCTAGGATGATAGCAGGTACTTCAAGGGAGAGAAAGTATGGTAGCCATGCAGAGAAGTCATCCAGAAAGTTTGACACTGGTCCAGGAGGCCGATAAATGATTGCGACCCTCACACAAGCTGGAGAGAAAAGACAAATGCAGTGCACTTTGAAAGAGCAGGGGGAAAGAGAGGGAGGTGTGAGAAGAACCTAAAAGGTGCATTGTGGGGAGAGGAGAAGTCCAAAACCACCTCCTTTTCGTCCACTGGGTCTGGTGGAGTGAGTCTAGAGGAGGCCGCTGTGGGACAGGGCAGCTGGAGAGGTAGTGTCGAATTCCTGGAGCCAGGTTTCGGTAATAGCAAATAGATTTAGGGATTTGGAGAGGAAAACGTAATTGACAGAAGCTAGTTTGTTGAAGACCGAGCGGGCGTTCCTGAGGGCACATGAAAGAGGGGGGCTGACTTGTGCAATCAGGGAAATTGGGATGAGAAGGTGGGAGTTACGACTACTGTTGGAGGTAGACAGCCAATTTTGGGGGTGGGAATTGAGTGTGGGAGGGCCAGGGTTTGGTGTGATGTCCCCAGACATTAGGAGTAGTAGGAGGGTGAGGGTGGTAAGGCGGGAGTGGGATTTATAGGAGGGCAGTGTAGTGGAAGTGGTGATACTGTGTGGGCTTAGAATGAGCAGGAGGTGATAAGTGCAATAATATTGAGTGGGCAGAAGAGAGGGAGATATGTACAGGTTGGGGGCTGGAGAGGGGGGTAAAGACATGAGAGTTTGAGGAGATAAGACGTTATAGCAAAGATTAGTGTGAGCATGTTGGAGGGTGGGGAGATGGGAATAGAAGGAAGGCTGAGGAAAGATAGAGGATGAAGGGGAACTTCGTGTAAAATAGGTGTGGAACACTAATGTCTGTACTTACTTTTTGTAGCAGTACCTTAGTCAGCCTTAATCAAAGTGCCCGTGTACAAGTGCCAAAATACTTGTCGAGAGTAATGCATTGAGGATTGCCTACACTATGTGATCCGTTGTTGTGGTGGCAATACCATTTAATGGGACCCGGTCATGGGTTTACACAAGGGTGGACTCCGAGCTTTATTACTGAAGTGACTTTCCTAATATAAAATATGGACATCACCATATGGTATAGCATAACCCAGCCCAGCCACAATGTAATGTGATATACCTTTAAAGAAGAGACAATACTGTAAGTAAGTATACCTGCTTAAGCTTTTGTACTACCTCAAATTGTATTCTTCAAATTCACTAAAATAAACACATTTTGTGCTAAGATGAGTTGCCTGACAAATAGGGGCAGAAAATTTGCTCACCTACTATCCCAGGGAATACCAAGCCACAAAGACGGACCTTGGCCCTGATTCTAATATATAATCCATTCTTGTTTTATATTGCTTTATATTATTATTTTATCATTACCCCTCTCTAACATTAGGTATTTATAATAATACCTGACTAATATTCTTACACTTGTAATCTATTTTCTATTTTGTACATTCTATTTTATTCTTCAATGCGAATATTCTAACACAATGCAATAACTATTATATAATCTATCATAATATACTACAATCTTACCTTTATTTTATTAATCTTTATTTATATAAGAAGTTTTAATGTATGTTTTGGCTTTATCTCGTAATACTTGTTCTCTTACAATACTGATTTATTGTAATTCATTGCAATCTATAAAAATAAAAATTATTTAACGAGAAGAGTTGCCTGGTCTGAGTTACTTGGGAGGTGGAACAGAGTGTGTGATTAACAAGTTGTGAATGGTGAGTGGATTGAAATTTCTGGGGAATGAACCCCTAAAAGTTAGTCTCTAAAAAAGTTTCTAAATGGAGGTTGTAAAGGGAGCGAGGCTGCTTCAGGCGCGGGCTGGGGAACCCGATCACTGTGAACAAAAGGAAAGCAAAAGGAGGAGAGAGAAGCGCCAAGCCACTCCTTTAAACAGCTTAGGCATTTATTCAGTATATAATTATAAAACAACACTAAAAACTTGCGTGAAAAATGTTGGATCACTTGCAGAGTGCTAGAGCGGGTGGGAGCTTCCACGTGCAGTGTCACAGGAGCACAGGAGGACCGCTGGAAGGTCTCTATTGAGGGATCCACGAGCGACGTGTTAGCCGAACTGGAGCCTCATGGAGACGTCGGCTGTGTGTCTCTGGATGGGAGTGGTCCAGGGCTGTCGCCCACACTCTGTCTGGCCAATCAGAATGCGTTTCGAAGGCACGGCCTCAGCTTCTTCATCAGCTGAACCTCTAATGCCGCATACACGCGATTGGACATTCCGACAACAAAACCGTGGCTTTATTTCCGACAGATGTTGGCTCAAACTTGTCTTGCACACACAGTCGCACAAATGTTGTCGGAAATTCAGATCGCCAAGAACGCTGTGACGTACAACACGTACGACGGCACTATAAAAAGGAAAAAAGTGCGCCACCCTTTGGGCTCCTTCTGCTAATCTCGTGTTAGTAGAAGTTTGGTGAGAGACGATTCTCGCTTTTCAGCCTCGTGCTTTTCAGTTAGTTACTGCTCTTCAGTTTGTGCTTGTGGGTTCATATCTGTTTTTCAGTGCCTGTTGTCCACTCATTTCTGATTTTCAGCTCGCTCTTCTCAGGCCTTTCTGATTTTCAGTGCGTTCTGTTAGTTCGTTCTGACCAGCCGACCGTTTTCTAGCCATGTTGGGGGTACATACTCATCGTAGAGTTCATGCTATGCAGGGGCTTGGTGTTGGGGTTCTTACTTTGACCCAAGCCCAGTCCATGAACAGGGCGGGGAGGAGTTCATGGCTGAAGAATTAGTTACTCCATCATGACCAATTCTCTCACATGCCTTTGTTGCGGGAGATCCAGGAGAATAATTCCTGATGATTTCAGGAATTATCTCCAGATGACAGACCCCGTTTTTCACCGTCTGTTGGCTTTGCTGTCCCCCTATATTACGAAGCAGGACACCTGCATGCGGCAAGCCATCACTCCGGAACAAAGGCTAGTTGCCACCTTGCGGTACTTGACGACGGGGAGAAGTCTGCAGGACATCAAGTTCTCGACAGGCATCTCCCCCCAGGCACTGGGGATCATTATTCCAGAGACCTGTTCTGCCATCATTCAGGTCCTCTTAATGAAGTGGAGAAGGTTACTTGTCCAAAACATCTCCCCCCCTAAAATTTTTACAATGGGCCATCAGAGGGTGTGAGGAATCTGATAAGTGGACCTTATACTTTTGTCTTTAAATACTCCTTAAAATAAATGTTATACTGATGTTGTCCAAGAATGTTTGTGTCTAATCTGCTTGCAATGTTATGTGCAAAAGTACTAATTTTTTTTTCTTGTTTGGCTCCACAGTTTCCTTCAACCCCACAGGAATGGCAGACCGTGGCCTCCCAGTTTGCCCAGCGGTGGGACTTTCCTAACTGCAGAAAGGCAATCAATGGGAAACACGTCCACATCGTCCCACCCCCCAACTCGGAGTCATACTATTATAATTACAAGGGGTTTAATAGTATTGTGATGTTGGTGGTGGTGTTGGCGACATACGAGTTTTTGTATGTGGACGTGGGGAAGAATGGGCGGATGTCGGATAGTGGAGTCATCACCCAGGCAGAGTTTTACAGACGGTTCCAGAATGGCAGCTTGGGCTTGCCGCCTGCGGTAGACAACGTGGCTGGTCTTCCATTTGTTTTCATCGCTAATGAAACGTTTGGGCTAGGAGAACATCTGATGAGGCCATTTCCCATGAGGACCCACACCCCGGACCAGAGGGTTTTTAACTACCGGCTGGCCAGAGCCAGAAGAGTGGTGGAGAATGCTTTCGGCATAATGGCCAGCCGGTTCCGCCTATTTCTAACACCAATCCACATGGCGGAATATAAACTCAACCATATTGTGCTTGCCTACTGCATTCTGCACAATTTTCTACGTAAAAATGCTACAAACTATGTAGCCTCAGTTGGGCCTGAGGCCGGATTTCCTGATCAATCAACCCTGACGGCATTTGAATCTGGCCGTCCTGCCTTGCCCACCCCAAAGCGCCTGCGAAGTCAGACAAAAATATCTTGAGTACTTTGCGGGTAGGGGGGCCATTGATATGCCATTGATATGCCAGAAAATGCGTGAAACATTTTTAAAATAAATTTTTATTTTAAAATTAACATATATTTGATTTGATTTACTGCTTGTGTTTCTTTTAGCTGTCTCCTAGGTTCTACAATGGGCTTTTCTTTCTCCCCATTTTCTTCAATAGTGCAAACGTAATTTATTTGATACATGCGGTGACAATCTCTTCTTCAGCTAACTATTATGTTGTGGGTCTGCTACACACACATTGTTTTTATTGTTAATGTATGTAATGCATTAATGATAAAAATATTCATCCTTTTCAGCACCATGAATTCATTGTTTTGAGTCCCTAAAATGGCCTGATTGGGGCAAATTTTAGAGCACTATGAGGGTTTTTTACTAAAGGCAAATCCACTTTGCACTACAAGTGCACTAGAAAGTGCACTGAAACTGCACTTGTAGTGCAAAGTGGATTTGCCTTTAATAAATACCCCCATTGTCACTGTAAACACCAACTTACTCCAAAAACTGGTATTAAGCATTGAAAGAAGAAGCCACACATTGTTGAGTATCAAACATTTTACTCCGTGCACATTCACATGTGCGTTAGAAAAGGGTTTTTGAACAAACCAACATCTTTGGTGTATAACATTTTTATGTTTGACATTAGAAATATCTTTTTTTGGTTAAACAGGCATGTTTCAAACCATAACATACACAACTCAGGAACTTACAAAGTTCAACTTTGATAAAGTGAAGGCCATATCAGACATTAGTATGTCAAAACTGTGTTGATCTTGCCTTCATCAGATGAGGTGATGTCACCCCTATAAAAGCCAAATTTTGAAGATGCACACAATTTGGGAGGCAAAAGGTGGATTTTCATTCTGATCCCATGCCTAATGTCAACATGTGCTAGCTCTCATCATGGGGGATCAATGGACATGTTTTGGGGGTGCAACCCCTTCCTCTCACCTACTTGAGTTGCGAGGAAGTGGTTGCACCCACAAAACGTGTACATTGATATCCCATGATGGCAGATAGCACATGTTGACACACTGTGTGCATCTTAAAAATTTGGCTTTTATAATACTTTAAAACTTGATTTAAAAGAAAAAATTCCAAAACTGTACAATTTTTGTGTGTTTTAGATTCTGCCTAAAACATCAATGATGTTCTTTGTTTTTTGTTGTACATCATTGATGTTTTCCTTTATCTTCTCTAAATCCCAATTGCACACCATTATCTCCCCGATGAGGACTTGTGCACTTGCACTGGTGAAATGAGTTTCTTCTTCCACAACATCCACATCACCTAAAATAAAAAACACACCATGTATTATAAATATACAGGCATACATTTATTACCTGAAGCTGTGGTCTCAGACACTGACCTGTTGTCACTATTTTTCCCAAATCATGTACCTAGGAATCCACATCCTCAGGTTGTGGTGTGGAGATTTCCCCTTCTTTAGGAGGTCGGGGGTCCCTGGTGTCCTCAGATTTCCAGAGTCTTTTCTCCCCTATGTGAAAAAAAAAAAGGTATACATAGCACACAGATATTTGAGGCAGGAAATATGAATATGAAACATTGCTTGGAAATGTTGTACAATTGTCTGTTTTGCCAGAGTTCCAAGCTGAAGACATGATTTTTTCCTTTTATTCAAGCTGGAATACTTACCTTTTTTGGTAAAGTTTCCCACATGGAGACATCCCTAGTATCCACTGGAGCACCTTGTGGGAAGGGTGTTCTGGTGTCCCACACTAGTGTCCCTGTGTCCAGATGTGTAAACAGCTGCTGAGTGTCCTCTCCTTACACTGAATCAAGTTTGCATTTCATAATAGATACAAACATATCTAGACAACAAACTTCTTTTAATACAAATAGGCCTGAACAAATGTTGTTAATCTGCCAAAAACATCATATTAGTGGGCGAACAAACGATGTTTACTACAAAAGATTATTGTGCCCATGAACCTGAAACTTGCCATTTTAAACGCCATTTTAAACTGCACAACAGTAAAGAAAAGCACATGGACCAGCACAAAAGTAATAATAATAATAGGAACACACAACAAAATACTTACTTTTCTGCAGCACTCTCTTGATCTTTCTGTACTGATCGTGCTCCCTCAATTTGAGGTCTGACCATTGTTTCCTAAGTTGATCCTTGGATCGTCGTACCCCAAAATTCTTCTGCAGACTTTTCACAACTTTAGTCATGATTTAGCCTTTCTCACATTTGGGATTCTGTACGGTCCATATTTCCCGTCATGGTTGGCCCTCTTCAAGATGAGAGAGAGAAATATATTGTGGGGCTTTATATGAGGTAAATGGCACTATCATAAACCTCCATCTCTATTTGGGTATAGAAAAAGTAGCGAAAGGGGCGGGACTTTGTATGAAGTGTGTGAGGGACAAAAACGGCAATAATTACCATATCTCTAGTGTATGATGTTCTATATTGTATTATATTTAGTAATTAGTACATAAGTAACTCTATTTTAACAAAAAATCATGTATATACACATATGGATGGATATCTGTATGGTAAAAAAATATTTGTATTCCAAACCCCAAACATTGGGAAAGATGAAACAGTATACAGAAATATAAATAACAGCTTTACTATACAAAAGTGATATATAGTTAAAAACAATCCATGCCAGAGGTAAACTTATAACATAGAATAATCATGATACAGTCAACAAAAGTTGTATAAGAAGAGGGTAGGTGCACTATAGTTGGTAGGATACATATTAAAAAACTATATTTGTTGGCTCTATGCGTTTCGAGACTTATTATCGCTCATCAGGAGCATACGTGTATGGTATCTCTTCAATGACATAGAAACATTTTAGGCTAAACCAGTACATTCATGTATTGAAAACAAGAGAGAAAAAAATCGTAGCTGGTACTTACAGGGTATCCATACGCTGATGGCATGACAGCCAAGCCAACCCCCATAGATGGTCACTGTTCCCTGCCAGGGGACAGAGACAGAGTGCCCCATGGGGAACAGCCCCAAACGGGCCCAACCACAGATGGACAGGCACCAGGTAATCCTAAGTGTGTGGACAAACTAACAGTGACAATCAGTGGCTGTGAAATGGTGAAATAGTAAATCCAAGATATATGGCAGTTCCTGTGAAGCAAATGAAAATATATGTGATGATGAAAAATGTTAGGGAAAAAGGGGCTTGGGTGTAACTGAAAACTATGGGGGAGGGGGAGGGGGGAACATGAAAATGCCTACAGAGATATAAAATGAAGGTTAAAAAACAAGGGAACAGTGAGTGAAGTGGAAACCAATACCTGCTAAACAGCGATAAGGAAGAAATGGTGTGTATTGTGGCGTATGGAGTGTACAACAGCTGCCGAGTGCCTGAACCATCCATGAATGGAGTCCAATTATAGGCGCCGCCACGAGGAGCCCTGCCTACGTCACGCATGCAAGCCCACTGGGAGGGTCGGTGCGTAACCAATGCGGAAGAGCCGCCTGGTAATTTGGCGCCAAACTCACCCCCCGTATAGCTTGTAGATGGTTAACATAGTAGAAAGGTGGGGTCACAGGAAGTGACGCACCGCGTTCAGCATGAATGGCGTGACGTCGACACGCACTGCCAAGCGCACCCCCCATACACACGGAAAGTGCGGGGGAGGCGCGCAAGCAGTGCGCGTCGCAGCCCCTGGGCTAAAACACCCGGCAGCTGTTGTACACTCCATAAGCTCCAGTTTCCACTTCACTCACTGTTCCCTTGTTTTTTAACCTTCATTTTATATCTCTGTAGGCATTTTCATGTTTCCCCCCCTCCCCATAGTTTTCAGTTACTTCCAAGCCCCTTTTTCCCTAACACTTTTCATCATCACATATATTTTCATTTGCTTCACAGAAACTGCCATATATCTTGGATTTACTATTCCACCATTTCACAGCCTCTGATTGTTACTGTTAGTTTGTCCACACACCACACACTTAGGATTGCCTGTCCATCTGTGGTTGGGCCCGTTTGGGGCTGTCCGCCGTGGGGTGCTCCGTCTCAGTCCCCTGGCAGGGAACGGTGCCCGTCTATGGGGGTTGGCTTGGCTGTCATGCCATCAGTGGATACCCTGTAAGTACCAGCTACGATTCTTTCTCTCTTGTTTTCAATACATGAATGTACTGGTTTGGCCTAAAATGTTTCTATGTCATTGCAGAGATACCATACACGTATGCTCCTGATGAGCAATAATAAGTCGCAAAACGCGTAGAGCCAACAAATATTGTGTTTCAATATGTATCCTACCAACTATAGTGCACCAACCCTCTTTTTATACAACTTTTGTGGACTGTATCATGATCATTCTATGTTATATGTTTACCTCTGGCAATGTTTGGGGATTAGAATACAATTATTTTTCTACCATACAGATATCAATCCATATGTGTATATACATGATTTTTCGTTAAAATAGAGTTACTTATGTACTAATTACTAAATATAATACAATATAGAACATACACTAGAGATATGTTAATTATTGCCATTTTTGTCCCTCACACCCTTCATAAAAAGTCCCGCCCCTTTTACTACATTTTCTATACCCTCTTCAAGATGACCACCATCTCCACCATCTCAACAAAGGACATATTTAAAGCCTTAAATCTCTTGGATTGGGAGGTTTGTGGTTCTGGGCTTTCGTCGTTGCTGCTACTCTCATGCACCTGCTCTGTCTCCGCCATGTGCTCTCCCACTGCGCCGAAAGAGAAGGGGCGGGGAATATACTAGAAAGAAGGTCAGGGGCAGGCGGAGTTTCATGCATGCGCAGTGTATATAAAGCGTAACACGCGTGCGTCATACATACGATCTGTGAGTGGAAGAAGGAGTAGCGGAAGCGCCGATTGTGCTAATGAAGGTACAATTTTAACTTGGGGCATCAGTGGCCTATACTGCTTAGAGATTGAGGCCTTTATTGGGAGATTATGAGAGTCTAGCCTGACATTAGGGTTTGTCTTGTGTTGTGTCTTGCAGATAAAATGGATAGATTCAACGATCACAACTTCCTCCCTAGCTTCATTGATAAATACAGAGAGCTGCCCTGTCTGTGGCAGGTGAAACACCCATTTTATAATAATAAAATAAAGAGGAAGGCAGCGCTGGATCAATTGCTGGAATTGGTGAAGCCGGTGATTCCCACGGCAACCATCCCCTATTTGAAGTGCAAAATTGGTGGCCTAAGGTACACATATAATAGGGAGCGCAAGAAGGTCCAGGATTTCATGAGATCAGGAGCAGCAGCAGATGACGTTTTTGACCCCAGACTCTGGTACTACGACAGACTGCGTTTTTTGTCAGACCAGACTAAAATCAGGCCATCACTCTCAACCCTTCCTTCCACTTTTCCTTCCACTTTTCCTTCCACCTCAGCTGAGGCTTCCAAAATCCAACCTGGGCCTTCCACCCAGGAAGAAGTGGAAGGATCCCAGCTTGAGCCAGGTATAGCATTTTTCAACATATTTCTTGTCAAAAAATTTATGATGTTAACTAGATGCTATTATTAATCACTAATTTCTGATTTAACAAAGTGGTTTACATATCAATAGACAGTAGTAGCCAAAAATGTATGGGACAAGAATGAAAAATGCTGGGATCAGAAGGATAGTCTTTCTATTTGTTAACATTCAATTTGCAACAGTCTTGAGCTCAAAATTGTGTTTGATTGATGACCAAAAAACTAAAACTATGTACCATTTGCATGCACAGGAAAGTCTCAGCCAGGAGGTGGTGGGGGAAAGTGGCAGCCAGGCGGTGGCCAGGGAAAGTGGCAGCCAGGAGGTGGTCATGCCCAGTAGCCTGACCGAATCACAGGTTCCTCCCCTCCACCTTCCAACAAAAAGGCCCAGGAAGGGGAGGAACGCGGAGCAGTCAGCGCTTTCTTTGATTCGGCAGGCTACTGCAGCCCTCAGAACCTCCCCCAATCTTCAAGAGGCCTATGCGTGCATGGCAGCCAGCAAAATGCAGGAAATGGAGGTGGGCCAACACCTCATTTGTGAGGAAGTCATCTATCAGGCCCTAAACAAGGGGGTGATGGGCGAACTCACCAAAAAAGTTATGTATGTGAGTTGGACCATACTCCTCCTCCACCTCCTGCCACAACTCCAACACCACAGCCACAGTCTGGAAGGAAGCGTGCAAGGAAGTCTTGAGAGTAATGGCCTGGGTTTGGTTTGGTCTGGCAAAAGATGCAGGCTGTTGTGAGAACACAGCCTCAGGACATACATGTCATCTGCTGCTACTCCCGATCTCTCTGAGTCCTGGACCGGATTGTGCTCCCTATTAAATGGACTCCTCAGGCTCCCAATTTTGCCTGTCAAATAATTGATGTCTGCCCTGGGGTACAAAGGGTTTGCCAATTTCAACAGTTTATCCAGCGTTGCCTTCCTCTTTATTTTGTTATGACCCCTAATAAATGCCTATTTTTTTCACAAATACTTGGCTATGTGTTTTACTTCAAAAAGGACAGTTTGTTTGTGAGTAGGCAGGTACATTTCAAAAATACAATGTCAAATTAACAAGGGACACCAACAACAACCAATCTCCTTGAGGTTAAAAAATATAAGATAATAATGGTGTTGTGGTAATTTGATACACAAAATGACAAAAAATATTATGGAGAACACTAGAAAAAAAAATATAAAAAAAAAATCAGGAGATCTTGATAAAAAAAAAGGAGATCACTATAAAAAAAATTCAAAACATTATTCTGTAGATCTGGCAAAAAAAAATAATAAAGATTATTCAGGAGATCACGAGAAATAATAAAGAAATCAGTTTGTCAGAACTCTGTGTGAATATCAGCAGCAAAACAACTTCAATATTCTGGCATTATAAAGAAGAAGAGAATGCACTGCATTAAAAATTTAAAAATTTGCAGCGTGGCGAATGTGCTATCTCCATTACGAACGCTAGTTTTACCAGACCGAGTGCTTCCATCTTGTACTTGATTCAGAGCATACGTGGAATTTGGTGCGTCGGAATTGTCTACACTCGCTCGGAATTTACGACAACAAATTTTCTTGTTGGAAAATTTGAGATCCAGCTATCAAACGACTGTTGTTGGAAATTCCTACAGCAAATGTCCGATGGAGCCTACACACGGTCGGAATTTCCGACAACAAGCTCACATCGAACATTTGTTGTTGGAAATTCTGATTGTGTGTACATGGCATAACAGTCACATCACATTTATATAGAGCATAAAATTAATCCACTCTGAGCTGCAATTATCAGTGTCAGCTGGGAAGATAATGATTTAAAAAGCTATATGCTGTAATTGTTAAAAAGCAAGTGTACGACTTAGAGACATAATTTAAAATATGTAATATATGTGTGAAAAATATGTGAGAATCATATATTTAAAAAATATATAAACTATATGTGATTTTTTTTTAAATTTCCCTCTTCCTGGTAATTTTTTTAATTTTTTTTTTTTTGTATTTTCAATATACCTTATAGACCCATATGAATTCTCCAAAACCGTTATTATCTTCCCATTCGCATAGCAAGCCAACCTTTATTTGAATTAGTCACAACTCGTGTATACTCATTGCTGTAACCTTCTACCTATTGGTATAGTTATCCCCCAGCGGTGACGTATGCATGTGTGTGTATTTATATGTATACACATGTATCACTGTTGCATCTAGTTAATTTTATGCATTCTTTTCACCTTTTTTACAAAAAGGTACACACTCCGGTATTCACCCAACTAAGACCTAAAACACAAGGTGAGTATAGTAGCAAGTCCTAGTTGCAATTTTGAAACACCCAATATGAGGACAATATGCGACCGGTCTAAACTATGTGGCATGTTCACCAATGCCAGGAGCATGGCAGACAAGATGGGTGAACTAGAGATACTGTTGTACAAGGAGGATTTGGATTTTGTGGGAATTTCAGAGACCTGGTTCAACAGCTCTCATGATTGGCTGGCAAACATTCAAGGGTATACCCTATACCGCAAGGATAGAGAGGGTAAAAAAGGGGGAGGGGTATGCCTATATATCAAGAATAATGTACAAGCGAATGTGAGAGATGACATCACTGAGGGAGCTAGAGAGAGGTGGAATCCTTATGGGTAGAGCTCCAAAGGGATGAAGCTAAGGGGAAAATAATACTGGGAGTATGCTATAGGCCCCCTAACCTGAAGGAGGAAGTGGAGACGGATCTTCTATCACAAATTGGATTAGCAGCAAGGATGGGAAGTGTTGTCATAATGGGGGATTTTAATTATCCAGACATAGACTGGACGGAGGGAACCGCGCATTCATTTAAGGCTCGCCAGTTCTTTAATGTCTTGCAGGACAATTTTATGGGTCAGATGGTAGACGCACCAACTAGAAATAAAACATTACTGGATCTACTGATTACCAACAATACAGACCTGATCACAGATGTGGAAATACGGGGCAATTTAGGTAACAGCGATCACAGGTCAATTAGTTTCAGTATAAATCACACAAATAGGAAACATAAAGGGAATACAAAGACACTGAATTTCAAAAGAGCCAACTTCCCTAAACTACAAACCTTGCTAAAAGGCATAAATTGGGATAAAATATTAGGAACAAAGAATACGGAGGAGAGATGGGTTTGCTTTAAGAGCATATTAAATAAGGGCATTAGCCAATGTATCCCATTGGGTAATAAATTTAAAAGAGCGAACAAAAATCCTGGATGGCTTAACTCCAATGTAAAAATGCATATAAAAGCAAAGGAGAAGGCCTTCAAAAAATACAAGGTTGAGGGATCATCCTCAGCATTCAGACTTTATAAAGAATGCAATAAGAAATGTAAGGGTGCAATTAGGACGGCTAAGATAGAACATGAAAGACACATAGCGGAGGAGAGCAAAAAAAATCCCAAGAAATTCTTTAAGTATGTAAACAGTAAAAAAGGGAGGACAGACCATATTGGCCCCATAAAGAATGAGGAAGGACATCTGGTTACAAAGGATGGGGAGATGGCAAAAGTATTGAATTTATTCTTCTCCTCAGTCTTCACGAGTGAATCGGGGGGCTTCAGTAACCAAAACTGCAGTGTTTATCCTCATGACACAACACAGGAAGCACCTCCATGGTTAACAGAGGACGGAAATAAAATTAGACTTGAGAAACTTAACATTAATAAATCACCGGGACCAGATGGCTTGCATCCGAGGGTACTTAGGGAACTCAGTCAGGTGATTGCCAGACCGTTGTTCCTAATTTTTACAGGCAGTCTGTTGACTGGAATGGTACCAGCTGATTGGAGAAAAGCCAATGTAGCACCAATATTTAAAAAGGGCCCAAAAAACATCCCTGGGAATTACAGACCAGTTAGCCTAACATCAATAGTATGTAAAATCTTGGAGGGGATGATAAGGGACTATATACAAGATTTTAGTAATAAGAACGATATCATTAGCAGTAATCAGCATGGATTCATGAAGAATCGTTCTTGCCAAACCAATCTATTAACCTTCTATGAGGAGGTGAGTTGGCATCTAGATAAAGGAAGGCCCGTAGATGTGGTGTATCTGGATTTTGCAAAAGCATTTGACACAGTTCCCCATAAACGTTTACTGTACAAAATAGGGTCCGTTGGCATGGACCATAGGGTGAGTACCTGGATTGAAAACTGGCTACAAGGGCGTGTTCAGAGGGTGGTGATAAATGGGGAGTACTCAGAATGGTCAGGGGTGGGTAGTGGGGTTCCCCAGGGTTCTGTGCTGGGACCAATCCTATTTAATTTGTTTATAAACGATCTGGAGGATGGGATAAACAGTTCAATCTCTGTATTTGCAGACGATACTAAGCTAAGCAGGTCAATAACTTCCCCGCAGGATGTGGAAACCTTGCAAAAAGACCTGAACAAATTAATGGGGTGGGCGACTACATGGCAAATGAGGTTCAATGTAGAAAAATGTAAAATAATGCATTTGGGTGGCAAAAATATGAATGCAATCTATACACTGGGGGGAGAACCTCTGGGGGAATCTAGGATGGAAAAGGACCTGGGGGTCCTAGTAGATGATAGGCTCAGCAATGGCATGCAATGCCAAGCTGCTGCTAATAAGGCAAACAGAATATTGGCATGTATTAAAAGGGGGATCAACTCCAGAGATAAAACGATAATTCTCCCGCTCTACAAGACTCTGGTCCGGCCGCACCTGGAGTATGCTGTCCAGTTCTGGGCACCAGTCCTCAGGAAGGATGTACTGGAAATGGAGCGAGTACAAAGAAGGGCAACAAAGATAATAAAGGGTCTGGAGGATCTTAGTTATGAGGAAAGGTTGCGAGCGTTGAACTTATTCTCTCTGGAGAAGAGACGCTTGAGAGGGGATATGATTTCAATTTACAAATACTGTACTGGTGACCCCACAATAGGGATAAAACTTTTTCGCAGAAGAGAGTTTAATAAAACTCGGGGCCACTCATTACAATTAGAAGAAAAGAGGTCTAACCTTAAACTACGTAGAGGGTTCTTTACTGTAAGAGCAGTAAGGATGTGGAATTCCCTTCCACAGGCGGTGGTCTCAGCGGGGAGCATTGATAGCTTCAAGAAACTATTAGATAATCACCTGAATGACTGCAACATACAGGGATATGTATGGTAATACTGACACATAATCACACACATAGATTGGACTTGATGGACGTGTGTCTTTTTTCAACCTCACCTACTATGTAACTATGTAACTAAGACCTATTCCATCAAATGTTCCTTTTATCCAAACTGACCGGTAACGTTATTTCTCATTTTCATTTTTATGATTATATTATATATACACACAAAAATAGGGTGGGTTACTTCCTCTGTTCCTCTATTTATCAGGAGTTCAGTGTCAGGGTGGGCTCCCAATCTTCCACCAATAAACAATAGGAAAAACCACAGGACACGTTCTCCAATGCAAAAATGAATTTTTATCTGATTGCTCTTCAAGGCATATCAATTTAATTACATAATGCTCTACTGTACATTTACGTGCATGCTGTGCACTTCATCAGGCTTTGTGCAATAATCGAACAACCTCATACACCCAACACCACAGGGTGTAGCCTCACAGGTGTATCCCATTCATTCCATTATCAATGCAATTCTAAATTTAACCCTCCCCAAACTTAAATCCTAATACAAACTATATGTAAACATTATCAGTGCCTACCCATTAGGCCCCTTTCACACTGGGGCGGTTTGCAGGCGTTATTGCGCTAAAAATACCGCCTGCAAACCGCCCCTAAACAGCCTCCGCTGTTTGTTCAGTGTGAAAGCCCGAGGGTGCGGTGCGCTGGCAGGAGAAGAAAAAAATCTCCTGCAAGCCGCATCTTTGGATCGGTGAAGGAGCGGTGTATTCACCGCTCCTGCCCATTGAAATCAATGGGACAGCGCGGCTAGACCGAGTGGTTTTAACCCTTTTTCGGCCGCCAGCGGGGGGTTAAAACCGCACCGCTAGCGGCCAAATACCGCAGTAAAACAGCGCTAAAAATAGCACTGTTTTACCGCCGACGCCCCCTACCGCCCCAGTGTGAAAGGGGCCTTACTCATCTAATTCTTCAACTCCTGGTACAGGAGGAAGAATCAGTTTCTATACATATTTACACTACAGATTAGTCAATCATAATAAAGGGATCAAAAGAAAACAGAAAAAGAAACAAAAACGAAATCTCTATTTCTCTTTCGGCTGCCTATCAGCCATAGTCCATCTCCAAATACACTCCATGTTTCCTATCCTGTATGGTTCCGTTCAACCTTTAAAAAAGCATGAAATTTACCTTTCACAATCTTCATAAAAAAAGGTATAAATCATAATCCCTATTCATTCCCTCAAGCTGCATTGACCCTATTTGTTTTTTCCACTATACTTCTCTTTGTTTCAATTTTAAAATCCTGTTACCCCTGTCTCCGATCTCTGAGTATTTCCTCTAAAACCACGAATCTCAGATCCGAATCCTTATGTCCCTGTTTAAGAAAATGCCTGGAACCTGGCAAACCTGGTTGTTTGTGTCTAATAGTGCTACGGTGCTGGGCAACCCTGTCCTTAATTTTTTGAGTGGTCTCTCCAATGTATTTTAAGTTGCAAGGACATGTTAAAATATAAATTACATAGAAGGACTGACATTTGTAAAAACCTTTCACCATGACCCTCTCACCATTGCTAGGATTTGTATAGTGATCACCTTTCATTAATAAATTGCACTGGATACAATTCCGGCAAGGAAAGCAACTCTTTCTCTTTTTGTTCAAAAAAGTAATTGAAGTAAAAACCACTTTTTTGGGCAAAAAGAGAATGGGTTGCTTTCCTTGCCTGAATTGTATTGTACAGCGCTAAAGCTGCAGTAGAAGTGAAGCCCCTGGATGTGCAGTTTGGCAGGGGTGGCTGGATCACAAAACTGCCTGCACAGAATTGAGAGGTAAACAGTTCTCATATCTGTTAATTGTGTATTTAGCTGCCTTATTCCTTGAGTTCAAATTTAAAGCTTTCCAGATGACTGAGCATAATAGATAAGTACAGACTGTACACAGATATTAGATTAAGGAAAGCAGTAACATAAATAACTGGAAAATGGAATTGTATATTTTAAAGTTTTTTAATGATTAAAAGGTTTCTACTTTATGAAAAGACATCAATGTATTTCTGTGCAGGTTCTACAAAGGAATCAGAGAGTGGAAAATTTAGAGGAGTTTTATCCTCAGGGATGAAAATTACTGGTGAATTCAAACATAACATTTCCAGATGAGATAAAATCTCAAAGTACGAACCATGCCACCATGCAGATGTTTATATAACATAACTATGCCCCAAACAACTAAGATCCTTTGATTGAATATTACATTTAATTAACCTCCATGAGAAAAAAACATAATTACTTTGAAGTATATATAATGAATTTGAAAATACCATTTTACTCATGTTCAGTCTTCACTAGGGGCTTATAAAGAGCATATAATTTTCCTTATAATAAAGTGTTCCTCTCCAGTTTTTTTTTAACATAAAGTGAACCTTTACTTTCGATCTGTCTATGTTGCCATGCCTCCAGGCAGTTATTTGTGCCTCTGTGGTAGACCGCATTTGTCCATATTAATGTAATTGCTCTCACAGACAAGCCATCATATTGCTGCATTGACTACTATATCAAGGGGCTTATTAAAAAAAAAAATCAGCAAATTGATTGCACCGGCTATAACTCACTCTATTTATGAAACACATTTGTTGCATATTTGCTGGGTAAAAAAAATATTAGTTTTTATCTTTTTTCTTTCAGTGGGAAAATATATCTACAATGGGGTCAGTTGGCAGATGTTGCTTACGAACATTTGCAGTGATTGTTTCTAATAATGATTCAATGCTTTTTCTACTCAAGGCAAATTCTTTGAAAATTTTTATCATTTAATTGCAGATACTTCTTGTAAAATGTGAGACAGTGGCGTTGATTTACTAAAACTGGAGAGTGCAAAATCTGGTGCAGCTTTGCATATAAACCAATCAGCTTCCAGGTTCTTTTTGTTAAAGCCTAATTAACCTCTTTATGACCATGCTATAGTAGAATGATGGCTACAGCGCGGTCTCACATTGCCAGGAGGGTGTCTATTGATGTCCACCTGTGATCGCACTTCTCACGCACCCCCTGCAGCAGGAATTCACAGGCATTTGTGATTGCTGTGTCCTTAGGACACAGCTGATCACAGATCGTGGTAAAGAGCCAATCACAGCAGTTCTTTACCACGTGATCAGCTGTGTCCAATCACAGCTGATCACAGTGTAAACAGAATTTGTCGGTTATCTGCATTTCTCTTCTCACGCTGACAGCGCGAGAGGAGAGCCGATAACCAGCACATCGACACAGGGGACATGCACACTGATAATCAGGGCACTGATTATCAGTGCAGCCCCAACAGTGCCCACCAGTGTTGCCAATCAGTGCCCACCAATGCTGCCAACCATTGCCCATCAATGCTGCCAACCAGTGCCCATCAGTGAGCCTATCATTGCCACCTATCAGTGCCCATCAGTGCCACCTATCAGTACCCATCAGTGCAGCCTCATCAGCACACATCAGTGAAGGAGAAAAATTACTTATTTACAAAATTTTATAATAAAAACTAAGAATACATTTTTTTTTCAAAATTTTCAGACTTTTTTAGTTTGTTAGCAAAAATAAAAAAATCAGTGGCGATTAAGTACCACCAAAAGAAAGCTCTATCTGTCTCAAAAAAATTATAAAAATTTGGGTATAGTGTTGCATGACTGCGCAATTGTCATTCTAAGTGTGACAGCGCTGAAAGCTGAAAATTGGCCTGGGCAGGAAGGGGGTAAAAGTGTCCAGTAAGCAAGTGGTTAAACAAGCTGAGTTAGAAACTGATTGGCTACCATGTAGAGCTGCACCAAATTTTGCACTCTCCTGTTTTAGTAAATTGACCCCGTTACTTTTACAAATTTTAACTCTTACCTTTTATGATACGTGCTCCCTGCAATGCTGGTCAAATGTTTGAAGGCATAAGGACATGGTCACGTATGTGATCACATTATGTCTGTTGTAGGGGAGAATGAACAAATTCTTTCTGTCAGAAACCATGAAATCAGACCGAGACAGAAGTACAGTTAAATCACACTTGTTTAATAATAAAAGTAAAAAGAACAAATGTAGTCAACACATATCCAGAGTTCAGTAACCGGAACGGATAGTCAGCCAAGCCAGAAGTCAGGGATCAAAGTAGTGGAACAGCAAGCAGGATCTGGAGCCAGAAGGGATGTCAGCAAAGCCTGTCTTTTTTAACAGGAACACAGGAGATGTTTCTTGTGATGTTGACCAAGGTGAAGGCAAAGACCCTCTGGACTGGACGGCTTAAGTAGGCAGGACTGACGAGCAGGATATGAACAACAGCCGAGTAACTGTGGAGAGAGACAGGAGCTGGCAATTAGCCGACAGCTGAGTGGCCAGCTCAGAGAAGGAAGGACTGAGCCCAGCCCTGACACTCTCCTTAAATAAATATTACTTGACCAAGTTGTAGATATTCATACTTGACTGATTGGCAGCATTGGTTGCCTACACCAGAAAAGAGAAGGGGGTGACTTTATTTCTAGTTCAGGCCAGGTCTGCTATAACATCCTGATTCATGAAGAGCAGCCGCCTGTCCTTGTATGAATTGATGTCAGGGGGTTGAGAACAAGTCATTTGTATTGCACTAAAAAGTTATTTTGTGTGAAACACTATGGACACATGCTATCTGCCAACTTAGGTACAAAAAAAAGTTTATTGTTAAAACTTTGGATTCTTCTGTATAGCTGTCCACAATTTAATAACTTGATTCAAGTTTTTTTACAATAATCATAGTTATCATACTGACAAACTTCTACATATTATAGCATATGCTGGGTCATGTTTGTGAATAATTGTACAGTTGGATGTAAAACTTTTTAAAAGGCATTTTGCAAGACAAATGTAAACCCCTTTTTCGGAATATGGAGCCGTCCTTCCCTTAGCATCTTTCACAGCTGCACCCTTGTCCTGGTCTTGTTTTCTTTACTTGTTGGAGTGGAGTTCAGCTAGTGAAATCTGTGTTACCACGCAGAGGGGTTTGTGAGCATATTGAACAAAGTATGCCATACTGGGAAATTCATTACTGTAATCTAGACTCCAAAACTCCTATACATCTTTTCTTTCCCATGACTGGTATTTGAAGATCACTGGTAGCGATTATCTGTGCATTCTTTTTTTCCTACAATTAGGCAAATTAAAAGAATTAGTGAAATTAGATCCTCCAAATTTTGTGTTTACATTAAGAAAACCAGCAAAGTGGTTTAACGTATTGACCAAGACTGTTGCCTGATTTATATGCAGGGTGAATACAGAGGATCTTCCAATGGTTAGTGCAAAGTGCAAAATTTGTTACATTGGTTATTTAGGCTACAATTTGTTGTATGTATTAGGTTTTGAAACAATATAACACTGGCACATTATATTTTTGATATGGCATCATGAGATTAGCTAAAATAATGTTGCCCCATGCCAAGACATTGGCTGACTGTTGTTCAGGGAATATCACACAAAAGCGACATGTTTGGTTCAGCAATATACAACCTAGCAGCTATACAAGCTCTTAAAAAAAGAGCCTAGAAGAAGAAAACGAACACTATAGCACTTCATAAGCTGCCTAACTTAAGGTGGATGTAAACCCTCACATATACCCAGTGAAGTGAACAGCCTCAGATGATGCATGGAGATTAAACAAATCTCCCTACAGGTTTTACTTGTTTATCTGCAGCCCTCTCTTCCCTACACCCCTTCAAAAGGGCAGAATCATGTTAAAAATCTTTCTTCATCTGTCAGCAGCACGGAGGAGGGGGCAGAGAGGCTGCAGTTACAGTGTGTGAGAGCTGATTGGAGGAAAGGCGCACACCCCCCCCCCTCTCCACACAGCAAAAGAACTGTGTTGTGAATAGACAAGATCTGTTCTGAGCTTTCCCTCCCGACACAAATTTATCTCATAGGTCGGGAAAACTTCTCAGAAGTGACTCATGCTGATAACAGAGGAATGAAGCACCAGAGAGAAAGGACACTTAGAGCTTTGGAGAGAGATATGTAAACATTACAGATATATGTGCTTTGCTCTGATTCCATGACTGAGGTTTACAACCACTTTAAGCTACTTATCCATTATAAACATAAATGATCGGGCGAGGTATACACAGTATAACTCTCTAAAGAAAAATTCCCCAGAGAGTTGCTTTTCAGAGAACGGTAGTGCAGCAGCTTCCCGGCATTCAGAAGGTGATACTGCCAACCCCTGAATGTCTTTTTTTGCCTCAACTTCAATTTTGCATGAAACTTAAGCACTGCATCAGCAAGGCAAGTGTTTGCCTCATGGTTGCAGTACAGCCCCACTGATTTCAATGGACAAGTTTAACTGGAGGTGCCGCCTGTCGAATTCGACAATCTTAGTTATAATTTCTGCATCCACACCATGTGTATAATCTCCTCTTGCTGCCTTGTTAGACTTTTGATGGGCATTCAGGGGGCAGTAAAACATGGCTGCCTGTTTTGTTTTGGGGTTCATCTCGGACAAGAGCCTCAATAGTTTTGGTGAAAATCTCTGATGGGAGCCCCGATTCTTTTTACTTGGAAATTAATGGAAATCCCAGTTGTTGCTGTTTGTCAATTTTTTGCAGTAGCAGCCAAGTAAGCTGACCCAGTAATACTGTTAATGTGCTTTTATTAAACAAGTGTTGCGTAAAAATCCAGTTATAGCAACACAATACAAGATATACAGAGTGTTACAAATAAGCATACACACACACACACTAGCTAGCCTTTTTTAGCAAATGAACATTGGCAATAATATGTATGCACAGTAAAAATTTCTCCTGCGCTCAGGTGTCCATGAACTAGACATGTGGTGCAACCACCTAAAAAGGTAATGCCTAACGTCTTGCAGCCCTCATTTGAACAATGGGTATTCAAGCTAGAAAAAAACAGAAAAGAAGGAGGGCGCACCAACCTAGTGCATTACCACTGATAAACTTTAATGCAGCATAAAAACAGCAAAAATTATACTCACAAAGGAGCTTATAAAACCAGCTTTGAAAAGGGCGCAAAAGCGCTGTTCTGTGGATCGACACACCAGGACCTATTGCCGAGAGGGTCAGACCGGTGCAAATGGCCAATGGCTAACGCGTTTCGGGGGAGCATCCCTTTCTTCAGAGCCTGAGCGGGCAATGATTGGTCTCTCGAAATTGCCTCTCTATAAATGTATATATACATTTATAGAGAGGCAATTTTGAGAGACCAACCATTGCCCGATCCACAGAACAGCGCTTTTGCGCCCTTTTCAAAGCTGGTTTTATAAGCTCGTTTGTGAGTATAATTTTTGCTGTTTTTATGCTGCATTAAAGTTTATCAGTGGTAATGCACTAGGTTGGTGCGCCCTTCTTCTTTTCAATAATATGTATGCAGCAAGGGTAACTAAGGGTTCAAAGCATTTGCAGAGCTTTCAGCAATCATTTTTGAAGCTTTTAACCACTTCCTTCCGCATGAGGACCCAAAAGTGGTTGTATTATCCTGACTGGACGTCGTATGACGTCCAGCAGGATAAGCCGCTAGCACGCAGCCAAGGGGTCACACAGTGCAGCGATCTGTGGTGTGGTGTGTCAGTCTGACACACCACATCTCTGATCTAGGTAAAGAGCCCATGATGTAGGCTCTTTACCATGTGATGAGCTGTGTCCAATCACAGCTCATCACATGGTAACCAGGAAGTGCAGTTTATTGGCTTTTTTTCTATTCGGGCTGATGGGTGCGAGTAGAGGAGAGCAGATCAGCTGCTCTCCTGACAGGGGGGTCTGCGCTGATATTTAGCACATTGATTTACAGTGCAGACCCATCGAGGATGCCCACTGGAAACCACCAGGGATGCCCACTGTAGACCACCAGGTATGCCCACTAGGGCCCCCCAGGGATGCCAATCAGTGCCCATTAGGGATGGCACTCTTTGCCTATCAGTGATGCCTGCCAGTGCCTCCTGATCCGTGCTGCCTATCAGTGCCACCTATGTGTGCCCATCAGTGCCGCCTATGAGTGCCCATCAGTGCTGCATATCAGTGCCACCTATCAATGCTACATATAAGTGCCTCATCATTAGTGCCCATCAGGGCCAATCAGTGCAGCCTCATCAGTGAAGGAGAAAACGTTTTGTAACAGAAACAAAGTAAAACTTTCTTTTTCCCAAACTGCAGTTTTTTTTTATTTGTAGCGCAAAAAATAAAAACCCCAGTGGTGACCTAATACTACCAAAAGAAAGTTCTATTTGTGGGAAAAAAATTACAAAAATGTAGTGCCCAGTATTGAAGTGGTTAATGTACCATTCAACGCTAATTTGTAAATGTTGAACACAGGTCCTAATGGGAGTGCTGACTGTCAATTTTAAACAATCTGCTAGCAGGCTTCAGCAGGCTTTCAACACGCTTCAAGAGATGCTGAAGCCTGCTGGCAGCTTATTTAAAGTAGCAATCAACACTCCCATTAGGATTCATGTTCAACATTTACAAACTGGAGCTGAATGGTACTTTCAAAGCTTTAAAAAAAGCTTGCTGAAAGCTCTGCAAATGCTTTGTCAAAGCTTGCTTTTCACAATACTCTTATACAAGCTGAAGCCAGTGTGAAACAGACCTAAAAGTCACAGCTTCTTTTATAACTGGTTCACAATTTTCTCCTTGAACAGGACTATGGGCCTTGAAAAGTCTCCTTTCGGCTTGTGCTACTGGCCTTTTATTTACAAACTTTGGGTAGTCAATCCCACATGGGTGTAGCTTTACCTCTTTTTTCCTACTTCGGTTTTTAAAAGGGAAACATTTATTCCCTTATATATTCCAAACTCTGGATGGCACTGTAGTATCATACATGCCATGGGTCAAATATTTCAAAAAGTCAAAAGGTCAAGCCATTGGTAGATATAATTGACATAGTTTGGGTCCAGTGTTTGACTAGAACTCTTGTAAAAGAATGAGAACAGCTAAAAATGTGTACATTGCCTGGCCATTATCTTATATTGGCCAAAATACCAAAATAGTATCTATTCCCCCCATTATATTACAAGACAGTGAAACTAGTGAAACAGTGAAACAAGTATGACATCTATTAGAGAGATGTCCCCACAAGAAAAACTGATGTTATTTGCTCCTCAAAAGATCACATCAGTTGCCTGAATATACTGATGTAACACACCCAGATAGTTTGTATACACAGCATTCTTGTGTAATAAAAGCCCAATAGTACCACTGGGTCAGTTTCCTTACCATTACTGAAAGAATTAGGCAAACAGTGACAATTGGGATCTACATTTATTTCCAACTGAAAACAAGTTGTGGCTTTACAAACAAAACAGGCTTTCAAATGAGCATTAACATGTATATTTAATTATTGCGGGGATTATAGTGTTCTGCTTACAGCTACAAGTATGAGGAATGTCGCTAAATGAATTGGATTAGTGCCCATTCATGTTTATGTGGCCTAAATTGGTATGATCCATGAGGTTTAGAAAAAGAAACAGAAGAAGAAAGAGTAAAATGTCTATTCATTTTTATGTGGCCAGCAGTGGCGTCTGGTTTTCCATTTATTGGGGGGGCAGCAAACAGCTTCATCACCAATCTTGGCTCAAAATATCACCCAAACTGTCCTCTTCACTCTTCCCAAGATCTCCTCCTGCTCTCTAGCGTCTTGGTCTCCTCCTCCAGGACATCTCCAGAGCCTCTCCTATCTTCAGGAACTCTCAACCTCAATCTGTCCAGCTATCACCTACTCTGTACATTTTTAGGTGATTCCTGAAATCTCTTCAGGAAAGCCTATCCCGCCACCACCTAACAACTTAACTTCTTCCATCAGCTCACCCCCTATAGTTACTACCTTTTATACGACTTACCCCACCCTATTGGATTGTAAGCTCACATGAGTGTGGCCTTCCTAACCCTGTTGTATTGTATTGTAACTGGACTGTCTTCCTTTATATTGTAAAGCGCTGCACAAACTGTTGGAGCAGTCTAAATAATTAATAATAATAATAATAATAATAAGTGCAAAAATACCTATTGATTCTGCTAGAAGTGAGCTAAAAACCTTCTGTGCTCTCTGCCCCTGTTGCAATTTTACCAGTTTGCATTGTTCCCAGCTCTCTCAGTGAACTACAGAACACCTGCACCTTATATAATGGAGAGGAGAAATGGAGGAGGTGTTCTATAACCCAAAAAACACTCCCTGTTCTAGGGGGGTGTGTTATTAACCGAATTACCAGGTTAAAATACTGAAAAAAACCTGAAAAAAACGAATGCAACCACCACTTCTAAGCCTCAATATATTAATTTATTTCTTGGGTTCAGAGACACATTAAAAAAAAAATGTAAATATGTTCCAACATCACATTGCCAGGAATAGTGGTGCCTCTTCCTATCCCAATCTGATTCTGGTTCTGTGTAAAGAAGGAAGCTAAAGTTAAAAACATATTTAGGAACTTTTATTAGTTGCACACAAAAATGCATTTTTTTTCCCATAAAATTTTTATTGAGTAAGATAGAATTATACAAAATAACAGGTGATACAGAATGTTATCATGCACATAAATGGAGCAATTACATTAGATCATAAGTTTAGTCATTGAGCATTTCAGAACTATCTCTGTATGGAGTATAATTATAGTTAACCATGTGTGCACTTACAAAAACAATGGTAAAGAACATGTTTAACTAGGCCATTGATGAAAAACTCTTGAAACATATCTGTGGGGTTTGGGAGTTCCAGTTTGTCCAGGATAACTTGGATGTAGTAAGAAGTGGCTGTTTTTTGTTATTGCTCTTTCTGTGGTGTATATAGTGGCCCATGTTTGTCATGTGGACCAACGTTATACCTCACCCAACCCAAACACCCCTATTGGGAACAAACTGTGCAAGGGAGGGAGGTGGTGATTGCTCATTGTAAGGTATGTTTAGTGTTGGACACATAGACATTATCGAGAATACTCGTAGGTATTGTTGTAGGATTATAATTTTTATAGTTACAATGAGGTATGGGTAGAAAGTGGGAAGGGGAAAGTTGGTAGTGTTGACGGTTACACTCTAAATTGTGGGGGGGGGGAGTTTTGAACTGTTAATGGTAGAGGTGTGATTGGTATTCCTTCCTTTCATGTTGGGGGTATCAAAAAACAGAGGTGAATTAGGGGGTAATTACCCGATATGTGCAGAACTCAAAAAGAGTGAATCTAAACTAGTACGGCCAAGACTCGAGTATATCTGGTGGGTATTCGGATTTTATCTCAAATCAGCACTTTTATGTATTGGAGCAATTAAATCCCAGTGTGTGTCTGTGGGGTGGGTCGAGGAGAAGTGTTTGGAATTCTGAGGATTCTCGAAAGTGTAGCCATCATGCCCATGTTTTGCGAAATTTTGTGGGATTGTCGTTGGCTTGGTGAATTAGGTCTTCCATTTCTGCTATCTTATCTATGCGCTTTAACTAGTCTGAAATTTTGGGTGGATTGATCTTTCTCCAAAATAGAGGGACATATTGTTTGGCAGCGTTTATGAGGTGAAGTGCTAGGGACTTCCTGTACGTGGATTGTGGTAGGGTTGTGTGATGTAGCAAAAACTGAGCAGCTGACAGGTCCAGTGTGTACGTGGTTATTCGAGATATCAAGCTGTGTACCTGTTCCCAGAATGGTTTAATAAGCGAGCATTCCCACCAAATATGGAGGAGAGTACGTACTTCGGAGTTACATCTCCAGCACAAAGGTGATATGTGAGGACTAAAGATGTGGATTCGTTCCGGAGTCCGGTACCATCTTGAGTACAGTTTGAAATTGTTTTCTTGCGCGGAGATGTTTATAGAGCCTTTGTGGGTATGCTCGTATATGTTGTCCCAGTCTTCTGGGGAGAGGTCAATTTGAAGTTCTCTTTCCCATTTCTGATTAGTTGGGTTGTTTTTGTGATTGATTTCCCCATAAAGCATGGAGTATACAGTAGAAATTAAGTGGTTTTGGGGGCATGTCCTAGAGCATAGTGATTCGATGGGGTGTAATTCTCTGGACCATTGCGATGTGGGTGTATTGGCATTTAAAAAAAGTCTTATTTGTAGGAAATGGAAAAGGGAAATGTTTCTGTCTGGGTGTTGTGCAGCTAGAGCCGAAAATGGAATGATAGAACCTTTGTTGAAGAGGTGATGGGCTCTCAGCGGGTGTTCATTGGTATGGTTTGTAGTGTTGTTTCTCACGACTCCCGGTGGAAAGTCGGAGTTGTTTGTCAGGGGAGTCATTGGGCCTGGTGTAGGAGTTAGTGTGAGGGATTGACACGAAGTTTTGAAACTATGTAAGGTAGGTCCTATGAGCGGGTGATTTGAATATACTCTGGGAATGACCTTATTGTTAAGCCATGGGATATTGGATAAAGGGATACTGTCACATGAATCTTCCAAAGCGATCCAATCTTTCTTTCGAGTGCGTATGTATGTGCCAATCAATTACTCTAGTGAGATGGCATGCTGTATAATATTTATGTATATCTGGTAAGCCTAGTCCACTTTTAAGTTTTGGAAGAATCATTCTATCCCAGCTGATTGTAGGGGGTTTGTGGGCCCAAAGTTTCTGCAAAGTTTTTTGTACGTTTTAAAGAATGTTGGTGGCAAATTGATCGGGACCGTTTGTAAAACGTATAATATGCGGGGTAGTATATTCATTTTTAAAATGGCTATACGCCCAAACCAGGAAAATTGGCCCGAAGACCATTTGTTGAGATCGGTTTTTATGGCTTGTAGCAATGGAGAGTAGTTTTTATCATATAAATCATTTAACTTGGCTGGAATTTGGATGCCTAGGTATGTTAGAGAGTGAGATGCCCAGCTAAAAGGGAAGTTATTTTGGCATAGAGAGACTATCTCTGGTGGTAGAGAAATATTGAGGGCCTTGGATTTGGAGAAATTTATTTTCAGATTAGACAGTTTGTGAAAGAGGGCAAAGTCTTTTAATAAGTTAGGGATCGAAATTAAAGGGTTGGAGAGGAAGAGGAGAATATCGTCTGCATATGCTGCAAGTTTGTAATGTTTGCGCTTGATTTCGATGCCATTAATATCGGGGTTGGTCCTAAGTTTGTGCAGTATGGGTTCTAGGGAAAGGACAAAAAGAATCGGGGATAACGGACACCCTTGCCTGGTGCCATTAGACACGGGGAAGGCGTCCGACAGATGACCATTAACTCTAATTCTGGCTGTGGGAGAAGCGTATAGCGTTAGAATCATTTGGATAAAAAGAGCTGGAAATCCCATAGCCTGTAGAACTGCAGTCATATAGTCCCATGCCACCCTGTTGAACGCCTTCTCCGCATCAAGAGATAGGAAAAAGCCTTGTGTGGAGGACGTTGAGAGCCAATGATGGACATTGATAGCTTTTATAGTGTTATCTCTAGCCTCTCTGCCAGGGATGAATCCAACCTGGTCTAATGAAATTAAGTTGGGAAGGAACTGGAGAATTCGATTGGCTAGAGTTTTGGCAAATATTTTCATGTCGACGTTGAGGAGAGAAATAGGCCGGTAATTGAATACCAGTGTCTCATCTTTGCCGGGTTTTGGTATAAGTGTGATGTGTGCTTCCAATAAGTCTTTGTTTGTTTAGGGAGAGGAAGATAATTCATTAAAGGTCTTGGTGAGGTGAGGAATCAGTATCTCTTGGAAAGTTTTGTAATAGCCCACAGTCAGACCGTCTGGACCTGGGCTTTTGCCTGGCTTGAGTTGTTTTAGTACATTTGAGATTTCGTCTGGAGTAATGGGGCGGTTTAGGTGTTCTATGTCTTCTGGAGAGATGGACGTCGAGCATTATTGGGTTAGAAAATCTCTTAACGCATTTTCTCTTTCTGTATTGGGACTTGTCTCCTTAAAAGTGGGTAAATTGTATAGATCCGAGAAGTATCGGACAAATTGGTTGGCGATTTCTGCCGGGGTGGAGAAATTTGTTCCTGAGGAATCTCTAATCGTGTGTATGGTGTGTGATGCTTTCTTAGATTGTAATGCCTTGGCCAATAGTTTCCCAGATTTATTTCCAAATTCGTAAAATAGTTTTTGTGTTAGAACATATTTGCGCTTCAAGGTTTTACCTAATTCTGCTAAGAGCTCCTCTCTGGCTTTAGTGAGGTCGGTTAGTGAGTTTGTGGCTAGTGAAAGTTTGTGAGCCGTTTCCAGCGTGTGTATTTTTGCATATAGGGCTGTAAGGCGTTCTCTCTTAAGTCTGAATTTGTTAGCATTGAGCGAGATAATTTCTCCACGGATTACACACTTATGTGCAGCCCAAACGCTTGATTGTTTTGATTCCCCAGGAACGTTTTCCTTAAAATAGTGTTGTAGGCATTTGTTCAGTTTTTGGGTGATGTCGATGTCCGTTAATGTTGAGTCATCAAGGCGCCAAATTCTGTTTCTAGGTCGGGATGCGAGGAAGTCAAGGGTAATGGATATCGGGTTATGATCGGAAATAACCATTGGGTCAATTGAGGCCTTGGATAGTAATGGTAGGTCATTTTGTGATATAAAAAAATGGTCAATTCTTGTGTATTTGTTGTGTGGTGCCGAATAGTATGTGAAGTCTCTCCCATTTGGGTGTAATGTTCTCCAGGAATCATGTAGTGACAGTTCTTGGAGATGTTTTTTGATGGATTTTAGAGCTCTGTAAGGCATGGAGGATGCCCCGGTGGACGAATCTTGAGGGCCACATTAAAATCTCCTCCGACAATGAGGATTCCAGAACAGAATTCGGTTAGTAAATGAAGGGTTTCGCGAAAAAATGAGACCTGGTTTTTGTTCGGGGCGTAAAGGTTGGCCAACGTAATAGGGGAATTATGAAGAGTTCCCTTAAGAAATATGTATCTGCCATAGGTGTCTCTTTTAACTTCTGATATTTTTAAAGGACAATTTTTTGCTACTAAAATCGCTACACCTTTTGTTTTAGCTTCTTTGTTGGAAGCATGAAATACGGTAGGGTAGTGATGGTTGTAAAGTTTTGGGATGTTGTCAGTACGGAAGTGAGTTTCCTGCAGAAAGGCTATCTGAGTCTTACTTATTTTTAGGGAGTGTAACAATTGAGATCTCTTTTCAGGCAAGTTAAGTCCATGGACATTCAGGGAACAGAGTTTTACCTTGGAAAGAGATGAGGGTGTATTGTTGGCTTGCATGATAGTGAAACGGATGTCTGTAGATATTGGAATTACGTGTGAGTTTGAGTGTGCTTGTGGAGATTGCTCTTATTATTTCCCGTAATAAGCGTGGTCAGGGGTGTGTAAACCGTCTATGAAGAGGAGTCGAAATAGGAGGGCAAGGGAGGGGGGTAATTAATTAACCTCCTCTACTCTATAGAGGAGGTAATGTGTACGGTTTGAAGATAATAGGACTTGACCTGGTGTCAGGTCTATACTTCTTAACAATACCGTTTGGGGGTCAGTAACTGTCTTACACGGGAGATCAGTACACTCACGGGTAAGCCCGCCGTTACCTGCGCTGAAGGTAAAGCAGTGGAGGGTTTTGCTCATATATAAAATGGGGGGGATATATTTTGTGAGAATATTGTATAGAACATAAGGAATTTAAAACTATGGAAGATCATATGTTGAAAAACAAAGATCGTGTGCCTTGCAACCTGTCACATGTCCCCGTAACTGGGGTGAGGAATCAGGTGAGCATGTAAGCAGCAATACTATAGGGGTGTGAAAGAGAAACAAATAAAATAGGTGAATGTGGCCAGTATATTAGGATGTGTTTATGGACACTAAGGAGAAATAATTGCTAGTCAGGTGATGACTGATGGTTACTTACATATGACAAGAGTCATGCCACAAGAGAATCTAAAAGAATATATAATTATCCTCTAAGTCTGAAAAAACATAGAAGCAAATAAAACATGTATGGTATTATGACCAATGGTAATGAAAAGTGAGTAGAAACCATTATAAAATCATAAAACATTGCAATCAAGGTTGATTTCTGTATAGGTATAGCCTACTGGATGTCAGTTAGTACTAGCAGTATCTAAAATGCAGACTAAACTGAAGAATAAAGAATAAAACCGCCATTAGGAATCTTAACAGTACAATAATGAAATAATATTAATCCTCTGTCTAGCAGTCTGTTGCCCAATAAGTTGTCCTAGCCTGCTATATTGTGTATTGGGAGGTTTATTCAATAGGGTGATCCCACCTAGAATGGTTGTTTATAGCAGGCTGTCTAATTTTTCCGGACGTGTTATTAGAGAATCCAAGGGGTAAGGTGTGTTAGTGTTTCTTTGTACCACAGGTAGGTTAGAGCTGTCTAATATCTAGTACGCAGGATTTTATCATTACCCCGGTGGGACGGCATATGTATAAGTCTTATTGGTCTCACCCACAATGTCAGGTGATTCGCTGCATGGATGTTGGGATAGGGAGGGGGATGCTCAATTTTAAGTGCACCAGCCATCCCGGTGTTCTGCATTCATCCTCGTTAGTTAAACCGGAATTAACCATTTATCTCAGTATGTTCGGAAGAAATAGGTCATCCTGTTGAATGAACAAATTTATGAGTGGTATGTAAAGTATAAAAAAAAAATATATATAAACTGCGCTAAACAAAAGTTATATGTGTTGAGGTGGATAAATAATGCAATCTATCACCAACAAAAAAAGTTATCAAAATACACAAATCAAATGAATAAAGTCCAAATTTCCCACGTGGTAGGTATTCAGTATAAATGTGAAATGCTGATCCAAATGAGCTATGATTGCTCTTACCAGAACTCCAAAGAAATATGCGGATGGCAAAAAAACCCTTGCCGGGGCCTCTGGGGTATTGGACCAAACAGCACCGTCCGTGGTCAGATCAAAATCCCCTCAATGGATACAGGATAAAGCAAACACAAGAAAAAAGACTGGCCATAGTGTAGTATGTTAAATGCTGGACATGGACATACGAACATACCAATCACCCAGGTGTGCACATATAAACAACCAAAAAACAGGGGGGGAGGGAAGTGAAAAACCCCACCACCGTGGCTGTAGATTGTGCTTACCGACTCACGGTGATACACAGGCTTGTATTAGGTTAAGAGCTGACATATAGCTGGCAAGAAGCACCTTGATAAGTCCTCATTACACGGTAGCGTCGCTGCGTGCGTATGGGTACGCACGCAGCGACGCTACCACGAGACCAGGAAGTAGGACGAGCTTCGCTTCCATGCTTGTATGCCGGCCGGCGACATTTACTGATGCGATACTAAGTGCTTTTATTATGTAAGTGCAATACTTTGTTTATTAAATCTGCTTTTAAAACGTACTTCACCATGGAGAGTTTATTATTCTATTCTGGGTGGTATACTGACGATGTGGACTTCGTGTAATGAGGACTTATCAAGGTGCTTCTTGCCAGCTATATGTCAGCTCTTAACCTAATACAAGCCTGTGTATCACCGTGAGTCGGTAAGCACAATCTACAGCCACGGTGGTGGGGTTTTTCACTTCCCTCCCCCCCTGTTTTTTGGTTGTTTATATGTGCACACCTGGGTGATTGGTATGTTCGTATGTCCATGTCCAGCATTTAACATACTACACTATGGCCAGTCTTTTTTCTTGTGTTTGCTTTATCCTGTATCCATTGAGGGGATTTTGATCTGACCACGGACGGTGCTGTTTGGTCCAATACCCCAGAGGCCCCGGCAAGGGTTTTTTTGCCATCCGCATATTTCTTTGGAGTTCTGGTAAGAGCAATCATAGCTCATTTGGATCAGCATTTCACATTTATACTGAATACCTACCACGTGGGAAATTTGGACTTTATTCATTTGATTTGTGTATTTTGATAACTTTTTTTGTTGGTGATAGATTGCATTATTTATCCACCTCAACACATATAACTTTTGTTTAGCGCAGTTTATATATATTTTTTTCTGCTTTTGGTGTTGTCGCACTGTTTACTGCTGCTTATCCTTTTGTGCTTCTAGCGCGGAACTTTTTGCTTACAGGTATGTAAAGTATGCCTAGGTTTCATGATGGTATGCGACGTGCTGCCAGGGAAGCTAAGTGTGATGCAGAGGAGTGTGAAATACCTAAAAATGCATTTAATCATTTTTGAATGAGAGGTTACCTGGACCTAATTGTATTTATTTTTTATTTTTATCTGCCTTGAGTTAAATTTTAGCATGTACTAAATTAATAGTTTTCTTGTATATTAAATCAGAGCTAGCAAATACACAATTCCATACCCAGGTAAGAATATACTAATCAGTATTACAAAATGTACCACGCACAAGCCCACATAGAATAGAAATACAAACATCTACACAGATTTTAAACAAGCATTACTGCAAATTACTGTAAAAGGAGTCTATAATGTATAGGCAATGTAAAAAACAAACAAACTTCAAAGTGTTACTAAACCCACAACAGTAAAATCAGTCTGTATATGCAGTAAAGCATGCTTGTTATACTCACTGTGGAACCTAAGGGGTTAATCATCTGCATTGTGTAAAAAGGCTGTGTGATCCTTTCTTTTTTGTTCCTCCACTTCTTTCACAGTCCCCAATCTATCTTCTGATAGAACAGAGGCTATAG
Source organism: Lithobates clamitans (assembly GCA_037952925.1). Taxonomy (NCBI): domain Eukaryota; kingdom Metazoa; phylum Chordata; class Amphibia; order Anura; family Ranidae; genus Lithobates; species Lithobates clamitans. The sequence goes on from JBBGZY010000255.1 coordinate 741,547, forward strand.
GGGACAAACTGTGCATGCTCAGTTAGGTGTGTATTGCTAGAGAGTTTTTTTCCTTGGGAGAGAGCATGTGATCAGCACAGGGCCAATCAGCACTGTCCAGAGAGAGGGTCAGGGGTCCTGCGGCATTTTAAGACAGTCAGAGGAGAATATGAAAGCTCCTCCTACAAGCTTTAATTAGACACTGATAGAAGTCACAAGACTGCTATGTACTGCTGAGGAAAAAAGGTATTTAGCAGTTTGCATTTACTAAAACTATTGCATTTCCATGTTCTGTGTACTGTGGGGTACTGTCAGGAGGTGGATCTGAGTATTGTAATGCTTTATTATTCCAATTAGTATTCTATAAACTAACAAAACATAATTGAGTGCCATCATCCACATGATATATTATTTGTCTCTGTTGCATATAACTAGGTATAGAAAATGCTTTCAGGCTATTCACCTGCAATTATCTCCTTTTGAATAATGTTGATGTTATCTACAAATTTTAAGTTTACACATTACACCAATTTATGTGCAAATAAAAATGTTTAAATGCATTTCCATGACACTAGTCGGTATAATGACTTTTACTCTACCCATACATTAAAAATATACGAAATGTGCATGACACCCATACTGTCCCTGAACATCTCAGTCCACTTTCTAGATCATTCTAGTCAGATTTAATAACGGCTTTTAATCTGTTAATTGTGCAGATATGACTGGAATTTACATTGGCTGCTTGCTTGTTTTTTTCAGGAAAATAAATCTGTGATTAATGTAGTCTTCTCGCAGCCTCTTTTCGCTGCCAACCAAATCTTTTTGAGTACAGGTTTATAAATATTTGTGAAACATCTGAGTCATGAGATCAACTAAAATACTGGCTTATAGATGAAAAGGGTGATGGAAATAAAGCGATACTATTGCACCAGAAATAGTCTGGTAATCGTCAAAGGGTATCCAATGTAATTTAAGATCAACAACTTCACGTTACTTAAATAACATTTATTTTAAGTGCCCATGATATTCTCTTAACACATTTAAGGCTATTAACATGCACAACTGTCCGTTTGGTGGGCAAAATATTGTGGAAAATGTTAGCTCAAAATGTCCCACTAATCACTGATGATCTGTGGTTTGTCAAGGGTTGTAAGATCTTTATGAACAGTCTGGCATGGCATCAAAGAACTTTAGCAGGATGTGAAATGGTTATAGTACCTGTGGCCACCTTTGAGAAACCACAATTTGGCACCCTTATATGCTTAGATAATAAGACATAAATACAGAATAGAATGACTGAGCAAAGACTGGTAACCCAGAACAGCTAAAGTTAGTCGGTTTGATTTACCTAAGACAAATAGGCTGTTTACTTTGCAAAGAAATTTTCCCCAGAGCTTAGTGGATGTGGTGAATGTGGTGAATGTGGTGAGGTTTCATTTTGTAAAGAATCCCCATGACCTGCAAGCATAATAGAAAAAAAAAGAACACAAAAAACCCCACAATCTTTCCTTGTGAACTGGTAATGGAAAATGTGTGCCGCTCAGGCTACAGGGGAAAGAAGTCCTGTGTCCACCACTGTGAGTGCAGGCCAGGGAAGGAGCTTGGCTCCAAACAACTGTTGAGCAAAGGATGGATCCCCTGAAGCCGCACATTATTGCAGATCCACAGGTATAGAAATGAATGTCAGTCTCAGCTTGGGCTCCCACCAGGCCTCATCCCGTGAGGTCTGGCGGGAGACCTGGCTGAGACTGGTATTCATTCTTATACCAGTGGGTCTGCATTGATGTGTGGCTTCATGGGATCCATCCTTTGCCCAACCATTTTTCCTTGCACATGATTGGATGATGGAAGTTGGCAGAGCTTAACCTCATTCACTAAGCTCTGGGGAAAATTCTCTTGCAAAGCACAATTTCCCCTGCAAATTGAACCACCTATTTACCTTGGTAAATCAACGCTGAGGATCTTTGGATTTAAAGTCCAGAAAGTAATCCATCTGGTGGAATTTATGGACCCTTCGTACTTTGCACCATCATTTCCAAGAAACACTGGGGCAAGAAGGAGCAGTGGAGCTGATTTTCTGAGACTGTCCAGCTAGGTTCTTTATCCTAGCATGAAGGGAACATCTGCTGCATACTGACCAGACTGCTGAGGGGCCACACCAGCGGAGACACTTGAGGCAGCACAGCACAGATCACAGTAATTGCATCTGTACCATTGCCACAGGGAGACCAAAGCATCCTCTCATCCTTTACTTCTCACCGCTGAACCCCTGGAGGCATTCTGTGGAGAGACTGAGGGGGCCCTCTTTCTACAGCTAGAGATCATAGCTGCACCATAGGAAATGCTGAGAGGGCACTGCCCATTTTCCACACTGCTAGCAGGGACTAAGGTACTGGAAGCAAGACCACACCTATACTACACCTGTACCAAACCTATACAGAACCTTTGCTGCTTTTTTACTGCACCTATACTGCATGCTGGTTTATTGAAACTGTTGTAAAGTGTACTAAAGCTTCTTAAAGGACAGCAAAGGACTTCCCCTCCCGTAAAACCATCTTGCAAGTCCCCTTTTTCCCTTCTCCCCTTTTCTACATTTCATACATGGACAGTGCACATACAGTCAGTCTAGGCCTAGCATAGTCACCATTAATGCGCTTTGGCAGTACAGTTCCTGTGTTTGGTCAATCAAACGTTATCACTGCTCACTCCTGCACTTTACGTGACCTTGCTTCCGTTTATGCTGATCTGCATGCCAGGCGTCATCTTATACCTAGTCCTTCATTTGCTTTTACTAACTGGTTCAGTGCCTGTTTCTTTGATATAGTACTACAACTGGGTACTAGGTATTACTTTCAAGAATTTTTTATATTGCATGCTTTGTATACTCAACCTAGTGCCAGATGGGCTGGGGTTCCTAAGGAGGTTGAGACAAAGAACTGAGGACCCATCCTAACCAGCAGTTCCTACTGGGTAGTGCTACATTTATAGTGAATGCTGCATCTGGTCTATCACCTTCTATCTTCACTACCGTACTGAAAAAAGCCAGCTAGTGCTTTTCCTTGCTACTTCAAATTACAGAACTAATTTGACAACTCCTTATTTGATGTCCTGGGATTTAAAGTCCTCAGATCTATAATGATTTTGTTGAAGGTAGGGAGAAACATCAGATTGCTTATACTGAACTGGAATTCACATTAAAGTGGGACAGTCCATAGGGATTGAATATTTGTCCCAGAATGCTGATACAGCCAGGTGAACTGACTCCATCTCATGTAAACCTGTAAGGTTATTGTTCAAGACCCTTACCAATTCCTTTAGTACTTGGTATTCATGGGAAGCCTGTGTTCCAGTCCTACCAGCTAGTTCATGCATAAAGCACAATTAGATAAGGCATAACCTCCATCTCTAACATATTTTTGTACTTTAGGTAAGTGGCCCTTTGTCTTTGTTGTTAAAGTGCAACTAAAACCTAATGACTAAACATTAAAGTGTAACTAAATTCAATTTTTTTTCATGTTGTATAGATTTAGGGAGGGTTATAACTCCTGTCAGGCTTTTTTTTCTGTCCCCTAAGGGAATTTTCCTTTCAGGTGTTCTAATCCCTCTCCACTCTATCCAAAACTAAAAAAAAAGAAAGTTTGCCTTTAGTTACACTTTAAGCTTTTTAAATATTAATGTAATTAACATTTTTTGTATTGTTTAAATCTTTTTAAATTTGCATTTTTCATTTAACTGGTTCTGGACCGCCTTCCGCACATTTACTGCGGCAAGGTGGCCTGGCTGTGTGAAACAACGTACCTATACGTCATTCTGTGCTGTAGCTCTGAGGGTCGTGCGCCCCACCGCTGGAGGCGCAATTGCGTGCTGATTTGCCAGAGGGTGAGCCAATCAGTGGGCCCAGCGGACCCGATGTCCAACGGACCCCTGCTATCATTCCCAGCCGGAGGCAGAGCTTCGATTTGCCTATGTAAACAAGGCAGGTCACTGTTCTGTCAAAGGGAAAGAGAGAGATCTTGTGTTTCCGCTAAGCAGGAACACAGATCTCTTTGTTTGCCCAGTCAAAACATCCCCCACACAGTTAGAAAGCACCCCCTAGGGACATACTTAACCCTTTTATCGCCCCTGCCGTTAACCCCTTCCCTGCCGTTAACTCCTTCCCTGCCAGTGTCATTTGTACAGTAACAGTGCATATTTTTAGCACTGGTCCCCAAAAAGTGTCAGTTAGGTGTCCTATTTGTCTGCCCCAATGTCTCAGTTCCGCTAAAAATCGCTGATCACCGCCTTTTTTAGTTAAATAAATAAATAAAATAAATAAAAATTCCTTAAAAATATCCCATCGTTTGTAGACACTATAACTTTTGCGCAAACCAATCAATATACACTTATTGGGATTTTTTTTACCAAAAATATGTAGCTGAATATATATTGGCCTAAATTGATGAAGAAATTTGTTTTTTTAAATTTTTTATTGGATATGTATTAGAGCAGAAAGTAAAAAATATTGTTTTGTTTTTTTTCAAAATTGACGCTTTTTTTTGTTTATAGCGCAAAAATAAAAACCGCAGAGGTGATCAAATACCACCAAAAGAAAGCTCTCTTTGTGGGAAAAATAAGGACATAAAATTAATTTGGGTACAGCATTGCATGACCACGCAATTGTCAGTTAAAATGATGCAGTGCTGTATCGCAAAAAATGGCCTGGTCATAAAGGGTGTAAAACCTTCCAGGGCTGAAGTGGTTAAATAATAACTTGTGGCTCGATAAGCAGTTTATCCTGATTATATTCTTCCTCTATTTTGCAAGTTTGTAGGCTACAATCTGTGTTTACTTGTATTTGTAAAATGTATTTAAGCCATTCCACTTATATCTGAAGCAGTGTTTTGTTATTTTTTTTTATTCTGTATATAAACTCTTTTGTAAAAGAAAATAATAACTGGTGATTCTGTTACAAAGGTCCTAGGTTCAGAAACATCCTGATACAGAGAACTATCTTCTGATTGCTCTCCTGCATTGTCACATGTAAATAAAATACATTGATTCAGCACTGCACTGCTACAAATAGAATACTCAATTTATGTTGTGACACGTGGGGGTTTCTTAGCTCAATGGTAGTGCCAAAACAGAGAGTTTACTCCACGTCAGATATAGTTTTCAGGGCTTACCTGCCCACTTTTATTTAAAAGAAAGTCAAAGTTCATACAGGTACGTCTTCCTCAAGACCTCGCTCCATACATGTATTATCATTTGTTTTTTGGATATTGTGATAACTGTTCTCATTAGCCCATGGGGTTTCCTCACATCTTTTTACATCTTTTTAATTTTGGATGTGTTATAGCTTTGGGTGCACTGTAGGGTCCCCCCACAGGTCGGTGGGCACTTTCATTTGCCCCTGGGTGAGCTAGCGTGTCCACACCATGGCAGAGGTAAGTATAAGGATCCCTGAACAAAAAATTCCTCTCTCTCCTTTTTTTCTGCTAGATTTGTGCTTGTTTGTGCTTGCTTTGTTCCTTGCATTTACATACCTTGATATTATTTTTGTGCTATTATGTTATTTGCTTAGTTCATATTCCAGCACACCCGTGGCGTTTGAAACACACCCATAAACTCCATCCGGTGCCAAATGTGTTCACACACATAAAGAGGTGACACAAAACGTGCAACGGGTGTTACACTAGTCCTCCCTAGGAAGGACCATACCCTGATACCCCGGGGCGTTAGGCTCCAGACGGGGACTGGGGTACTTCACTTGGGTCCATCTGGCCGAAACCAGACGGACCCCCTTTCTCTGGAAGGTCTGCCGAAACAGACCCACCCAAGTACTCGGTGGGACTCCCCCGAGAGCGAGCGAACCAAGCCAAAAGGCCTATGTCCACCCTCATCCCAAGACGTTCAGGGTAGGCCCAAGGACCCACACCCTACTAATCACACAGTGACAAATGTGAAAACCAAACAAAAAAATACAAAAATGTGACAAACACAGGGTAAAATAAATAGGAAAGTGGGGAGAAGGAAGTGGGAGAAGTGAAAGAGTGACCATTGTACAATACAATGGCCAGGCCCTTCGGCCAGGAATAAAAATTTCCCTTGGTCCTAGCCAAAAGGCTTGGTCCTAGAGGCTGGTGTAAAAAAAGTGTGTTGGTGAAGTGACCATAAATCAGAGTGACCCTCACTCACAGTGATTATACAGCACCCCTGAACTGCCACTTCAGTGGCACATTCACCACAGGCTTTTCATCACAACCCTGATCAGCAGCCCAGGCCAGCGCAGCCCCCACCCCAACCAGGAAGGCCTGAAGATCTGAGAGGTTAGGGAGAGCCCTTGACCAGAAGGCTCAACCGTTACTCCCATCACTCCTACCTAATTAAATTCAGGAGATACTTACCGCTCCCCCCCCGTTAAGGAGGAGCAGGTGTTCTCTCCCGAAAAATTGCTAGAACTACACCAATCTAGGCCAGAAGGCCTGGGACCCAACCCTCTGGTCAGACCCAATGCAGCACCCATCCTCACCAGGGGCACCCTTCCAGACGGCTCAGACGCAACTAGTGGTTGGCCCCCAGTATCTGTCGGGCAGCTCGACATAATCCCTGCTGAAACCGCCCTTCCAGGCACATTTACGCCATTGGATTTGCCAGCCCTCCCCTATGGGAGCAGCACAGCGCCTCCTCTGGCAACTGATACTAACATACTACACTTGATCTATTCTAGCACAGGTCTATTACCTTTGGTCAAGAACACACAAAGTGTAGAAGGTGGTGAAGATGCGGAAACCCCCGTGAAACGCATAGACCATACACACCATTGTTATTGCTTATGGTGACCCCTATAGACCCTATGTTTTAGGTTGAATTATATTTGATCTTTTGCAATTTTATGGGCATGTCTGATTTTTCACAAAAAATGGTTTGTTTTTAAACAATATTTTTTCCTTTTACCTATGTACTTGCTCCCGGTGACATATTTAAAGTCCTGTTACCCTGCCTAATTTTGTCTGAGGTTTACAGGTGCTGTTAGGTTCTAACTAGGGTTGAGCTTTATGTTTGGGTGGAACATGAGTTCGACTCAAACATTGGCTGTTCGCCGAATAGCGAACAATTTGGGGTGTTCGCAGCAAATTCGAAAGCCGCGAAACACCCTTTAAAAGTCTATGGGAGAAATCAAAAGTGCTAATTTAAAGGTTAATATGCAAGTTATTGTCATAAAAAGTGTTTGGGGACCTGGGTCCTGCCCCGGGGGACATGCATCAATGCAAAAAAAAGTTTTAAAAACGTCTGTTTTTTTGAGAGCAGTGATTTTAATAATGCTTAAAGTGAAGCAATAAAAGTGAAATATTCCTTTAAATTTCATACCTGGGGGGGTGTCTATAGTATGCCTGTAAAGTGGTCCGAGAGCAAAATGACATTTCTAAAGGAAAAAAAGTAATTTAAAACTACTCGCGGCTATAATGAATTGTCGGTCCCGGCAATACACATAAAAGTTATTGAAAAAAACAGCATGGGATTCCCCCACAGTCCATTACCAGGCCCTTTGGGTCTGGTATGAATATTAAGGGCAACCCCGAACCAAATTTTAAAAAAAAATTGCGTGGGGGTCCCCATAAATTCCATACCAGTCCCTTCAGGTCTGGTATGGATATTAAGGGGAACCCTGCACCATTTTTTTTTCAAAATGGCGTAGGGGTCCCCCTCAAAATCCATATTAGACCCTTCAGGTCTGGTATAGATTTTAAGGGGAACCCTGCGCCAAAATTAAAAAAAAAAAGGCATGGGGTCCCCCCAAAATTCCATAACAGACCCTTATCCAAGCATGCAACCTGGCAGGCCGCAGGAAAAGAGGGGGAGACGAGAGAGTGCCCCCCTGAACCATACCAGGCCACATGCCCTCAACTCGGGGAGGATGCTTTAGGGTAGTCCCCCAAAGCACCATGTCCCCATGTTGATGGGGACAAGGGCCTCATCCCCACAACCCTTGCCTGGTGGTTGTGGGGGTATGCGGGCAAGGGGCTTATCAGAATCTAGAAGCCCCCTTTAACAAGGGGACCCCCAGATCCCGGCCCCCCATGTGAATTGGTAATGGGGTACAAGTACACCTACCATTTCACAAAAAAAGTGTAAAAAATGTTAAAAAAGACAATAGCCGGATTTTGACAATTCTTTTATTAATGTCTTCTTCTTTCCCCGTTTCTTCTTCCATCCTCTTCTGCTCTTCCTTTGGTTTTCTTCTTCTTCCTCCATCTTGTTCTTCCCCCGCTTCTTCCTCTATCTTGCTCTGCTTCTTCCTCCGGTCCTCTGCTTCTTCCTCCGGTCTTCTCCTCCGGCATCTTCCTCCAGCATCTTCTTCCCCACTTCGTCCTCTGGACGATCAGCCTCAATGGGAGTCTCCCGCTGTGTGACGCTTCTGTTCTTGTGACAGCTCTTATATAACTGGAGGAAGAAGGACCCCCACGCCTTTTTTTTTATTTTGGAGCAGGGTTCCCCTTAAAATTCATACCAAACCTGAAGGGTCTGGTATGAATTTTGAGGGGGACGCCCACGCCATTTAAAAAAAAAATTTTGGCACGGGGTTCCCCTTAATATTCATACCAGACCCAAAGGGCCTGGTAATGGACTGTGTGGGAATCCCATGCTGTTTTTTTTATGACACTTTTTATGACAATAACTTGCATATAAGCCTTTAAAATTAGCACTTTTGATAATTCATGTTCGTGTCCCATAGACTTTAACGGTCTTCGCATGTTCGAACGTATTTTCTGCCTGTTCGCATGTTCTGCTGCAACCTGAACCTGGGGCTGTTCGACTCATCCCTAGTTCTAACTATGTAAGATTAGTGAATTACATATTGAACATTTTTGTGATGGTGAATTGAGAAACTTCAAAAGAAATTCAGAAATGGGTCTTTTCCTTTCATTGCTGGCTTTTTATTCCTGTTGCCAATGCTTTTCTCATGCCCACCAGCCATCTAGGTACTTTTTATACTAAATAAACCATTTAATTAAATATAAAGGAAATAATATGCATGTTTATTAATAATTGGCAATAAAATGTAGAATCAAAAAAGGAGTTGCATCCCTATTGCAAATGTTGTCGGCTTATTTAGGTATTGTTATCAGACTTAATTGGATGTTGCCTGATTTGGCAATTTTGTGTAATGTGTCTGTTGCATTATTATCAGCCTATACTAAAGGGGTTTGTAACAGTTTCTGTCATTAAAAAAAAAAATGTTAAATGCTGTCCAAGGAACTATTTAGTGGCATACGTGCTTGGGAAGACAAAGAAAAAGAAAATGTAATCGCAACTTTTAGGCGTTTAAGGTATACATGGACTAACACCTGATCCTTTATTAGCCACAGAGAGATAACAGAGGTTTGGAAAGTAAACCTTGCTCCTCATTTGATTGGCTGGTCTAAGATTCTTTGATTTAGGGGATGAGAAGGACAAAGTAAAAGGTGATAATACAAATTTGAATTATTTGAAAGTCCTTTTTCTCCTTAAATCTTGGTCTCAGAGCATATTTTCAATTACAGCAATGTCTCCGTTCCTCACATTGTACTGTTTATAGTTTATTATTGTTTTGGTTTTTTTTTTGGGGGGGGGGGGGGGGGTACAGATAGGGCTTTAATTTGGTAGAACATTTGGATCTATTTTTGATTTATTTCCTAGTCTTTTTCAGGAAAGTTGTAGTGGAAGATTAGAAAAAGATGAATGTTCTTGTCATTTTGCCCAACATTTATGTAATTTGAGCACATATATTTAAGCAACAATGTCTGCTGAATAAAATTATATTAGTACAACTTGTATCTAATGCAGTGGAATGGTAAATCCTCTTTCAGCACTATATTACATCGCATTCAGGGGGAAAACAGCAACATTTCATTCATTCTGGCTCAATAGTCAGTCTAGTGGATGTCTTTTAGGAATTTTTTTGCTGAAGAAATTGGAATAGAATGTAGGGTGATATGGTATACTCCAGATTCCCTAATTCTTTGCAGGAGGACACTCCACCTTGCTAAGTCTTTCTGAGCAGTATCTATGCAGGAAGTACAACGGCAGAGACTGAGCCCCCTTCCTAGAAGCTATTTCCAGCAGGGTTACTACTGGCTTGTCCACCCAAAGGATACAGCACACAGTCACTAAAACCCAGAGCCTGGGTCAGTACTCACAACATCACAGGATCACCAGATGCCTCCTTCCATTATCCACCAGATGCTCTTCAGTGAGGGAGAGGTTAATGCTCACAATGCCACAGGACAGCCAGACTCCTTATAATTTCCACCAGGCATTCTTCAGTGAGCTCTCCAGGCCCTTAGATGAGGGTTCCTTTGACAAGCTTTAAAGTGGGTCTTTAGGATTAGGCCCTCCAGCTATACCACAGCTGGGAGTATTATTAGCTGGAACCAGGAGACTGTTGCAGGTAGGGGTAGCCACCCCCACCCAAGGATTGGCTGGAGAACATTAAATATTCAGGCTGCCCATTTGCCTTGCTCAGCCCTCTATGTTCTATAAGACTCTGGAAAACAGGGGGGAGCAATCAAACCTGCAACCTGTGAGATCCAGAACAGTCAAAAGCAATCAAGAACACTGACTACTGAGGAGCCATGAAATAAATATCTAAATTTGCCTAGCTGCCTAACTAGGAGGGTGCTATAAGTTATTAGCGTAACATTAACATAAGATTAAGTTGGGTGGATGAGAGCACACATTAGCTTTATGGGGAGTTTTGCAGGTGTAAAAAATCTAATAACATCACTTTAATTTACATGGACATTAGCAAATGTGCAGCAGGAGATAATTTCTGCAAGCAGACAACAATAGATCACCATAGCAGTGATCTACTGCTGTAGGGAGAGGCTGGATAGAGCTGCAATGGCTCTGCCCAAGTGTCCATACTGCCAGGAAGTCCTGTGACATTACTACGCAATATCGCTAAACTCCCCATGTTAAAATACCATGCAACATTCCTATGCATCAATCTGTTGAAGCATCAGGAGCACAGGCACTGATTGTTTCAGCTCCTGGGCTCAGTTCTGGACCCTGATTGTCACTGACAGGTGACGGTTCCAGTGTTAGAGCTGGCAGGAGCCAATAAGCTAAGACACTGGTTTAAAATGGCACTGAAACAAATAGCTGCCATCACATTTAGAGGTGCCTGCAGATACCTGTAGCAACTTCCGCTGCACAAGGTTGTACCCAAACACCTTGCTATTCCCCTCTCCATCCCCTCCTGCAAATTGCTTGGTTTAACCAGAAATTAGCACTGCTAGCTGGCTTTAACATTATAACCTTTATAGACTCAAAAACTCTAGAGCTACATCACTGCTTCAGTGCTTCTGTTTAAATATTTATAAGAGTAAAGTACTTTTACTTAGATGACTGCAATTACTACAAAAGCATAACCTACCTCAAGCCTGCAGGGACAGTCCATAAAGATATTCTGTAAATTAAAATGTGTTTACATTTATAGAATGACATTAATATGGAAAATTCATGGAACACAAAATAAATCAGTGACCTATTAAAAAGAAATGATATATCTTTTATCCAAGCAGCAGCATCCCCTACTTTTTCATTATTACCTTAACCATCTTTTTGTGATACTTCAAATATAGGTGCTTTGGATTTTTCTTCATTGGGTCTAAGTGAGGGAGAAGAGAATATACGGTTTCATTTGTACAGTATGTTTATAAAAATTCTATGTAAAAACAAAGTGCCATTATAGGAACAGATAAACAAGTTTCATCTATTATATAATTAAGGGCTTTCTCAAGTGGCGCAGCTCAGTTGAGAAAAATATCTGTTTATTTGCCCCTAGTTGGAATAATAAAGTTGTAGCCAAGGTTTAATAGGAGAAGTGTTAGAGGAACACAATATTACTATTTCATTTATAGACTAACAACAAATTCTGCCACCTTCTATGAATAATAGAAGGCCCACTAAATATGCCTATGGATTGCCAAAGGTGGAGGTTCCTAGTATAGTAGATCGCTCAGAGGAAAAATTAATGCACCCCTTAGCAATTAATAAAAGGCTTATGGAATTATTTCTAGACCTATACTCTTTGAGTTGGTCACCTGACCAGAGCACCATTGATGAATTTTTGGCACCCATACAGTTGCCTCAACTCTTAGGGGGAATGCAGCTGCTCCTACAGGTGCCACTCACAGAGCATAAGATTGTGGATGCTCTTATTCCCTGCAAAAAAAGCCAGGTCTTGAAAGCCTGCCGCTAGACTGGTACAAAGCTTTTAATGGGTTTTCAGTTCCCCACTACATACAAGCCAAGTGTTCCCATTGTCTCTATTTTTTTTGCCTTAGCAATGAAGACTTTTGCCTCCTTGCTTCTGCAGACACCCTCTCTATTGGGTAACAAATGTGGCACTCTGAAAGAGAGAATATGCTGATGATGCACTGGAATATTTAGATACATCTGTTCATTCCTTTAATACATTATTAAATATTGTTGATCGTTTTGCTGAGGTTTCATGCTTGAGGGAAAACTTTGAGAAGTCTACTGACTTTCCTATCACCTCCCCAAACCCCATTTCCACAAATACTTTCTAGTAATTTCTGAAATTCAAGCTTCGGATAGTTTTAAGTATTTAGGAGTGATGGTTCATAATGATTTAATCTGTTTTCCTACCCGCAACATCCTCCCAACTATCCAACATATGAAATCTAAGCTGCAAATACGGGGATCCCTGGCACTGAATTTTATCTAATGATTACTCTTATAATGATTTACTTGCCCAAATACCTATACTGGTTTAAAACTCATCAAAATTCCTTACTAAACAATGGTTTAAACATATTAATTTGGCTATCTTTTCCTTTCTCTGGAGTGGCTGCCAACCCTGCATTTCTTGTGTGGCCCTTCAAGCTCCAGTAGCAGATGGCAGACTTGAACATCCCAATTGTTTTTCTTTACTCCCTGGCTTCTCAGGTTGCCTTCCTGCATAAGTTCTTATGAGCAATAATGTAATCTGCCACTGAGAATTAATATTATCACCTGTAAGAGCAGTTCTCCAATAAAAATCACCACCCTTATTTGGCATAGGTCTGCTCCCCTTTTCTGGCATTCATCCCATTCATGTTAATGTATTGTGCCAAATTTATGTCCTAAAATGCACCACTTTTACATTGTGTCGCATTAAATACACCACTTTACATTGTGTCACATTGAATGCGACAAACGTGGAGCTAATTAAGACCAACTCTCTTTTGCCGTACAGACAGAAAAACTGGCTCAGATATAGTTTGCGAAAGTATTTCTCATGGATTGTAAAAGTGAGGCAGCATGAGCCAAACCCAAGCACAAGTTCTAGACAGGTTAATGAATTTGGCACATTCTTCACCACTTTTAGAATGCATGGGAGACACGTTTGCAAAATCTGCCTGCGCCATCTTTATGAATTCCAGGGACAGGGTTTTATAGATACAGTATCTTTAAAGTGCTATTAAAGTCTTGTTTTTTTTTTTAGTTAAAAATAACAAACATGTTATACTTACCTCCTCTGTGCAGTGGATTTGCACAGAGCAGCCCGGATCCTCCTCTTCTCAGGTCCCTCTGGGTGCTCCTGGCCCTGGAATTTCCAGTGACCAGTATGAGAGAGTGAGAGCGATAATACCAAATTTAACACACCTGCTCCCCATTCACACCTGCGACCTTGTAACACTAGCGAGTCATATGACACCAGGGAGGGAAAATGGCTAATTGGGCCCAATTTGGACATTTTCACTTAGGGGTGAACTCACCTTTGTTGCCAGTAGTTTAGACATTAATGGCTGTGTGTTGAGTTATTTTGAGGGGACAGCAAATTTATACGGTCATACAAGCTGTACACTCACTACTTTACATTGTAGCAAAGTGTCATTTATTTATTTATTTATTATTTATTTCAGGTACTTATATAGCGCCGTCAATTTATGCAGCGCTTTACATATACATTGTACATTCACATCAGTCCCTACCCTCAAGGAGCTTACAATCTAAGGTCCCTAACTCACATTCATACATACCTAGGGACAATTTAGACAGGATCCAATTAACCTAAAAGCATGTCTTTGGAGTGTGGGAGGAAACCGGAGTACCCGGAGGAAACCCACGCAGGCACAGGGAGAACATGCAAACTCCAAGTAGGTAGTGTCATGGTTGGGATTCGAACCAGCAACCCTTCTTACTGCTAGGCGAGAGTGCTACCACTACCACACCAGTGTTGTCACATGAAAAAATATAATAATATATTTACAAAAATATGAGTAGTGTACTCACTTTTGTGAGATACTGTATATATACAGGGGGTAAAATAAGTATTGAACACATCACTTTTTTCTAGGTAAATATATTTGTAAAGGTGCTATTGACATGAAATTTTCACTACATCGGTAACAACCCATGCAATCCATACATCCAAAAATACAAAACAAATAAGTTCAGAAATGAAGTTATGTGTATTAAAATGGAATGACACAGGGAAAAAGTATTAAACACGCTAACTTAAATTTATTCAATACGTTGTACAAAATCCTTTGTTGGTAATGACCACGTCAAGATGCCTCCTGTATAGAGAAACTGGTCACATGCATTGCTCAGGTGTAATTTTGGACCATTCGTCCACACAAACAGTCTTCAAATCCTGAAGGTTTTCTGGGCCTCTTCTATGAACTCTGATCTTTAGTTCTTTCCGTAGATTTTCTATTGGATTCAAGTCAGGTGATTGTCTGGGCCATAGGTGTCGCCAGGGTGTGGCTATGGAGGCTGGAGCCCCGAATGTGGAGCCCATAGCACCAAGTCTCAGCGGGTCGCGACTGCGGAGGGCGGCATTGGAGGTGGAGGAGAGACGAGCAGGCGGACAAGCAGAGATGACATCATCTCTCTTCGCCCGCCTGTCACCACTCTTCCGCCCTCACAGCCAGGCCACCTCAACATGGGAGCGATGTGCGGCGGGGAGCAGAGAGATGACATCATCTCTCACTGCCCGCAACACATCAGCGCCTATACAATTCCCCATTCATCAGGCATAGGATGAGCGCAAGTGTAACTGACGGCAGGAAGCATCCACGAACCTGCCCGCAATCAATGCGGTGTGTCCCGGTTACACCGCATTAACATCTGTTTACCACTATGTCTCTTCATCTGGCCAGGCACGGCCTGAGACATGCAGTGAGTACTTCAGATTCGGCGCCTGTGAAAAAGATACTGACTTATTGCACCTGCCCTGGGACCGAGTAAAGTGATGGAGGAGATTGAGAGATGTTGGCAGGGTTGGTGCAATGAAGAAGTATGGCAATACTTTGGTGTCCCAAAGCCCTGCAGAAATGTGACAATGTGCAAATGGTGGCAAGTCACGTGGCAAGTGACAATCTGCAAATGGTGGCAGGTGTTGTGGCAAGTGGCAATCTGCAAATGGTGGCAGGTGACGTGGCAAGTGACAATCTTCAAATGGTGGCAAGTGATAATCTGCAGTTGGTGGTAGGTGACGTGGCAAGTGACAATCTGCAAATGGTGGCATGTGATGTGGCAAGTGACAATCTGCAAATTGTGGCAGGTGATGTGGCAAGTGACAATCGGCAAATGGTGGCAAGTGACAATCTGCAAATGGTGGCAGGTAACTTAGCAAGTGACAATCTGCAAATGGTGGCAGGTGACATGGCAAGTGACAATCTGCAAATGGTGGCAAGTGATGTGGCAAGTGACAATCTGCAAATGGTGGCAAGTGGTGTGGCAAGTGACAATCTGCAAATGGTGGTAAGTAACAATCTGCAAATGGTGACAAGTGACAATCTGCAAATGGTGACAGGTGACGTGGCAAGTGACAATCCGCAAATGGTGGCAGGTGACGTGGCAAGTGACAATCTGCAAATGGTGGCAAGTGATGTGGCAAGTGACAATCTGCAAATGGTGGCAAGTGATGTGGCAAGTGACAATCTGCAAATGGTGGCAAGTGACAATCTGCAAATGGTGGCAAGTGATGTGGCAAGTGACAATCTGCAAAGGGTGGCAAGTGATGTGGCAAGTGACAATCTGCAAATGGTGGCAAGTGACAATCTGCAAATGGTGACAGGTGACGTGGCAAGTGACAATCCGCAAATGGTGGCAGGTGACGTGGCAAGTGACAATCTGCAAATGGTGGCAAGTGACAATCTTCAAATGGTGGCAAGTGACAATCTGCAAATGGTGGCAAGTGATGTGGCAAGTGACAATCTGCAAAGGGTGGCAAGTGATGTGGCAAGTGACAATTTGCAAATGGTGGCAAGTGACAATCTGCAAGTGATGTGGCAGGTGACGTGGCAAGTGACAATCCACATCTAGTGGCAGGTGACGGTGGCAAGTGACACGCCCAGGACTCCCACTGATTCTTCATTATGGTGAGTTGAACCACTTCATTGTATATTACAATGTAACAATAGAAACAATGCGATTTGATCACCCTGACATCATATCAACCATGGTGCCATGATGATTGAAACGCCAACAGCAGCCTTCCTTTGCCCGCAAAAAATTGCTTACCACCGGCGTGTGGAACTGGAACATTCAGAAGTGTAGAAACCCTTCTGTAACCAATGCCATCAGTATGTTTTGCAACAATAAGGTTGCAAAGGTCTTGAGGGAGCTATTTTACCCATCATGAGATGTTTCTTGTGTGACACCTTGGTTATGGGACACCTTTTTATAGGCCATCAGTTGAGAATGAACCAGCTGATATTAATTTGCACTGACAAGGGGCAGGCTTGCTTTGTAATTACTGATAGATTTCATCTGATGTCTTGGCTTTCCATGCCTTTTTGCACCTCCCTTTCTTCATGTATTCAATACTTTTTCCCTGTGTCATTCCATTTTATTACACGTAACTTAATTTCTGAACTTATTTATTTTGGTTTCTTTGTATGTATAGATTGCATGGGTTGTTACCGACATGTGATGGAAATTTCATGTCAATAGCACCTATTGTATTAATATAATGTCTGTAAAAATATAAATAAATATATTTACCTAGAAAAATGGTGACATGTTCAATACTTATTTTATCCGCTGTGTGTATATGTGTAATATATATATATATATATATATATATATATATATATATATACACACACACACACACCTGCTTCATATTATCCATTACAGATAAATATTGTAGGTAGGACTAAAGCCTCTCAACATATGATTCTGTAGCCTGCAATCACTCTCTTGTACACAAGTATCTATGGACAAGGCTGCAGTAGTAAGATCAGTACCATAACCAAGGAACACCTTTTCTGGGCACGGATTCAAGGTCATTTGAAAGACGAGGATACAGGCAAGTATGATGACTTAAATAGCAGTGTTCAACATGAATTGCACAATGCAAATTTGAAAAATACCAGTGGGTAGACTGTGCCTCCCGAACTAATTGAAATAGAAACTTCAGTGTAGACTAAACTCTACATACAAAGTTTCTGTAATCAGTTAGGTGCCTAAAGAAAAGATATTTGTACATTTCCCCCTGAGCTCATCCCCCACAATGGCCAGCAAAGACTAGGTTAAAATAGATTAGAGTCTGCTTTCCTTCACAGCTTTGGCACAATACACGTCAGTGCCCTAGAAAACCGTGAGCAGACAAAAATAGCAGAGTTAAATAAAACTTAATGTTGTTCTTATGGCACTAAGGACCTGTTAGCAGCTCTCAGAAGTAAAGGGTTAACAGCTATGATTCAACCATACATCTGCAGTCAGCACCATGGAGAGATCCTATATTTCTCCACTGCAGTAATTGAAGATCTGTCTTAGTGGCGTATGTGTAAAGCAGTGAATCTGGCATTCACTAAACATTCTCTGCAGATTTATTTTTATTTTATTTATTTCAGGTACTTATAGATGGATCTTCTATATTTTGTGAAAGCCACATTTACTACTTTATAAATATAGTGTTTTTTGTTATTATTATTATTGTTATTAGTGCTCTGCAACTACTGAGCATAAATTAATATTCACGTAAGTTAGTAAATAAGGTAAAGCTGTAATTACTTTGAATACCCAGTCTCATGAAAGAGAAATAATGTAATAGGACTTATGCTTGCACATTTAATGAATGATGTGAACACAGTTTATTCCGTACACATTAAGTAAATACACATTAAGTAAATATTCACTTTGCAAGGTAAACTTTCACTTTACAATCAGAATATGCTCAATTTCCTCAGTCCTTCCACCTCATTATCAACATGTACTGTAGCTGAATTGGAGACAGCTACCAGTACCTAGATTATCACAAATCCTACAAAATATGGTTAAAAGAAGTCTATTTTTATTCACTATATAGCTGGCCCAACCTGATCCTCTCTCTGCTTTTCTAGTACAATGAATCACCTTGGCAGGATTCGGGCTTTTTAGAACTACCCTATAGTGTTAAAAGCACTAATGACCATTGCAAACCTTTGTTTCTAAAAACAGAGATTTTCTTTATTTTGCTGGAAAAATCTCTGTATAATGGGGCTGATCCTACCCTCTTCCTATTGAGAAGTGCAGTTGCTGCTATGTACTAAATACACACAAATAATAATACGCTTCTTGTTGCAATGAAAAAAAATACAGTGCTGAAAAATGTATCAATATGCAATCAAACAGTGAATTAAATGGTCCATAAAAATCCATATGGATGTAATTAGTCCATGTGCCAACCGCAAAGGAAGCATGCACTGAAATTAAGATATTTCTAATTCTTCTCAGGGTAATATTGTATCCCACCAGATATCAGGCCATGTGATATGTTAGGGAAATGCACCATACACATGTGCCCTCCACCGTGATAAAGCCTCTTACCAGATGGTCATGATCCCCAATTACAGAGATCAAGCACACCTAAGAAGCTATATACCCCTATTGGTGTCTCTAAGTTGGTTTGGGTAAGTATGGTCCAATGGATTCCAACATATGATAATCACCAATGCAGTCGCCACAACCACAGATCAGACTCAAATAGCCGCCATAGAGGGAAAGGAAGAGGAAAAGGTTACCGCTCTAGGCAGGTGTGTTGTAGATAACACTCTCCTCAGGGTGGAAGCAGCAGGGGCAAGCTTAGCATGTAACAATGAGGAAGGAAGATCTGGACAGCCGCATTCCGATACAAATGCCTTTTATTGTATAAAATAAAAATTCATACAACAGCAGGGTACAGGATGAAATTACTGACGCGTTTCACACTCTCAATCGTGCTTAATCATAGCTAAACAACCACAAGGGTTTGCCACAAATATATACCAATATGACATAGATCATGTGATCAGTTAAAATCAATCTGTTAAATTAAATAGCAAACAGATGTGGTTAGAAAAGAGGGCACACTTAACCAGGAGAAAAGACATGGAAAAGAACCATGTGCATATAACAACGGAAGTATAGCTGAATTTAAACAAATCAAAAAAATGATTTAAAAATGTGTAAAAAGGTGATAAGTTATATATAACAACTCCTGGATAAATGGGCATGTATTATACCTTGACAAATGCTTATACAAAGACAATATAAAACATAATTTTATATTTTTAGGGGTGTCAATAATATAGAGTGCATTTATGTGTGAAAGACATATATATGTGTGTAATAATAAACACAGTAAATGCAACATATATTAAAAAAATATAAGTATAGATATGAAAAAATAAGTATATATAAAAGCATACATTTCAAAAACTGAAATATGTATATGTAGAAAACATGCCAAAAATGATGTGCACCGATGGCCATTCATAGACTAGGCGACCTGGATGGGCAAAGGAAAAACATAGAAACCTCATTTCTCAATCAAGAACTTATGCCGTGTACACACGAGCGGAATGTCCGACAGAAAAAGTCCGACGGGAGCTTTCATTGTATATTCCGATCGTGTGTATGCCCCATCGGACTTTTCTACGTCGAAAATTCTGACGGACCTAGAAAGAGAACATGTTCTAAATTTTTCCGACGGAACCAATCGGGAAAACCAATCGACTGTATGCTGTTCTGACATACCAAAAACGACGCATGCTCTGAAGCAAGTAGACGGAAGCTATTAGCTACTGGCTATTGAACTTCCGTTTTCTAGTCCCGTCGTACATGTTGTACGTCATCGCGTTCTGGACGGTCGGAATTGGGTGTGACCGTGTGTATGCAAGACAGCTTAAGCAGAATTCCGTCGGAACTCCGTCAGAAAAACCTTCAGAGTTTATTCCGACGGGAAAACCGGTCGTGTGTACAGGGCATTAGTGTTACAATTAATGAATGATGAGATCTCATCATTCATTAATTGTAACACAAAGTTCTTGATTTATGTTCTTGAACGATGCCACATCCAATATGTAGGTCGCACAACACGCAGGCTTAAAAGATCGGCTTTACGATCACCTGCGCGACATTGAGAAAAACAAGT
Organism: Lithobates clamitans; assembly: GCA_037952925.1. Taxonomy (NCBI): domain Eukaryota; kingdom Metazoa; phylum Chordata; class Amphibia; order Anura; family Ranidae; genus Lithobates; species Lithobates clamitans. The sequence continues at coordinate 761,906 of JBBGZY010000255.1, forward strand.
CTACTAATGTGGCTGAACTCTGGAATTCGGTTCACAATAAGGACACTGCTAGTCTTATATACAGGGTACAGGTCGACCGATATGGGTTTTTCTCTGGCCGATGCCGATATTTATAAATCGCGGTGGCCGATGGCCGATATGTGATGCCGATTTTTTTGGGCCGATATATTTGGCCGATTTTTTTTTTTTTTTTTTCCCTTCATCTCATAAAAGCTAACAGTTAGACCCCTTTCACACTGGGGCGTTTTTCAGGCGCTTTTGGGCTAAAAAGAGTGCCTGTAAAGTGCCTGTAAAACGGCACCCCTGCAGTCTCAGTGTGATATCCTGAGTGCTGTCACACTGAGGCGATGCGCTGGCAGGATGTAAAAAAAAGTCCTGCAAGCAGCATCTTTGGAGCGGTGTATACCGCTGCTTCACCACTCCTGCCCATTGAAATGAATGCACACCGCTGCCGAAGCGCCTGCAAAGCGTTTTGGCAGCGGCGCTTCAGGGGCGCATTTAACCCCTTCCTCGGCCGCTAGCTGGGTTATAAGCGCCCCGCTAGCAGCCGAATAGTGCCTCTAAAATGACGGTAAAGCGCCGCTAAAACTAGCAGCGTTTTACCATCAAAGCATGCCTGCTCCAGTGTGAAAGCAACCTTAAGTAATAAGTGATACAGAAATTTTTTTACATTTAAACATTAAACAAAACAAACCTCCAATCAGTTCACATGTATAATTTAGAAAAAAAACAAAAACTATCTTAACTATTAAATACACAAAAACAGGTAATCAAAACTTTTGGATGAAAACAAATGGGCTAACTTTACTGCTTAGTTTTTTTTTAATTCATTACTGTATTTTTTTTAAAAAAATTGCGTTTCAAAGACCTCTGCGCAAATACCGTGTGACATAAAATATTGCAACAACCACCATTTTATTCCCTAGGGTCTCTGCTAAAAAAAAATATATATAATGTTTGGGGTTCTAAGTGATTTTATAGCAGAAAATACAGGATTTTTACCTGTAAGCAACAAGTGTCAGAAAAGATTTAGTCTTTAAATGGTTAAACTGAGAACTCCTACAGTGGAGTTCAGTCTATTGATAAAAAGAACTTGAAGAGATACAATGTATCTTCTTATCAGATTTGGCAGGCTGCCCAGAGGAGGAGAGAATCCTCTCCACAGATAACGTCAGGCAACTTGCATTGACTTTCATTACAAAAGTCATTTGCAAGTCACAGCTGAAGTTACAATCGGCCTTTTTTATCAGCACAATCAGCTGATGCCGATTAAGTAAAAACCCCAAATATCGGCCGATATATCGGTCGACCTCTAATACAGGGTATTGAGAGGATAGTGACACCAACAAGAGGGGGTGATGATAGATTCAGGACACTCTGTAAGCATGAAGTGTTCTTCATCTTCACCCTGAATCCCAGCTGGGTTAAACTTTGAGTGGGATATTTCCTACTATTATGATTAGGTAAACCTTTATTAGTACTTCTAGGGCTGTGACTTAGATGCCATGACCAGGCTATATGCTTACATCTATTCAGCCTATCCAATTTAGGCCGTGTTTCTTAGATACCAATTCCACACCATCATTTAATTTGATCTATTTAGATCCAGTTATTTAAATTTATGTTCAATGTCTTGATTTTTGACCTCTGGAATACAGTCCTATGCTCCGTACACACAGTTGGATTTTCCGATACAAAATGTCCGATCGGAGCGTGTTGTCGGAAATTCCAACCGTGTGTGGGCTCCATCGGACATTTTCCATCGGATTTTCCGACACACAAAGTTTGAGAGCAGGATATAAAATTTTCCGACAACAAAATCCGTTGTCGGAAATTCCGATCGTGTGTACACAAATCCGATGGACAAAGTGCCACGCATGCTCAGAATAAATAAAGAGATGAAAGCTATTGGCCACTGCCCCGTTTATAGTCCCGACGTACGTGTTTTACGTCACCGCGTTTAGAACGATCAGATTTTCCGACAACTTTGTGTGACCGTGTGTATGTAAGACAAGTTTGAGCCAACATCCGTCGGAAAAAATCCATGGATTTTGTTGTCGGAATGTCCGATCAATGTCCTACCGTGTGTACGGGGCATTACACAACATTACTTACTGCATTTGCATGATATGACCATTATAGTAATTACTAATCTTTGATATAGACAACGTAATGGATAAGGTCTTTATGAAATGATAACTATAGAACCCACCACTGATCTGAGATATTCATTCCAATGGATGGTATATACTTCATGAATTTATCGTTAAGTGTATTTTCCATTCATCGTTCATTTATTCATCCATGTTTGCCACTTCTATAGTATTTGTATGCATATGCATTTTTTGCTTTTGATCTTTAAGTTGTTGTCAATGCGGGTAGTTTGTGAATGGCCGATCTGTGGATGAGTGCACCTACATTTACCAATCAATCAACCAATTCAGCCGGTATTGGTATATGACATCGATCAGGCATGAACTCAATAGCACTTTTTGGTCTGTGTCCACTCTACACTATGTGATCTGCTTTAATCTATCTTTCTACATCCGATCTTCTCCTATCCATCTTTCTTTACCCACTTTCTTTTTCTTTTCTTTTTCTTATAGAATTTCTTTGTTTCCTGATTAAGATTGGGGCCATTGTGATAATCACTATGAACTTCTTGTGTTTTTTTTGCTATAATGGTTGAAAGTATGGAATTTATGAAAATTTTGTGATGTCTTGAAGGTCATTCTTTCTAGTTTCTCCCATTGACAATCGCATCTACTTGATGTTTTATGTACTATTAATACATGCATAAGTATATATTGTCATCTCAACAGTTTTTTATGTATACACATCTTACAGGGCTCTTTTTTGTTCTGTGATATTTCTCTAAGTGAGGTTTCTCACATAGAGAAATATCACAGCATGCTCCTGTTTTCCTGACGACCTGCTGTGACGCAAAACATACTCCTGTTTTCCTAACGATGTGCTGTGATGCGAAACATGTTGGGTGGGGCCACGAACATGTGACGTCATTACGCCCGTCGATGCTGGCTGTCAACAAGGCTCCATGCTGTTTGATTGATTATGATTCTGCTGAACCAGGTGAGTACCGCGTTCAGAATGATCAGATTTTCCGACAACTTTGTGTGACCGTGTGTATGCAAGACAAGTTTGAGCGAACATCCGTCGGAAAAAATCCTAGGATTTTGTTGTCGGAATGTCCAATCAATGTCCGACTGTGTGTACGGGGCATTACCCAACCCAATTTAGAGACACCAGGAGTGGTCTATTGCTTCTTATGTGTGCTTGATCTCTGTAATTGGGGATCATGACCATATGGTAAGAGGCTTTATTACGGTGGAGGGCACGTGTGTATGGTGCATTTCCCTAACATGTCATGTGGCTTGATACCTGATGGGATACAATATCATACTGAGAAGAATTAGAAATATCTTCATTTCACTGCATGCTTCCTTTGCGGTTGGCACGTGGACTAATTACATACATAATGAATTTTCATGGACCATTTAATTCACTGTTTGATTGCATATTGATACATTTTTCAGCACTGTATTTTTTTGCAATGCAACAAAAAGGGCATTATTATTTGTGTGTGTATATATGCTTTCACATCACTTTTGGTATTTGGTTGATATATAGGTGCAGCTCTTGGGTAATTCATTACACTTTAGCGCAGAAACACATTTTGGTATTATATTTTTAAAGCAATGTACTATGACTTAGCATATCAAAAGATGGGCAGCTATCTACCCAAGGTTACAACCAAGGGAGCAGCTATTTGTTAGAGAAGGTTCTATGGCTCTTTGGGTTGTACTGTACTTCTGTCCCCTTTTTTTTAGCAAGAAGCGTGATACACATATGAACATTTGTGGATGTATATACAACGTAATTACAAATTCCTTGTCAGGTTAAAAAAGTTCCCATAGGCTTATAAATGGATAGTTAGCTCCCTGCTTAGAGAACCCAAAAAATGAAGGTTTGCAATGTTATAAGGAACATCTGGAAGTGTTAATTGTGCCCCAGCAGCAGAATTGTAACTTCTGACTTAAATTCCAACTGAAAAATAGCACTTTGTGTTATATGAGTATGCCTAAAGGCTTATAGCTATATATCTACAGTGTGAAATTTAAGGCACTGCAGCCTCTGACTGCTAGTCTCATGAGATTTGGATTGAGATTTTGTGATACCACTATGTGCCGCTCACTGCTCTCCCTGCTGGTGGGCCTAACATGAGAAAGAAAAGCCCTGCCTCTACCAAGATGGCTACCTTCACACACAGACACAGTGTAGAGCAAGGCATGGTAAATCCGTAATGGGGAAAGATCAGCTGCATGAAGACCACATCCAATACTGGTGACTAGCCCTTTGACTTCTGCCTGCCTTTTTTTTATCATAGATTTCAGGGTTCAGTTCCTCAAGGTGGTTCTAAAGGCTCAAGGTTTTTACCTTCATGCATTCTATGCATGAAGGTAAAAAAACCCTCTGTGTGCAGCAGTCCCCCAATACTTACTTGAGCCTCATCTCGATCCAGTGATGTGAATGAGAGCTTCGGCTCTCCGGGGACTCTCACTCCTCATTGGCTGCTAGTAATAACAGCCTGTGAGCCAATGAGGAGATGGAGGGGGCGGGGCCGTGCCACGGCTCTATGTGTGATTGGACATGCAGAGCCGCGGCTCGGGAGTGAGCCCGCTTGGGTGCCCCCATTGCAAGCTGTTTGCTCTGGGGGCACTCGGCAGAGTGGAAGGGTCAGAAGCACCCGGCAGGGGACCTGAGAAGAGGAGGATCAGGGCTGCTCTGTGCAAAACCACTGCCCAGAGCAGGTAAGTATAACATGTTTGTCATTTTAGAAACAAACAAGACTTTAATATCACTTTAACACTGACACGATTACTATATTCAATATGATATGACACGCATGGGAGGGATGGTTAAATATGATTACTTTTACAATTAATGCTTCTTTCTGCTACGCAATAATGAAGAAAGCACCACAAGTGTACAACAGGAAAACACATAAAACTAGCAGCATAGGAATGTATATTGCACGATTAATATAATAAAAAAGAATTGTATAAAACTAAAACATGGAATAGGTTTGTCCAAAAAAAAAAAAAAAAAAACACACACACACACTGTAAACCTCTTGGCTTGGCACATTACATTGTGTTTAATGTCTGGGGTGATTATACCGTAGGCTGAAAATCTAGGACAAAATCTAGCGAACAAATATCCCAGCTAAAACAAAGGCATGGATTGTCTGTGATCTGGGTGTTAGGTTAGCCCCAGATTTCAGCAGACATGGAACTGATATCCTCATTTCAGGCTTTCAGCCTGTAACACAAGTAAGCCTTCTACAATCTCTTCTCATTGTGAAGTGAAGTACTAGCTTCAACATTTAAAAGTGTGGTTCACAAATGGTCAATCAACATACGACCTAGTTCAGATGAGGGAAGCTCAAGTGAACAAAAGGTCCACAAAGCTGCAGATCATGATACACTGCATACACATACATTTAAAGGCCAACACCAGCATTACTCACATCTGACACAAGGATGATAGGCCTATGTTCATCTCTTTGTGGTTCTTTAATCAAATGTACTTGGTAATTCACAGGCCCTATATTTAATAACTAATATATTCTAAGAATTTATATTCCAGTTAAACTGCTGCCAGTGAAAGTTTTTTTCTAAAGATATCTACATTAAGTATCAGCGACAGCAGCAATACCAACCCTGAAGGGAAAATTCAGACACTGCAGGCTGTTGTGCTGATGATCACAGAAGACTGATATGTCTAATTGGTACTGGCGGCAGTGACTGTACATTGGCCTTGTGCAATCAGTGGATCAAACTAATGTCTAGACAACCAAGCAGAATATTACTATAGCTGATAACCATAACTTATTCATACAACAGACCATACGCTCTTAAGATCTGCATGCAACTGGAATGAAAATCTGAAATATTTATAATAGTGTTGCATTATTTTAAATTTCACAAAAACAAATGTTATGTTCTTCAATAACAATTTTAGGTTTAAAAAATATTATTTCAAAGTAGGCCCACTGCTTGCAACAATTCTGGAGCAAACCTACGAGGATAGGTAATTGTTTAAGCAGGCATGTAACTAAAATATCACAGTTTATGGAAATGTGGGTAGAAGAAGAAGAAGAAAATTCAGTCCCTCAAAGGTTTATTGAAGATCTCTGAGATACCATTGTGGTAATATCCTCTTACCTCCAAGAACAAGCACATGATGAAATAAGGACCTACACTTACCGGTCACTTTATTAGGTACACCTGTTCAATTGCTTAGTAACACAAATTGCTAATCAGCCAATCGCATGACAACAACATTTAGGCATCTAGACGTGGTGAAGATATGACTTGCTGAAGTTCAAACCAAGCATCAGAACGGGGAAGAAAAGAGATTTCAGTGACTTTGAACATGGCATGGTTGTTGGTGCCAGAGGGGCTGGTCTGAGGATTTCAAAAACTGCTGATCTACTGAGATTTTCACACACAGCCATCTCTAGGGTTTACAGAGAATGGTCCGAAAAAGAGAAAATATCCTGTGAGTGGCAGTTGTGTGGACGAAAATGCCTTGTTGATGTTAGAGTTCAGAGGAGAATGGGCAGACTGGTTGGAGATGATAGAAAGGCAACAGTAACTCAAATAACCACTACTTACAACCAAGGTATACAGAATACCATTTCTGAAAGTACAACACATCAAGCCTTGAAGCAGATGCTACAGCAGCAGAAGACAACACCAGGTGACACTGTCAGATAAGAACAGGAAACTGAGTTTACAATTCGCACAGGTTTACCAAAATTGTACCAAAATCTCAGAGGAATGTTTCCAACACCTTGTTGAATCTATGCCATTAAGAATGAGGGCACCTCACATCGTTCCTCTACAACCCCAGGCTGCCTGCAGGTCTTACTCACCAGATGTCTTATCCACCCTAGGCCTGCGGCCAGGCCCCCCCCCCATCTCCCCTTCCCCCTCTCATCCCTCTTTCCTTCTTTCCTCCTTTATCGTCTTTCTTTCTGTAAAATGCTAAAACATATTCAGTCCAATGATGTTACTTGCTGGTTGACAGCCTTAGATGATATGGAATGTATTATACCACTACTGTGTATGGATGACTATCATCAGAAGCTCAATGTTTATTGGATGGACTGTCTACCAACTGCACTTAATCATAAGTGACACTACTGTTCTATGCATATATATATGTCTTTATGCTTAATAAAAATTGTTATTTGAAAAAAAAAAAAGAATGAGGGCAGTTCTGAAGGCAAAAGGGGGCCCAACCCGGTACTAGCAAGGTGTACCTAATAAAGTGGCTGGTGAGTGTATTTATTAACCACTTGCTGACCAGCGCATGACGATGTACGTCGGCACAATGGCACGGCTGGGCAAATGGGCATACCTGTACGTCCCCTTTAAGACGCGGCTTAGTGGGCGCGCGCGCCGCCCGCCGCATACTCCGTGAGTGTGCCACAGAGCGGCAGTACAAGGAGATGTCTATGTAAATAAGGCATTTCCCTGTTCTGCCTAGCAACATGACAGGGATCTACTGCTCCCTGTCATCGGGAGCAGTGATCTCTGTCATGTTGTAGTGAGCCCATCCCCCCACAGTTAGAATCATTCCCTAGGACACACTTAACCCCTTGATTGCCCCCTAATGTTTAACCCCTTCCCTGCCAGTGTCATTTATACAGTAATCAGTGGCTATTTGTAGCTCTGATCGCTGTATAAATGACAATGGTCCCAAAGTAGTGTCAAAAGTGTCCGATGCGTCTGCCATAATGTCGCAGTCCTGATAAAAATCGCAGATTGCTGCCATTACTAGTAAAAAAATAATAATAATAATAAAAATGCCATAAATCTATTGCCTATTTTGTAGATGCTATAACTTTTGCGCAAACCAATCAATATACGCTTATTGCGATTTTTTTTTACCAAAAATATGTAGAAGAATACATATCGGCCTAAACTAAGAAAGAAATTTTTTTTTTATATATTTTTTGGGGGATATTTATTATAGCAAAATGTAAAAATATTGCTTTTTTTCAAAATTGTAGCTCTTTTTATGTTTATAGCGCAAAAATAAAAAAAATGCAGAGGTGATCAAATACCGCCGAAAGAAAGCTCTATTTGTGGGAAAAAAGGACGTCAAATTTGTTTGGGTGCAACTTCGCACGACTGTGCAATTGTCAGTTAAAGCGACGCAGTGCCGTATCGCAAAAAGGGCTCTGGTCAAGAAGAGGGTAAATTCTTCCGGGGCTGAAGTGGTTAAAGCAAGTACAAATATCAAAGTGCTGTCCATTAGAATCTTTTTTTCTCACTACATTAATTGAAATCTGATGGGTCGCCATGCCTCATTGCACTGTCTTGGGCTGCTTTCACACTACAGCGCTTTGAATTGCGGACAGATTTGCAGCAGATCTGCCCGCTATTTGACAGCGCTGAGGTGTGAATGATAAAATGCGGAACTCGCATTTGAGATGCCTTTCATTTAAATGACACCTCAAATCGCGATGGGGGTCTGCCGCGATTTTTGCACGATAAAACTTGCTGCAATCTCATCAACACGCATTACGGGAGGCATGTCGCCCAAAAGTAGCTCCTGAACTATTTTTGGGCGACATGCGTCCTGCGATGCAGGTTGCTGCGATTGCAGCACGTTTTATTGCATGACAATTGCAGCAGACCCACACCACGATTTGAGGTGTCATTCAAATAAATGCATCTCAAATGTGAGTCCGGCGTTTTGTCATTCACAGCTCGGCGCTGTCGAATTGCGGGCAAATCTGTCAAAACGCTGTAGTGTGAATGCCTAAAAGAATGCATGTATGTAGAATTGTGTATACCCTCTTTTCTGACACCACTGCAGCTCCACCTGATATAGTCAACTCTAGTATTTTATTATTTACTGTGACCTATTTCTGTGGATTCTATCAGCTAACTGGAGCAAGGACTCCTACTGGTTCTTTGTTCAGAAGCTGTAAAGAGTAATGAATGTACAAAAATAATTTAACCTGACAAGATAGATGTTGTAGGCTCTTTAACAAGCTAAAATCCCACTAGCTTGAATAAACGTATCTAGTAAATAAAAGGGGGATAACCAGGAGTACACACATAAAATGGAGAACAAACCTACAGTATGTATATACTAGTCTGCGCTGAGAATAACAGTCACCTCACAAAATTCTGAATCCTGAGGAAACACAATAACCTTGCATGTACTGCCAAGGTATAGACTGTCCACTGTGAAACTAAAGCAGTCAGCATGAAAAGGACTATATAAAGTTTAAAACAACAATGATATTTAAATAAATGTGCAGTGTTCAACCTTACATCCATAAGATCCATAATAACCTTATCGAAAGATCTTGCTATAAAATCTTCCATTGTTTCATATACTTTGTTGCCCTTCCACCTTTCTAATGAATGCAAATGTTCAGTGCCAAAGTGTATGTATGAATGCCAAAAATGGAAAACCAGATCTACTGACTTTGCAGTATCACAGAGGTTTAGGAAATGAAAAGTATGTCCTACTGTCCTTGAAGTCCTCCACCTTGGGGAATCTTGAAAAATAGGGTTTTATAAGAGAAGTGCACCTTGATATTAAAAATCTAAGTTCAATATAGCCCCACATGTTCTGAAAATAATGGCTAGTGTTTCCACCTTTGCTACACCTGGTGTGTTTTAAATTTCTGTTCATATCAAGCAGAGTTTTATGTAATTTTCTGCTTCATTGAGGGTCATTAGGAGGGATGTAGAAGTATAGTTCCACAAGCCTATTCTGTGTAACATCACCTCTCTGTTTCCTGCATCCCCATTCACATTCAGATTTCAACAGCAAGTTTGAATCTGAATGGTGGCATAAAAAATGTCCTAGTAGTGGAATTTTCTGTTTACATCAGACTTTCTGTGTTTCATGCAGCAAGAAGGATGTTCCAACATCACCAATAGATGTGTTTCAGGATCACAAGTTTACACATAAGGGATTGAGGTGGACTAGTGAGGCACAAATGAATGCAATATGTATTCACTAGAAATTTTTAAATGCAACTAACCAAAGTACCTGGATTTAGATTGGAATAAGCCATTTGTGATCACCTATACAGCAGCACTTACACTAGAAAAGGGAGCACCAGATACCAATCAGGCATGCTACAGTGAACATGTGCTGACACACAATATGCTGATAAGAGGAGAATGAAAGGGTGATGAACTAATTTGCCTGGTTCAGGTTCTTCATTGTTGAGTTGCGGGAAGGTGACAACTTTGTTTCTTAACTACAGTAGACATATAGGGGTTAATTTACTAAAAATGGAGAGTGCAAAATCTGCATAGCGTGCTCTGCATAGAAACCAGCTTCCAGTTTTTTGTCAAAGCTTAATTGAACAAGCTGAAGTTAGAAGCTGATTGGCTACCATGCACATGCACCAGATTTTACACTTTCCAGCTTTAGTAAATCAACCCCACTGTGTAAATGTCAGGAATGGATGGACAGATGGCAGGTAAGACTGCTTCCATATAGGTATTTCATCAATGTGTTTGGCAGTTTGCCTGGAGTGTTGCTAAATTATTCTGAGAGTATTTTTTCAGCAAGGCCTCTAAAGGAATTTGTTAGTTTTTTTCTTAATTGCAATTTTATGAAAGTCTTCAAATAATGACAAAAAAAAAAACGTCTTTTGGCTTCAGATGTGGTAAAGGTCTTATCCAGTCATTGAGATAATCAAGGACAATAGATTTCTTGACTAACCACACACGTTTCCAGTACCTGGTGTTTAAGTATAAAGGGATTTTTTGATTTTAGATTTATTCAATTTTAAACATGTACAATAAAGTTTGCTTCCACAATGCAAAATTAACCCTAAATTAATTATTATTGACCCTAATGATGTTGGTGGATAACGAAGGGTTTTTTATTATTCTCAAGAATTTCCTGAGAATTTTCTTCTGTTCACCAAAAATGTATTTTAGGGGAGATACCTTTCTTCTAGAGATGTTCCACCTCATCTTACTCAGCTTTGTGCTGAACAGTAAGATCACTAATCAGCAATCATTTCCCATAAATTGCTATGTATAATCTAATAGAGATGAGGTAACCCCAAAACCTGAAATGTATCTAAAGCCAAAGTTTTTAATTTTGGGTAGAGTAGGGAAGAATTAAAATGTAGTCTGTTTTTTTTATAATTCCAAACTTAAGTTTATTGAGCAAAGAAAAATGAAATAAGACAAAATCAAGGGTGGGGTATATGAAATCCAGAAGGAATATAGTATCTTAGTTGTATAACAAAGCACATCTTATGGCAACTAGATGTAAAACGTTGTAGAATAGGGAAGCGATATCAAATAAAAAGACAACTGTCCATATGTTTGTAGCGCTGGTAGATTTGTGATCTACCATATGTTAGGTAAATTTAGTAACTTGTTCGTTAAATAGGTTAAGTTTGCCTCTGTTCCAGCTTGGCTGACGTTGTGTGTGTTTCCAGACCGGCCGGTGGGTGTCGCTGTCATTACTGGCCAGTGTTGGAAGGGCAACGTGTCGAAGCGTATGGATGCTCTTCTGTCCCGGAGACAATTCGGTGGAGGTGGTCCTCCGGGTTGCATTCTGGGCGAGGGTATTTATGGGACAGACGCCATATTAGGGGGTTCATTTTACAGCCATCTGTTGGCCCTCCTGGCCGACAGGTATGCATTAGAGAGCAATCTCATGGTCCTCCGTTCCGGAGGCCCACGCCACTACGACGCAGGGGTGGGCCCAGAAGCTTGTCTGGGGCCTACCACAGCAGCCGAGGAATGGTCCTGAGCTGTCTATCCAGAAGGGAAGAAGCTGGACAACCGAGGAGATCCCAGGGGAGGACCCATCATGGAAGGATCACGCAGCGTGCTGGTCTGGAGAGGGGCCTGGTGACTCGGTTGGAGGACGTATCCTAAAAAGTAACTATACAGCATAGTGTTGCCGAGTTGGCTTAAAGGTTCAAGCACTGTGACTGATTTTCATTGCATAAAACAGATACATCCTGTGGCAGAGGATCGTACAGGTTTACCCCAAATAAGCCTGTGGCAGAGACTTTTGTTCATGCTACGTACTGGCTGCTAGGCAAGTGAGAGAAGCCTATCCAGGCGAGCAAAGAGTGTGTCCCACCAAGGGAGCGCATTCTATTATAATATCCAAATTCTACCAGGACATTTGTCAAGAATCTTATAAGAAGATATTTGAGTTTCTTCTGCAGTTTCCCTTCTGCCTCTTTCCTGCTACTTCCTTAGTAAATCGTTTAATAAAGCATTGAAAACGTATTCAAGTGTTGGTGCGTGTATCGTCCAGAGGTAAACTCAACGGAACCCTAGACCCGGTGCCGGTAAAACAGAGGGAAGGAAAGTGAAGGTAACAAGCCCGCTTAAACCAGCAGCTCCACCGAGAGTTAGTGCTACATGTTAACAATATATCATGTGGCATAAGATGTAGTTGATGGTGTGTATATAGACCTGTGTGCTCAGTAGTAAAGTTCAGTTGGGGACACGGCTTTGCTTATGGGCCAGTTATGCCAGATTTGTTACGATGAGTTCTGGCTCTATACGACAGGTTCGCTATGATTGTCCCAGAGAGGTCTATTATCCTAGACCTGCACGCGACCTGCACGGGCAAGCCTCAGAGGACAAGACCAGTACTGCAAGGGTTCTGAATTTAGAAGAGAGATAGAGAAGCGGTATATCGTTTTGGATCAGTAGGACATTGTATCGTAGTTAGGCGATCACGTTACTCCTGTTGTAGAGATATGTATGAGGAAGTTATAAATAGTGTGACTGTAGAGTAGGATGTTGTGGGGGAGAGAGAAAGGGAAAAAAAAGGGGACGAGGTATGACAATAGATTGACACCTTGGTAGGGTAACAGATTGTTAATATATGTTCATTTTAATTTATTAATATTCATTTTTATTGGTTTCTCTTCCACATTAGCACTGTAACTAGTGGTGGATTATAAGTTAGGATATGTCATATGTCATATATGGTAATGCTGGACACAGCATTCTAACTACACACCGTAGAAATGTTTGGGATCCACTAATTTATTCAGTCTTTGTACCTGTGCTTCACGGTCAGGGGGACATGAAGTGTGAGCATGTGCAGAGCAGGAGGTCACATGACTGATGATGATCACATGACTGATGATGATCACATGACTGATCATAGATAGTATATAAGGATTGATGAACCATCCGTGTAGCCAATCTCATTTGAAGAAGTCTTTTTGACGAAACATGTCTTGGGCATGGTTACACGGCATTCCATCGCACTGACATTAGATGCCCCTGTCTGAGGAGGACTACACCGATCGGATGGCTGGGCCTTAGAAGGTTGGGTGAGAGATACACCAGTTTACACTTCAGGTCCGCTGTGACCGCAGTGCACTGTTAGATCACTGATCCTGTTGCTTGATGTGCTTGCTGTGCATTTTTTTAAAGGCTTTTATGTTTCAGTTTAAAAGTGAGTGTAACCATTGAAGTATGTTTGAAGTGATTTTAATAAATCTGTCAAAATGGTATCACGCTATGTGGAGCACTTTATTCATTTTTTCACATATGGAGCTGGCTTGATTGGATTCACGGTTCATCACATGCAACCCAGGTGTGGTTCAATTGCTGTTTTGCTGAACACGAGAGTGGGAGGCTATACAATCTGGTGAGTGCGCTCTTCAGAGGGAGTGGTGTCACTATCACGGTGGTGTGGTGGAAGAGTAGAAGATTTTTCACACAAGAAGATTGAAAAACAACTGTTGAACTTATTCATTTATTTCTTGTAATTTATTATTTATAGTGACACTTTTCACTGGGTTTTAAAGAAATTTCTTTTCATGATAAAAATAATATTTTTCATGACACTATTATTATTTTTATGTATAAGTAGAGGGTCATGGGCATTATGCTGCTCTGACCCATTAATTTACACAATCTATATTAGCGCCGCTATCTCTAACTGTACATGTGTGAGAGGTATAGTTTTGGGATTCTGATCAGTTTACGCATTTATTTAAGTGGCAGCTTTTTTCACTGTACACTATGTATGTACACACATTTTGTATTCATTTACACATCTTTTATATAGCTTTGCACTTTTCTTTGGCGCAGTGGAGTAAGAGAGATTCAGGGGCGGTTTATTTGTATATCTCTTGCTACAAACCATTATATTATAATATATGTCCATAAGAGTCAAGCATTTTTAGCATACAGTCATGGCTGAAATTGTTGGCACCCCAGAAATTTTTCTCACAGAAAAGTATTGCAGTAGTACATGTTTTACTATACACATGTTTATTCAATTTGTGTGTATTGGAACAAAACAAAAAAAGGGAGGAAAAAAAGCAAATTGGACATAATGTCACACAAAATTCCAAAAATAGGGTGGTCAAAATTCTTGGCACCCTTTCAAAATTGTGGATAAATAAGATTGTTTCAAGCATGTGATGCTCCTTTAAACTCACCTGGGGCAAGTAACAGGTTTGGGCAATATAAAAATCACACCTGAAAGCAGATAAAAAGGAGAGAAGTTCACCAAGTCTTTGCATTGTGTGTCTGTGTGTGCCACACTTAGCATGGGCAACAGAAAGAGAAGAGAACTGTCTGAGGACTTGAGAACCAAAATTGTGGAAAAATCTCAAGGTTACAAGTCCATCTCCAGAGATCTAGATTTGCCTTTGTCCACAGTGCGCAACATTATCAAGAAGTTTTCAACCCATGGCACTGTAGCTAATCTCTCTGGGCGTGGACGGAAGAGAAAAATTGATGAAAGGTTGCAACGCAGGATAGTCCGGATGGTGGATAAGCAGCCCCAAATAAGTTCCAAAGAAATTCAAGCTGTCCTGCAGGATCAGGGAGCATCAGTGTCAGCGCAAACTATCCGTCGACATTTAAATGAAATTAAACGCTATGGCAGGAGACCCAGGAGGACCCCACTGCTGACACAGAGACATAAAAAAGCAAGACTACAGTTTGCCAAAATGTACTTGAGTAAGCCAAAATCCTTCTGGGAAAACATCTTGTGGACAGATGAAACCAAGATAGAGCTTTTTGGTAAAGCACATCATTCTACTGTTTACCGAAAACGGAATGAGGCCTACAAAAGGAAAGAACACAGTACCTACGGTGAAATATGGTAGAGGTTCAATGATGTTTTGGGGTTGTTTTGCTGCCTCTGGCACTGGGTGCCTTGAATGTGTGCAAGGCATCATGAAATCTGAGGATTACCAAAGGATTTTGGGTCGCACTGTAGAGCCCAGTGTCAGAAAGCTGGGTTTGCGTCCAAGATCTTGGGTCTTCCAGCAGGACAATGACCCCAAACATACATCAAAAAGCAACCAGAAATGGATGGAAACAACGCGCTGCAGAGTTCTAAAGTGGCCAGCAATGAGTCCAGATCTAAATCCCATTGAACACCTGTGGAGAGATCTTAAAATTGCTGTTGGGAAAAGGCGCCCTTCCAATAAGAGAGACCTGGAGCAGTTTGCAAAGGAAGAGTGGTCCAAAATTCCGGGTGAGAGGTGTAAGAAGCTTACTGACGGTTATAGGAAGTTATAGGAAGGATTTCAGTTATTTTTTCCAAAGGGTGTGCAACCAAATATTAAGTTAAGGGTGCCAAGAATTTTGACCAGCCCATTTTTGGAGTTTTGTGTGACATTATGTCCAATTTGCTTTTTTCCTCCCTTTTTTTGTTTTGTTCCAATACACACAAAGGGGATAAACATGTGATACGTATAGCAAAACACGTTTTACTGCAATACTTTTCTGTGAGAAATACTTGATTTTCTTGGAAAAATTCTGGGGTGCCAACAATTTCGGCCATGACTGTATCTCTTAATGGTTTAGTTCTAGAGAAAGGAGACAATCTCCTGCAGGCTTGAGAGGTAATGCATACCTTTCGGGGTGCTAAGCTAAATTAGACCTCATGGGGGGATTTACCATTACTTGACGAAATTCCTCTGATGATCGAAAATGCAGCCAGCATGCCCATGTGGAGGTAAATTTAGAAGGAGAGTCTTTTGACACAGATATTCATTCTTCCATTTCTGCTATCTTATTTATTAATTTGTACCAATCAGAAATTGAGGGGTTTTAGAGTAAAGTACTGGTATGCATATTTTGGCTACATTTACCATCATCATGACCAGAGATTTAGAGTAAGAGGTGGAGGAGGATTTTGAGTAGTATAAAAGATAATGTGCTTGGGTAAAATCTAGGTGGTAGGTGGTCACCTCGGTTGTTTGTTTATTTACTTCTGTCCAAAATGATTGGATGATTGGGCAGTCCCCCTAGATATGTAGTAGAGTCCCTTTCACTTGTTGGCATCTCCAGCAGCGGTCAGAGGCATTTGGGTCAAATTTGTGGAGGAGGGAGGGTGTCCTGTACCAGCGAGATAGGATTTTAGAGTTTTTTTCTTGAATAGATACGTTAATAGAACCTTTGTGGACAAATGTTTGTGGACATGATGGAGAATAAGCTCCCAGTTTACGTCAGGTCCAATTGTAAGTCTTGAGTCCATGCTTTGCAAGCTTTCCCCAAGTCACCATGTTTGTCTGCGCATAGTGTATTATAGGCAATAGAAAAAACATGTTGTAAGGGGTTGGTTGTAGACCATAGTCTGTCAAAAGAGGTAAGGGGGTCTGATGTTGGCACTGAGCATTGTAGGGATTGAGCGAAATGTTTAAGATGCATGTAGGTTCAAGGGGTTATTTGCTCCAGTGTTTTAGGTCTTCCTTTATTGTGCGAAGGGTCAGTAAGTAATTTTTTGAGTAGAGTTCGGTTGGTCTAGTACAGGGGTGCCCAACCGTTGGCCCGCGGCGCCCTCTGATGCGGCCTGCCATGTCTTGCTCTGAGATGGCAGGTCAGCAAGCCCAGATCGCGGGTTACCGTCCCGCCATCTCCGAGCATTAGTGCAAAGAACGGAGCCGCCACTAGAGGAAGCAGAGTCGATGCTTCCTGTATAGCGCCGGCTCCTTCACAGGCGAAGTGATACCAAATGTACTTTGCCTGTGACAGGAAGCCACGGCTCTGCTCTCTACTGCAGCTGCATGCTTCTGTCACAATTATGCTCGGGGATGGCAGGGCGGGACACAGGAACCTGTGATCTGGGACAGCAGCCATCAGTACCAGCCACCAGTATCAGTACCAGCCACTAGTATCAGTACCAGTATCAGCCAGCAGTACCAGTACCAGCCAGCAGCACCAGTACCAACCAGCAGTACCAGTACCAGCCAGCAGTACTAGTACCAACAGTACCAGTACCAACCAGCAGTACCCGCCAGAAGTACCCGCCAGCAGTACCAGTGCCCACCATCCGTACCAGTCATCAGTAGCAGCCAGCAGTATAAACCAGCAGTACGAGTACCAGCCAGAAGTACCCGCCAGCAGTACCAGTACCCACCATCTGTACCAGTCATCAGTACCAGCCAGCAGTATAAACCAGCGGTACCAGTACCAGCCAGCAGTACCCACCAGCAGTACCAGTACCAGCCACCAGTATCAGTACCAGTCATCAGTACCAGCCAGCAGTACCAGTATCCACCAGCAGTACTAGTCAGCAGTACCAGCCGGCAGTACCCACCAGCAGTACCAGTACCAGCCAGCAGTACCAGTACCCACCAGCAGTACTAGCCAGCAGTACAAGTGAGCAGTACCCACCAGCAGTACCAGTACCAGCCAGCAGTACCAGTACCCCCCAGCGGTACTAGCCAGCAGTACCAGTGAGCAGTACCAGTACCAACCAACAGTACCCTGAAAAGGGAAGGGGGGTGTGGAGGCGCCAACTCTAGAAGGAGGCCAGTAGAAGGAGCTGTGAGCCCCGAGCGCATAGCCTGTATTATCTTCTATCTGTGTCTGGACACTTCCTGTGCACTGCTGACATCACTTCCGCTTCCGGGTTCCAGGGTGGTTAGCGTGGAGCTTCCGCACACTGAACACCGTTGTTAAGCCTCTCTCAACCAGGAACCAACATCCCCTGAGGTGAAGGACCGCCAGTGAAGCCTGCACACCAGCACATCCCAGGACAACACAGCCCCTGATGGACATCGCCACCCCATCTCCGAGCATTAGTGCAAAGAACGGAGCCGCCGCTAGAGGAAGCAGAGGGGCCAAAACGGAATTCCCGCCAGCAAAAGATTGAGAGCAGGTTCTCTATTTTTCGGTCGGAAAAAGTTCCTATCCGAAAATGCGTTCGTCTGTATGCAATTCGGACGCACAAAAAAATCACGCATGCTCAGAATCAAGTACAAGACGGAAGTGCTCGTAAAACTAGCGTTCGTAATGGAGATAGTACATTCGACACGCTGGAAATTTTTTGATCTTTTAATGTAGCGCATTCTTTTGTTCTTTTAGAATGCTAGAAGAATGAAGTTGTTTTGCTGCTTATATTCACACAGAGTTCTGACAAACTTATTTCCTTATTATTTCTCGTGATCTCCTGAATATACTTTTTTTGTTTTTAAAGCCAGATCTCCATAATAATATTTAGAATTATTTTTTATATCCATTTTTTTTTTTTTTTAATCAAGAATTCTTTTTTTTTGATTATTTTAAATTATTTTCTAGTGATCTTCATCTTTTTTTTTGTGTGTGTCAAGTTTCCACAACAACATTATTATCTTGGTTGGTTGGTGTCCCTTGTTAATTAGACATTGTATTTTTGAAATGTACCTGCCTACTCACAAACAAATTGTCCTATTTGAAGAAAAACACATAGGCAAGTATTTTCATATAAAAAAAAATCTTCATTTATTCTGGGTCTTAACAAAATAAAGAGGAAGGCAATGCTGGAGAAACTGCGTGAAATTGCAAAGCCTTTGTACCACAGGGCACACATCAACTCTTTGTAACTAAAAATTGGTAGCCTGAAAAGTCCATATAATAGGGAGCACAATCTGGTCCAGGACTCCCGGGGATCAGGAACAGCAGCAGATGACATATATGTCCCCAGGCTGTGGTACTACAACAGCCTGCGTCTTCTGTCAGACCAGACTGAACCCAGGCCATCACTTTCTTGTCTTCCTTGCAGCCTTCCCTCCACGCTTCCCTGCAGCCTTCTCTGCAGCCTTCCCTGCAGCCTTCCTTGGAGGCTGTGGCTCTGGAGGTGGACTTGTGGCAGGAGGAGGAGGATGGGCGAGCGCACATAAGTGCATGTTATCAGTCATTTGGCCCCTCAACCCCTTATGAAGGGCCTGAAAAATAATCTGCTCACAGATGAGGCATTGGCCCTCCTCCATATGTTGCAAATTTGCAGCTACATAGAAGCCATAGGCCTCTTCAGTGCTGGGGGGTGTTTTCAGAGCTGCATTAGCGTCCTTAATGAGGCCCAGTACTGCCTCCTCCACGTTACTCCCCTTCCTGGCCCTTTTTGTTGTAAGGCGGAGGGGACGCACCTGGGATTGAGTAAAGCTACTGGGCCTGACCACCTCTTGGCTGACACTTACCCCCACCTCCTGGCTGACACTTACCCCCGCCTCCTCCTGTGTGCCACATTCCAGAGCCTCATCCTGGCTGAGGTCTTCCTGTGTATGAAAAAAGGACATAGTTTTAGTTTTTGGTTCATCAATCACACACAATTTTCAGTTCATGACTGTTGCAAATTGAATAATAATAAATAGAAAAGACTATCATTCTGAGCCCAGCATTTTTCATTCTTGTCACAATCATTTTTGGCCCCTACTGTCTATTGATATGTAAAACACTTTTTGGTAAATCATTCATTTTTTATCAATAATAACATCTAGTTAACAACAATAATTTTTGGACAATAAATATGTTAAAAAATACTATACCTGGCTCCAGCTGGGCTCCTCAACTTCTTCCAGGATGGAAGGCCCAGGTTGGTCCTCGGAAGCCACAGCTGGGATTGAGGGAAGGGTGGATGGAAGTGTAGAAAGTGATTCCCTGGTTTCAATTTGGTCTTCCAGAAACCGCATCCTGTTGTAGTACCACAGACTGGGTACATACACATCCTTTGCTGCTGCTCCTGATTTCATAAGAGGCCTGGACCTTATTAAGCTCCTTCCTATACGTGCTTCTCAGGCTACCAATTTCCTTCCCCACAAACTCGATGTCAGCGTCGGGGACCTGCGTCTTCACAAATTTCAGCAGTTTCTCCAGCGATGCCTTCCTAGCCGGTTCATTTCGATATAAGGCGTTTTTAACCTCCCACAAATTTCTCATATCCCTGTATCTGTCTATGAACTGGCCCATGAATACCGGGTCTTTTAATTGTTTCATATTTGCTGCAAGACAAAACACAAGATGAAAACACTAATATCAGGCTAAACTCTCCTAATCTTATCCCAATATAGGCCTCAATCTCGAATCAGTATAGGCCACTGATGTCCCAAGGTAAAATGTTACCTTCATTGTCACGATCAGCACTTCCTCCTCTCACAGATCATACTACGACACACGCGTATTAGCTTTGTATACACTGCACATGCGTGAAACTCTGCCCGTGTCACCCGCCCCTGACCGTTCTTTCTAGAATATTCCTCACCCCGTCTCTTTCCTGGCAGTGGGAGAGGAACATGGAGACACAGCAGGTGCGTAAAAGCAGTAACGAAGAGGAAAGCCCAGAGCCAGAAACGTCACGATCCTGCAGGAGATTTAAGGCCTCAAATATGGCCTTTGGAGAGATGGTGGAGATGGTGGACATCTTGAAGAGGGCCGACTATGACGGAAAGTATGAACCTTACCTAAACCCAAATGTGAGAGAGGCCAAGATCATATCTAAAGTTGTGAAGAGTCTGCACAGGAATTTTGGGGTATGACGATCCAAGGAGCAATTGAGGAAACGCTGGTCAGACCTGAAATTCAGGGAGCAGGATCAGTACAGGGGGATCAAGGAAGTGCTTCTAAAAAGTAAGCACTTGTCCCGTGTTCCTATTATTATTATTACTTGCATGCTGCTCCATGTGCTTTTCTTTATTGTTGTACAGTTTTAAATGACTACTTCGGTCGCAGTAAACATTGTTCGTTTGCCAACTAAATACAATGTTTTTGGCAGATACAGGGTTAACTACATTTGGTCATGCTAATTTGTATTAAAAAAAAGTTTAGGGCTTTGTTGTCTAGATGTGCTTGAAAGAATACAAGAATTGCAAACTTGATTCAGTGTAATGTAGGGAGAGGACATTTAGCAGCTGTTTACACATCTGGACTCAGGAGCACTAGTGTTGGACACCAGAACAAACTTTTTAGGGTGTCCCACACAGGTACTCCAGTGGATACCTGGGGTGTCTCCATGTGTGAAACTTATCCAACAAAGGTAAGTATTCCAGCTTTTGTAAAGGAAAAAATCATCTCTTCAGCTTGGAACTCTGCCAAAACAGACAATTGTACGACACTTCCAAGCAATGTTTCATATTCCTATTTCTGGCCTCAAATATCTGTGTGCTAAGTATAACTTTTGTTTCATTCTTATAGGGGAGAAAAGACTTGGGACGTCTGATGACACCAGGAACTTCCCACCTCTGAAAACAGGGGAACTGAGGACAACACAACCCCAGGATGTGGAGGAAGGAGAGGTGGAAGAAGTGGTTGAAATTGTCACAACAACAGGTCAGTGTCTGACACCACAGATTCAGGTAATAGAGGTATTTCTACATATTTATAATACATGGTGTGTATTTTTTGTCTTTTAGGTGATGTGCATGTTGTGGAAGAACAATCTCCACATTTCACCATTGACAGTGCACAAAGAATAATTGAGGACATAATGTGTTGTAGTCAGGATTTAGACATCATAAAGCAAAAAACAAATGAAGTTGAACAAAAACTGAAGAACATGATTGATGTACTAGGAAGAATCTAAATAACCACAAAATGACACCATTTTATAGTTTTCTCAACTCAAGTAGGTGAGAGGAAGTGGTTGCACCCCCAAAACACGTCCATTGATCCCCCATGATGGGAGCTAGCACATGTTGACATTAGACATGGGATCAGGAGGGAAATCCCCAGTTTGAGTCCCAATTTGTGTGCATCTTCAAAATTTGGCTTTTACAGGGGTGACATCACCCCATCTGATGAAGGCAAGATCAACACATTTTTGACACTATAATGTCTGATATTGCCATTAGTTTTTCAGTGTTGAACTTTGTAAGTTCCTGAGTTGTGTATGTTATGTTTTGAAACATGTCTGTTTATGCACCAAAAAAAAATTTTCAAGGTAAAACTTTATAAAACCAAGATGTTGTTTTTTCTACCCAAAAATGTTTTAGAATGCACATGTGCATGTGCACGCATGAAAAAGGTTTTATACTCAACAATGTGTGGCTTCTTCTTTCAATGCTCAATACCAGTTTTTGTATTAAGTTGGTGTTTACAGTGAAAAAGGGTGTTATTTAATAATGGAAAAACCACTTGGCACTACAAGTGCACTAGGAGAACCTAGGAGACAGCTAAAAGAAACACAAGCAGTAAATCAAAATCAAGATTTTATCAGGTAAAATATAAAATATTTACAATTTTGCTGGCATAGCAATGGCCCCCCTTCCCGTAAAATAATCTGCATATTTTTGCCGCACTTCATGGGCGCTTTGGGGGGGGCAAGCCAGGACCGCCAGCTTCCAGGGCCGTCAGTGTAGTTTCATGAAGTCTGGATTCAGGCCCAACTGAGGCAACATAATTAGGAGCAGTTCTCTTTAAAAAAGTAGTGAGGTATGCAGCATACTAGAACTATGTGGTTCAGTTTGTACTCCGCCATATTAATTGCCGTAAGAAATAGATGGAACCAGCTGGCCATTATCCCAAAGGCATTCTCCACGACTCTTCTGGCTCTGACCAGCCAGTAATTAAAAACCCTCTTCTCCGGGCTGAGGGTCCTCTGGGGGAATGGCCTCATCAGGTGATCACTCAGACCAAATGCTTCATTAGCGATAAAAAAAAATGGGAGTCCTTCAACGTTCTCTTCCGCAGGTGGCAATCCTAAGCCACCACTCTGGAGACGTCAGTAGAACTTGGTCTGTACAAAGACTCCACATCCGTCCATTCTTCCCTACGTCAACATATAAAAATTTATATGTCGCCGAAACCACCGCCATCAACACGATACTATTGAAACCCTTATAATTAAAATAGTATGACTCCGAGTGGGGTTGTGGGATGATGTGGACATGTTTCCCATCGATTGCCCCTCCACAGTTAGGAAAGTCCCAATGCTCAGCAAACTGGGAGGCCACAGTCTGCCATTTCTGTGGCATTGAAGGAAACTGTGGAGTCAAAAAAGAAACAAAAAATTTGTACTTTTGCACATAACATTGCAAGCAGATTAGACATAAACAATCTTGTCCAACATCAGTATAACATTTATTTTAAGGAGTATTTAAAGACAAAAATATAAGGTCCACTTATCAGATTCCTCTGCCCCTCTGATGGCCCATTGGAAAAATTTTAGGGGGGGTTCTAAATGAGTTTGGGACCCCCAAAAAAAGCCTCTGGCACTCTGCCTGAATTTAAGGACAACAATAACATTTGGACACATTTTAGAGGGTGTTTAGCATAAAGCACTACAATGGAGCTGACAAAATACATTGTTAAGTGACTAGGCTAGGTGTGTATGGGCCCAGGATAGCATGCTGGGGAGGTTAGTGAAGGCAAATATGCATGTAGGCCAAAAAAGGAGCATTAAAAGCTTAAAGCCTGCATGAGGATAAAAAGGACATTCACAGCATATTACAATCATGGTAATTAGGGAATGATGAAAGAAATACAAAACATTAGCATACATTAAATACATAGAATGTGATGTTAAAGGATAAAACTTACCCTAATATAGTCCTTCTGCAGGATCTGAATGATGGCAGAACAGGTCTCTGAAATAATGATCCCCAGAGCCTGGGGGGAGATGCCTGTCAAGAACTTGAAGTCCTGCAGACTTCTCCCTGTCGCCAAGTACCACAATGTGGTGACTAGCCTCTGCTCAGGAGTGATAGCTTGCCACATGCAGGTGTCCTGCTTCATAATATAAGGGGACAGCAAAGCCAACAGATGGTGAAAAACGGGATCCATCATCCGGAGAAAATTCCTGAAATTATCAGGGTTATTCTCTTGGATCTCCCACAGCAAAGGCATATGAGAGAATTGGTCATGCTGGAGTAACCAATTCTTGGTCCATGAACTCCTCCCCACCCTGTTCATGGACTGGGCTTGGGTCAAAGCAAGAACCCCAACACCAAGCCCCCGCATAGCATGAACTCTACAACGAGTACGTAACTGCAACATGGCTTCAAAACGATCGGCTGGTCAGAACGAACTAACAGAATGCACTGAAAAACAGCAAGGCCTGTGAATCAGAAACGAGCAGACAAGAACGCACTGGAAAACAGATACGAACTGACTACATGCACTAAAAAACCAGATACAAACCCATAAGCACAAACTGAAGAGCAGTAACGGACTGAAAAGCACAAGGCTGAAAAAGCGCGAATCGTCTCTCACCAAACTTCTACTAACACGAGATAAACATGAGATTAGCAGAAGGAGCCCAAAGGGTGGTGCACTGGGTATCAAACTTTCCGTTTTATAGTCCCGACGTAAGTGTTGTACGTCACCGCGTTCTTGACGGTCAGAATTTGGTGTGACTGTGTGTATGCAAGATAAGTTTGAGCTGAATTCCGTCTGAAAAACCATCCAAGGCTTTTCCAACAAAAATTCTGATCGTGTGTACGCGGCATTAGGGCTTAAGATGTAATGTCCTTCATGGTTCCTTGCTCAGTCCAACTCAAAAGTTCTCCAAAACTCTCCAGCTTCTGGGAGCCATGTCCTTCCAAACACATCTGTTGTCCAACCACATGTTTCTTTCAAAAGACGCCAAGCCCCTCCCACCAACTTCCTGTATACCAACTTCGTGTCTCAGCTCTAAAACCTATCCAACTGGTTCATTTACATATCATTGGAGGGAAAGAGCCTCTGTAAACATATGCTCTTAAAAATCTAACTCTATATTATTCTTAAAGTGATTAATAGCCATAGCAACTCATACCACCTTTATAGCATAATATAGGAAACTTCAACATCTCTTAAAGCCTTTTGTCCAGGAAAGGGCGAAATAAACCCCCCACATTGTAAATGGGAGAAAAAAAATTCCTTTTCGACCCCCGTATCTTCTTGGCAGTCAGACTTTTGTTTTGTTGTCCCTGGAAGGCTGCTACATTACTTTTGAGAAGGGTTAACAATGTCTTTGAAAGTTTGTGTAAAGAAAGTCCCAGATGAAAGTCTCTTGTCCTCTTGGTCATAAGGAAATGCTCAGATAAAAGTCCACTCCAATTCAGCCACCATCAGAAAATCATCCGCATCTTCCTCAGATTCTCTTCTGGTCTGCCTCCTCCCATCTAGCATGGTCATCTGCTCTGCCTGCTCCACCTCTCTATGCTCATTACCTGAAAAGTGTAAGAGACAAAGCAGATTATATGCTCCTTCTAACTGTGCCAAAAACATAGTTTACTGCTCACATGTCTCTATCTGCCCATTTCTAACTGCAAAACCATTGTAGGATGCCCACTGTTGTCTTCAAACACTTTCATGGAAAGGCATTGACTTCCAATGTAACAAATAAACTTGCATGTCTCTGCGTGCTGTCCTGGGAAGAACACAGGCCTGCTGTTATCCAGTCTTTACAGCATGGCACATTTTTGCAAAATGCCCCATTTTATGGCAACAGAGACACTTAATGTGACTGAATCTACCATTCCCAACCACTTGCTTCCACTTCCTAAGCAATGGCGGTGTAGGAATCCCATCTATTTCCTCTCTAGGGACCCCCACCTTAAGTAAATCAATCCAAATGTATCTCCTGGAGATCATAGGCCTTGCCTTCCTTGTATCTGACTCAACTCGGCCATTTGAGCTGATCAAATCCTCAGCTTCCCACTTATGAGAAGTAACAGTGGCACATGTCCTACTTCTGCTTACAGGCTTTGGGCCTTTGTCCTTTGTTAGAGCATTATTAGACTTGTTCATGAGGGATGCACACCACTCATTCAAATCTTCAGCTTGGCCTACAGGGGTTTGAACACACTTTGCAGCCACTGCAGGTTTTACTTTGATTACCCTACTTTCTAAATCTTTTGCCTTGCTTGCAGTTTCTTCCAAACATTTGGAAGCTACTGCAACCTGCTCCTTCAGTAAATCTCTTTCTAATTCTGCCTTTTCCCTCTTTTCAGATTCAATATTCCTGCATCTCTCCCTCACTGAACCCAAAAGTTTTGAGACTAAAATCCAAGGAAAGATTAGAGACTCCATCCCCCAAGCTCTGTTCAAAGGAGAAGCATATCAAACCAGTTCCTTTACAACAGACATCCACTGACTATTTCTGGCCCAGGTAGGAAGGGTGCACGCCTTCAAGTCCTCCTGGACACCAGAAGACTTTGCAGCCTTACTCTTTTTATACAGTGTACACAGCATTTTCCCCCCAGTACAAGCAACAAAACACACCACAGAAAACAGGTCTGCTTCAGTTGAGCTTTTAGCGCAAATCCCGGACGAGCCCCCAAATGTTATGCTTTGCGTCTATCTGTTTAAGTTCTTGCGGTAAAACCAAGGAAACTTAGACTTCTGTAGTGTATTAATGCTTTACTAAACAGGAAAAACTGCACCTCCAACTGTAGAATACACAATACAACACAACTCATAGCTTACAAAAATATGCCTACAAATATAAGCAATAAGTAAACTAAACAGTTACTCAACTTAGGGTTTAAGATGTAATATCCTTCATAGTTCCTTGCTCAGTCCAACTCAAAAGTTCTCCAAAACTCTCCAGCTTCTGGTAGCCATGTCTTTCCTCATTGTTCTTCCAAACACATCTGTGTCCGACCACATGTTTCTTTTAAAAGACCCCAAGCCCCCCACCAACTTACTGTATACCAACTTCCTGTCTCAGCTCCAAAACCTATCCAACTGGTTTATTTACATATCAATGGAGGGGAAGAGCCTCTGTAAACATATGCTCTTAAAAATTGAACTCTATATTATTCTTAAAGTGATTCATAGCCATAGCTACACAGCTAGTGGTGAATGTTTAAAGGCTTTAGGGTGATGTCTCTGGCATCTCTGCCCAGTATGAATCCTACTTGGTATTTTGACTCATGAGTATAGGGAGTATTCGGTTTGCTAGGATCTTGGCAAATATTTTAATAACAGCAGTCAGTTTTTTAATGCTGCCTGTGTCCATGTTTGGGAGATTTACCCCTCTATTTGTCCAAATTTAAAATTTCCCAATTTCTAGCGTAGACTAAATAAACAGAGATTTTAATGTTTATTAATTCTTTTCAAAATTGATAAAATAGTTTTGGCCATACTAATACTTTAGAGTATATATAAAGCCAATTTTTAACTAGTTTAGATAAAACAGAAAATTATTATACCCCTATCATTTTTTTGTCTCTCTGAGTGCCGTAGGGGAGATTTCTCTTCACTTCTAGTACTGTAGATACAACAGGTACATTGAAAGATTTCCCCTTGCCTCCTGTTCTGGTGACAACATTAGCATTTGGATTTCCCATCACATTCTGCCCAATGAAAGGACAAATCACCCTGCTATAAAAACCTGACAGGGTGTTTAATCCTTCCATATTGTATTCAAAACTAATTAGAAAAATTGGCTTTATATGCACTTCAAAACTGTAGTAAGGGAAAATTTTGATCTTAAGCAGTTTAGAAATCCTTTAAGTTATTGAGCTGCTATTATTTTCCGATGAGTCACAGAGTAAGCAAATTATGCTAAAAAATGCATCTGTTTAGTGCTTTAAAGCTATAGTTCTGCATTGACCTCTAAAATTGGCTGCTCAAGGAGACACTGAAGCATAAACCTGAAATGTTTCCACAAAATGCAAATTAATGAGTCGTAGATTTCAGCAATAAATGTGTTTGAAATAAAAAATGTGAATTTGTAAACAACCATTTAGATACCAAAAGCTCCGCAATAATTAGCAGACATTAAACATCCTTGAGGTAACAGAATGTGATAACAAACAGAAGGAGGACACTAAGACCTTATGAGTTTTAAAGACATATTTTTTTAAATATAAGTCAATCTTTAACTCACAATTGTGATGGATATAGTAGTAATTTGGAGTTGGCCTTAAAGTGTATGTTACCCCAACATTTCTTATTTATGATATGTCCCTGTGTTTCTATGTACTTGAGTTGAATATATCCTCTTCTTTTTGCATTGCTTCCTTTGTGTGAGATACTTGGTGTTCTTGCCAGTCCCCCTACTTTCCTATTTCAAACTGATCATGCCAGGACATGGAATCACATCCATCCCAGCATGGTCGGTTTTCTTCTCTTCATTCGCCTTAGGAGCACAGCCTACCGGTAATCCAATGATCAGACTTCTGCTGACACAGCTCTTTACTGGGAAGATCAGTGTACTGCTGTTTCTCTGCCTCCTGCTGACTATTCCATTCAAGCTGTTGCTTTTTGCCCCTCCCCACCTCCCCCATCATGGGTTGTTTTACAAGGTTTGACAGCAGTAGCCCACAGTCCTTGGCTAGCGGCAGGCATGTAGCACAGGTATCTGTTTGCTGTATAAACTTCAGCTAGAACAATAGCACCCGCTGTTCTAGTTGTAGTTTACAAAGCAGCTAGGCCCCCTTAAACAGTTGCCACATCCCCACTTATATAGCTGTCATCCTGTTTCTAAATTTTGTGTTTTACCTCATTTTTAGTTTTGTGAAAGTGGTCATAAGAAAAAGTAGAGAGAGTAAAACTTTCTAGCAGGGGGCACAAACAGCCCTGAAGGCTGGGCAGGGGTGGGTTCTAACTCCTTTACCAGCCTATCCAAAACTAAAAAATGTTTTAGGTTTAGGTAAACTTCAGAGCACAAGAGGTATTCCCACCTCACCCACAGGGCAGAGAGAGATGAATTTAAACAGCACAAGCTTCAGGAAGTAGATCCCCTCCCACTCTGTATATAACTCTGTGAAATCTGTCTGTAGTGGATTACATCGGCTTAAATTAAAGTAAATTAAGTGACTTTTCAGCACTCTAGGGATGACAAAAAGCAACCCTGCAGAATTAGTTACAATTATGCCATTCTACTGATTTTGATGGTGTCACGTACCTGGTAGGTGGAGCCCGGAATGCAGAGAACGGCCTCTCGTATGCCTCTGACTTAAGCACCCCTGAAGGTGTGAACAGGGACTCGAAAGTACAGAGGGGCACAGGTGCCTGACTGGAACACTGAAGTGGAAGGCAGGATCCTGTAGTCAGCAGGGAGGTGCACTGTAGTCCTGTAGCAGATTGCAGACAGCAGGGAGGTGCACTGTAGTACTGTAGCAGGATGCAGATAGCAGGGAGGTGCACTGTAGTCCTGTAGCAGGTTTCAGACAGCAGGGAGGTGCACTGTAGTACTGTAGCAGGATGCAGATAGCAGGGAGGTGCACTGTAGTCCTGTAGCAGGTTGCAGACAGCAGGGAGGTGCACTGTAGTCCTGTAGCAGGTTGCAGACAGCAGGGAGGTGCACTGTAGTACTGTAGCAGGATGCAGATAGCAGGGAGGTGCACTGTAGTCCTGTAGCAGGTTGCAGACAGCAGGGAGGTGCAGACAAGCCGGGTCAAGGTACTGGCGGGCAGATCAGGTACAGAAGGGCAAACCAAGAGAATAGTCAGAGTCCAAGCCAAGATCGGGGCGGGCAGCAAGCAGGTAAGTCAGGAACAAGCCAGGTAAGTACTGGATACAGGAAAACTGGTAACAAGGTAGCAGGGGTCTCAGGAAACGCTGTAGACCGGACAGCAAGGCAGCATTGAAACAGTCTTCTTTAAACAGCCTATCTTTGGCGCCAAGTGGCGCTATTGCGCATGCGCACGTTTGCGCTATTGGTGCTATTGCGCATGTGCGTACGTTTGTTAGCATTATTAGCGCTATTGCGCGTGCGCGAGCGCCGGATGGCGCTTCTATGCACAGGCATTCGTTTAACCCTCAATCTGCTGGGAAAACCGCAAGAGGGCTTTTCCTGACAGATGGTCAATCAACTAGCACTGACAAGCAGATTTCAGCAATGGCAGGTTCCATATTTATGTCAAGGCAGGTTTCCTTTAAATCCTCCTTCTGTTTACTGTTGACTTTGAAAGATATTTTTTACCATTTCCAAAAATTTTGCTCAAAAGCTAGCAAAAACAGCTATATTTCATTTTATTATAACTGCTTATGGGTACAACACTAGAGAGCACACTACATGCATTCTGTAAATGCACTGCTATGGAATGTAAAGGACTTTTGAGTGCATTCACACTAATGTGTTTTAGGCCAGTAACAGTAACGCACCAGGTACACATTAATGTACTTGTTAGTGCACTAAAAAAAGTGTGAACCTGGCTTTAATGCACACATTTGTGGCATTTAGACAGGTTAGCTGTCTTGTTACATTGTCCTAATTCATGTCTATGTGATGCATTGGGGTTGCCATATACAAAACATATTTGTAATCCCCTGTACAAAACATTTCCAAACAACTACTTTTTGTATTGATCCACAGTTAACAATATACAGTACATTGCTACAGTCAGTTGCAGAGGAGACTCTACTCTGTGCACATCAATGCTTCTCTATGCTATTTACAATAATTTACCTTATTTTGATTTCCACACATTACTGATAGGGATGAGCCGAACACCCCCCTGTTCGGTTCGCACCAGAACATGCAAACAGGAAAAAAGTTTGTTCGAACACGCGAACACCGTTAAAGTCTATGGGACACGAACATGAATAATCAAAAGTGCTAATTTTAAAGGCTTATATGCAAGTTATTGTCATAAAAAGTGTTTGGGGACCTGGGTCCTGCCCCAGGGGACATGGATCAATGCAAAAAAAAAGTTTTAAAAACGGCCGTTTTTCGGGAGCAGTGATTTTAATAATGCTTAAAGTGAAACAATAAACGTGTAATATCCTGTAAAGGGGCGCATGTTTCCCGTGTTTAGAACAGTCTGACAGCCCTTCAGGTCTCGTATGGATATTAAGGGGAACCCCGGCCAAAATGTTAAAAAAAAATGGCGTAGGGTCCCCCTCAAAATCTATACCAGACCCTTCAGGTCTGGTATTCATTTTAGGGGGAACCCCATGGCAAAATTTAAAAAAAAAACGGCGTGGGGTCCCCCCAAATATCCATACCATACCAGACCCTTATCCGAGCACGCAACCTGGCACGCCCCAGGAAAAGAGGGGGGTACGAGAGAGCAGCCCCCCTTCCTGAACCCTACCAAGCCACATGCCCTTAACATTGGGAGGGTGCTTTGGGATAGCCCCCCAAAACACCTTGTCCCCATGTTGATGAGGACAAGGGCCTCATCCCCACAACCCTGGCCGGTGGTTGTGGGGGTCTGCGGGCGGGGGGCTTATCGGAATCTGGAAGCCCCCTTTAACAAGGGGACCCCCAGATCCCGACCCTCCCCCCTGTGTGAAATGGTAAGGGGGTACTGTACCCCTACCATTTCACTAAAAAAGTGTCAAAAATGTTAAAAATGACAAGAGACAGTTTTTGACAATTCCTTTATTTAAATGCTTCTTCTTTCTTCTTTCTTATATCTTCCTTCATCTTCTTCTTCTTCAGGTTCTTCTGGTTCTTCTGGCTCTTGTGGTTCTTCCTCCGGTGTTCTCGTCCAGCATCTCCTCCGCGGCGTCTTCTTCCCTTCTTCTCCTCGGGCCGCTTCGCATCCATGGCATGGAGGGAGGCTCCCGCTCTTTTCTTCATCTACTTCTCTTCTTTATCTTCTTCTCTTCCTTATCTTCTTCTCTTCTTCATCTTCTTCTCCGGGCCGCTCCGCATCCATGGCATGGAGGGAGGCTCCCGCTGTGTGACGCTTCTCCTCTTCTGATGGTTCTTAAATAATGGGGGGCGGGGCCCCCCAGTGACCCCGCCCCCACTGACGCACAGTGACTTGACGGGACTTCCCTGTGACGTCACGGGGAATGCCACAGGGAAGTCCCGTCATGTCCCCGTGCGTCCCCATTCTATTACTAGAGTAGGACTCACTAATTCGGGGTACTTTGTCGCAGTAAGTGGGCTTAGCACTATATGACCATATAGTGTGACCAAACCCCTGTATTTTTTGAATATGTTCAGGTGTTATTAACTAGCCTTGCAGGAAATGTCATTCTTGTATGTGTGCGCTGTAAAATATTTTGTAGAAGAGGAGAAGCATCACACAGCGGGAGCCTCCCTCCATGCCAGCATGGATGCGGAGCGGCCCGGAGAAGAAGATGAAGAAGAGAAGAAGATGAAGAAGAGAAGAAGATGAAGAAGAGAAGAAGATGAAGAAGAGAAGAAGATGAAGAAGAGAAGAAGATGAAGAGAAGAGCGGGAGCCTCCCTCCATGCCATGGATGCGGAGCGGCCCGAGGAGAAGAAGGGAAGAAGACGCCGCGGAGGAGATGCTGGACGAGAACACCGGAGGAAGAACCACAAGAGCCAGAAGAACCAGAAGAACCTGAAGAAGAAGAAGATGAAGGAAGATATAAGAAAGAAGAAAGAAGAAGCATTTAAATAAAGGAATTGTCAAAAACTGTCTCTTGTCATTTTTAACATTTTTGACACTTTTTTAGTGAAATGGTAGGGTACTTTGTACCCCCTTACCATTTCACACAGGGGGGAGGGCCAGGATCTGGGGGTCCCCTTGTTAAAGGGGGCTTCCAGATTCCGATAAGCCCCCTGCCTGCAGACCCCCACAACCACCAGCCAGGGTTGTGGGGATGAGGCCCTTGTCCTCATCAACATGGGGACAAGGTGTTTTGGGGGGCTATCCCAAAGCACCCTCCC
The DNA here is from genome assembly GCA_037952925.1 of Lithobates clamitans. NCBI lineage: Eukaryota > Metazoa > Chordata > Amphibia > Anura > Ranidae > Lithobates > Lithobates clamitans. The sequence goes on from JBBGZY010000255.1 coordinate 794,719, forward strand.
AATGTTGAGGGCATGTGGCCTGGTACGGTTCAGGAGGGGGGGGCGCTCTCTCGTCCCCCCCTCTTTTCCTGTGGCCTGCCAGGTTGTATGCTCGGATAAGGGTCTGGTATGGAATTTAGGGGGACCCCCCACGTCATTTAAAAAAAAAAATTTTGGCCGGGGTTCCCCTTAATATCCATACCAGACCTGAAGGGCCTGGTATGGAATTTAGGGGGACCCCTCACGTCATTTTTTAAAAAAATTTTGGTTCAGGGTTCCCCTGTGGGTAATTCCCATGCCGTTTTTATCAATGAACTTCTATGTGTATTGTCGGACCGGCAATGTAGTAATAGCCGGGAGTAGTTTTAAATTACTTTTTTTTCCTTTTGAAATGTCAGACTGTTCTAAACACGGGAAACATGCGCCCCTTTACAGGCATACTATAGACACCCCCCAGCTACGAAATTTAAAGGGATATTACACTTTTATTGTTTCACTTTAAGCATTATTAAATCACTGCTCCCGAAAAAACGGCCGTTTTTAAAACTTCTTTTTGCATTGATCCATGTCCCCTGGGGCAGGACCCAGGTCCCCAAACACTTTTTATGACAATACCATGCATATAAGCCTTTAAAATTAGCACTTTTGATTTCTCCCATAGACTTTTAAAGGGTGTTCCGCGGCATTCGAATTTGCCACGAACACCCCAAATTGTTCGCTGTTCGGCGAACTTGCGAACAGCCGATGTTCGAGTCGAACATGAGTTTGACTCGAACTCGAAGCTCATCCCTAATTACTGACTAGTCCATGGCTAAAAGTTAATAAAGATGCTTTTCTATAGAACAGCACCCTGAAATTATTTAGATTTATTTGTTTTACATTTTTCTTGCCTCCTTAACTGGTCCATAGGTCATATATATAAGATTATATACTGTATTTAGCTGTAATGCCTAATTTCTGTTATTTTCCTTTGGTGCAAAATCTATAAAAATAATCTATGAAAAAAGAATATTTAACTGAGTTAAGGCCTGCCAGCCTCTCTTTATTAAAAATAATATTGCATGAGCCAAGGTTCCATGAAGTCTTGAGAAACAAGAGAAGAGAAAATTGCTCCTAAGTGATCTCTTTGTTGAAGCCCAAACTGACCACCAAATTGACCACCACTCAATATCAAATATGGTATTTTGTGAAATTAGGCATTATATGCTGCTTAAGGCCCTGGGCAGAACTTGTAGACCAGCAAACCAAGCATCTATTTCAAGCAGCCATTTACGGCAGAGAAGAAAATCCCCTAAGCACTATTTCCATCTCAAAGTGCTGCATAAAGCCCCGTACACACGATAGGACCTCGTACAAACTTTCCCTTGGATTTTTGTACAAAGGGCGTTGGCCATAAGTTTGTGTTGCATACACACGGCAGAACTTTTTCAGCCAACTTTCACCAAATCACGTCGTTTTTCAGCTCTTTACCACCACCCTTTGGTCAACTTCTGTATTGTTGTCTGATATTGTGTCAATCTCGCCGCTTTTATCTGTGAGATTGACACCTTGTGAGCTGGGTTCACACTGGTGCGGGGATCCAACTTGGATCCCCGCCAATGCCAGGCACTGTGTTTGGTATGAATCTTGAGGGGGAACTCCACGCCAAATTTTAAATAAAAAACCGGCATGAGCTCCCCTCCAGGAGCATACCAGGCCCTTAGGTCCGGTGTGGATTTTAAGGGGAACCCCCTACGCCGAAAAGACAGCGTGGGGGTCCCCCAAAATCCATACCAGACCCTTATCCGAGCATGCAGCCCAGCCGGTCAGGAAAGGGGGTGGGGACGAGCGAGCGCCCCCCCCTCCTGAACCGTACCAGGCCACATGCCCTCAACATGGGGGGTGAGTGTCTTGGGGGAGAGGGACGCCCTGCGGCCCCCCCCACTCCAAAGCACCTTGTCCCCATGTTGATGAGGACAAGGGCCTCTTCCCGACAACCCTGGCCGTTGGTTGTCGGGGTCTGCAGGCGGGGGCTTATCGGAATCCGGGAGCCCCCTTTAATAAGGGGGCCCCCAGATCCCGGCCCCCCACCCTATGTGAATAATTATGGGGTACATCGTACCCCTACCGATTCACCTAGGGAAAAAAGTGTCAATAAAAAAAAACACACTACACAGGTTTTTATAGTAAATAATTAGACAGCTACTGGGGTCTTCTTCCGACTTCGGGGGTCTTCTTCTGACTTTGGGGGTCTTCTTCTGACTTCGGGGGTCTTCTTCCGACTTCGCCGCTCTCTCCGGCCTCTTCTCCCAGTGTTCGACCTCTTCTCCCGGTGTCCGGTTCTTCTGCCGGCTCCTCCGCTATCTTCTGCCGCCCTTTTGCTAGCGGTGGCCTGGACTTCTGCTTCGTCTTCTTCCCGCTTCTCTTCTTCCAATGTTGATACGACGCTCTCTCCCGCTGTAATGCTGTCTGAGCGCTCCGCAATGACTTATGTAGGCGGTGACCCCACCCCCTTATGACGCCACAGTCCCGGGGCATGCTGGGACTGTGAGGTCATAAGGGGGCGTGGTTATCGGCCGACATGACCATGCCCCCTTATGACATCACAGTCCCAGCATGCCCTGGGACTGTGACGTCATAAGGGGGCGGGGTCACCGCCTATATAAGTCATTGCGGAGCGCTCAGACAGCATTACAACGGGAGAGAGCGTCGTGTCAACATCGGAAGAAGAGAAGAGGGGAGAAGACGACAAAGAAGACCGGGCCACCGCTAGTAAAAGAGCGGCAAAAGAGCAGAAGATAGCAGAGGGGCCTGGCAGAAAAACCGGACATCGGGAGAAGAGGCCGGAGAGACCCCACAAGTCAGAAGAGGTCCCCCGGAGCTGCCTAATAAATTACTTTAAAAACTTGTGTAGTGTGTTTTTTTATTGACACTTTTTTCCCTAGGTGAATGGGTAGGGGTACGATGTACCCCATACTCATTCAAATAGGGTGGGGGGGCCGGGATCTGGGAGCCCCCTTATTTAAAGGGGGCTCCCGGATTCCGATAAGCCCCCCACTCGCAGACCCTGACAACGAACGGCCAGGGTTGTCGGGAAGAGGCCCTTGTCCTCATCAACATGGAGACAAAGTGCTTTGGGGTGGGAGGGGTGGGAGGGCCCGCAGGGCACCCTCCTCCCCCAAAGCACCCACCCCCATGTTGAGGGCATGCGGCCTGGTATGATTCAGGAGGGGGGGCGCTCGTTCGTCCCCACCCCCTTTCCTGACAGGCCGGGTTGCGTGCTCGGATAAGGGTCTGGTATGGATTTTGGGGGGACCCCCACGCCATTTTTTCGGCGTAGGAGGTTCCCCTTAAAATCCATACCAGACCTAAGGGCCTGGTATGCCCCCAAAGGGTAATTCCCTCTCGCGCTCGTCGCAATAGGAAAATGTGTTTTTCCTATTGCAGCCGGCGCGAGATGTACAATACCCTGTCGCCGAGAACCAGCACGATGGGTTCGCACTGGAAACATTCTTGCGGCTGCGTACTGTAGTTTGTACAAAAGTCCGATGGTTTTGTGTACACACGATCGGACTTTGCTCCATCGGAATTTTGTTGCCGAAAAGTTTGTGCGTTCGCACAACCAACAAAAGTCCAATGGAAACAGAAAAAGTTTGTCCGATGGAGTGTACACACAGTCGGATGTTGCTCCAAAACAGCTCATTTGCATGTTTGTTGTCAAAAAGTCCGATCGTTTGTACGGGCCTTAAGGCAACATTTTTGTGTGGGGCTATTTGTCTTCTAACATACAGTAGGTGAGCAGGCCTGAACCAGAAAATAAAATACAGTCAGCTACTGCAATATACTAGGAGTATTTTTCTATATAAACTGTACTGTAAGCATCTAGTGTAGAGAAGAAGACACGTGTACAATTTTCTGAACGTGTCAGGCACTGGATTGCACGTTAGCTGCTCCCCCCAAATTTTAGTTGTCTGTAATTGGTGATTTAGAAATGTTCATGCTATACTTCTTCTTCAAATTAGATGTAAACCCAATGCCCAAAATCTCATAATCTTTTAACATTTTGCTTTCTATTCTTTTCAAACGTACAGAATTTATTATAATAATAGGGTGACAAGACACACAATTGTCTCACAGTTGTGCTCCTGCATTATCACTTTGACACACAGGCTTCTAATGAAGACTACATATCTGAAAACAAATCTAAAAAAGGCAAGTGTGGTTGATTTACTAAAGGCAAATAGCCTGTGCACTTTGCAAGTGCAGTTGCATTAGTTTTCCCCAGAGCTTAGTAAATGCTGTGAAGCTCCGCTTTGTAAAGGATACCCAATTAGGTGTAGGCAAAATAGAAAAAACAGCATTTTTGCTTGCACATAATTGGATGATGGAAATCAACAGAGCTTCACCACATTCACTAAGCCCTGGAGAAATGAGTGCAACTGTACTTCCATAGTCCACAATCTATTTGTCTTCAGTAAATCCAACCCGAAATCTCTTTTGGTTAAGGTTTACTTCTACTTTAAATGATAATCTCTCTAGATTAATTCTTTTTAGCGTGCGTGAATTTTTTGTGAAATGTATTTATTTATTTATTTTAAGAGAAGCCACACATACACATAGTTCCCTATTCAACATCATAATCATCATATTCTGCTGTAAGGTATCTTGGGATGGATTTGCTATAAATATAACTGTCCTGCAGGAGAATATAGCTGATAAACCCCTACAGTGCAAACCTCCACATTCCTCCTCCATATTATACTTTTTACTGGAAGGATTTAGCTGATGTAGTCAGTACTAGAAGCAGTTGGAAACAAGTTCAGTAGATACGGTAAGCATGCTATGCCCCTGTCAGACCTAACGCTTTAGGTTTTGCAACAAACAGCATTTTCCTGGATGGAAAATCTCCCCAGGTCCCAGTCAAATGTCATTTGGGACTTATAAACGATTCAGCAGTTATAATCTGATGTTGTTCCATTTGTCTCCTAAAACCTGCGTTAACTCGCTACAGGTTACACCCCTCTATGTTTCATTGGAGCAGCAGAAAAAAAGAGCTGCCTATATACCTTTCTTTCTTTTTTTTCTTGATATTCTACATTTGGGACAACAATTTGGAAATCTTAGTTACCATATATTACGATACATGTTATATATATAATATATTAGGGAACATTGCTTATTAACCACTTCAGCCCCGGAAGATTTGGCTGCTGAATGACCGGCCATTTTTTGCGATTCGGCACTGCGTCGATTTAACTGACAATTGCACGGTCGTGCGACGCTGCACCCAAACAAAATTAACGTCCTTTTTTTCCAACAAATAGAGGTTTCTTTTGGTGGTATTTGATCGTCTCTGTGGTTTTATTTTTTTGTGCTATAAACAAAAAAAGAGCGTCAATTTTGAAAAAAACACAATATTTTGTACTTTTTGCTATAATAAATATCCCCATTTTTTTTTAAAAAGCAAATTTTTTCTCAGTTTAGGCCGATATCTATTCTTCTACATATTTTTGGTAAAATAAAATAACAATAAGCGTATATTGATTGGTTTGTTCAAAAGTTATAGCATCTACAAAATAGGGGATAGTTTTATAGCATTTTTATAATTTTTTTTTTTTTACTAGTAATGGCAGCGATCTGAGATTTTTATCGTGACTGCGACATTATGGCGGACACATCGGACAATTTTGACACAATTTTTGGACCATTGGCATTTATACAGCGATCAATACTTTAAAAATGCATTTATTACTGTAAAAATGTCACTGGCCGTTAAGGGGTTAACACTAGGGGGGCGAACAAGGGGTTAATTGTGTTCCCTGGGAGGTGACTCTAACTGAAGGGGGAGGGGACTGACTAGAGGAAGTGATGGATCGTGGTTCCTAGCTAATAGGAACACACGATCTGTCACACCTCTCAGAACAGAACAGAGAAGTGTGTGTTTACATTGCGACCGTCGGCCACGAGCATCGGCGCCTGCTATCCTGATCCCGCAAGCCGACGTATAGCTACAACGGTTCGCGGGATCGTGCCGACCTGCCACAGTAAAATGACGGAAGCTGGTCGGCAGGCGGTTAATATTTTACCCTCTGTCCAGTCAAGAGAGGGCGATTTAGTCTCCTTTTACATATCTAGCTATTTAGTGCCGGTTCATACTAGCGCAATGCCGTAACTGGAACTGGAATCGTGCTGGTTCCCGCATTGTATAGGACTCGCAGGCAATTCACACTGCCCTATGTGAACCGCTGTGGGTGTCAATACAAAGTTAATGACACCCCCAGATCGTGTCTGTGATATGCGAACTGTCAAATGGAGCAGGAATCGGATTGCATGGGTGTAAATACCCATGCGATCTGATTCCAGTGCCGAACCAAAAAAAGGTCCAGCACCATTTTAGTGCGAATGTGTAATGCAAATTCAGCCATACGACCTGTATGGCTGAATTTGCATTGCACTGACATTGCATGTGATCTGCACAGCAGTGCGGTGCGAATCACATGTGATGCCTAACATCGCACCAGTGTGAATCCAGCCTTAAAGTGGAATTTTAGCTTACCCCTACCTACTCTTAAAACTGTCCCTTCCTACTCCTAACACCTATGCTCACTAACCTGTGTAAAAAAGATGTATATATTTACCTGTTTTTAGGGCGCTCTGGTCCAGTTACATGATCTCCTCTGTGTCAGTAAACAGCGGCTGCAGAGGAGAGAGCGCTTTGACAATGGCTAATAAAGCCTGGAGATGTGACATCACCTATAGGGTTCGATGAGCCATTCATTGTCGGTGCTCCCTTCTTTCTCCTGCAGCTACACTGGCTGACACAGGGGAGAGGGATCAAATGAAAGGGACTACAATTTGGGAATCTCAGTTACCATATATTGCAATACATGTTATATATGTATGTATATATATATATATATATATATATATATATGTATATATATATATATATATATATATATGGTAGAAAAAAAGAGAGTTTTGGGACTTTATATGAGGCATGGGTAGGTGCCTCCATCCCTATTTCAAATACATCAAAGGGGGATTTTGGGACTTTATATGAAGCAGTCAGAATGCAGAGGTATAGATGAGAACGTTTTAATAATGACATGGTATAAAATATTTTACATATATATGCAAATGTAATTGCACAAAATATGGACATGATTATATCATATATCATAAAGAATACATATCAATAGTGAAATTGATCGAATATTACACAATGGCATAGCCTGCAAACACCAGGTGAATTGCCCGACACTGCATCTGTGATCATATGATGTGAGAAGTTAGGCATGGTAAGTAATTTGTAACATCGGATGTAGCTTATAGCTCGACGCGTTTCGTGACTAACTGTCACTCATCAGGAGCAGTTACATTGTGTTGCCTGTAGAAGATATAAATATAAGGTAAACCAACTCTGTATAGAGGAGGAAGGGAATCAGATCATTTATATTGACCATGGCTAGTTAACCAGGCACACTTACCGAGGCAGCAGTGAGTACGGCATGTGGCAGCCTGCATGAGATGCATGGGAGGCATAGATCTTGCCACGGGGCTGAGGTGGCGTGCATATAGGGTTGCAGCAACAGATGCCATGGGAGGTGCATGGGTGCATGAAAGGTGTCCATGTGGGAGGGGAGGTGATATGGCTCATCGGTTGAAGTATCTGAGAATAAAAAAGTGTTGGTGTTATGACACAAAATGTGAAAGAGGAACATAATTAGTTACAGGAAAAAAAAAAAAAAAATTATAGAGTGAGTGAATGGATGGATGAGTGAATGATGTGTGAATGGTGAACGTGGTGACTCTAAGGAAAGTGTTAAGTGTATGTGGGGTTGTGTAAAATGAGATGGTGAAAGGTAAAAAGGAAAATATGCCCAATGGTGGATGAAAACCTGTTCTAATAAAAAACTATTCTAAAAAACCATGAAGTGAACGAAACCAAAACAAAACCAAAACCAAAACGGGGAGCACTTACCCAAGGGCTGCATCCGATGCAATACCAGCGAGGAATTCGCCGGTACGCAAGAGATTTCAGAAGGAGACCGGCCGTGGAGACAGCCTGCTCCAAATGGGGTATGTATATATGCACGCCACCAATGCCACGTGCGTGCCCGGTGGGAGGAGCGGCGACCGCACCCGAGCTATACAATCGCTCAGTGATTGGCGCCAACTCCTCCCCACATTAGGCACGTGGATGGTACTCAAAGCGTCAGTGCGGCGGCGTCAAAGATGACGTCATACGCACGACGCAAGTGTTGTGGCGCGATGCGCCGGGAAGTGTCCTCCCGACCCTCCGGTCACCCTGGGAGTGTGCAAGGAGGAGGGGAGAGGACCCGCAGGGCGCATCGCAACCCCCGCGCCAAGACTGAACGCCCCCAACAAGCATCAACACTGCTCGGCACGCCACAGAGGCACATAACACTGAACCAGGGGAAGGAGTGCCTGGAACAAGGACATGGTGTTCATGTGGATCACAGGGATAGTGTCAGGAATGCCAACTATGATAGAATAATTATAAATTAATTGTAAAAATACATGAACAAAAACAATCAATTAACCTGAACAAGCCCGCCAGGGCGTGTAGGTCTCAAAACAAACCTCACACATGGGTGGCAGGGGAACACTGCCAACCCAATTTTCAAACTGCTTCCATCCCTAACTTACTGTAGAAAAAAAGAGAGTTTTGGGACTTTATATGAGGCATGGGTAGGTGCCTCCATCCCTATTTCAAATACATCAAAGGGGGATTTTGGGACTTTATATGAAGCAGTCAGAATGCAGAGGTATAGATGAGAAAATTTTAATAATGACATGGTATAAAATATTTTACATAAATATACAACTGTAATTGCACAAAATATGGACATGATTATATCATATATCATAAAGAATACATATCAATAGTGAAATTGATCGAATATTACACAATGGCATAGCCTGCAAACACCAGGTGACTTGCCCGACACTGCATCTGTGATCATATGATGTGAGAAGTTAGGCATGGTAAGTAATTTGTAACATCGGATGTAGCTTATAGCTCGACGCGTTTCGTGACTAACTATCACTCATCAGGAGCAGTTACATTGTGTTGCCTGTAGAAGATATAAATATAAGGTAAACCAACTCTGTATAGAGGGGGAAGGGAATCAGATAATTTATATTGACCATGGCTAGTTAACCAGGCACACTTACCGAGGCAGCAGTGAGTACGGCATGTGGCAGCCTGCATGAGATGCATGGGAGGCATAGATCTTGCCACGGGGGCTGAGGTGGCGTGCATATAGGGTTGTAGAAACAGATGGCATGGGAGGTGCATGGGTGCATGAAAGGTGTTTATGTGGGAGGGGAGGTGATATGGCTCATCGGTTGAAGTATCTGAGAATAAAAAAGTGTTGGTGTTATGACACAAAATGTGAAAGAGAAAGATAATTAGTTACAGGGAAAAAAAAAATTATAGAGTGAGTGAATGAATGGATGAGTGAATGATGTGTGAATGGTGAACGTGGTGACTCTAAGGAAAGTGTTAAGTGTATGTGGGGTTGTGTAAAATGAGATGGTGAAAGGTATATATTAGGGAACATTGCTTATTAATATTTTACCTTCTATCCAGCCAAGGGAGGGCAATTTAGTCTCCTTTTACATACCTAGCTATTCAAAGTGGAACTCCAGCTCCCCCTCACTACTCTTAAAACTGTCCCTTCCTACTCCTAACACCTATGCTTACTAACCTGTGTAAAAAAATATATATATATTTACCTGTTTTCAGGCCGCTCTGGTCCAGTTACATGATCTCCCCTGTGTCAGCAAACAGCAGCAAACAGCAGCTGCAGGGGAGAGGAGAGAGCGCTTTGACAATGGCTAGTAAAGCCTGGAGCTATGACATAGGCTTCAATTACCTATTCATTGTCAGCTCTCCTACCTCTCCCCTGCGACTACGCTGGCTGACACAGGGGAAAGGAATCTGGTGCCTGTACCCAAAAGTTCTGAAAATAAGTAAATATATACAGTTAGTGGAGGGAGGGGGGCAGTATAAAGAGCATTTAGGGTTAAGCTGGAATTTCAGTTGTAGCTCCCCTTCCCTGGGCTGGAAACATTTACTATTTAGCTCTGCTGTAGTGTTAGCTGAGCTACAATTTATTTTTCAGTTCTGTTCGGGCTTTCCCTAAGCCTGGTGGTTGATTGCTCCTGTCTGCTGCTGGAAGAATGTTCCAGCAGTAGTGTGGGTGGATCAATTACTGGGTTATGAATAGTTATCTGGCCTTAGCCAATACCTGGGTGGCTGACCCAGAAAGTGTGGATAGGGAGAAGATAAATATTTGGGAGGATCTGACCAGTCTATCTCTCCCCTGGGGCTTCCCCCTGGGAGACGCATGTGTGTGTGTTCCAGAGAAGCTACTAATAGGCCTCAGCAGGGGCTATGGTGGTGAGGGCCTGAAGGAAACTGGGCTTCAGGAAACTTGCTGAAGGGAAATTGCCTGTGGAAACTTGGCTGGAGAGGTTGGTGCCTTTCGCCTGAAGCTCCAGATACTCAAGTGTTCTTTGAGGATGAGATGCCAGACGTTGCTGCGAGGACTATGACTGCTCAGTTAGAATCTCAAATATATTGGCTGTTCCCTCTTTCTTCTAAATTATTTTGAGGCTGCTACTACAGGGCTTAATACTGCTGGGACAAGATTATTCAGGAAGTTGTCCTCCAAGATTTTTGTGTTTATCTTTGAGTATCCTGCACCCTGATCCCTCCTCCCTGTATTTGTTCAAGATCTTCAATAAACTCTAAAAAGATGCTTAGACTGAGCCTGAATTTATCGATGTGCTTCTGGTCCCTTGGGGCGGTTAGCTTTACACACTTTCAGTAGGAGTGCTGGAAGATAGCTGTTTACAGAATTGAAACAAGCAGAATATTTAGCGTCAGCACAGCAGTACCAGGTTAGTCAGATATCGCAGCACCAAGTTTTATTCAGACATAACCAATATTCCTCTGCTCTATAGATATATAGATATATATACGCATATTTACAGGTACATCTCATAAAATTAGAATATCTTCAAAAAGTTAATTTATTTCAATAATTCAATTCAAAAAGTGAAACAGCTAGTGAAAACCCAAAATTCAGTATCTCATAAAATTAGAATATTACATAAGACCAATACAAAAAGGGATTTTTAACCACTTCAGCCCCGGAAGGATTTACCCCCTTCCTGACCAGAGCACTTTTTGAGATTCGGCACTGCGTCGCTTTAACTGACAATTGCGCAGTCGTGCGACATGGCTCCAAAACAAAATTAAGCAGAGAGGGGTCCCACCGCTCAGGTAGGCGCAGACCAGGGGAGATGAAAGCCAGTGTAGTATTATCCTTCAAGAGGGAAGAGTCCCAGGTGCTGGCTGATGCAAGATGAGGCAGACAAATCGAGGAAAGCTGGAAGCCGCACACCGGTATAATGATGAATGCTTTATTTAAAAAGCTGAATCATGAAGAAACACAAAACATAACAGCAGAAGCGTACAAAAGCAGCTGACGCGTTTCACACTACAATGAGTGCTTATTCATAGCTCCAAAACAAAATTGACGTCCTTTTTTTCCCACAAATAGAGCTTTCTTTTGGTGGTATTTGATCATCTCTGCGATTTTTATTTTTTGCGCCATAAACAAAATAAGAGCGACAATTTTGAAAAAAAACGCATTATTTTTTACATTTTGCTATAATATTTATCCCCAAAAATATATAAAAAAAACATTTTTTTTCCACAGTATAGGCTGATCCGTATTCTTCCACATATTTTTGGTAAAAAAAAATCGCAATAAGTGTTTATTGATTTGTTTGCGCAAAAGTTATAGCGTTTACAAAATAGGGGATAGTTTTATGGCATTTTTATTAATAATTTTTTTTTACTAGTAATGGCGGCGATCAGTGATTTTTATTGTGACTGCGACGTTATGGCGGACATGTCGGACATTTTTGACACATTTTTGGGACCATTGTCATTTATACAGCAATCAGTGCTATAAAAATGCATTGATTCCTGTATAAATGACACTGGCAGTGAAGGGGTTAACCACTAGGGGGCGGGGAGGGGTTAAGTGTGTCCTAGGGGAGTGATTTCTAACTGTCAGGGGGATGGGCTGGTGTGTGACGTCACTGATCTCTGCTCCGATGGCAGGGAGCAGAGATCCAGTGACACTTGTCACTAGGCAGAACAGGGAGATGCTGTTTACAACGGCATATCCCCGTTCGTCCTCTCCGTGAGGTGATCGTGGGTATGCCCGCGGCGATCGAGTCCGCGGGACCCGCGACCCGATCCACAGAGATCGCGGCAGGCGCGAGCGCACCCGGCGGCAAATTCAAAGTAACGTACAGGTACGTTACTTTGCGCAGCCGTGCCATTCTGCCGATGTATATTTACAGGAGCCGGTTGGGAACCAGTTAATACAGAAATGTTGGCTTACTGAAAAGCATGCCCATTTACAGTATAGTATACACTCAATATCTGGTCGGGGCTCCTTTTGCATGAAATACTGCATTAAGAAGCCCAGGTTTCTTTAAAAGTGGCTCTCAGCTCATCTGCATTGTTGGGTCTGGTGTATCTCAGCTTCCTCTTGACAATACCCCACAGATTCTCTATGGGGTTTAAGTCAGGCAAGTTTGCTGGCCAGTTAAGCACAGTGATACCATGATCATTAAACCAGGTATTGGTACTTTTGGCAGTGTGGGTAGGTGCCAAGTCCTGCTGGAAAATGAAATTAGCATTTCTTATAAAGCTGGTCATCAGAGGGAAGCATTAAGTGCTCTAGAATTTCCTGGTAGAGGGCTGCGCTGACTTTGGACTTGATGAAACATAATGGACCAACACCAGCAGATGACATGGCCCCCCAAATCATCACTGACTGTGGAAACTTCACACTGGACCTTATGCAACTTGGATTCTGTGCCACTCCACTCTTCCTCCAGACTCTGGAACCCCGATTTCCGAATTAGATGCAAAATTTTCCACAGTCCATGAGGATTTGGGAAGCCATGTCATCTGCTGTTGTTGGTCCACTGTGCTTTATCAAGTCCAAAGTCAGTGCAGCCCTCTACCAGGAAATTCTAGAGCACTTCATGCTTGCCTCTGCTGACCAGCTTTATGGAGATGCTGATTTCATTTTCCAGCAGGACTTGGCATCTGCCCACACTGCCAAAAGTACCAATACCTTGTTTAATGTTCATAGTATCACTGTGCTTGATTGGCCAGCAAAGTCACCTGACCCAAACCCCATAGGGAACCTGCGGGGTATTGTCAAGGGGAAGATGAGAGACACCAGACCCAACAATGCAGATGAGCTGAAAGCCGCTATCAAAGAAACCTAAGCTTCCATAATACATCTGCAGTGCCACTGGCTGATCCCTCCATGCCATGCTGCATTGATGCAGTAATTCATGCAAAAGTAGCCCCGACCAAGTATTGAGTGCATACTATACTGTACATTGACATACTTTTCAGTAAGCCAACATTTCTGTATTATTGGTCTTATGTAATATTTTAAATTTTCTGAGGTACTGAATTTTGGGTTTTCACTAGCTGTAAGCCATAATCATCAAAATTAAAAGAAAGAAATGCTTGAAATATATCTCTGTGTTAACGCATCTATATAAAATATTTGAGTTTCACTTTTTGAATTGAATTACTGAAATAAATTAACTTTTTGATGATATTCTAATTTTATGAGATGCACCTGTGTGTGTGTGTGTGTGTGTATGTAATATATATCTATATATATATATAGATCTATATATATATAGATATATATATTTGTATATTTTTTCTTTTTATTAGAAATCTCCATTTCCCTGAAGTATTGGCAATTATTGACATATGGTCATATGGCGGTTTTTAAAGGTATCGATTTATCCAATCCTATTTGTGACCCATGACTAATTGCTGTTTTTTCTGCTGGATAAACAATGTACCTTGTTGTTATAACTGTAAAGTAGGTGGCCGAGTTTGTGTGTGCGTGTATTATTTGTTTAAAAACGTGTTCCTAGGTTACTTTACCATGCATAAATAATGTCTTGAAATTAGCTTCTTACCTCAGTAATGCTTCATAGTACCAGCTGGACAGACAATACAAATGCACAAATTGGCAGAAATACCCAACAGACATTCTCCACGCCTCAGCAGCCAAGCCAGGGAAAATAAAGAACTTTTCTGAGCTTCAAAACAGGCCCTAGTTGAAGCAAATAATTCTTGAAAATAATAATATAGACCTCGTATTACTTATTACTGCAAATTATCAGCCTTGTTTTAGCACTAATGCAGAGAGGACATTATTTTTCCTGCCAGGACCTCTTTGCTCCTGGCAGGAAAAGAGCAGCTTTTAAATGGTAACTCCACTTTCGTGGGGAAAAAAAATAGCAAATAAAGAAAATATAATATAGCGTATACAATTGCGACACAAGTCATATTGTAATGGATTGTTATTAAAAATGTCCTTTCCTTTTTTCTGCAGCTCTGTCATTTTCTAAAAAATGCAATTCAATATGGCTACCTGGAGGTGTTCTGTACACAGAATGTGTACAGAATGTCCCCCAGAAACATAACTTCCTGCTTGTGTGATTGGCTCACTGAGCCAATGCACTCGCTGAGCACGTGCACTCAACTTCTTTGGTCGACCATGGCGAGGCCTGTTCTGAGTGGAACCTGTCCTTTTAAACCACGGTATGGTCTTGGCCACCATGCTGCAGCTCAGTTTCAGCATCTTGGCAATCTTCTTAAAGCCTAGGCCATCTTTATGTAGATATAATAAAATGTTTACAAAAATGTGAGGGGTGTACTCGCTTTTGTAAGAAACTGTAATTTTTTTTCTGGCCATTGGAATGAATGAACAATCAAACGCTAAACGCGCCTAGACGGGGGGGTGTCCAAGATGGCGACCGGAGCGGCAGTACATTAGGAGAGCTCTGGCCGTGTCTCCTGTTTCTTCACCCTTATCCCTGCAGTCTCACCCCTGAAACTTACCTGAGAAGATAGAGCTTGCTTCCCGGCGTGGCATGCCCAAAGGGAGAAGATCCACTGTCCCACGCAAGTCCGGCAAAAGCTTCAAACCCGCCAATGGTGTGACCGCCTCTCTTGCTGTGAGATCCAACATGGCGAAGCAGCTGGAGGAGACAGACCCGGGCCCGGACCCTGCCCTGCTAGAACAGAGCAACTTCACCACTCTCATGCAGGCAATCACGGATTGTAAATCCACCCTTACAGGGAAGATTTACTTTTATTATTAAACAAGTGTGATTTAACTGTACTTCTGTCTCGGTCTGATTTCATGGTTTCTGACAGGCTCTGAAGATATGCTGCATGACCATGTTGCCTCCCTGCATACCCTTAAAGCACAGGTGAAAAGCCTGGAGTCTTGAGCTGAGGACACCAAGAATAGAAATCGGAGGAACAATCTCCGCATTGTGGGTCTTCCAGAGGGGCTGAGGGGACTGATCCTACAAGCTTCATGGAGTGGCTGCTCCGCTCACTGCTACCCCAGGCCCTATTCCTGGCCCACTTTGTGGTAGAACGGGCACATAGGATCCCGGCTGCCAGACCCCTCATGGGAAGCCCCTTACACACATTCATACTGAAACTCCTTAACCACAGGGACCTGGTTCTGAGAGAAGCCAGGAAAATTGATGTCCTGCGATATGGGGCCACTAAACTCATGATCTTCCCCGACTACTCTGTTGACACCCAGAGGCAGAGGAGGTTATTTGATCATGTCAAGCTTAATCTTAGAAGCAAGAAAATTGAATATAGCATGCTCTTCCCAGCAAGACTATGCATGCAAGACGGCGAAACTGTGCGCTTCTTCACATCTCCTGAGGATGCCTCCCAGTGGCTGTATAGCCTTCCTAGAGCCTGACAACCTCCAGATCCTGTCCCCTTAATTCACTGACCTACACCCCTGCACATGCAAGCATTCAGGCTATTTCAACCCTGCTGCCTTACAAAAAACGAATATCTCTTTTTGTTTAATAAGCACCCTGTCACCCCACACTTTTACCACATACCCAAGGTACACAAGAGCCTTACAAATCCCCCAGGTAGACCCATAATAGCCGGGATCGATAGCCTCTCCAGTAATCTGGCTTGTTATATTGATCATTTTCTGCAAGATATAGTGATCAATCTGCCATCCTTTGTAAAAGATTCCGGTCATGTGCTTGAAATCCTGCCTAACTACAAATGGCTGCCTAATTACAGATGGCTCTCCTTAGATGTGGCCTCCCTATACACATCAATAGACCATGTGTATGGCTTAAGAGCCATGAATCATTTCTTGATAAAGGATGACAGACTTAATCCTTTACAAGCTAAATTATTTTTGGATTGTATACATTTCTCTCTTACACACAACTATTTTTCTTTTTTGGGTGAACACTATTTGCAGACTAAGGGTACAGCTATGGGGGCCAGATTTGCCCCCAGTTATGCAAACATCTTTATGGGCTTTTGGGAAGAGCACTATATATTGAAAAACAATCCCTGTGGGGCAAACCTGGTCCTATATGCCAGATATATAGACGATATTCTCATAATCTGGGATGGGTCAGATCAAAACCTTTGTAATTTTTTGGAGCATTGTAGGAACAATCCTTTTGGCATAGAATTCACTCATGTCATAGACGAAAAGTGCCTGGTCTTTCTAGACCTAGAACTACAGGGTGACCTAAATGGTGAAATCTTTTCTAAAACTAATTTTAAACCAAACCCAGTGGAGGCAATTCGTACCTACAAGTAATCACCATCTGAGGTGGATACAAAATGTCCCTTATGGACCATTCTGTCGCCTGAAACGTACATGCACCAAAAAAGAGCTGGAACAAAGTAAGCTTCTTACACAGAAGTTTAAAGAAAAAGGGTACGATGCTAGTCATATAGAGACAGCCTTCAATAAATATCTGGCTCTCTATGATGAACCGCTAGGTGAAAACAAAAAATCCCGATGCCAGACTACCCACATATCCAGCAGGTATGTTTTTCCACCCAATATACCAACAAGGCTTTTGAAATTCAGAATATTATTAAAAAGAACTGGAATATTCTGAAACACGACCCCGTGTTAGGTAATACACTTCCCGATCATCCTAATATTGTCTTTCAGAAGCCCCGGGATCTTAGGAGCTTGGTAGCCCCAAGTAGGGTAAAGATTCCCACCAATAATCCCACTAGCAGTTGGTCAACAATATTTGACCAAAAAGGGTGCTACAGGTGCAGTGTGAAGAACTGTGGCGCATGTATGGACATGTGGCACAGAAAGAAAACCGTAGTAGGGAGAGATGGAAAAGTTCACAAAATCAAACAATTTATAAATTGTGGAAGAGAATACGTGGTTTATGGCATTGTCTGCCCATGTGGGCGTCTGTATGTTGGTCGCACTCAGCGCCCAATGCGAGTTAGAATAGGAGAACATAAATGAGGCATTATCAATCCCCGGACATTTTTTAGAGGCCCACCAAGGAGATCCTGCAGGCATAAAAGTATTTGGAATCGAGTCCATCGGAGGAGACCTGGATGCAAGGAGGAGACACCAGAGGCTATGTATGCGAGAGGCCTTCTGGATCTTCACCCTTGGCAGTCTCACCCCCAAGGGGCCTAAACGAAGATCCCAAAATACATAAAGTAGTATAACAGTATCATAGAGCCTACGTAGTGAAATAGCCTCGCGTCTATTCACCATTTTAGTTAACTTATTCCCCCCATATTTACTCTTATTTCTTCATTTTTCTGTATGCAGTTTTTAGGTTATCGTTTATTGTTCATCTATGACTTTAGGCATTCAGGCTCATTAACACTGTACTGGCACCATGCACTCTATGTAAGACAACTTAAAAATATGCTCATACTGTATGACTAGTTTTGTATGTGCATGGGTCCACATATATAGAATTAGTAATTTTATTTTATATCTCTTTTCCTGGAGTGCACATGTGTGTGTGTATGTTTGTGTTTACAGGCCTATATGTGTTCACATGAAAGTACTCCAGTTGTCGTAAAATCTGTACCACAAATCTGAAATAATGTATACTAGAATTTATGTGGTTCTAATAACCTCTTATTATGCATTGGTTCCGTGCATAGGATCTTGTCTTGGTACTATGCAAGCTCTTGAGTGGGCACACCATTGCACATATGTACGGACAATTTTATTTATTTATTATGTATCTAATTTTTTGTGTGTCTCTTGCCTATGCTTTTATACATGTGTACAATAGCCCCTTTAGCTATAGGTACATACCTACTGCTAGCTAACACCGACACAATATATTTCAACTGTTTATATGTATATGCATGTATGTGTATATATATATATATATATATATATATATATATATATACACATATATATTTTATATATTTTTATATTCAATATAGATTTTATTTTTATTTTTGCGCAAACATGTGTGTGCAGTTCCCCACATGGATAGACTGACCCCTGACCCCTTGATGGATTCCCCCTTCTCTAGATGGGCGGAAACGTATGGACTGCATGACGTCTGGAAGTGGAAGCACAATTCACAAGTCACTCAGCCACCTATGCAACATTCTCCCATATAGATATTATATACTTGAGTGATCAGTTGCTATCTCACATCCTGGCTGCTTCCATCCTGTCCCAAGGTATCTCTGACCATGCCCCAGTTTGTCCGCAGCTTGAAATAGGTCTAGATTCTGGCCCTTCTTTGTGGAGGCTGTCACGCTTCTGGGTCTCGGATGACCATGTCTTCCCGCCAATGTCCTCTGAAATGGCTTATTTCTGGCTGAGGAATAAGGGTACGGCAGCACCTGCAGTGGTTTGGGGCGCCTTTAAAGCCCATACCCGTGGCCAGTACCAGCTTGCCATTGGCAAAGTGAGGAGGGAATCATCCCTGGCCCTTGAAGAGGTGGAGGCCAGAGCACAGAGGCTGGAAACTCAATATGTCAATACTGGGAATCGGGAGGTTTATGGGGACTTACAAGTGCTCTATAAGGAACTGGCTGTCCTCCGGGCTACCTCTTCCCGGAAAAAGTCCCAGATGATTTTTGAGCAAGGCGAACAGACAGGTAGATTGTTGGCCTGGCTTGCTAAAGACCGTTCCATGATTGCTCACATTGCTCTCGTTAGGGATATGACTCTTTACACTCTGATCTAGCTATGATTAATGTTCAGTTTCAGAACTTTTATACAAGACTTTACTCCTCCAGGGTAGAATATGACGCTGACAGTTTATCATCCTTTCTCGATATGGTGGAGTTTCCAGAGCTTACCCCTGAAACACGCAATAGACTAGATGCCCCCTTTACCTTGAAAGATGCTGTTGCCTCACTCTAGAATTCTATAAAGAACATGCTGATGATATAATATAATTTCCCACTTCCACAGTTTACTTCTTACTGTGCTAGAAGAGGACTGCATCCCACAGTCCATGACGGAGGCGGTCATTGTGGTGGTTGCCCAAGCCGTGGAAGAACCCCGAAATGTGTGTGTCCTATCGCCTGATTACACTGCTCAATGTCGACGGCAAGATTTTCACCAAGATACTGGCCAACCGCCTGAACTCTGTGATATTGTCCTTGGTTGGCTTCATGCCTGGCAAGGGCACTGACATCAATGTCTAGCGATTATACACCAACATCGCCCATTCCAGAGATGGTGCCCCCTCCGGGGTGGTGGCGTCTCTCGATGCAGAGAAGGCCTTTGACTCTGTCGAATGGCCCTTCCTGTGGTAAATCCTGGCTAAGTTTGGCTTCGGCCCAAACTTCATCTCCTGGATACAGCTACTTTACAGATCCCCTACAGCCAGAGTTAGAACTAATGGGATCCTTTCACCACCCTTCCCTTTCAGCTGAGGTACCAGACAGGGATGCCCACTATCCCCTGGCCTATTCGCACTGGTGATGGAGCCCCTAGCTATCCTGATACGAGCGTCCCCATGAATCCCTGGTATCCAAATTGGTCCCCTACGGGAGAAGATCTTCCTGTATGCAGACAATGCCCTGCTATACCAACCTGATGCCTTGGCATCCCTCAACGCAGCACTGACATTGATAGACCACTTTGGGGTATTCTCAGGCATCAAGATCAACTGGTCTAAGTCCCTCCTGTTCTCCCTATCCCACACACCTCAGCACCCCCCCCCCCAAGTTAGATCCCAGCTCTCTTGGGTCTCTAAATTCCGCTATTTGGGAATAGAGGTGCAGGCTGAACTTCCCTCCACCTTCCTCCCCAAATTTTTATATGTGTTTAGGAATACCCCGGTCCATATTCCTAATGCCTTTTTTGTCAAACTAGAGCAAATTATTAGCAATTTCATTTGGGTGGGCTGTATTCCTAGAATAGCCAAATCTACCCTACAGATGCCGTTAACACTTGGGGGTCTGCCCCTACCCTGCTTCCGTCAATACTATTGGGCGGCAGTCTTGGGACTGTGTGCTGGTGGTTTGCACAGGTGGAAACGAACCCTGCAGTCAATTTAGAGGTAGCCATACTGGGGTCTTATGCAGCACTGAGTAACCTGGTGTTTAGAGGGCTGAAGGCGCATGACACTATGACTATACCAATGACAACCACGGTTAAGGTATGGGATCAGATGACCAAGTTCATATGTCCCTCACAGATGGTCTCCCCCCATGCCCCACTTTGGGGCAACCCTAGGTTTCTCAAAATTGAGGTCAACGGTTGACGCAGTCTTACCCCTATATAAATGACATATATGAGCCGCAAATGTCCAAAAAAAATTCGACAAGATCTGGGGTGCCTGGGTGAGGGTGAGACCAAACACCAATTAGAGCTCTCATTGGCTGGGGGCTGGGGCTCAGAGACATGGTCTTCCTAGACCGGGGTATCTGTGGCTTCGGCTCCCCCCTTCTATCCCTGATCTTCTTTTCTCCCCCCATCTACCCTCCCCCCTGTACTAGCTCCTGCTGATACCCTAACTCAATCCTCTTTTGGATAACCCCTCTGAGTGCCTTAGGATCTCAGGTTAACTACTTTTGTATGATTCCTCCTTAAAACCTTATGTAATCATATACGGTTGATACTTTTTATATGCATATTAATGTACTATGTACCTTTCTACTTTTCATGTAATTGTGTGTGATAAATAAAAACTTTCCTGTTAAAAAAAAGGCTCCTAGACATGCGTGAACACTCAAAAGCTCCTCTCTTGAATGTGGAAATGATGTTTTTTTTTTGCCTCTAAACACTTTTCTTCTAATACGCCTGTAAACGCTTATGTGTGCATGGCCACATAGACAAAAATAGGGGTGCATTTGCAGGCTGAAAAAAAATGTCAAATGCCTATAAAAGCAGAGTTTCTTCAAACCCTGTGTGCATGAGACCTTACCGTCCACTCACATGTTTAGAGACTACTACAAGAGTTGGAGAGACTTACAATGCTAAAATAGCAGAGTTTAAAGTGGAGCTCCACCCAGGGGGGAACGGGTACCTGGTTTGGACAGGTACCCATACCCACTTCCAGGTGACCTTGCCGCAGCGAGATATCTCAGAAGTTCGGCCCCCTCCTCCTTCCCCTGACACCGGGCTATTCAGAAAGCCTTCACTGACGGTTTCCCTTACAGGCAATGGCGGCAGCAGCGCCCGAGAGCCGATTGAAACATTGGTTGGGGTGCCGACATCGCTAGTTTTCTGACCGGATGTCATATGACATCGCCAGGCTATCAAGCCGCTGTGCGCCCCCAGGGGCGCGCTTTGCGGCAATCAGTGGTGTGGTGTGTCAGTCTGAAGCACCGCAACTCCGATCTAGGTAAAGAGTCTCAGCCGTGTCCAATCACAAACTCACCAAGCGGCATTTCAGTATGTACGTCACACCACTTTCTCAAACTCAATCTTTCTAAAACTGAGCTTGTAATATCCCCTCCCCATGACTTTACCATTGCGATCAACAGCACAACCATTGGTCCCTCCACACAGTCCAAGGTGCTGGGTGTAATGCTAGACTCTGACCTCTCCTACAGCCCCCACATCCAATCACTGGCTAAATCTTGCCACCTTAACCTTGGCAACATTTCCAGACTAACGACACCATAAAACAACTTTTTCACTTCTTGGTTATATCCAGCCTTGACTACTTAAACCCCCTCCTTACTGGCCTACCTTTACACTGGCTAACGCCCCCTTCAGTCTTGATTCATGAATGCTGCTGCCAGGCGTATACACCTTACTAACTGATCCATGACTACTGCCTCTGCAATCCCTCCACTGGCTTCCCCTACCCCACCATATAAAATTCTAAATACTAACCACAACATACAAGGCCATCCACAACATCGCCCAGTGCCCACAGCTACATCAGCAACCTTATTTGTAGATGTCACCCAAATTGTCCTCTCCACTCCTCCCAGGACCTTCTGCTCTCTAGCTCCATTGTTACCTCCTCTCATGCTCGCCTCCAGGACTTCTCCAGAGCCTCTCCCATCCTCTGGAACATCCTGCCCCAGTATGTCCAGTCAGCCCCCACCCCCTCCACCTTTAGGCGATCCCTGAAAACTCACTTAGTGAGGAAAACCTTCTCCACCTCCACCTAAAAACTGTACCTGACTCATCTCCATCTCACCTCCATCAGATTATTACCTGCAGCTATTACCTTTTGTACCACCTCCCCTCCCTTTAGGCTGTAAGCTCCATGAGCAGGGCTCTCCTATTTCTTCTGTGATGAACTGTATTGTAATTTTACTGTCCCCCCTCTACATTGTAAAGTGCTTCGCAAACTGTTGGTGCTATATAAATCCTGTATAATAATACTAATATGTATAGAGGGAGTGGGACCTATACTCATCATTTTTAAAAATATATTGCAATACAGAGTAGCTTTTAATATATATTGCACAGAAAGAGTCTTAAGAGCTGATGGATTTAATGTTTTTACTTGTCATGCTTTTAGTAGCTAACCTGGGATTGTAGAATTGGTGGGAGTGCTACAAGCTGAGGAATGACCTTAATCAAACTGACATTTAAACTGTTATGCATCCTGAAAACCAGCTGCAGCATTCTTGCCCCACCTCCCATACTGGAATTCTCTCATTAGAAAGCTGATCACAGCATCTCTTTGCACCATGCCAACATGTTTCTCCGTTGTTCATATTTAGCATGCTTTGGTACTGCAGTATTTGGTTGAGGAGTAAAAAATGGCCTCTGTAAGCACTGAACTTTGCTGTTCTTCTTTATGTTTTATTATAGATAATCCTTTGCTGGGGATTTCCCATAAACCTTTGCAGCACCATGCATGGTTTCTATCAGGTGAACTCCAGCCACTGCTTAAAATAACTGACAAAACTTGTAAGATGTTAGAAACCACCCTAACCTTGAGAAAAAAAACCCTTAAACTTAATTATATACATATCCTGTATATTATTGCATAGAGACTGAAAAACGTATACAGTTTGAATCATTGTTTGACTTTTTTTTTTTTTGACGGGGAGCAGCTTTTTAAATAATTCTTATGCCGCGTACACACTATCGCACATTCCAACAACAAAATCCATGTTTTTTTTCTGACGGATGTTGGCTTAAACTTGTCTTGCATACACACGGTCACACAAATGTTGTCGGAAATTCCAATCGCCAAGAACGCAGTGACGTACAACACATACGATGAGCCTGAGAAAAATGAAGTTCAATAGCCAGTGCGGCTCTTCTGCTTGATTCCAAGCATGCGTGGAATTTTGTGCGTAGGAATTGTGTACACACAATCGGAATTTACGACAGCGGATTTTGTTGTCGGAAAATTTGAGATCCAGATCTCAAATTTTGTTTGTCGGAAATTTTGACGGTAAATGTCCGATGGAGCCTACACACGATCGGAATTTCCAACAACAAGCTCCCATCAAACATTTGTTGTCGAAAATTCCAACCGCGTGTACGCGGCATTAGAGTGATCAATTAAACATGAACAGTTCTGTTAAAAGAAACATGTTTGGGGAATGCCCTAAATCTGCCTCTTTTTTTTTTTTTTTTTTTTGGGCGCCAGGGTCTGGCTTATTTTACAGCACCTTCTTTTCACTCTATTTTTTTTCTTTTTAGTCACCCTTGGGTACGGACTATATTCATCCATAGTAGCAGATATATTGAACACTATCGTTAGGTATCATTTATTACTGTGTTAGAAACCCTTGGAGATATGATTTTGCACCAGACTACAACATGGAGACCCATATACCTTGAGGCTATATCTGTGTGCTCCTTGGTTTCCGCGGGTCTGCAATACCACAGCTCCTGAGACAGACACTTCCAGCCGGCCCCCATTTTCTAGTACTGCAGGTTTGTACTTGGAGCCGTTTTGTAAGTACTGAAGGAGGGATATTCCATTTTTCTTCTTCCTTTAATAACTCCCCCCCCCCCCCCCTGTTTTTGGGATAACTGTTATACCATATTAGTGTTTATATACATTCTTTTGCTGATACATGACATGCATCCACTCCGAAAGAAGTGGAGCAAATCCACGAAACGGGTCAAGATTTTTGGATGCCGTTATGTTCACGTTTTGTTACATTTTCCCTTTTAGCCTCTACTATAGCATTTTTGCCATATTAACAATCATATGACACAGAGTACAAATTGGTTCACAACATCATATGTCGCATGTGTATCATGATGACATCTGTGTATGTATATACATGAAATGCAATATGTTTTATGTTATAGGTGTATATATACAAAACTTTCAAATATCCATGTGTGTATTTATTGCAATGTACTATTCTATCTATTTTTGTACCAAAATAAATATGTCATCAATTTTTTTGACCATTTCTATAGTCACGTGTTATGTGTCTTATATACAGTAAAGTCCCAACCCTCTCTTTCTAATATAAATCTGTCTGTAAAATGGGGCATCTGTACACTATATATAATAGACCACAGCAAAAATTACAGTTATAAAGAAAAAAATAAATACATTGCCAGTAAACGATTTTCCCCACCAGCTTGTTTTTCTTCGTAAAAAAATGTAAATTACCAACAATTTTGTTTTGTTTGTTTCCTAAAAGTTTTCTAAAAAGTTTTCTAATTTAAAAAAAAAACATTTTTGCTATCTTAGTACTGCTGAAATCTGCACACCTCTTTCAGTCACTCCCTGCCCATATCAACTTACTCCAACACTGGCTGCACATCATGGCTTCCTGAAAATTGTGGACCATGCCTGCTCAATGTGTGTCAGCAGGGCTGCTTGTAGACTCCACTAGAGATCCATGACAGCAGGGCTGCATTTCGCAATAGGCACTATAGATTTATGCCTACAGGCACCCTTTCTAGAGGGGCGCCCATCTGTATGAGTTTTGGTTTCTTTTTTTTTTACTTTGGGCAGGGCCATTATCAGGGGGGGACAGCCAATATAACTGTATGGGGCCCGGGCCCAGGGCTGGTGCCAGCAGCATATGGGAGCTATTAGGACGCCAAGATGGGCCAGCCATCCAAAAAGAACAGACCACAGCCGTCGGCTGCAGTGAGAGAGGAACGCAAGCCAGGGAAGGTGATTCCTCCCCCTACTTTGTCCCCCAGCAGCTGATAGGGCACTCACTCCAATTCGGGACATCCCGGAGGCAGAGCCTGCTGTTATGCTGCGTACACACGGTCGGACTTTTCGTCTACAAAAGTCTGATGGACGCCGACGGACAAAATACGGCTGACAATCCGATCGTGTGTGGGCTTCCCCGGACTTTCAGTGGACTTTCAGCGGACTTTTCCAGCCACAAATCTGACGGACTTTAGATTTGAAACATGCTTCAAATCTTTACGTCGTAACTACGCCGGACCCAGAAATCCGCTCGTCTGTGTGCTAGTCCGACGGGCAAAAACCCACACTAGGGCAGCTATTGGCTACTGGCTATCAACTTCCTTATTTTAGTCTGGTGTACGTCATCACGTACAAATCCGTCGGACTTTTGTGTGATCGTATGTAGGCAAGTCCTTCCGTAAGAAGGTCTGCCGCAAGTCCGCTAAAAGTCCGCCAAAAGTCCGTCGAAAGTCTGTCGGACAGGCTGTCGGACTTTTGTAGCCGAAAAGTCCGACCGTGTGTACGCGGCATTAGACTCACATTTTGATTGGCCGACATTCAGGGAGGGGGTGTGACCAGCCTTGGAAGTGAAGACCCCCAGGGAGCAACACGAGGGCGGTGAGTGTGCTTTGTAGCCTGTGGACTCTGACTGACTGACTGTACTAATCTGCAGTACCTGGACATCATAGCAGATTACACTACAGGTCATACACACTGACATCATTAGACTCTCTTCTGTCATAAAGAATGAGGGGAGGTACAGGGTAGTAGATGGTAAAAAGGATTGCGGGGATGAGGATAATAAGTAATTATGGATTATGGATAAAGGCTGCTGGAGGAATGAGGATGATGATGGAGAAAGAAATGAAGATGAATCATGTGGTGATAATAGAGGGATGACTGAGGAAAGAGCACATAGAAAATACAAGGATGAGGATAATGGCTGGGTTACAAAGCAGAGAGGGATGAGGATGATTATGGAGATGGAAATTGGAGATGAGAATGATGAGGATAGATGTGTAATAAGAATCCAGGGATGAGCATAATGGAGTTACATTGTGGAGAGGGATTAGGATGATTCTGGAGAGGGATTAGGATGATGGAGTTACCTTTTGGAGAGGGATGAGGAGGATGGAGTTACATTGTAGAGAGGGATGAGAATGATTCTGGAGGGGGGGTGAGGATGATGAAGTTACATTGTGCAATAGGGATGAAGATGATGGAGTTACCTTGTGGAGAGGGATGAGGAGGATGGAGTTACATTGTAGAGAGGGATGAGGATGATTCTGGAGGGGGTGAGAATGATGAAGTTACATTGTGCAATAGGGATGAAGATGGTGGAGTTACATTATGGAGAGGGATGAGGATGATTCTGGAGAGGGATGAAGATGAGGATTTTGCACTTCTCTTGTTCGCATACCTCATTTATTTAAAACTTGTAATACTTATTTTATTTTTGGTTCTGCATGACAGGGTAACAGAGACAGTAGTCACCACCTAACAGGATGTGCTGAAGAAAGACCAGGTATTATTTTAGATTTACTGTAAATTCTATATAGACAAACGGCGCAATCTGAGTGCAAAATATATCAAAATAATATCACAATATATATATATATATATATATATATATATATATATATATATATATATATATATATATATATATATATATATATATAAAATCATACACACAGGGGTTGATTTACTAAAGGGAAAAAGACTGTGCACTTTGCAGAGTGCAGTTGCCCTCTGCAAGAGCAGTTACTCCAGAGCTTAGTAAATAAGCAGAAGCTCTGCTGACTTCCATCATCCAATCATGTGCAAGCAAAAATGCTGTTTTTTTTTTCATTTTCCTTCCACAGGATTGGGTATTTTTTGCAAATTACTAATCTCTGGAGCAATTGCACTTGCAGAGGGCAACTGCACTCTGCAAAGTGCACAGTCTATTTGCCTTTAGTAAATCAACCCCACAGTGTACTGGAATTGATCTGCCACTTTTAGTACATTGCTCCCTTCAGGAATAATATCAGCATCATCTCCACATACAGCAGAACTGCAGGGGGAAGACAGCAAAAATCATTGTAGTAGATGTTGGCACTACAGTGGTCCTCGCGCCCTTCCCCTGCGGTGACATCATCACGTTTGACTGGAAGTAAGGGTTTTGCTGTATGTGGAATTCTCTACTTCCACAGGGATTGGCCAGGTATATAACATACAGTGCCTTGAGAAAATATCCATACCCCTTGAAATTTTCCACATTTTGTCATGTTACAACCAAAAATGTAAATGTATTTTATTGGGATTTTATTTGATAGACCAACACTACGTGGCACATAATTGTGAAGTGGGAAAATGATAAATGGTTTTCTAAATTTTTTACAAATAAATATGTGAAAAGTGTGGCGAGCATTTATATTCAGTCCCCCTGAGTCAATACTTTGTAGAACCTCCTTTTGCTGCAATTACAGCTGCAAGTCTTCTTGGGGATGTCTCTACCAGCTTTGCACATCTACAGAGTGATATTTGTGTCCATTCTTATTTGCAAAATAGCTCAAGCTCTGTCAGATTGGATGGAGAGCGTTTGTGAACAGCAATTTTCAAATCTTGCCACAGATTCTCAGTTGGATTTAGGTCTGGACTTTGACTGGGCCATTCTAACACATGAATATGCTTTGATCTAAACCATTCCATTGTAGCTCTGGCTGTATGTTTAGGGTCGTTGACCTGCTGGAAGGTGACCCTCCACCCCGGTCTCCAGCCTTTTGCAGACTCTAACAAATTTTCTTCTAAGATTGCTCTGTATTTGGCTGCATCCATCTTCCCATCAACTCTGACCAGCTTCCGTGTCCCTGCTGAAGAAAAACACCCCCACAACATGATGCTGCCACCACCATGTTTCACGGTGGGGATGTTGTGTTCAGGGTGATGTGCAGTGTTAGTTTTCCACCACACATAGTGTTTTTCTTTTAGGTCAAGAAGTTCAATTTTGGTCTCATCTGACCTGAGAACCTTCTTCCACATGTTTGCTGTGTCCCCCACATGGCTCCTCGCAAACTGCATATGGCATTTCTTATGGCTTTCTTTCAACAATGGCTTTCTTCTTGCCACTCTTCCACACAGGCCAGATTTGTGGCGTGCACGACTAATAGTGGTCCTGTGGACAGATTCTCCCACCCGAGCTGTGGATCTCTGCAGCTCCTCCAGAGTTACCATGGGCCTCTTGGTTGCTTCTCTGATTAATGCTCTCCTTGCCCGGCCTGTCAGTTTAGGTGGGCGGCCATGTCTTGTTAGGTTTGCAGTTGTGCCATACTCTTTCCATTTTCGGATGATGGATTGAACAGTGCTCCGTGAGATGTTCAAAGCTTGGGATTTTTTTTTTATAACCTAACCCTGGTTTTAACTTCTCCACAGCTTTATCCTGTCTGGTGTGTTCCGTGGCCTTCATGATGCTGTTTGTTAACAAAAGGCTCGTACACACTATACGAAAAATGGATGGAAAAATTTGTACGACATGTTTTCTGCCGATTTTCGGATTATTAGTATGGTGCTTTCGACAGCCGATTTCGGTATTTCGTCAGACAAAAGCTGGATGTGCAGACTATAACACTTTTGTCGGATGTGAACTCAACGTCCGATTGTCGTTTCATTAGTGTGTTTTTGTACCAAAAAAAACCCTTAAGAGCAAGACTACACATGCTCAGAAATGAAAGAATACATGCAAAACTATTCAACACATTTAGTCACTTCTGACTTTGTATTTTGTCGTACAAAAATGTTCGTATTGTGAGTAACCTCTTCACTTTCAACATGAGACTAGCATGCCACAAAAAACAGATGTTCGGTCGTCCGAAAATTTAAGCGTGTGTACGAGGCTTAAGGTTCTTTAACAAACCTCTGAGGGCTTCACAGAATAGCTGTATTTATACTGAGAATAAATTACACACAGGTTCACTCTGTTTACTAATTAGGTGACTTCTGAATGTAATTGGTTCCACTAGATTTTAGTTAGGGATATCAGAGTAAAGAGAGCTGAATACAAATGCACGCCATACTTTTCAGATATTTATTTGTAAAAAATGTGGAAAACCATTTATCATTTTCCTTCCACTTTACAAATATGTGCCACTTTGTGTTGGTCTATTGCATAAAATCCCAATAACATAAAATACAGTTAAGTTTTTGGTTGTAACATGACAAAATGTGGAAAATTTAAAGGGATATGAATACTCTTTCTAGGCACTGTACATGCATACTTTGGTCTAAACTGGACCAATGTAACTATGAAACAATATCCTTACATGGAATCCAGCTTTAAATGGCTTGTCCCAACCCCTAACCCAGGGGTCTCAAACTGGCGGCCAGAGGCACGATGGGACTTGTAGTTTCACAACAGCTGGAGGGCCGCCCGTTTGAGACCCGTGCCCTAACCTGTCACTGGGCAATGGAGGAGAATCAGCACACCGATTAGTCCATCTCCCCTTTCATCACTATGTTCAATGTTAACAGATAAGCACTCCACTGCAGCAACTCGGTTCTCATTGTTCCACTTCTACTTCTCCCAGACTGAGCTCTGCTGTACAGGGATTGCAAGAGGCTAATAGCAAGTCAAATTCAGGTGCTTGCACTGTTTGGATTTAGGGTGAGCCCTTAAAAGAGACACTAATACAAAGCAAAACAACTGTATGAGAAGCTTCATATGAATGTTGTCCTTCTCTGACTATAGGGCAACATTGATGACTCACAGTGTAGTTTATTGAGTTCAGCTTCACAGCTGTCATAATTGAGAATTAAAGAAAAATCAGCTTCTGTCTGAGGCTTCGTAAGGCCCATACACACGATAGGACTTTTTGACAACAAACATGCAAATTAACTGTTTTAAGGCAACATCCTACCGTGTGTACGCTCCATCGGACAAACTTTTTCGGTTTTCATCGGACAAATGTTGGCTGTGCAAACAGACAAACTTTCCGGCAACAAAAGTCCTATGGTGCAAAATCCTATCGTGTGTACACAAGTCCATAGGATTTTAGTCCAAAGTACAAACACGCATGCTCAGAACCAATGCAAAAGATCAGACAAGTTGACCAAAGGGTGGCGGTAAAGAGCTGAAAAACCACGTGATTTGGTGAAAGTTGGCTGAAAAAGTCCTGCCGTGTGTATGCTTAATTAGTTTAGGGCCGACGCCCTTTGTACAAAAATCTACGGGAAAGTTTGTACAAAGTCCTATCGTGTGTATGGGCCATTAGATTGGCATTTTGCTTTGTGACAGGTTTCCTTTGACATAACAGTGCTATTCTAAATGAGAGATCTTTAGATCTAGGCATACCAGGGGTAAACACATTTATAACAAATTAAAAAGTCAGCTTTGGAGCCAGCAGACATTTATAGATAATAAGAATGATGTGCAGTCATACATAACACTGGAAACCTGTCAGAACTGCCAGGTCATTTTTTAGGTGCATACTTTCTGCCAGAAAAGTGCAAGGCACTTGTGTTCTAGATTATATGATATAGGTGTTAGAAGTGAATACCACATTGTGCAAATGTTACATATTATGTGATTGTTGGCTTTTGGACAACTTGGCTATTATAAGATATCATGTATACTAGTACCAGATGGGTTTGCCCAAAAATGAAAAGATTTGGGGTTAATGTTTTTAAATTGGTTAATGCAATTCTGAGTAGGGACTGTAATCATAGAAATACGCAATTCTTAATTTCAAACCTGCTGATTGTATGAAATACCAGACAAAATTGCTTGTCTTTATTTTCACGGCAACTACAGACTTTGGATAAATCAGCCTTTTCAAACAGGGTGCCTTGAGGTTTCTTTTGGTTGCCTTGGCAAAATTCCTAAAAATTGCCCAAAAATGTATACATGCCAGCAGGTGGATCAAGTATGCCATTTAGTTACATAAACCCACAAGTTTTTATTGTGCACTATTTCAACTTTCCAGCCACCGGCGTCCTACCAACCAGTGATGTCATCAGTGTTGATAAGAAGGGTCGCCTGCACACCATCCTTGTTTGACCCTCCCCTGCCCCTCTCTGTCAACACTGGAGTCACATTAGCTGAGTGATGAAGAGAAACTGAGGGAGAGGAGAAACACTGGAATACTAGTCGTTACTAGTGTGCAAAAGTGTATTTGCTTTGGAAAAATAAATCACCTCTAACGTTGGATGTCCTATGTGTGTATAAAACTATTAGAATAGTTCTTAACATTTTAGAATGGGGTGGCTTGAGACTGTCCATAATTTTAAAGGGTGCCTTGAGATTTTCCATAATTTTAAAGGATGCCTTGACTGAAAAAAATTTGAGAAACACTGGGCTAGAGTATGGTGTTCCAAGCTGCCGACAGTAGCCCAGGTCAAAAAGAATATGGCTTGGTATTTAACAGCTTGCTGACCGCCCATCGTCGTTTGACGATGGCAGAATGGCTCCCCTGCACGAATCACCGTAGCTGTATGGCGGCTACTTTAAGGGGTATAGGGGGCGCTCACGCGTCTCTGAGGAGCCAATGTCGTGATGCCTGTCGGGCACCTGCAATCGCTCCTGACAGAGCCAGAACGAGGATCTGTGTGTGTAAACACACAAATCTACATTCTGGCAGGGGAGAGGAGACAGATTGTGTGTTCCTGTATATAGGAACAATGATCTGTCTCCTTCCCCAGACATTCCCATCCCCCTACAGAACACACTGAGGGAACACATTTAACCCCTTGATCGCCCCCTAGTGTTAACCCCTTCCCTGCCAGTGACAATTATACAGTAATCAGTGGCTATTTTTAGCTCTGATTGCTGTATAAATGTCAATGATCTCAAAAAATTGTCAAAAGTGTCCGATCTGTCCGCCTCAATGTCGCAGTCCTGATAAAAATCGCAAATCACCGCCATTACTAGTAAAAAAATAAAAATAATAAAAATGCCATAACTCTATCCCCTATTTTGTAGACGCTATAACTTTTGCGCAAACCAATCAATATATGCTTACTGCAAATTTTTTTTTCCAGTGGTGATCAAATACCACCAAAAGAAAGCTCTATTTGTGGGGAAAAAAGGACATCAATTTTGTTTGGGTATAGCGTCATATGACCATGCAATTGTCAGTTAAATCGATGCAGTGCCGTATTGCAAACAATGGCCTGGTCAGGAAGGGGTAAATCCTTCCAGGGCTGAAAAGGTTAATAAATGAAACATTTTCAAAAAATCTGGACACCAGTTGTTTCTACATTAGTGTAATGGAAAAGTATAGTCCAGGCCCTCTGACTAAAGTTCAAATGATATTGTCATGGAGTGCCAAACCTAAATGTAAGTATTGGGGAGGGAAATTCAAATGGATTTGGGAATTTAATGGTCTCCTCCAGACAAATAACAATATATATATATATATATATATATATATATATATATATATTTAAATATTAATTAGAAAATTTGAAAAATTACATATAAACACCGGACAGTAGGGGAATAACCTACATGCTCCTACATATAAAAACATGGTATATTTACAACATATCAAATAGGCATGTTACATCGAAGTAGCCAACATGTTTTGCGGTCTGTGTATCCACTTCTTTAGGGCTTGCACGCTTCGCAACTAACTCAAGATCTTAAAACCATTCAGGATATCCAGATTAGGAGGAGACCAAAAGACAACCCAACATCATAGGCAGAGACCGTGCAGCATGTGGAACCACAAACATCACAGATGTAATCAGGGGCGGGCTGGGCCGGGGGGCAGGGTGGAAATTTCCCCCCAGGCCACCTAACTTATATTTAAAAATGGCCGCTTTCATGGCTGTTGACATTTTTTTTTTTGCAGGAGGTCGACCATGGTGTCCGCCGATTGGCTGTGTTTCTCCCGCGCTGCATTCTGGGAGTTGTAGTCCGGACCGCGCTCAAGTTCCAGGTGGCGATGGGTGAAGAGAACTAAGCAGCGGTGCGCAGCACCCGGAAACTACAACTCCCGGAGACGGAGTCTTCAGAGGCAGGCAGAGGCGGGGCGTGAGTCATTGGCTCGGGCTGGGCAGGGCACTGGATGGCTGCAAGCAGGGTCGGTACAAGGAATGGGAGGAGCGCCAGGTTGTGAGCAGGAAATTCTGTCAACAAAATCTAATTGTAACTCTTGTATACCCCGGTTTCCTGCCAAAAACAAAGATTATGTACCCCTGCTCATTGCTCTGTGGCAGCAGATACACCCCTTTCCAGGCTCCCTTCTTGAGTCCCCCCCTCCCAGATCGGAGCTGGTATAGTCCCAGCGGCAGTACATCATGTGGGCGGGGCAGTAAGAACCTCACACTGCAGCATCGATTATTGGGTCCCGCCCAGCAGCACACAGCAGAGACCTCCTCCTGGGCAGTGTGAAGATGTGTACAGCACGGATGGGAGGCTGGATCCTCTGCTACTGTAAGTCTCCACTGCCCTGCATACTGTAATGTGAGCTCGCTCTGTACTTTTCAGTGCAGGTTTATTGAAAGTGAAAGTAAAATTCTTGAATAGGTTAGGAATTAGTGTGACACTTCAGGTGCTACATAAATGTAATCCACATACACATTATATCTTCTAAAAATAATGATTTTTAATAAGATATAATGTGTATGTGGATTACATTTATGTAGCACCTGAAGTGTCACACTAATTCCTAACCTATTCAAGAATATAAGAATACACAGCAAAGGATGTGATGATATCCCAGCTCAACTCCAAAAAAGTACAGAAGTCCACTCTTGCAGTGTGGGGGAGGGGGAGAAGGGGTATAGTCTTTTTTTTCTTACCTGATTCTATGCCCCAGCCAGCTCCAGTGTTCTCCTCCCTAGACATCATCACATATAAAGGAAGATTAACCCCGTATGGTATGAAGTGGAGGTTGGAGTGTGACCAATGTCATTCCCAACATACACAGGAGCTGCAGGGGACAGAACTGCAGAGAGCCCGCTGAAGCAAGGGATAAGGTAAAGTTGGGTAAACACAGATCAGAATTTATCGGTTTCAGTAGGGGCTGAATTTTGATCTGTGTGTAGCCCTCTCTGTTAGGCAGGAACCCATTGTTATATCATCTTCTGCTGGAAATCATTGCTCAATTAGCTGCCTGCAGCCAAACAGCACCAGCGTATTCTGACAGGGGTCAGTCCCTACTGTCAGAATACAATGTCCCAGTGAGGGGGGATTTCCACATCCACCCACTTGTGTGAAGGGAGGAATCTGTCAGCCACTTGCTTGAGCCTCATCTTGATCTAGCAATGTGCACAAGAGCAGTTGCTCTCTTGTGGACTGTTTGTTTTAAGTGTATTGCTTTGCACTGTACATTTGTTTTGCAGCACTGGAAGTTTGGTTGTAACTCAGTAACTCCAATGGGCTGCGGGTCCTGCGGGAGCTGGCCTGTGGGTCGGTGGTTCTGTGGGCCACTTGACTGGACTTGCCCCCCAGGCCTAAGGCTGCCAGCCCTCCCCTGGATGTAATAAACTCCTCATTATAACCGAGGGTAGGGAAGACTCCCTTATAGGGTTGATTCAATCCCTCCTCATACGTAGTACATTCGCCACCATGAATTGTACAATTTTAACCCAAAAGGGCACTACAAATGTAGATGTCAAACGAGATCCACCATGTGAAGATAAAAGGAGATGATTATGGTCTACCTACGGAGAACGCCAATGATGGAACGATGGCTGGGTCTCCTGAGGATCCCGCACCACAGCATGTACCCCATGCTGGAGTGACGGATCCTCGGAAAGGTCCAGACATCGTTCCATCATTGAGGAGACCATTTAACGCCCAAATCCATTTGAATTTCCTTCCCCAACAGTTGTTCCTTGCTTACTATTTAAATCTTATCTTGCTTACATAGAAACTTGGGGAGGGGAAGCTATGGTTCCAGGGCCTCTACTCCACACCTTCCCTAACGCTGCCCTTATCCACCCTTTCACTCTCTCCGGTTTTCCACAACTTTTCTCTTATTTTTCTTCCATTTCACTTTAATGTCTTTCCCTCCCAGACACATTTGTGAAGAAATGCTAGTGTTGTATATTTTATCCTTGAGAGTCTGGGATTGCAGAGAAAGCCATGGTATATATGACATCATACTTAAGCTAGGCATGGCACCTACTTCTGTCTGCCCACTTTCTTTTAGTCTAGACACAAATCTAATGTGATGTTTCTGTCTCTTGGTGCCATTATTACCCAATTTTCCAGATGTATCATGTGTTCTTTATTGCACGGTGCCTCTGTACTACTGCATTAAAGTTTTTAATAAAATCTATTGAAACAAAAAAAGATATCTTATACCAGGCCTCCAAGTGTACCAATTTACAACGTACAGTACTGAAAAGCTTTGAATACCAACTGTGGGGTGCTGGGCATGGTGTACGTATTTTTCTCTGTTGGGGTGGATGCATGTGCAGTAGACCTTTCTATTTGTAAACTTAACTCTGCAGAGTGCCATTGTTTTTTTGTCCATATGCTCCTTTGTAGTTTTTATTTTTAACTTCCTTTTTTTTTTTTTTTTTGTGAAAATACATTTTGCACAATACTCAAACACAGAATAGGTATTAGATAAAAGCCTCTATTGAGATGAAATGTGTTAGAAGGGCAGTCTACAGGCAGGGATGTCAGTGTTTGCTGGATTGGATTAAATAGTTTTACCTGGAAATTATGTTATTAGAGTGTTGCTACATTGTTCCTTGAAATTGGGATTCACAGACTCTGGTCTGGTTCCTTGGACGGCGCTTTCTTCTTTTCTATAAAATTAAATTGACTGTACACACTTACATATACCCAGTAAAGTGACTGGCCACGGGTGATACTCAAGATGTACCTGTTTGTCTTCAGCCCTCTCTTCTCTACACCTGTCCAAATTTGGTGGGAAGCTGAAATTACACTCTGCAGAGCTCAGTGAGAGTCAAGAGACACGCCCTGCCTTTACAGAGCACACAGGTGGGGTGTAGTTGGAATAATATCATGGGTCATAAGTATATCTATTATATGGCTATTCCTATACATGTAATTTTTGGATTTTTTTTAGGCGCCTAACGTTCTATAAGGCTGGGTTCACACTATTGCGAATTGGATTCCCTGCATCAAATTCGCAAAGCATGGGAATGTAGGCTGTATAAATAAAAAACTATTCAGTAAACTATATATAAAAGAATAATTCAAACCACACAAAATTAATTTTTTTTTGGTAATACAAATGGCCGCGGCACCTTTATTGGTATAAATAAATTAATTAATTAATTAATTTTACTTTCTTAAATTAATAAATAAATCAAAAATTTAAAAACTTTAAAATTATCAATCAATATCTTGCTCAGTCATAGAACTCGAGCGAGTACACTGAATAAAAAACATCAAAGTCCCCCCTTGATCCAAGAGTGACAAACCACATAAAAGTGCTGCGACAGGGTGGGATGGAGGGGAGCTCGCCAAATCACTCCGGGTCACACTCTGACAGGAACCTAACTGCGGGGGTCTTATATAGTCCTTACTCACATGTCATTTTTTCAAAAACATGTGTTTTTCCCGCCCAAAGACATGTTGTTCCCGCCCGCAAAACTCATGTCCTGTCATGTCTAACATTAAAGGGACAGTAACACAAAAATGTTTTTTTTTAACTTAAATTATTTAAACCGCCACCATCCCATGCTGTGGTCATCTAATAAAATGCCCACTTTTCTCATGTGAATGTAGGCTGTATAAATAAAAAACTATTCAGTAAACTATATATAAAAGAATAATTAAAACCACACAAAATTAACTCATATATATTTATTTAAAATATTTATTAATTTCATATTTATATATTTTATTATTATATTTATTTATTTATTTGTTTTTGGTAATACAAATGGCCGCGGCACCTTTATTGGTATAAAAAATAAATTAATTAATTAATTTTACGTTCTTAAATTAATAAATAAATCAAAAATGTTAAAACTTTAAAATTATCAATCAATATCTCGCTCAGTCATAGAACTCGAGCGAGTACACTGAATAAAAAACATCAAAGTCCCCTCTTGATCCAAGAGTGACAAACCACATAAAAGTGCTGCGACAGGGTGGGAGGGAGGTGAGCTCGCCAAATCACTCCGGGTCACACTCTGACAGGAACCTAACTGCGGGGGTCTTATATAGTCCTTACTTACATGTCATTTTTTCAAAAACACGTGTTTTTCCCGCCCAAAGTCATGTTGTTCCCGCCCGCAAAATTTATGTCCTGTCATGTCTAACATTAAAGGGACAGTAACACAAAAATGGTTTTTTTAACTTAAATTATTTAAACCGCCACCATCCCATGCTGTGGTCATCTAATAAAACTACCAGCCGATTTTTGTTAATAAAACAAAAAACGGCCTACCCCATAACCGCGGCCATTTCAATCATAGTTTGCAAACCCAGATTAAAAATATCTAGGCCAACATCCAACAAGTGAACTCCATCCTGTCTATAAAGGCCAGAAAAACCACCTTCTAAATCTACATGGCTAAATGAAAACCCATTTAAAAAAGGCATGAATTTCTCAATAGAATGGTTCACACGTCTTCTAATCTTCTTCAAAGGTTTGTTCTCTGAAGAGGATAGCCAAACAAGACGCGGAACCATTTCGGAAAAAATTATTCGAGTACCTGGAAAAGAGAGCCGAATGCGATGTAAATCATTTTTAATCATAAAAAGTAAATCCAACATTTTTTGTTTACCTACATCATTACCACCTAAATGAATAATTATAACTGCAGGATTAGGCCACAACTGGGCCAAATTGGAAAGATAAAGATTAAGATTCATCCATTGTAGCCCACGAATACCTTTCCAAAGAATTCGAAAAGATTCAGGAGATAAAGAGAGGTTGGAAGTATAACAGCGTCGGCATGCTCTTTTGTGGGCCCAATGAACAAACGAGTGTCCAATTATCCAAACGTATAACTTGCAACCTAAAAGATCAGAGAGATAAATTAGGACGAACATAGATATTAAAACGATTGGATTCCCACCTCCCCAATCGCATAATAACTGCATCATTAAGGCCCAATCTAGCTGCTTCTGTGGCAGCTCCAATGCAGAATGAATGGGTCGAAAACTTTAGGTGAGAAAGGTGTAAATGAGACAAGCATAGTTTAAATATGGCTGAAAATTGAAATTTAGTGAGGGGAGAACAATCTAAATGAACTAAAAAATTACCCGGACAAGAAGGCCTAGAAGAAAGATATTTTGAAATTACCCCATAAGGGCAGATAATGGGATCCCCACAGGCATGCAACGTCAACCAATGCCCTTTACCCGTCACGTCAGTCTTGGATCTACTGATAAAAACCCCCACAACACCTGAGGCAATTGAAACCTCTTCAAACTTTAAACCTGAATTACCTCTCTTATTATTTGGAACTAGTTCTGAAATACGAAGCACCGCAAAGAATATCAGAACAAAAGCTGAATGAAATAACAACGCTTCATATTCCGAACTGCACACCAAAGTTGTTGCTAAACAAAGCCTTTTTAAAAGATGCAGAGAAACCGGCCTACGTAGATCAGGTGTAAAAGTTTTTTTCCTATAACCTTTTAGCGCTTGACGGACAGAGAAAAAACTTTTACAAACTGGTAAGTTATACAATTTTAAGAAAAAAGAAATTCCTGCTAAACTCTTATTAATATGGTGAAAAGTTTTTGCTGCATGAGTGAACAAAGAAAAGCCAAAACCGTTTGTTCTGAAGGATCATAACCACAAAAACCTAGTTTATCATTAAACAAAAGCCACCTATTCCATGCAACTGAATATTCGGTCCATGTTTTAGGAGCAACAGAATATTTAATAGCTGAAAAAAACATGGCTAGATCAAATCCCACAGGTGACTCGGGCAAGAATGACCGACTAGATCCGCTTCCGGAAAAAACTGCCTGAAACGAGCCATCTGGAAATGAGATAATGCATCAGCTACTACATTATGTTTACCAGGAACATATTTTGCTTTAACCCAAATATTGAATTTTAAGCATAATAAGACAAAATAACGCAGAAGCTTTATTACACATATTGATTTTGAAGAGAGACAATTCAATGCGAAAAGCACTCCTTTGTTGTCTGAGTGAACTAAAATCCTTTTGTTAGCAAAAAATTCACCCCACAGCTCAAAAGCTACAACGATGGGAAACAATTCCAACAAAACAATATTTTTTGTTGCTTTGCTGGAAACCCAAAATTGAGGCCAAGAGCCACAACACCAGTGCGTACGCCAAATAGCTGAAAAACCACACGATCCTGCAGCAACTGTGTACAATTCCATATCCGCAGAAAAAACAAATTCTTCCTGAAAAAAGATTCGCCCGTTGTAATCCATAAGGAATTGTGACCAAACCAAAAGATCATCTTTGAGATCCGAAGTAAGGGGAATATGCGAAAAAGGAGTTTTAAAACCGGACATTGCCAATGACAATCTCCTAAAAAAAAATTTGGCCGACGGGCATAATGCGAGACGCAAAGGCTAATAATAATAAAAAAGACTGAAGTTCTTTCAATAAAACTTTTTTCCGACGTAAAAAACAGCAAATTAAATCCTGAAGCCGAGAAATCTTTAATAAAGGAAGTTGATACTGGAACAAATTAGTATCGATGTTAATCCCTAAAAATGCCATAACTGGGGCAGGAAGAAAAGTTTTTTCAAATGCAATAGGAATGCCAAAAAATTTCGAAATGGCCAAAAATAATTTTAACAATAAAGAGCAAATTGGTGAATCTGGAGGGCCTATAAAAAGAAAATCATCCAAATAATGAATAATGCCCTCACATCCAGATTCATGCATAACTACCTACTGTAAAAAGGTAGCAAAAGTCTCAAAATACCTACAGGATAATGAGCATCCCATAGGTAAACACATATCATAGAAAAAAGCTCCTTCAAAACAAAAACCCAGGGAGTTAAAAGATTCCGGTGCAATAGGAAATAACCTGAATGCAGATTGAATGTCAGATTTCACTAATAAAGCGCCAGTGCCAAACCGTCTTATAATTGCAATCGCATCATCAAACGTTGCATATGTCACAGATGCTAATGCATTATCAATCTCATCATTCAGGGAATTGCCTTTTGGAAAAGAAAGATGGTGTATTAAACGATAAGAATTTGGTTCTTTCTTTGGAACCAATCACAAAGGCGATATACGAAAATTTTTGAAAGGAGGAGATAAGAAAGGACCCGTCACTCGGCCTGCTGAAATTTCTTTTAACAATTTATTCCTAACCACTTGACTATGTGCCTGAACTGATTTAAGATTATCTACTATATTGCAACCTGAACCAGAAAAAACTGGGAGCTTAAAACCTAAAGAAAAACCTTTAATTAAAGTTTCCGCTTTCACCTTGTCTGGATATAGCAGTAGCCAAGGGTACATTTTTTCCAACTTCACTGGCGTGAACACTTTTGGAATTGTCCCTGTTTTGTGTATATGAATGGGTCCTTTTAAAACATTTAGATAAGGGGTGAGTCCCAAAACAAAAAGAACACTCATGTTTATAACGACACGACGTAGACCATTTGCACTGGGACTCATTAAAGGCGTAACACACACCCTTCTTATAAACCGTAGAAACATTTTGATTACTAGTCGATTGTTTATTGAAAACTGGTTTAGGAGGAAGGATAAGGTTCAACCATAACCCAACATCCTTCATACCCCATTTCAGTGTAGGATATATATCCATCTTTTGACGGAATGACTCGTCGTAACTATACCAGCCCAAACCTCCACAATTCTTATAAGCCTCAAGAATATGTCCAAGATGTTGAAACAACCCACTACATTTATCCGGGAACTTCTCACCAATAACAGCCGAAAAAATACAAAAGGCTTGTAACCAGTTGTAAAAAGATTTTGGTGCTGTGCGGCGCCTATCTTCAAAATCCTCAGCTCGTTTATCAGCTCTTTGCATAAAATCCTTATTATTAGGAAGTAATGTCAACAAATCAATAAAATCACCTTTCCAAATTTTGTCTTTTATATTTGACGCTAAATGAAAACCCAAAGGTGAAATATTACATGGTAG
Source organism: Lithobates clamitans (assembly GCA_037952925.1). Taxonomy (NCBI): domain Eukaryota; kingdom Metazoa; phylum Chordata; class Amphibia; order Anura; family Ranidae; genus Lithobates; species Lithobates clamitans. The sequence continues at coordinate 836,238 of JBBGZY010000255.1, forward strand.
AACTTCCTTGTAACATGTTTCAGGAATGTGAGATAAAACAGGCGATGAACCAAAAGGTTCTGGAATATTACTAATAAAAGCAGTACTCACAGAAGCAATTGGGTCCACAGGCATCGTATGGTTAACAGTACTGGACCAAACATTAGCAGGAGAAGAAATAGGGACTGAGAACTGAGGGTTGTTTAATGACTCAGTGAATTTACAAAATGAATGAAGTAACTGTGTAAATAAATGTTGTTGTGTTGACTCACCAGTCTTAACGACTTCACTAGGAGAATGATCGTTGAATGTACTACTGCTCTGCGATTGTGCACCGGCTGCAGTTGCAGTAGATATTGTCGTCTGAGGAGCCATCGCGGTGTAAAGCTGAGACAGCCTAGACGCTTGCGACGCCGTTGGCATAGCAACCGCCGATGCTGAACCTTGATTCACCTGCAAAGAAAGAGGAAAAATGCTATCTGAAGGAGGAGACTGCCGCGCTTGCTCCTTTCCATCTCTGACGCGAACGGGTGACGGAGAGAATGCCCTCTTCTTTCTTCGCACACGCTGTCCACTGCGCAGCTGTGCCGGACCAACATCCGCCTCTTCGTCACGTGAGGCACCCGCAGGTCCCGGACGCTCCGGAGGTAAGCTGCGCTGTATCTTGCGGAGTTGAGAGGTCTGGCAGGGAGCGGGTGGAAAAGGCAGCGGCACGACCGGCTCACCATCCCTTCTGTCATTAGAGGAATGTGCCGATAGATCCTCCGCTCCAGCATCCGGCGCCGACTCCGCTTCAAATTCGGACAAACATCTCTTCAGCCATTCCTCCCCTCCTTCCGACGCCGCTCTTTCTATGACCTGTCTCAAGAGAGTCTTCATGACCTCACGTGATAGGCGAGCTCCCGTATTATAGCTCTTGTATTATAGCCTATGGAGCTTGCCAAATCACTCCGGGTCACACTCTGACAGGAACCTAACTGCGGGGGTCTTATATAGCCCTTACTAACATGTCATTTTTTCAAAAACACGTGTTTTTCCCGCCCAAAGTTACGTTGTTCCTGCCCGCAAAACTCGTGTCCTGTCATGTCTAACATTAAAGGGACAGTAACACAAAAAATGTTTTCTTTTTTTTAACGAAATTATTTAAACCGCCACAATCCCATGCTGTGGTCATCTAATAAAATGCCCACTTTTCTCAGGAGATTGCGACTGCCTTTCTATGGAGCTGGCTCACACATCTCCGCAGCGGCTCCGGTGCGAATTGCACTGGAGCCCTGTGCATCTTTTGGTCCATTTCAGGTCCTAATTCAGCCCAAAATTCAGGCTGAAATCGGACCTGATATGGTGAATGGAGACGCACCAGACTCCTGCTGTGAGACGCTGCGTTTTATAGTGTGAACCCAGCCTGAAAGACCACTTTGTTTTATATGTGCAATAAGACACATGATCCAACCAACTTCATTTATTTATTGGGCATGTATTTTTCAGATTTATAATTTACAGTTACAATATTACATTACAGAACTCATTACGATCAATGACTTGTCCCTGCTACGTGCTGAACTGAAGTCTCTTTGGTCTTCAGTTCTTTGGTCCATTCAAATGATTGTCCATTCAATGGATGTTTTAAATTAGTTGCACATGTATGGTTATCCTTGATGCGGTTAAAATCCATGTGGTTGTTGTCCAATGATACATCTGTTATTATATTTATACAATCCGCGCTGCCAAATAAAAACTGTAATTATGTGTACATATATTATGTGAATCTCTTATTTCAAAAAGACTTTTTCTTTATAGTGTTGTCAGCTATAACACTCACAAGGTGTCTTCATAACGTAAATACTCATCCAATATAGTGCAGCGCAACACTTTTATCCTCAATCTAAAAATAAAAAAGTAAACAAACTAAAAAAACAATAGAATTCTTTTAACATATATAAATAAAGTCCAATTGTGAATCCACTTTTTAACCTAAATAGTCCAACACTCAGTGCTCTGTATACACAATATATTCCGACTTCTTGTGACAAGTGTTTATCCACCACCTGTTGTAATGCCTGCTCACCTCACATAAAGTGATAAAACGCTCATCTGAATAATCTGACAGGTATTCCTTATTCCATGCATAAACCTCCTTACTCCTCCATTCAAGGGACTCTGGAGATTAAATCCTTCTCCTCTCGCCAGTTCCCCAACATGTTAGATGGAACAAAAAGGCAACAGCATAGTGCTCTCCATTTGAAACAAGTTTATGTTCCTCCCACTATAAAATACACTTACAGGAATATAAAAGTTAATGTGCATATAATACAATTCTCCCAATAGGAGGGCGCAACATGTTTAGGAAGGTGGAGCTGAGCCTGAGTTGTCACGTCATCACCGTAGTGAAGTCTGGAGTGGTGAGCTGGCTGGTGTGTTGTATTATTTGCAGAACCAATTGCCCTCAGAATTCACCCAATTAGTAAATAGAGTCCACCTGTGTGTAATTTTTTCTCCATATAAATACAGCTGTTCTATGAATCCCTCCCAGGTTTGTTAGAGAACCTAAGTTAACAGCATCATGAAGACCAGGGAACACACCAGACAGGTCAGGGATAAAGTTGTGGAGAAGTATAAAGCAGGGTTAGGTTAAAAAAAATATCCCAAGCTTTGAACCTCTCACAGAGCACTGTTCAATCCATCATCCAAAAAAGGAAAGGTTATGGCACAACTGCAAACCTACCAAGACATGGCCATCCACCGAAACTGACAGGCCAGGCAAGGAGAGCATTTATCAGAGAAGCAGCCAAGGGGCCCATGGTAACTGAGAGATCCATAGCAGAGATCCACAGCTAAGGTGGGAGAATCTGCCCACAGGACTCCACAAATCTGGCCTTTATGTAAGAGTGGCAATAAGAAAGTGATTATTGGAAAAAAGCCATAAGAAGTCCTGTTTGCAGGTTGCAAGAAGCCATGCGGGGGACACAGCAAACATGCGGAAGAAGGTGCTCTGGTCAGATGAGACCAAAACTGTTCTTTTTGGCGGAAAACTAATACTGCACATCACCCTGAACACACCATCCCCACCGTGAAACATGGTGGTGACAGCATTATGTTGTGAGTATCCTTTTCTTCAGCAGGGACAGGGAAGCTGGTCAGAGTTGATGGGAAGATGGATGGAGCCAAATACAGGGCAATCTTAGAAGAAAAACCTGTTAGAGTCTGCAAAAGACATGAGAGGGGGTGGAGCTTTACCTTCCAGCAGGACAACGACCCTAAACATACAGCCAAAGACAAAATGGAATGTTTTGGATCAAAGCATACCTGGCCTGTTAGTGGGTCCTAAAGGAGAGGAGTTGAGAACCACTTGTTTAAGCAAAGCATATCATGTGTTAGAATGGCCCAGTCAAAGTCCAAACCTAAATCCAATTTAGAATCTGTGGCAAGATTTGAAAATTGCTGTTCACAGATGCTCTCCATCCAATCTGGCAGAGCTTGAGCTATTTTACAAAGAAGAATGGGCAAAAATTTCACTCTTTAGATGTGCAAAGCTGGTAGAGACATCCCCAAAAAAAATCTTGCAGCTGTAATTGCAGTGAAAGGTGGTTCTACAAAGTATTGACTCAGGGGGGCTAAGTAAAAATATACGCCACACTTTTAAGATATTTATTTGTAAAAAAATTTGAAAACCATATATCATTTTCCTTCCACTTCACAATTATGTGCCACATTGTGTTGGTCTATCACATAAAATCCCAATAAAATACATTTACGTTTTTGGTTGTAACATGACAAAATGTGGGACGAAGTCCCCAGACGAAGTCTTGTATGACGAAACGCGTTGGAAGGACTCCACTGCCGCCATTTTACTTGCAAGCGCTTTTTATTCTGAAATGTAAGTTGTTTTCCTTTTAATACATTTTTTATGGTTTACGGAATTACGCTATGAGCCCCTTCTTCATTACATGTGGGTAATGTCCGTTGGTGTCCGAGCTTCCATATGAAGAAGACCTCTTTGGGATAGCAACGTTACTACTTCACTACTTCACTATTCACCAGCCTTTAGTTCCTTACCTTCATTGCCAGTGAGCAATCCAAGCCTGTTTGACCCATATAGCGTATGCTAGGTGGGTCCCAACTTTCTGGTAAGCCTCCAGTCATCCTAGGTGGTGGTTTCGCACAAGTGTCTGTCAGCACATGTTGGATTACATACAGAAATCTCTCACGAATATATGTTTTGGAATTTATCACCATTGCAACATTTATATTAATCGTACCTGCATCTTCAGTTTTGGACTTTATTGCCATTTTACATCCTGTCATCACTTTTGGTGACCCTAAGGCTTTATAACATAAGTGTTCTATATGTATGAATGTTCACAAAGTATACAAAACACTATCTTTTCACAATTCATTTTGCTATTTTATGTGATATAGCAATATTTTCTTTTTCATTTTTTAGCGCTACACTTGGTTACATAAAATGTGGGGTATGAATACTTTTTCAAGGCACTGTATATGTGTACTAATCACTAGCAGTTAATCACAGGTGATCACTGGTGAATTTATTAGCATTAAAGCACCAGCAAAAAATGCCTGTGTGCGTACAACCTCGGTTATTACACTGTAATGTGTGTATGGCTGGTTGATGTCATTATTTGTAGAAAAGCTAAACAGCAGCCCAACCATAAGTATTTTGTGCTCTTTCTGGAAGAAGCAAAGTGATAAATGTGTTGGAGGATCACCAGCTATTAGTCTGTGAAGATACCAAGTTGTGTCTTTAAAGCATTTTTAAAGCTATGACTTTGTTTCTGGATTAAAGATATCAGGAATGCTTTCTCACATTTCACAGAATTTCTCTGTATTTCGCCTCCTTGATGTTTCTGTCCAATCCATTTTAAAAATTGATTTGTAGTTTCTCCTTAAACTGTCTCAGGGTAGGATGGTGGGGGGGAATCTATTGTTGTAAACCAGAATTGCATCTTACCGGTGATTGGATTTTTTTTTTAGAAACCAAGTAAAAAATAAATGTTCACATCCTGGCAATTTTAAGGCCCACATGTCACAGTGTAAATTCAACTGTGTCTAAACCCCTGTCCTAAGAATGACACATTCAGGTGTTTGCGGTAAATAGTTTAATAAGATTTCAGGCGTCAAAATGAACTACGTGCAGCCAAAACCTTTTCACATATCTACACTTCCAGAAACTGTTAAATAAATTTGCATTATCCATGCCTTAAAGTGTTACTAAACCCACAACAGTAAAATCAGTCTGTATATGCAGTAAAACATGCTTGTTATACTCACTGTGGAACCTAAAGCTGCACATGCTCAGTTTGGTGTGTAGTGCTAGAGAGGGGTTTTTTTCTTGGGAGGGTGCATGTGATCAGCACAGGGCCAATCAGAATTGTCTAGACAAAGAGTCAGGGGTTCTGGATCCTGATAGGACAGCCAGTGCAGCATAAAAACTCCTCCTACAAGCTTTACCAGGCACTGATAGAAGTCACAAGACTGCTATATACTGCTGACGAGAAAAGATATTTAGCAGTTTATATTTACCAAAATAATTTCCATGTTCTGTCCACTGTGAACAGATATAGTGAATGCAGGCTCCTGGGTTTAGTAAAACTTTAAAGCCAACCTATACCGATCAATTTAACTGCTTCTGTTTTATTTATTTTTTTGGTGCTATAAACAAAAGAAGAGTGTCAATTTTGAAAAAAAACCACAATGGGGTTTATTTACTAAAGGCAAATCCACTTTGCACTACAAGTGCACTGCAAGATGAGCAGTCGCTGTAGATCTGAGGGGGACATGCAAGGAAAATAATAAACAGCATTTTTGCTTGTACATGATTAGATTATAAAATCAGCAGAGCTTCCCCTCATTTCAGATCTTCCCCTCAGTGCACTTGATGTGCAAAGTGGATTTGCCTTTAGTAAATCAACCCCAGTATCTTTTACTTTTTGCTATAATAAATATCCCACATTTAAAAAAAAAAAAAAACACATTTTTTTCCTCAGTTTAGGCCGATATGTATTCTACATATTTTTGGTTAAAAAAAATTGCAATAAGCGTATTTTGATTGGTTTGCGCAAAAGTTATAGTGTCTACAAATTAGGGGATAGATTTAAGGTATTTTTATTATAATTATTTTATTTTTACTAGTTATGGCGGCGATCTGCGATTTTTATCAGGACTGTGATATTGCGGTGGATAAATTGGACACTTTTGGCACATTTTTGGGACCTTTGACAATTATACAGCGATCAGTGCTAAAAAATGCACTGATTACTGTATAAATGTTACTGTAAGGGAAGGGGTTAACAATAGGGGGCGATCAAGGGGTTAACTGTGTTCCCTAGGTGTGTTCTAACTGTAGGGGGATGGGACTGGCTAGGGGAAGAGAGAGATCGGTGTTCATAATTTGTATGAACATACGATCTGTCTCCTCTCCCCTGAAAGAACCGGGATTGGTGTGTTTATACACACAGATCCCGGTTCTCGTTCTGTCACGAGCGATTGCGGGTGCTCGGCGGTCATGCTGGCCAAAAGGCGAAGCGACGTAAGGTAACGTCGTTTCACCCAGCCGTGCCATTCTGCCGCAGTAGAACTGCGGCGGCTGGTCGGCAACCAGTTAACTGTTTCCCAAAGCAGTTACATTCAAGGCCATGAATGGAACTGTCACAATTGGTTGTACTCTCAATCGAACTATTACGACTCAAAATGGATCGAATGTGGCACCATGGCAACTGCAGATAAAACAGAGGCTAAGATGGCAGCCTTGCTGGCTGTAAAGGATAGGAGGGTTTAGATCTGATTTGACTTTAAAGAACATGAGATGAGATTTGACATGTGGTCAAATGCAAATTATATGTTTGACTACCATTTGCCTACTTAAGTGTGTTTATAAACACCTGCATGATTTATTAAAGATTGGTGATGGAATTTTATTAGGGCTTATTTACATCTGCATTGCTGTCTACAGAGTTATTTACGGTGGATCGCTTTTCAGAGAGCAGTACAGGTGCAGCTAACAGGCATTCAGGAGGCAATAATGCTGCCTCATGTATGTCTGTTTTTTTGACACCTGCACTGGGTTTTTATTGGGAATACCCCAGATAGCAAAGATAACTTGCGACAAATTTGTGGCAATGAATTGTAAGTCAGTTAACTTGCTGCACATTTTCACTGGCAAGTTGTACACTTGCAGAGCACTTGAAGCACAAGTTCTAGTTGACACTTTAAAATGTGTAGTTAATTTGCGTGGCAAGTCTCTAGCAAGAGCAAAGTTGCAGTGGTGAGTCTACAGCAAGAGCTCTTCAATTCTACAGCATTACAATTAAGCCACAGTGACCCCTGTGGTGGGATGACTATTGCACAACATAACTGAACCAGAACTTGCAGCAGACTTGCAGAATGTTTGCAAAGAAAGTTGATCTGGAGTCATGCAGTGCGAACTTGCTGCAATTGTGCAACAAACTTGTGAAGCCTGGCAAGTCTAACAATAGCTTAGCAAGTCATTTTCAAACTTGCAGCATTTTGCTATTGCTTGCTATCTGGGACAATGCTGCAACATTGAATGGCTTGCATTTGGAGGTGTTAATGCCCACCAAATGCAACAGGGGGATAATATTTGCTGTGCTGTGCTGTGCTGTGCTGTGCTGTGCTGCGATGGCCATGGCATGTGTACAACCCTGTCTTGCTGCCTTTGTAGCCTAAGGGAGGCAATTAGGGGCCAGTAAATTTTTTTTACCCATCAACCACTGCAATTGTAAACTAACTGTGCCATATAATTTGTCACATAACATTATAAAAATTATGTCTTTTCATATGAATTGTGCGTCCTACTGCTGGCTAAATATTTTTAAAGTCAGCTAACTTGTGAACATATCGAGCTGGCTTTACATTTTTATAGGACTTTTCTTTTCTCAGAGAATAGGTGCAGGAACTACTCTCTTTTGAGTCACCCCTTGTCTCTACTCGTTACCCACCTCCAAGCACCGCCCCATGGTTCCACCCCCTACCCACTTCCCAGTAGTGCCCTTGTAGAGAATATAGAACCAAGTATAATTTTGTGGTGCTATGGAATTTGTTAATGATAAAAATAACAGCAGTAAAATAGATCCAGCACAACCAGTAACAATAGACCAGGGACGGTCTATTGTTGGTGCAGGGGTGCATGAATTACAGTGGCTGGTGTGTTTTTTTGAAGCACCTGATTAGAGCCAGAGGCTTCAAAATAGGGTGGGGGTGGTGTGTTGCAGTAGCGAATAAATAATCGCTGTTGTAACACTGATCCTCCTCTCGGCCAGTCAGGAAGCGGGTCTGAAACCTGTCTCCCGATTGGCTGAAAGGACAGGTGATCCTATTGGACGCCTAGGAGGAGGGGAGGAGAGGCACGGCGGAAGCAAGGAGGTGGAGAAGATACAGGACCCCGATTCCCGTCGCTGCCTGATGCCCGCTGATGCGCGCCGCTGCCTGATGCCCGCTGCTGCCCGATGCCTGCTACTGCCTGATGCCTGCCGCTGCCTGTTTCCGGATGCCCGACGATACCCACCACTACCTGATGCCCTCCACCTAGATGGGGTAGAAAGTGCGGATCAGCAGACAGCGGGGGAGTGGTGTTGGTGGTTGTTGTTGTTTGCCCCCCTCAAAAAAACACCAGCCTCCACTGTAAAACACCCCCCAGCAACAATTGACCCCCTACTCAGTAACAATGAACCCCAGCTCCGTCAGAAACAATAGATCTCACAGCGGCCAAAATCAATAGACCCTCCAGCAACTATAGATCCCTCACAGCAACAGTTGACAAGCCCTATCCCCAGTCGATCCCCCACCAGCAACAACAGGCATCCCCAGCAACAATGGATCCCTGAGCAGCCAGCAACAGTAGACCCTCCAGCACACCCCATACCATTACGTACATTCAGTGCTGAAGGTGCCAGAACTGCGTTTCTTCACATTCCCACTGAAAAAAAGCCTTGAGTTTTTACATATTTTTTTTTACGTTACGTGAATTTGGTGACTTATTTACCTTTTGAGACAATGGTGTTAATATTGAACCATATCGGGGGCGATCTTAAGAGCCATTTCACAGCAGGGATTCCCTTAGCCTTCAAAGGTGTGCTTAAATTCCTCTTTCCCAATTTCTGCCCTCAAGTGTACCAAGGAAAACATCCCCCTTAGTGACTAGTCATCTAGTAGTCAGTCTACTGCACTCCTTGTGGAGTCAATCAAGAAGCACCTGAAAAGGCATTCCTTAACAAAAGGGAGTGTCATGGTTAAATTGTATGTGGAGTGTGTGGGGAAGTGCAGCGTGGTGCGGCAGCAGTAAACACACAGAGTCCGATTGCAGAGAACAGAACTGGTAATAATGCAGAACCCAGTAATTCACAACAAACCCCAGAGGAAGACACCTGACCAGGAACACTCACGGCAAGTAACAGCAATGTGTAGCAGAGGTCTCATCTTTGCTGACAGCGTCTGTCTTGAGGGGCAGAATGCGGCCTGGCTGGTCCAAGACCAAATGGAGAGGTCTACAGAAGGATGATGTGTCTATCCTTTCTCTACTTGTCTGGAACCTCTCCCTGCTGCTAACCACTGTCCCTGTCATACAAGTGACCTGTCCCTGCACTACCCACAGGCAAAATGCTCGCCAAGCCTAGGAGCCAGGGCCTTATATAGACTATCTGACCTAAAATGGCCGCTGGAGTTACATAGAGCAGCATCCAATCGTATAACTTCCCCAGTGACCCAGGAAATCATAGAGGAACCATGTTCCTCTTGACTTTCTCTCCCCCTGCAATGCTGCTGCAGTTAAGCACCACCTGCAGGGGAGACAGCAAACTGCACCTGCCAACAAGTGAGGAGGTATGTATTGTTAGACAGAAAGTGTCTGATGGGAGCTTCTCATGGGAGCTTCTCATCATATATTCCGACCGTGTGTATGCCCCATCGGACTTTTTCTGTTGAAAATTCAGACGGACTTAGATAGAGAACATGTTCTATATTTTTCCAACGAAACAAATTACTATCGGAAAAAACGCTCGTCTGTATGCTGTTCCGACGCACCAAAAACTACGCATGCTCTGAAGCAAGTATGAGATGGAAGCTATTGGCTACTGGCTATTGAACTTTCGTTTTCTAGTCCCGTTGTACGTGTTGTACGTCATGCGTTCTGGACGGTAAGAATTTGGTGTGACCGTGTGTATGCAAGACAGCTTGAGCAGAATTCCGTCGGAACTCTGTCGTAAAAACTTCTCTTCAAAGTCCTTTCCTGGATTATTGGTTTGTTCTGAAAATAAATAGGCTTCTGAAACAGAAGATGGATGACATATTCAGTGGAGGTAGGAAATCAGCAACAAGGACATATAAAGAAGTTTTTGCCCGGAGTTCTGCTTTAAAGCTTCAGAATTTTCTAGTTTGATCTACGGTTCTATGCATTGCTCTTAATCTTTGTCAACCTGGTGTGACCATGTGTATGCAAGACAGCTTAAGCGGAATTCTGTCGGAACTCTGTCGTAAAAACTTCTCTTCAAAGTCCTTTCCTGAAAGTTGGCTTTTTCTGAATTAGATTATTGACCTATTTTGCTCATCACGACAAGGCTGAACAGCAGATGAAATTCCAACATGATGACATCCATATTAAAGAAAGTACTAGACTTCATGCAATATTCCCTAGGATATGTACGCAACATGCATATAGATTAGATAGATAGAAGCCAGTCCTATTCTGGAAAGTTGTCCCCGCTCATTGACCAGGAAAATATTAAAGCCATAGGATTACCATGAAAGCGAGGCAACTAGCCTTTTTAAAGGAAAGGTCAGTAGTAGTATCCTAAATATTAATTTAGGTTTCCTTAAAAAAGAACTCCAGGGCAGCCAAAAAAAAACAAACACCCATTAGTACAACCCCCTACACAAGACACCAAACAGCTATTTCAATTTTGAAAATCCTTACCATTTTGGAGAAAAGTCTAATTTAATTTTATTGACCTCATCTCTGTAATTCAAAAGATAACAGCATCCTCTCTGCCAAGGAGGAGGTGTAACAGCAGTGATTACATCATATCCTCTCCTCTCTCTCTCTCTCTCTCTGCAGTAAAAGGAAACTACAGTTCCCATCAACCACAGTGAATTGTAGTGAATATGGTCGGGTACACTAGGCCGGTATGAATGTGTTTGAATGTGTCTGAGAGCCTTGGTCCGCCAACCACTGCAAATGGGGCTGAATTACATCACTGCTTCCTGGAGAAAGAACTACACGTGCCAAGACCAATGGCTGGGGGAATAGGAGGCATAGCAGCCACCGTTCTTACAAACGGGAAACCAAAAAAGAATTATTGGTTTGTTCTGAAAATAAATAGGCTTCTGAAACTGAAGATGGATGACATATTCAGTGGAGGTAGGAAATCAGCAACAAGGACATATAAAGAAGTTTTTGCCCGGAGTTCTGCTTTAAAGCTTCAGAATTTTCTAGTTTGAGCTACGGTTCTATGCATTGCTCTTAATCTTTGTCAACCCGATAATCTAATAAACCCTTCTTGCTTTATTCCAACATAAGACAAAAGCAATACAAATATAATTAATTATTGCTTTTAAAGAAAGAAGGAAAAGACATTATCTTTGTTCAGTGAGCTAAACCCACAGATGCCTATATTCTGTGCTTTAACTTGACACAGGGTCACAGCTGCTCTTTCTACATGATAAATTTCCGGCCCATTACCAAGAAGTCACCTTCTGGGCTTCCGAATTCTAGAACAGTGACAGCTTCAGAGTGTGTAGCCATTTAAAGTACACCTATTATTTAAAAACTGCCTGCTAATTGAGACTACATGCATTTGACTAATGATAGAGACTACATGCATTTGAAAATAGGTGTGATAACTGTTGATGAGTTTGGTTGATGGTGGACACACACTTTTGGTAGGAGATTGACAGTGGCAAACTGCCTGTGAATGTGCATATTACCATATGGCTTGCAGGCATTGTCAGTCTGCAAACACGCTGCAATGTGTATCCCTGTGGAGCTTTACCTAAACTGCAAATGAACAATATTTTTCTGTGCATGCTTACAATCTCCTGTGAAGGATGAAGGTCCTAGCCCCGGGCATACCTGCAATTCACACTCTTTAGGGATTCCACAGGGCCAGTGTTACATATTATTATCTCTCAGCTAGCTGGTGCACTTAACACTATCATCCAACCTCTAATGCACCCAGTACCTAGTATTTCCATATATTTTAGAAGGATGCCAAATATCATTGCCTGTAGATAACCTGGGTTTGATCGGCATCCAGAGTGGTAACACTAATAAGCTCTGTGGATTTCAAGTGTATCCAAACTCAAACCCCCAAAAAAATTATATTGCAGTTTACTAGTCTTTGGCGTGGTGGCTGCCTTTTTATTTTTTTCAAGGTTTGCTTTATTTTCACTTGGTAATCCTGCTAATAACACAGTTCCTCTCCCTGGGTGGCTATGTCACTCCTCTCCTGTATCTATGGAGGAGCCATAGTTGTCATTCTATGCTGCTCTCCTAATACAAATCTGTCAATATCTCTTCATCCCAATGACATGTGGGACAGGCAATTAGTAGATTACAAAAGACAGCTAGGAGGGATATTATTTTGTGCAGCTCACCAAGATCACTGCATTTTTGTCAAAATCTCAAAATCAACAGGTATTTTCAGAACACGTTCAAGCTTGGGAAAACAATAGAAAATGTAAGATGAAATATATTACGTTTTTGTTCTTGGGTTTAGATACCTTATCAGTCCAGCAAATATTTTGATCGATCAGTAAGACTGATTGAGGGGGACAATTTAAACCCCCAAATATGTTGGCTTTTTATGATACAGGATATTCTTTCACACCTGCAGACATTTACACTACATACTGGATATTACAGCCTTGCCTTCATCTGCTCCAAGCTATAGTTACAGATTATGTCTACACCAGCCTAAATGCTTTCAAACACTTCTAACTGTCCGAATGCGCTTCAAGGCCATTGCCAATTCCATATTTTATGAAGGGATACCACTGCCTTGCTTTCATCTATCCTACAACACAAATCCTTGGATGTCTACAGCAATGGAAATGCTTTTATCTGTTGCAAGGCACACATTTATAACCAACCACACATACTGTAGGCCCAGTGCTATCATTTTTTTTTTTTGCAAGAAATTGTTATCTAATCATTTATTTATTAATGGTACTGGGCATCCTATCGTATATAGCAGCCAAGTATCACAAATCAATAACAGTGCCTGTAATAAAAATGACAGCTGAATATCTATTTGATATTTATGTTTGTGAACTGGACATATTGATGGGAAATGTATTATGAGATGAGAACAAATGCAGTTAAGGTATTTAATACATATTAGTAAACGGACCCTTATTATTGAAATACTGCTAAGTAAGATCTAAGTATTGTAATGCTTTTAATATAATTTTGTATGATTTATGTTTCAACACCAAAAAAACCAAACAATATATGAAAAAAATGTATTACATGTGCATTGCACGTGTTAAAATGAATCAGCAAGGGGTGATGAATATAGTATAATGCTTTGTCCAAAGACAATAGCCTTCAAAAATTACCCCAGAGTATTGACCAAAAGGATACTTTGAAGTACTTTATACAGTATATACTCTATATGAAGACCATTATTTTGCCCCTATAGTGACCACCGTGTTCGAACCCTGTGGAGGAGTATCTTGGTTTTTCAACATGTTTCACTGGCAATTTTTACGGATACCATAGATTGTATTTGGATATTTCACAGCAGGGAGACCATATGAACCCAGCTCCAATTCATCAGGGTATAAAAACAGTGAGGGATTACAAAAAAACATTTCAGCACACAGAGAGGAAGGAGGAGAGATGGGGATCACAAAGGAGCCAGATCACTGTTAAAAAAGGGCTGATTTTCAATAACTATACTAAAGCAGGTATATACCATTACCTTAAAGTGGATGTAAACCCACAAAGGCAAAATATTAAACTGTTCACATATATAAGACTCCTGCATATATTAAAAAAAACAAAAAACTGGTTTTGTCCTTATCAAGACTGAAAGGAACCAGAGGACCAAATGAGTGACACAGCATACAATGTAGGGATAAGTAGAAAAATATATTACATTTATTAATGAGTTTAAAAATTCAATAAACTCCCCAATGGGAGGAAGTGGTTAAGACACAAAAAACATGACATATATCCAAAGGCCACTGTGTCAAATAGTCTCCGGATGTGGCAACACACAGCACAAGGCAAAGAACACAACAAATAAAACATATAAACGATCGTCCAGATGCTAGAAATCTATGCGCGGATGTCCATGCCACGACTAATACCATTATCTTGTGTGTTTTTATCATCCACAGCCAGTAAACATCTCAGGCTGTTCATCAGTCTATCCCCTCCCCCTCTTTTCATCAGTACCTTGTGGGCCCGCGGCTTCCAGGGACCTCTGCACAGATGCCCATGCCATATTTTCTACATTATTTCTAAAATAAACTTTCAAACAACGTATTAGTGGTGGCATGGACATCCGCACATAGATTTCTGGCGTCCGGACGATCGTTTATATGTTTTATTTGTTGTGTTTTTTTCGTTTTTGTGTCTCGTGTGTTGCCACATCCAGAGACTATTTGACGCAGTGGCCTTTGGATATATGTCATGTTTTTGTGTCTTAACTACTGCTTCCCATTGGGGAGTTTATTGCATTTTTAACTCATTAATAAATGTAATATATGTTTCTACTAATCCCTACATTGTATGCTGTGTCACTCATTTGGTCCTCTGGTTCCTTTCAGTCTTGATAAGGACAAAACCCGTATATATATATATATATATATATATATATATATATATATATATATATATATATATATATATATATAATATATATATATATATAATATATATATGCAGTATTTTTGACTAGAGTGATGCTACCTACACTTGGTAAACAATGTTTTGTTTTGACGTGCACCCAGTCCTCACTGGGTGCACGTCACAGGCAGAGCACGCTCTTCTCCATCGATGTGGCAAGACTGGGCAGATCACTTGGCATCCTCTACTGTACCAGGTAGAAGTCTTCATTTATATATACCGTATTTTTTTTCGGGTTTACGTCGAATTTAAGGTAAAAAAAACTTTCACTAACTGTTGCCAACACCTCGTACCATCCCTAAACACTTACCTGCCTCTTCTCACTATCCAGCGCTGACCCAGTGTCCCAGCTGTGGCACTTCTTCTTTCATTCCTTGGTCTCACAGGAGACATAGGTAGCAGCAAAGCCATAGGCACCTGCTGCTGTTAGTCAAACCCTGTGGGGAGGGAGCAGGGGGCATGGCTGAACTGAACTGTTTGTGTCTACATATACACACAGCCTGGCTCTGGAGTATGCCCATACAGATGCCCCCATAGCACAGGGCTTGCTATGGGGGCACCAGCAGGAATCAGAACAGGACAGTGCCGGTGGGGGACCACCAAAGAAGAGATAAGGGATCGCTTTGTGCAATATCCTTGCACAGAGCAGGTAAGTATATACGTCTTTTTAATTAAAAGAATATTAGCCTTTACAATCACTTTATTAGTCAGTAGTTGTCTTATTAGACCCTCCACCATATATGCCTCCCCCTCACCAGAGAACCAGGGAAGTGCACTGCTCCCAAAGGAGGCACCTTCTCTAGTTTTGGCATAGCAAATCAGCACTTTGCAACAAACACACTGTATTCATTACTTCTGTGGATTCATTTTTAATACAAAGATTTTTCTTGAGAATTTTGAGAAAATAAAACACATTTTTTAATCATATATTGATTTTTATATTGTGGATTCACTAGAAGTACCTGAAAAGTCCCACTGCTTGGTTTTGTTGGTGTTGATATAACTTTAGGAATGTGGTAAAACCACTTTTGAAGGCTGGTCACCCAGTTTATGATTAATATTTGTTATGTTTGATAGACATATAGGGAGTTTAGATTCACTTTCAGTTTCTAAATATGTGTTTATGGACTGTTTAGTTATCTGTTTTTATTGGATTAAACTTTATGATAAACAAGGCTGGTTGAAAATAACGAAAGTAAAGCTGGTCATACATGGCTCAGTTTTTATTTTTCATTCATCAAGCTGCTGAGTGAAAAAACTGAACCAATTTTCCCATCCACACATTCAAGATGGAGGCTGGGTTCACATGACTAGGGAAGGTAAGAGCTCACCTGCTACTGTACTACCTCTGTAATCCCCACTTGCCCCCCTCCCCCCCCTCTAATTATTAATAATGACCACGCAAGACATAAGTGGAGTTAAAATGGCCGAACACGGCCTATTTATTAAACATACACTTTCTTATAACCATAACTGACTTATCCAGCTATCAAGATTAGAGGTCCCTGATGGTGCCACCTTGCCAAATTTATTTTGTGTCTATGGCACCAGATAGCTGGGCTGCGACCCCAGCCGCAAATACCGGCTCGGAGCCTAAACCAGCTGACCTCAGACACCCACCGGTCTTAACACTGATATGCTTTGTACCATACCCACACGAGGACGCCATACCTCAGATGGATCCCCACCATTTTCCCAATAACCATGAACAGACCTCCGTCAAGGACCCCAACCGCCAAAAAATTATTAAAAACAATACAAGTTTAAACCCAATACTAAGAAGGGTGGGTGGGAGGGATGCTCATCTGACGATATCCTCTCAGCAAGTGTCCTGGGACCTTCCCTTCTGTACAACTGACTACTGGCCCCACCCCGTCACACCCTCCTCTGAGCCAATAAGGTAATTGCCAGTACTAACATGTTACTTTAAATATGTTAATCCCTTATGACCAGTTCCCCTTCTCACCCTGTCATGTATGCCCTACACTGATTCCGTTCCTCCTCTGCTCCGTGCATGTCTCTATTGTGGGTTTTCCAGCATCCAATTTGCATGTCAGGAGCCTGTGACTGGCTCTCAATAAAGCCAGTTCACACAGCTCTGAGATGGCTGCGGAGCGAATTGCAAAGAGTCCTGTGCATCTTCTGGTCCATTTCAGGTCTCAATTCAGCCAAAAATTTGGACTAAAATGGTAAACAGGGACACACCGGACCCCTGCTGTGAGCCGCTCCGAAGGGAGATGTAAACCGAGCCGGATTGGTAAATCCTCCCCACTATGTCTTTGTACATCTCTTGCATGCGATGACCGAGCGCAAAAATACCAACAAGCCCGTTTATGAAAAGTCGATGAACTCATGAACTTGTACGGCCTAACAGCCTGCCGAACCGGCCAAATTTCAATCCATGTATGGCCAGCTTTAGGGACCAACATCTTAAAGTTGTTAAAGCTGTTCGGCCTGATGAAGACTTCCAGTGAACTGTGGAAATAGTCTGTAGTAGCCGCAGGTGAAGCCTTAAAATTTGACATCTCCTGTGATAGATGACATACTGGGCCTGGAAGGCTTTAAGTGTAGCTAAAGAACTTTTCCAAGTATAGACAACTGAGGGATTGTGGGAATGTAAAGTGTAGCAGAAGGAAGACTGTGGTATTTGGCATTCCCTCACAATATGTGGCAACCCTAGGGGGTGTTGGGCCAATGGTAAATGAAAGCAGTTTTATACTGCTTCCTCTCTCAAGGAGTGTAGGAATGACTTGAGGTAGCCCCAGAGAACCCCCCCCCTTCCCTCTTTCTATGACTAGGCTCAAACACAATTCCCCTGAAATGCCTAAGCTAGTGTCAGGGGCGAACTGACCGGTCGGGCCCTCCCTCCAGTGCCCCCCTGTGTGTGTGCTCTCCATTCAGTGCCCCCCTGTGTGTGTGTTCTCCCTTCAGTGTCCCCCTGTGTGTGCGCTCTCCCTCCAGTGTCCCCCTGTGTGTGCGCTCTCCCTCCAGTGTCCCCCTATGTGTGCGCTCTCCCTCCAGTGTCCCCCTGTGTGTGTTCTTCCTTCAGTGTCCCCCTGTGTGTGTTCTCCCTCCAGTGTCACCCTGTGTGTGCGCTCTCCCTCCAGTGTCCCCCTGTGTGTGTGTTCTCTCTTCAGTGTCAACCTGTGTGTGTGCTCTCCCTCCAGTGTCCCCCTGTGTTTGTGCTCTCCCTTCAGTGCCCCCCTGTGTGTGTGCTCTCCCTCCAGTGTCCCCCTGTGTGTGCTCTCGCACCAGTGTCTCCCTGTGTGTGCTCTCCCTCCAGTGTCTCCCTGTGTGTGTGCGCTCTCCCTCCAGTGTCCCCTTGTGTGTGTGTGCTCTCCCTCCAGTGTCCCCCTGTGTGTGTGCTCTCCCTCCAGTGTCCCCCTGTGTGCTCTCCCTCCAGTGTCCCCCTGTGTGTGTGTGCTCTCCCTCCAGTGTCCCCCTGTGTGTGTGCTCTCCCTCCAGTGTCCCCCTGCGTGTGTGCTCTCCCTCCAGTGTCCCCCTGTGTGTGTGCACTCTCCCTCCAGTGTCCCCCTGTGTGTGTGCTCTCCTTCCAGTGTCCCCCAGTGTGTGTGCTCTCCCTCCACTGTCCCCCTGTGTGTGTGCTCTCCCTCCAGTGTCCCCCTGTGTGTGTGCGCTCTCCCTCCAGTGTCCCCCTGTGTGTGTGCGCTCTCCCTCCAGTGTCCCCCTGTGTGTGTGTGCTCTCCCTCCAGTGTCCTCCTGTGTGTGTGCTCTCCCTCCAGTGTCCCCCTGTGTGTGTGCGCTCCCCCTCCAGTGTCCCCCTGTGTGTGTGCGCTCTCCCTCCAGTGTCCCCCTGTGTGTGCGCTCTCCGTCCAGTGTCCCCCTGTGTGTGTACGCTCTCCCTCCAGTGTCCCCCTGAGTGTGTGCATTCTCCCTCCAGTGTCCCCCTGTGTGTGTGCGCTCTCTCCCTCCAGTGTCCCCCCCCCGTGTGTGTTCTCTCCCTCCAGTGTCCCCCTGTGTGTGTGCGCTCTCCCTCCAGTGTCCCCCTGTGTGTGTGAGCTCTCCCTCCAGTGTTCCCCTGTGTGTGTGTGTGTGTGTGTGCGTTCTGCCTCCAGTGTCCCCCTGTGTGTGCGTTCTCCCTCCAGTGTCCCCCTGCGTGTGTGCGCTCTCCCTCCAGTCTCCCCCTGTGTGTGTGCGCTCTCCCTCCAGTGTCCCCCTGTGTGTGTGCGCTCTCCCTCCAGTGTCCCTCTGTGTGTGTGCGCTCTCCCTCCAGTGTCCCCCTGTGTGTGTGCTCTCCCTCCAGTGTCCCCTGGTGTGTGTGCTCTCCCTCCAGTGTCCCTTGGTGTGTGTGCTCTCCCTCCAGTGTCCCCCTGTGTGTGTGCTCTCCCTCCAGTATCCCCCTGTGTGTGCGCTCTTCCTCCAGTGTCCCCCTGTGTGTGTGCGCTCTCCCTCCAGTGTCCCCCTGTGTGTGTGCCCTCTCCCCCCAGTGTCCCCATGTGTGTGCTCTCCCTCCAGTGTCCCCCTGTGTGTGTGCGCTCTCCCTCCAGTGTCCCCCTGTGTGTGTGCGCTCTCCCTCCAGTGTCCCCCTGTGTGTGTGTGTGCTCTCCCTCCAGTGTCCCCCTGTGTGTATGCTCTCCCTCCAGTGTCCCCCTGTGTGTGTACACTCTCCCTCCAGTGTCCCCGTGTGTGTGCGCTCTCCCTCCACTGTCCCCCTGTGTGTGTGCTCTCCCTCCACTGTCCCCCTGTGTGTGTGTGCACTCTCCCTCCAGTGTCCCCCTGTGTGTGTGTGCTCTCCCTCCAGTGTCCCCCTGTGTGTACGCTCTCCCTCCAGTGTCCCCCTGTGTGTACGCTCTCCCTCCAGTGTCCTCCTGTGTGTGTGCTTTCCCCCTCCAGTGTCCCCCTGTGTGTGTGCGCTCTCCCTCCAGTGTCCCCCTGTGTGTGCGTTCTCCCTCCAGTGTCCCCCTGTGTGTGCGCTCTCCGTCCAGTGTCCCCCTGTGTGTGTGCGCTCTCCCTCCAGTGTCCCCCTGAGTGTGTGCATTCTCCCTCCAGTGTCCCCCTGTGTGTGTGCGCTCTCTCGCTCCAGTGTCCCCCCCGTGTGTGTGCTCTCCCTCCAGTGTCCCCCTGTGTGTGTGCGCTCTCCCTCCAGTGTTCCCCTGTGTGTGTGTGTGCGTTCTCCCTCCAGTGTCCCCCTGCGTGTGTGCGCTCTCCCTCCAGTCTCCCCCTGTGTGTGTGCGCTCTCCCTCCAGTGTCCCCCTGTGTGTGTGCGCTCTCCCTCCAGTGTCCCCCTGTGTGTGTGCGCTCTCCCTCCAGTGTCCCCCTGTGTGTGTGCTCTCCCTCCAGTGTCCCCTGGTGTGTGTGCTCTCCCTCCAGTGTCCCTTGGTGTGTGTGCTCTCCCTCCAGTGTCCCCCTGTGTGTGTGCGCTCTCCCCCCAGTGTCCCCCTGTGTGTGTGCCCTCTCCCCCCAGTGTCCCCATGTGTGTGCTCTCCCTCCAGTGTCCCCCTGTGTGTGCGCTCTCCCTCCAGTGTCCCCCTGTGTGTCTGTGTGCTCTCCCTCCAGTGTCCCCCTGTTTTTGTGTGCTCTCCCTCCAGTGTCCCCCTGTGTGTGCGCTCTCCCTCCAGTGTCCCCCTGTGTGTGTGCTCTCCCTCCAGTGTCCCCCTGTGTGTGTGCTCTCCCTCCAGTGTCCCCCTGTGTGTGTGTGCGCTCTCCCTCCAGTGTCCCCCTGTGTGTGTGTTCTCCCTCCAGTGTCCCCCTGTGTGTGTGTGCTCTCTCTCCAGTGTCCCTTTGTGTGTGTGCTTTCCCTCCAGTGTCCCCCTGTGTGTGTGTGCTCTCACTCCAGTGTCCCCCTGTGTGTGTGCGCTCTCCCTCCATTCTCCCCCTGTGTGTGTGTGCTCTCCCTCCAGTTTCCCCCTGTTTGTGTGTGTTGTCCCTCCAGTGTCCCCCTGTGTGTGTTCTCCCTCCAGTGTCCCCCTGTGTGTGCTCTCCCTCCAGTGTCCCCCTGTGTGTGTGTCTGTGCGTTCTCCCTCCAGTGTCCCCCTGTGTGTGCGATCTCCCTCCAGTGTCCCCCTGCGTGTGTGCGCTCTCCCTCCAGTGTCCCCCTGTGTGTGCGCTCTTCCTCCAGTGTCCCCCTGTGTGTGCGCTCTCCCTCCAGTATTCCCCGGTGTGTGTGATCTCCCTCCAGTGTCCCCCTGCGTGTGTGCGCTCTCCCTCCAGTGTCCCCCTGAGTGTGTGCATTCTCCCTCCAGTGTCCCCCTGTGTGTGTGCGCTCTCCTTCCAGTGTCCCCCTGTGTGTGCACTCTCCCTCCAGTGTCCCCCTGTGTGTGCGCTCTCCCTCCAGTGTCCCCGTGTGTGCGCTCTCCCTCCAGTGTCCCCCTGTGTGTGTGCGCTCTCCCTCCAGTGTCCCCCTGTGTGTGTGCGCTCTCCCTCCAGTGTCCCCCTGTGTGTGCGCTCTCCCTCCAATGTCCCCCTGTGTGTGTGCGCTCTCCCTCCAGTGTCCCCCTGTGTGTGTGTGCTCTCCCTCCAGTGTCCCTTGGTGTGTGCGCTCTCCCTCCAGTGTCCCCGTGTGTCTGTGTGCTCTCCCTCCCCAGTGTCCCTCTGTGTGCTTCCCGCTGCAGTGTCCCCCATTGTGCTCTCCCTCCCCAGTGTCCCTCTGTGTGCTTCCCCCCCCCCCTCCAGTGTCCCCCTGTGTACTCTCCCCCTCCAGTGTCCCCCATTGTGCTCTCCCCCCCTGTATCTCCCTGTGCAGGTGTGGCTTGAGTGTGGGGACACAGGGGGCCCCATGATCTTCTATTGCCCGGGGGCCCCATGAGTTGTCCATCTGCCCCTAAGTTGAACCTTGCATGCAGAGCATTTCAGATCCCTGTACCCATTACCACTTTGCCATTTGGGACCCAGGGCACATGCTCAGTTTGCTTCCCCCTTCCCTAATGCTGGCCATGCATTACGGAAGCACTTGACCTGCAGTGTTTGGTGGTAGTTGGTGGCATACAATTGCCTTAAAGTGTATGATCCTATTTAATTATGAATGACATAAAAATCTATAGGATTCTCATTTTTAATTCCCTATGCTGTTAATGAAAAATGATAATGGAAGGACCAAAAGCAAATATTTATTAAATTGTAGCTTACAAATTCTTAGATGTGGTGGCTGCATTTGTTTTTCTTTTTTTAGGTTTTCTTTCCTTTATTTTCACCTGGTGATCCAGCCAGTAAGTATTTTGTTTTTCAACAGAACAAGTTGTCCTGCAGATGTAGTAGTTGGAGGGTTGAGACAAACCATTTAAGACTGACAGGGGTTCCTACAATGATCAGCGTTTACTCATTTATGTAAAACCTGTATCCCAAATAGAAAAAACTGTTGCTGTAACTGCTTACAAAGTGTGAGCTGGAGCTTGATTAATTTTGTTAGTGTATTTAAATATGTTAGTATATCTAACATTCCCCTCCCCCTAGACTGACAATGCTGATGTCAAAAGATGTCTCTGTGTTGCCCCTTCATTCAAGCATGCAGGCATCCTAATACAGGAGGTGAGTTACTAGCTGAATCATCAGATGAAAACAGATGGACAAACAGCCTACAAAAAGAAAACAAATGCAACCACTACATCTAATTATTGGAAAGCTGCAATATAATGGAAATGTGTATCAAATGCTTACTGTAATTTTCCTTTCCTAGCACCAATTCATGGCAGCATACTACCACGTGTACGCTGCCATGTTGGCGCCAGGAAAACTTCTTATCAAATACTTACCGAAATTTTCCTTTCCTGATAGACTCCATGGCAGTATACGTGTGGGTTAGCCCTGCTTCCATTACTACCCTATAGGATCCCTCTCACATAAACCTTTGCTCTGAGCCAGTGGCCGTGTTCTGTAACTAGCCTACTCCAGACATTGAGACTCCTGCTGCCATGGAGTCTATCAGGAAATGAAGATTACGGTAAGTATTTGATAGGAAATTTTCAGTTTTCCTGGCAAACTCCATGGCACCATACGTGTGGGAAATAACTCGCCGTAAACACCGGGGTGGGCAAAATGTAGAGCAAAGAAAGTTTAACACGTCAATCGACTTGTAAACCAAAATTAACAGAAGATATGGCAGCTGGTTCAACACAGTAATGGGACATAAATGTGTTGATAGAAGACCAGGAAGCCGCCCTGCAAATTACTTTGGGAGCTACATGACTCTAAGCTGCCCAAGATGTCGAAATGTGACGTCACTGCCTCCGGAGGAGCCAAGCCCTTCAATTTATAATCCCATTGCATAGCCTGAATGATCCATGCAGCAGTGGATCTGACGGAGGCCCGCGTTCCCTTGTTTTTCCCGTGGAAGAGGATAAAGAGATAATCTGATTGACGAAAGGGAGCCGTGGCTTCCAGATATTGTTTCAGCGTGTACCCTACATCACAGGGATGGACATCCAGGTTATCCGCTGATCTCAAGGTGGGGAGCACAATCTCTTGATTTTCACAGAAAATTGTGGTCACTTTAGGGTTCGACTCCAGCATGGGGATTAGCACTACTCTATCTGGAAAGTAAGTTAGAAAGGGCTCTTTTGAACCCAGGTTCCTGATTTTAGATACTCTTTTTGCTGATGTGACTGTACCAGAAAGGTGGTTTTGAGAGTAAGTTCTTTAATCGAGAGTGGTTTGCCGGGGTCTGATCCGAGCTGGGAGAAGAACTCCAGAATAAGAGGGAGATCCCACTTGGGGAACCCCAGCTTTCTCTGGGGTCTGAGTCTAATTGCCCCTGATTGTCTAATTGCCCCTTTGAAGAACTGGCGGGCAAGGGAGTGCTTGGCCCAAGATACTCCTGTGAATGCCGAGATGGCCGATACCTGTACCTGGAGGGATCAGACTGATAGGCTCAGGTCTAGGCCTGTTTGCAGGAAGCTTAGAATGTCCTGAACCGCAGGGGCACTACACAAGTTGGACCTGGAAGACATGTGATCTGATAATCTGGCCCATATACGCTCCTAGACCCTGTTGGTGCTCCTTCCAGTGTTCAGGAGGGTAGAGATGGCCTCTTCTGGGCAGCCTAGAACCTCATGCCTTCCCCTCTCAAGAACCAAGCCCTGAGGTGCAGGTGAGATAGACAGGGGTGCAGGGCCATGCACTGAGACAGTAGGTCTGGCCTGGGCAACAGGAGAACTGGGTCCCGATAGCTGAGGGATGTCAAGAGAGGAAACCATGGCCTGTTGGGCCAGAAAGGGATTATTGCTACCACTTCCACCCTCTCTTTTCTGAGTCTCTGTAGAAACTGAAGAATCACAGGCACCGGAGGAAAGGCATAGGCCCTGTGGAATCTCCATTGATCCGTGAGGGCATCCCGTAGGCCTGAGGGTCTTGGAACCTCGAGTAGTACTTTGCCAACTTATTGTTGCATGGTGAGGTGAAGAAGTCAAACTCTGGTATAACCTCCAGGGTCGAGAGCCACTTGAACACCTCTTTGTGGAGACTTGTTGTTGTAAACCCAGACTCTAGAAAGGAAATCTGCCTGAACATTCTGGATCCCAGGTATGTAGACTGCTGAAATGTTGGACAAGTTATTCTGAGCCCAGCTCATAATTGGCTCTACCTCCCATAGCAGGGACCAGCTCCGGGTTACACCCTGTCTTCTTATGTAGGCCACCGCGGTTGTGTTGTCCAACCTAAGCATCACAGAAGATTTCATTGTTAGATGACGAAAGGCTAGTAGCGCCTGAAACACAGCCCGGAGTTCCAGAATGTTGGACACTATCCCACAAGAAAGGAAGTTCCACCTGCCCTGTGCCACTTCCGCCAGGCAATGAGCGCCCCAGCCCTTGTTGCTGTCGTCTGATGTTATGGTGACCCATGTGATGGCAACAATCGAGTGGCAATTGTAAAGATTTTCCCATTGTAGCCCCCAAAGAAGGGGCACCTTCATAGTCGGAGTAAGGTAAATGCACTGGGGTTCTTGCTGTCTGACCTCCATTGTTGGAGAAACCCTTTCTAAAAAGGACGCATCCGCCATTGTGCCAACTTCACCATGGGAATTGTGGCTGCCATGGTGCTGATGACCTACAGACACTGGAGGGTAGGGAGATGGGACCAAGAGAGCGCCAGGCAATTTCTGTCTCGGACCATGGAAACCTTCTCTTCGGGAAGAGAGATGGTGCCCCTTACTGTGTCGAAGTGGGCTCCGAGAAATACAAGGGACTGCGAGGGCTCTAGGTGACTCTTCTCTAGATTCAGGATCCACCCGAAATCTTGAAGAGTGGAGATGACCAGGCCTCTGTGTTCTATAAGTTGACTTCTGTCTTGTGCCAGAAGGAGGAGGTGATGAAGACGAATCCCCTTGACTCACAGCAGAGCCACGACAGCCAACAAGGCTTTGAAGAAGATTTTGTTAGTCCAAATGGTAGACAAGTGAACTGTAAGTGCAGCTGGCCTTCGGCAAACTGGAGAAAATGGCTGAATATCCGCTGCTACCGGGACGTGGAAGTAAGCGTCTTTTAGATCGATAGATACTAACCAGTCTCCTGGTTGGACTGACTGCTGGATCATGTGTAGAGATACCATTTTGAATTTCTCTTTCTTGATGAAGCTGTTGAGATGGGTCAAATCTATGACCGGTCTCCATGTGCCGTTCTTCTTCTGTACCATGAACAGAGAAGAATACATGCCCTGGCCTTGCTCATTGTCCGGAACAGGAATAGCCGCCCCTTGCTCCAACAAAGAGTTTACATAGGCTAATAGGGTCTGCCTTTTTTCTTCTGATGGCGGAAGAGATGTAGGGATGAATCTGAGCCTGTGGGGACTGCTGAAGACCCAGGCATGGCCTGAGGAGACAGTTCTGACGGTCAAAAAGTCCTGGGTTGAGGCAGCCCAGACACTCTGAAAGTGGAGAAGGTGAGCCCCCACCTGGCTTGACTGCGCGGGCCCAATCTCAAAAAGAGTTCATGGGTTCCCAGTTGCCGGTGGAATTGCCTTTAGTGGATTTCTTGAAAGAAAGAGATTTTCAGGACCTCACAAATTCCCGGCCAGGCTTGTAACTGCGCACCTCTCTGGCCCGTTCTGTATTTTGTTTCCGCTGGAAAGGCCCGTCTCTGGCTCTGTAAGCGTTGGTCCTAAAGGAGAGGAGTCCCGACTTGCCACCTGTGGCCCAGGGTATGGCGCTATCCACTTTGTTGCCAAAGAGGGAAGCACCCTCGAAGGGAATTTGACAACAAACTTACTTAGAAGCTGGGTCAGCCAGCCATGGCTGGACCCATAAGGCACGTTTGGCGGTGACCACCGACAGCATAACCCGAGCCACCAGGTAGATAACGTCAATGGAAGCCTCCTCCAGAAAGGCAGATGCCAGTTTGAGTTCCTGGATAGGTGAGCTCCTAGCTACTCTACTGGAGATGCCTCTGAGAGTTGAAATTATCCATCCAGAATTCCATGGCTTTAGATATTGCGGCTAAGGCTAGTGCCGTTTGCAGGCCATGCCTACCGTCAGGTAAATCCGTTTAAGATCGGAGTTGATCTGTCCCCCTCCAGGGGATCTTTGAAAGTGACCGTGTCTTCCAGAGGAAGGGTCACATATCTGACCAGCCTCATTAAGGCTGCATCCACCAAGGGTGCCGACTCCAGGTGCTTAACTTCTTCCTCCTTGAAGGGATAAAGTTTTAGTTTTTTAGGAAGCATAGAGCTCTTCCTCTCCACCTTGCTCCTCTCGTCAGAGATGACATCGCCTAATTCAGTAAGAAAGGGGAAATTTTGACACTACTTATTAGGTTGCTTAAAGAATTTCCTCTGTTTCGGATGGGAAACCACTGGTTCTTCCCAAATCAGGGCTTTTCTTACTGCTTTCACCAGGGAGGGAACCAAGGCATACTCGAAGCCCATTCCAGGGTCTTCTACGTCCGACTCGCTGTCTGAGGGGGCATCAGATGGGTGGCTTGGCTGGGAAGGTTCTTATATGATGTGGATTTGCCCCTCTCCCGTTGGTGAGCATAGTGGCTCCGGCGGGGTTTTGTGGGACTGACGGCCCTCCCTTTCCACCAGGGATTCTCTCATGACCCGTTTAACTAGGGATTCCACATGCTGGTCTGCACCTTCCCTCTTATCCGCTGCCTTAGTATAACAGTATCCGCTGCCCTACATCCCCAGCAAGAATTCTCAGTCCACCTGCTGGGGCGGGATCAGGGGGGTGAGCCAGATCTCTACTGTGGTGCCTCGAACTAGAGGGTGATCCGTGGTGCCTGGACCTGGAGGAAGAGTGCCAGCGGGAACTGCGCTGTGGATCTGTCAGAAACCATGAATCAGACCGAGACAGAAGTACAGTTAATCACACTTGTTTAATAATAATAAAAAGGTAAACAGAGTAAGCATAGTCAATATGTAGCCAGAGTTCAGTAACCAGATCAGGTAATCAGCCAATGCCAATGTCAGAGAGCCAGAGATCAACGTAGTAGTACAACAAGCAGGACAGGAGCCAGAAGGGACGTCAGCCGAGCAAGTCTTCAACAGGAACGCAGGAGAAAGTCTCTGAGATGTGACCAAAGGTGAAGGCAGAGATGAAGTGAGCTGGATGGCTTTAAGTAGCCAGGACTGACAAGCAGATCATCAACAGCTGAGTCAGTCTGGAGAGAAAGGAGCTGGCAATTAGCCGACAGCTGAGCGGCCAGCTCAGAGAAGGAAGGGCTGAGCCCAGCCCTGACAGTACCCCCTCCTCAATGACCCCTCCCCCTCGGAGGACCACCGGGCTTGAGGGGAAAACGTCTATAGAAATCACGGAGGAGGACATGGGCATGTACGTCCGAGGAAGAGACCCAAGAGCGTTCCTCCGGACCATACCCCTTCCAATGCACCAGGTACTGTATGCGCCCACGGAAGCTGAATTCAAGGCACTATTGTGAGCAAACTCCGCCTACGGTAAGTGGTCTGACCAGTTGTTATGATGGTCAGAAATATAGCAATGTAGGAATTGCTCCAAGAACTGATTGGCTCGTTCTGCGGCCCCATTAGACTGCGAGTGATACGCAGAGGAGAAAGCGAGCTGAATACCCAACTGTGCACAAAAGGCTCACCAGAACCGGGACACAAACTGACTACCCTTGTCTGAGACAATCACCTTGGGTAGCCCATGTAAGCGGAAGATCTCCCGAGCAAAAATAGAAGCCAGTTTCTTAGAAGTAGGCAATTTCTTGAGTTGAATACAATGCAACATTTTGGAGAAGCGATCAACCACCATAAGGATAACTGTGTCGCCCTGGGAGTTGGGTAACTCCACAATGAAATCCATAGACAGGTGGGTCCAGGGCCTCTCTCCATTTGGTATGGAATGTAGGAGGCCCACTGGAAGGTGTCGTGGAGTCTTACTCTGAGCACACACGGACCAGGCAGCTATGAAGGCGGTTACATCAGCATGTAGACTAGGCCACCAGAATTGTTGGGAAATGGCCCAAAAGAGTTGATTCTTCTCAGGGTGGCCAGCAGCCTTGGGAGAATGGTAAGTCTGGAGCACGGCAGTACGGAGACTCTCGGGAACAAAGCAGTGGTCACAAGGTTTCTCAGGAGGAGCATTGACCTGAGCGGCAAGAAATTTGTCACCCAAAGGAGAAGTAAGACTGGTGGGCACCATAGCCAGAATACGATCAGGAGGAATCACAGGTACCAGAACCGACTCCATCTTGGAAGTGGAGGAAAATTGTCGTGACAAGGCGTCAGCCCTTACATTCTTAGTACCGGTTAAGAATGAGACAATGTAATTAAAACTCGACAAGAAAAGAGCCCATCGCGCCCTTCTGGGAGAGAGGCGCTTAGCCTCAGACAAGTATGTGAGATTCTTATGGTCAGTAAGAATAAGAACCGGCACAGTGGTACCTTCAAGGAGATGTCTCAATTCTTTCAGGACTAAAATGATCGCCAACAGCTCTCTGTCACCAATCTCGTTATTGCACTCTGCCAGTGACGATTTCTTGGAAAAGTAGCCACACGGATGCATAGCGCACTCAGAGTTAGGACGTTGAGACAGAAAGGCGCCAACTCCAGTCTCAGAAGCATCAACTTCTAGGATAAAAGGCAACATAGGATCAGGGTGTGCCAAAACAGGAGCAGAAACAAAGGCAGCCTTGAGACTCTCAAAGGCCTTAATGGACTCCGGAGACCAACTCTGTGGTTTGCTGTCTTTCCTGGTCATATCAGTCAGGGGCTTGACCAGAGACGAGAAGTTACGAACAAACTTCCGATAATAGTTGGCAAAGCCAAGAAAAAGCTGCAGAGCACGTAAACCCACGGGTCGAGGCCACTGTAGGCCTCGACCCTTCCTGAAAACCGTTGCTCCCTTGAGGCGGTCAAATAACTCCGTAATCAACGAAGTGGGATAGGCATTCCTAATCGTGAAACGATTGAGACCCCCATAATCGATACAAGGTCTCAGTTCACCACTTTTCTTTTTCACAAAAAAGAAACCAGCACCAGCAGGAGACGAGGATTTGCGGATGAAACCTCGAGAAAGTGCGTCTGCAACATACTCCTCCATTGCCTTATCCTCCAAGACCAACAAAGGGTAAACCGGGCCATGAGGGGGTATGGCACCAGGTTGAAGGTCGATTGCGCAATCATACGACCGGTGTGGAGGCAAAGTACTGGCTTGAACTTTGTCAAAGACATCGCTAAAATCGCGGTACTCCTCCGGCAGGGAGGAGAGTGAAGAGGTGCACAGGACCTTGGCTACCTTCTGGAAGCATCTCTCGCTGCACTGTGGCGACCAGGACAGAACCTCAGCACGGAGCCAATCAAACGAGGGGTTGTGCCTCTGTAACTAAGGATAACTAATAACCAGTGGAAACTTAGGTGAGGAAATAACTTAGAATTGGATTATGTCAGGGGCATGTCAGCAGTCGTCGGGTGAATCTGCGTGCACGTAGGTCCTCAAGGATCATTTCCAAGCATATTCAGCCAAAATCCCCACCAGGGGGCGCCGGAGCGCTCCCGCGAATGCCCGTACGCGCGTTCTCGCGTTCGCGGGTGCGCGCGCGCGCCCGTTTGCGCTAGCGCCGTTTGGCGCCAAGGGGCCTTTAAAAGGGTGACAGGTGCTCATGTTAGCTGCTGTTCGTCTGCAGCTCTGCACCTGAAAGTTCCTGTATCTGCCTGCTTGTTGTTTGATATTGACCCGGCTACGTCTGACCATTCTCCAGTCTCCTATCCGACCCGGCTTGTCTGACCTTGTTTCTTCTGCTACCCGTTGCTGAACTCCTGCCTGTCTGACTACTCTTGGATCATCCCTCCTGTTGATATCCTGCCTGATCTCCTGCCAAATACGGACTGTCTGACCTTGCTTGCCTGTGTCCTGTCACGCTGCTCCAGCCTGCCTGTTTGCATCCAGCTGCTGTCTACGCATCCGGCTACCAGCCTACCTACCGGCCTGCACCAGTTACCTGCATCCACAGCTCAGCCATCCCTGAGGGACTTCATTCCAGTTCCGGTGTCTGCTTCTGCTGGAACCCGCATCAGGCCCTCCTACCCACTGTGCTCAGGAGACCACTGTTCCCACTTCCAGCGGCTCCTGAACCAGCGCTTAAGAGAGGTCTCCTTCTACCAGTCAGGCTCAACTACCAGGTACATTACAGTACGAACAGCCATGACTGAGCCTGCAGGAGAGACCTCTCCCATTCAGGAGATCTGTACACACTTGGCGGCCCTCACCCAAGCAGTAAAGACTCTACAAGACAGTTATAACAGACTGGAAGGGCAAGTGTTAAACCTCAGTGGTTCCGGTGGTGTGGCCGCTGCACCCGCAGCTGCTCCAGTACAGGCTGCTGCACCACCCTCAGTGGTCATGCTCCCACCAGAACCAAGAGTACCTGTTCCTGACAAGTTTTCCGGTGACCGAACTAAGTTTGTGGCCTTCCGCAGCGCTTGTCAACTTTACTTTGGACTACAGCCACGGACTTTTTCTTTGGAAGCCACCAAAGTGGGGTTTGTTGTATCCCTCCTGCAGGGGGAACCCCAGACCTGGGCCCATCGCTTGATTGAATCCAACGCCATACAGGTTCAGACCCTACCTGCCTTTTTTGAAGCCATGGCCCAGCTTTATGAGGATCCTCAGCGGGCTGCCACCGCTGAGGCAGCTTTGATCGCGCTCCAGCAAGGCCGTAGACCGGCCGAGGACTATGTCATGGACTTTCGACGCTGGAGCGCGGATACTCAATGGAATAATGCAGCCCTACGCCACCAGTTCCGCATGGGGTTATTTGAGGGTCTTAAGGATGAGCTTGCCCGAGTAGGAATGCCTGACACCTTAGAAGAGCTCATTGCCATCACTATCCAGATTGACCGACGCCTTCGTGAGCGCCGGTCTGAACGATCTGCCCAACAAATTCGGCCTATGTGGATGACTGCCAGAGCCCCGCTGCCTGCCTCTCGGTATCTACCTTCTGCCGGGCCAAGTCCAGTCAACCAGGCAACTGATGCCCCTGAACCCATGCAACTTGGACTTATGCGTACCACTCTGACCCCTGAAGAACGGGCACGCAGGCGCCAACTGAACCTTTGCCTCTATTGTGGCGGAACGGGCCACTACGTGAACAACTGCCCAGTGAAGATCCGTAAGTGTTTTTCTTCAGCTCCAACCAGTTTGTCTGCTTTAACAGCCAATGCCACTCAACTTGTTCTCCCTCTCTCATTACAGCTCCAGGGAAGAACAATTCTAGTCAACGCCATTGTTGATTCCGGGGCATGTAGCTGTTTTGTTGACTCCACCTTTGCCACACAGCAAAAACTTCCTCTAAAAGACAAGACACATAGACTCTCAATTTTTCTGGCCGATGGGTCCCGTATAAAGTCCGGGCAGGTCTCTCAAGAAACCCTTCCACTATCTGCTATCTGTTCATCCCAGCACCGAGAGATCTTAATCTTGGACGTCATCTCATCACCTCTTTTCCCAATCATTTTGGGTATGCCCTGGCTTCAAGCCCACAATCCTCTTGTTAATTGGGCCACGGGCGAGATCAAGTTTCAGTCACCCTATTGTCAAAGACATTGCCTACCTGAACCTGTTAATCCTGCTACTACCCTACTATGTATGGACACTGACCCAGATCTGCTTCAAAACGTACCAGAGGTCTATCAGGACTTTGCAGATGTATTCAGCAAGAAGGGAGCAGATTCTCTGCCACCCCATCGCCCCTATGACTGTCCAATTGAATTGCTTCCTGGAGCTGAGATCCCTTTTGGGCGCATCTTTCCGCTGTCCGAAAAGGAACAAGAGGCGCTTAAGGTTTACATCGATGAAAATCTAGAGAAAGGCTTCATTCGACAGTCCACTTCACCAGCAGGAGCGGGAATATTTTTTGTCTCTAAGAAAGATCATACGCTCCGCCCTTGCGTGGATTATCGGGAATTAAACAAGGTTACGGTCAAGAACCGTTATCCGTTGCCCCTAATACCAGAACTGTTTCAAAAATTACGGACCGCCATTATCTTCACCAAATTAGACCTGAGAGGGGCCTATAACCTGGTCCGCATTCGGGCCGGGGATGAATGGAAGACGGCTTTCCGGACCCGTTTCGGGCACTACGAATATTTGGTCATGCCCTTCGGCCTTTGCAATGCTCCTGCCACATTTCAGCATCTGGTCAACGATGTGTTTAAAGACTTCCTGGACATCTTCTTAATTGTTTACCTGGACGATATCCTTATCTTCTCCAGTTCACTTGAGCAACACAGGGAACATGTCCGTAAAGTCCTAGCACGACTCCGCTTGCACAGATTGTACGCCAAAGCGGAGAAGTGCGAATTTGAACAAAAAGAGATTCAGTTTCTGGGGTTGGTCATCTCCCCAACCGGTATTAAAATGGATCCCCAGAAAGTGTCTGCTGTGTTAGAATGGCCAGCACCCATGGACAAGAAAGGCGTACAACGCTTTGTTGGCTTTGCGAACTTTTACAGGAAGTTTATCAGGGGGTTCTCTGCCATCATCTCCCCCATTACACAGCTAACCAAGCAGAATCTTCGTTTCCACTGGAACCAGGAGGCCCAGGAGGCCTTTGAAGAATTAAAAAGGCGTTTCACGTCAGCTCCGATTCTTAGCCATCCAGACCCATCTTTGCCTTTTATTCTAGAGGTTGATGCCTCCGAAGTAGCTGTGGGTGCTATTATTTCCCAACGTCAGGGCAACAAAGATCTGATGCATCCTGTTGGGTACTTCTCTAGAAAACTTTCGCCAGCTGAGCGGAACTACGATGTGGGGGATCGGGAGTTACTTGCCATCAAGACTGCCTTGGAAGAATGGAGATACTTGCTTGAAGGTGCAGTCCATCCAGTACTGATTTATACAGATCACAAAAATCTGGAGTATCTAAGATCTGCTAAAAGACTGAAACCCAGACAGGCCCGTTGGGCCCTATTTTTCACACGATTTTGCTTCCACATCACCTACCGGCCGGGATCCAAGAATACAAAACCAGACGCATTATCACGCATGTTTGATAATCCTAAGGACTCTTCCGTCCCTGACACTATTTTGCCGGCAAACAGTTTTCTTCTCCTTCAGACAGATTTGCTATCCATGATTAGAGAAGCATCCCCAGAACCTTCAAGTCTTCAGGAGCCTTCCTTAACACCTCGAGATGGACTATTATGGAGGGGAAGTCAAATCTTCGTGCCAGAGAACGTTAGAGTCAAGGTGCTGACGCTTTTGCATGACCACCCACTTGCAGGACATTTTGGGGTCCGTAAGACCCTTGAGCTGGTGCAGCGCACCTTTTGGTGGCCTAACTTAAAGGAATTTTGCAAGAAATATGTCAACTCCTGCTCTGTCTGCATCCAGAACAAAACCCCCAGGAACAGAGCGTGGGGTCTACTAAGACCATTGCCTATACCAGATAGGCCCTGGAGAATGATAGCAATGGACTTTATAGTCGAACTGCCACATTCGGAGGGGTGTTCGGCGATCTTTGTGGTCGTCGACCGGCTATCCAAAATGGCCCACTTTGTGCCCCTAAAAGGAACACCTTCTGCTGTAGAGACAGCTCGTGTGTTCATTAAAGAAATCGTTAGGTTACACGGGATTCCCGCAACTATAGTGTCTGATAGGGGGGTGCAGTTTACCTCACGTTTCTGGAGAGCCCTTTGTGAAAACTTGAAGATTGAACTAGCCCTGTCCTCAGCATACCACCCCCAAACTAATGGGAAAACTGAAAGGACAAATCAAACTCTGGAGCAATACATTAGGTGTTTTACATCTTTTGTGCAAGATGATTGGGTATCCTTGCTGCCACTTGCAGAATTTGCGTACAATAACGCCAGTCACTCTGCCACCGGTCAATCTCCTTTCTTTGCCAATTATGGGTTTCATGCATCTTTTTTACCAGATTGTCTTTCAGAATCTTCAGTTCCAGCGGTCCAGGACACAGTGCAGTTTTTCAGTCGTAATAATCGGATCTTGCAGGAGGCGGTATCCAAAGCGCAAGCGGATAATAAGAGGTTCTTTGATGAGAAAAGAAGGGGAGATCTAAACCTCCAACCTGGCGACAAGGTATGGCTGTCCACTAATAATATCAGATTGTCATGTCCTTCCAAGAAACTTGCCCCAAAATTTATTGGACCTTTCCCTGTGAAAAGGAAAATTAACGAAGTATCGTATGAATTATGCTTACCTGATTCACTTAAGATACATCCTGTATTTCACGTATCACTCTTAAAGCCTGCTGTAGATGATCCTTTTCCTGATAGGGGCACCAGGGTCCCTGAACCAGTTCTGGTGGACGGCAATGAAGAATATGAAGTGGAATCCATCCTTGACTGCAGAAAGAGGTCTGGGCAAGTACAGTTTTTAATTAAGTGGAAAGGGTATGGTCCGGAGAACAACTCATGGGAACCTGACTGTAATATTCATGCCAAACGTTTAATTCATGCATACTTCTCTACCCATCCTGAAAAAAAGGCGCATCTGGGCATCCGGAGGCTGCCCGTTGGGGGGGGGCAATGTCAGGGGCATGTCAGCAGTCGTCGGGTGAATCTGCGTGCACGTAGGTCCTCAAGGATCATTTCCAAGCATATTCAGCCAAAATCCCCACCAGGGGGCGCCGGAGCGCTCCCGCGAATGCCCGTACGCGCGTTCTCGCGTTCGCGAGTGCGCGCGCGCGCCCGTTCGCGCTAGCGCCGTTTGGCGCCAAGGGGCCTTTAAAAGGGTGACAGGTGCTCATGTTAGCTGCTGTTCGTCTGCAGCTCTGCACCTGAAAGTTCCTGTATCTGCCTGCTTGTTGTTTGATATTGACCCGGCTACGTCTGACCATTCTCCAGTCTCCTATCCGACCCGGCTTGTCTGACCTTGTTTCTTCTGCTACCCGTTGCTGAACTCCTGCCTGTCTGACTACTCTTGGATCATCCCTCCTGTTGATATCCTGCCTGATCTCCTGCCAAATACGGACTGTCTGACCTTGCTTGCCTGTGTCCTGTCACGCTGCTCCAGCCTGCCTGTTTGCATCCAGCTGCTGTCTACGCATCCGGCTACCAGCCTACCTACCGGCCTGCACCAGTTACCTGCATCCACAGCTCAGCCATCCCTGAGGGACTTCATTCCAGTTCCGGTGTCTGCTTCTGCTGGAACCCGCATCAGGCCCTCCTACCCACTGTGCTCAGGAGACCACTGTTCCCACTTCCAGCGGCTCCTGAACCAGCGCTTAAGAGAGGTCTCCTTCTACCAGTCAGGCTCAACTACCAGGTA
The DNA here is from genome assembly GCA_037952925.1 of Lithobates clamitans. NCBI lineage: Eukaryota > Metazoa > Chordata > Amphibia > Anura > Ranidae > Lithobates > Lithobates clamitans. The sequence goes on from JBBGZY010000255.1 coordinate 871,739, forward strand.
CATTACAGATTATCTCATGCTGAAGGGCCCCTACGGCAATGGACAACGGAACAGTCTCGTCACATGGGCAGGCTGTAAAGGTCTCCCGTCAAGAGCCTCAATGGCAAGTGGAGTGTCACGCAGCTGCAGCGGAATCGAGTGCTTCGATACAAAGGCAGCATCAATGAACAGGCCTGCAGCCCCAGAGTCAATTAGAGCCATCTCGGCGGATGACTCAGCCCAAGACAGGGTAACCAAAACCAGGGCCTTATCTTTCTGGGAAACTGAAGACGAAACAACGCCACCTAAGGTCTGTCCGTGAAAGGACCTCAAGGTTCGGGCGTTCCCTGGACGGGTAGGACAAGACTTCAAAAACTGACCATCCTGGCTACAATAAAGGCACAATCTCTCCCTCCTTCTAAGGGCTCTCTCATCTGCAGAGAGACGCGTGAAGCCCAAGTGCATGGGTTCATCTTTATAGACCGACTCGGTACCAGGAGGCATGAGAGGTGAGGGAGGCAAGGGTGGGACTGCAAAGCTCGGAGACAAATGTACAGGAGGCTTCCGCCAGCGCTCCTTAAAAGGGAGTCTTTCTCTGAGCCTGGAGTCAATGAGGATGGCAAATGTGATCAACCTCTCCAGCTCAGTGGATACATTTTGGGCTGCTATCTCATCCTTGATGTTATCCGAGAGACCATGAGAGAAGGCAGCCACGAGGGCCTCATTGTTCCAAGCAACCTCTGCTGTCAGAGTACGGAATTCAATGGTGTAATCGGCAACAGTTCTCATACTCTGTTTGATGGACATGAGGCTGTTGGCAGCAGAAGCGGAGCGTGCGGGAACATCAAAAACCCTTTTTTAGGAAGTCTTTGAGATGTGACCAAAGGTGAAGGCAGAGATGAAGTGAGCTGGACGGCTTTAAGTAGCCAGGACTGACGAGCAGATCATCAACAGCTGGGTCACTGTGGAGAGAAAGGAGCTGGCAATTAGCCGACAGTTGAGCGGCCAGCTCAGAGAAGGAAGGGCTGAGCCCAGCCCTGACAGGATCAGACCTGGAAGGGCTGTTGAGAGAGTGAGAAAAAGACAGAGAAAAGAGACAACAATATCAAAAAAAAAATAGGTGCCACTTCCCCCCTTAGCAGGTAATACCAGGGGGGGAACCCACCAGTGTGTACCTGTTGTGAGAAGGCTGGCCACCAGGGGGGCAGTGAGGCACCCATGATCCACAGAGAAGCAGGAGATTGTAGGGAAAACAAAAGTCAGTGTCCGCGAAAGGGCTCCCCTACACCCCCACAAGCATGTACCCATCTTGGGGACCTGAACTGACATCCTGGGGAAGTTGCCACATGCACCCGCAAGCATTCCAGAGTCTTGCAGGCTCCCCACGAGTTTTAAATGTGGTGCCCCATGATGTCACCGCCAGATGCTTGTGCGCATGCGCAAAACCATACCTTGCCCTCACTCCGTGGCCGCGCAAGTGCAGAACAAATGCAGAAACAACCGGGAAGAGATTGGCGCTGGAGCGCAGGAGAAACCAGCCTCAATATACGAGGGGGGGCGGGGACAATAGCACCAGGGAAGAGAGAGAAAAAAAAAAGGAAATAAGCAGAAGGTACAGACACAAGCATAAACATAAACTGCTGCCATATTTTAGTGTACAAATTGCTCACAACTCCTTCCCATGATCGTGCCAGGCCAGGGAGACATACACATGCCAGACTTGTAGCAGATAAGGCCACCTGCTAACAGCTAGGCTATCTGGCCGGTGCACACTTGCCTGCCAACGGCCAGTGCTACTCTGCTTATACACTCCATACCCCGCTAACAGCTAGGGCTTATCGGAGAAAAGCGACTCCTCTGGTCGTTTGGCCAGTTTGATCGTAGGAGGAGATGTTTTCAGGTAGAAGAACCATCAACCCGGTCCTTCAGGGGATGACAAAAAAAGAACACGGCCGCTGGCTCGGAGCAAAGATTTATAGGAGAGGGGTCCTATAGGGTAGTAATGGAGGCGGGGCTAACCCACACGTATGCTACCATGGAGTCTATGGAGTCAGGAAAATACATTTTTGGTTTTGGGTTTAATACGGCTTTATTAAAGCGAACCTCATGTCATGTGGTTTTGCACATTACCATTCATTGCCAGGGGCAAACCGGAAGTTGGACTGCCCTTAAAGCAGAACTACACTGCATCTGAGCACCACAAACTAAAACGCTATTTAAAGCAGAACTTCCCTCTCCCAATCAACATTTATTATATTTAATCCTCATGCTGCTATAATTAGTAAATTTGTTTTTTTCAGCTAAGCACACCCTCCTGCATGCATGCTTGAGCTAAGAGCAGATGGATTACAGTAAGTAAATGCTACATGAACCACCTGCCCTTACTCAAGATTGCCACGGCCAGAAATGCTAGGGGAGGTTTTTCAAAGTGATTTCTCAACAAAATAAAGCACGGAGACATGGATGGATGAATGGATGGGGGAGTTTGATTTCAATATTAAAAATGAATTAAAAAGCGTGTTTGGTTTGTGGTGCTCAGATGCAGTGAAGATACACTTTAGTTTATTTTTAGTATTCAGAGCAAATGCCCCCATTCATCCATGTCTCCATGTTTGGGTGTCAGTGGGTGCCTTCAGACTGTAACCCTATAAGAGGTACTCTTGATTAACCACATCAATACTGGGCACTTTCGCCCTCTTCCTTCCCAGGCCAATTTTCAGCATTCATCGCTCTCGCATTTATAATAACAATTGCGCGGTCATGCTACGCTGTACCCAAATGAAATTTCTATCATTTTGTTTGCACAAATAGAGCTTTCTTCTGGTGGTATTTATTTATTATTATTTTTTATTTTTTGCGATATAAGTGAAAAAAGAGCGGAAAAAAAACAATATTTTCTTTATTCTAATTTAAAAGAAATCCAATAAAATCGAATTTTGTCATACATTTAAGCCAAAATGTATTCTGCTACATGTCTTTGGTAAAAAAAATCCCGTTAAGTGTATAATAATTGGTTCATGTGATCATGGACAGATGTACGCAAATGATCATGTACAGATGTGTGCAGATAATCATTGGGACATGTGATTTTACTGGGACATATGTAGGGGACAGGTGTTTTTACTATGTGGGGACATGTGTTTTGGGGACATGTGTTTTGGGGACATTGTGTTTTACACTGTGTGTTACTATGCTGGTGATCAGTGTGTAAAAAGCTGTAAAAAACAGCTCATATACACTGATCACCAGCCTGCTGCAGCAATTCGCTCTCCTCTCCTCACTGACAACTAATGTGTGAGGAGAGCCGATCGGCTAGCAACCAGCTCTCTGTTTATATCACATGACGGCTGTGATTGGACACGGCCTTCATGTGATCAGGAGGGCCAGTCACAGAGCCCCCCTGCTGATCTGAGATGCGGCGTGTCCGGGTGACACAAGCGCATCTGGATCGCGCCGCTGCGCGGGATCCTCCTCCTCCTGAGGGACGTTCCTGAACGTCCACTCAGAAGGAGAGAGCGCCCACCTGGCCGTACATATGCAGTGGCCGGGTGGGAAGTAGTTAAAGCAAGAATTGGCTTTGCTGTCAAAAATTGCAATGATATGCACCTGTCAAACAGGTGTGGAAAAATTGGTCTTTGGGTGTTGGTGGTGCCTTCACACCGTAACTCTACAAGAGGTACTATTGATGAAAGCAAGAATTGGCCTTGCTGTCAAAAATTGTAATGATATGCACCTGTCAAACAGGTGCGGAAAAATTGGTCTTTGGGTGTTAATTGTGCCCATGAAACCTACACCAAAAACATTCTTCCAGTTGAAATCAACACCCACAACGCTAGGCAGCCTAGAAGTCCTGCAGAGATTCCACATCCCAAAAACACTTAATCAGCCACATCGGCATCATGACTGATTAATTTTGATGGGATGTGGAAGCTGACAGCCTTGGGTGGTGAGGAAAAATTTTGAAATGCATCACTTAGGCGGCCGCTTTCTCCACAGCTCCTCTCTTGACCAACAGAAGCCTAAAAACTATGTTTTACATGACACTGTAACCTACCAGAGTCGGGAAAAGCGTTAGATAAACTCCTCTTTAAGGTCTCCTCAAGAAATTTCATCTTCTGCATTCTCTGTGGGGACAGGATGAGTTCTGAGACTTTCCCTTTGTAACGGTGGGCAAGGAGGGTTGCCAACCAATAGCTATCCTTCTCCTTTATGCCATGTATTCATGGGGCCTTTCGCAGTCTTTGAAGCATGAAGGAGCCCATGCACTGCAAATTTGCAGAGGCATGAGAAGCAGACTCCTCAGGGTCACTCAGGATTACAGTATCTGGAACTGACTCCTGTACTACTCCCAAGGGTTCTGGGGATTGAAAAACATCTCTTACTGTTTGACATATGTCTTCCTTTGCTTCAGTGCCTCCAAAATTGCCAGAATCCTCCTCCTTCCTCTCCTCTTGTGTGTTCTGTGGTGTAGGATCAATGGTGTCTGCATAAAGTGAGCCTTGAGAGGAAAGGAAGTCCTCCTCTTCCCCCAGCTGCTCTGCCTCGAGTGCCCTGTCCATAATGCCATACAGAGTCTGCTCCAGCAGGAACAGAACAGGGATTGTGTCACTGATACATGCATTGTCATGGCTCATCATCCTTGTGGCCTCCTCAAATGGTGACAGTACAGTGCATTCATCCTTTATGAGCAGCCATTAGCGTGGGGGAAAAAAAGCCAAGCCGGCCTGAGCCTGTCGTTGTGCCATACTCACACAGGTACTCGTTGATGGCCCTCTGCTGCATGTGCAGACACTGCAGCATTGCGAACGTCGAGTTTCACCTGGTGGGCATGTCACAAAGGAGTTAGTTTATGGGCAGGTGGAATTCCCGCTGAATTTCAGCCAACCGAGCACTGGCTGTGTATGACCGCCTGAAATGGCTACAGACTCTTCTGGCCTGCTTTAGCAGATCTTCCAACCCTGGGTCCTTATTTAGTAAACGCTGCACCACCAAATTGAGGACATGTGCCAGGCATGGCACATGTGTCAACTTTCCACGTCTCAGGGCGGATAGGTGGTCTGTGCCATTATTGCACACCACCATTCCTGGCTCCAGCTGGCGTGGCCTGAACCACCTCTGGGCCTGCCCCTGCAGATCTGCAAGAATCTCTGCTCCGGTGTGGTTCCTGACCCCTAGATACACCAGCAGAAGTATTGCATGGCACCCTTTAGCCCGACAAATTGAATAACCCCTTGAACGCTTAGGGGGTACTTGTGGTTCATAGGAAAATTCAGCAGAGGAGGGCATGAAGGAGGAGGAGGGGGTAGAGCTGACAAATCTCGCATCATCACCATTGACTGTATGGAGATGTGGGGGCAAAAAAAGCTGCAGCACTTAGCCCTGTCCTGCATCCTTCCGAGTTGCGAGCAGAGTTACCCAGTGTACTTTGAACTAAATATATCTTCCCTGACCATGCTTGCTGGACCACTATCAGCAGCAACATGGACTTTGTGGCTGACTGCCTTACCCAACGATGCCACAACATTGCCTTCCTTGTGATATTACAGAGCTGGAATGGCCTTGCGTGAAAAGAAATAGTGACTGGGATCCCACCAAAGTATAGAACACTAGACATGATTTAACAAGAAATATTTTTGAAGTTTGGGAAATAATTCACAGGCAAGAAAGATGGGAATATAATTCACCACTAATAGAATTATCAGAGACAATTTTTTTCTTACGGGGTAAAAGCGCACTTTTTGGAAGTTGGATCGGCACACAATTAAAAGATATAGTGAATAAAGGGAAAAATAGGTCTATGCAGGAAATAAGGCATAAAAGTGAAGCTATAAAGATAAATGAGTGGAGGTTCTCCCAGCTAAAACACTTTGTGACCTCTTTACAACAACCAATTAGATCAGAGGGAATCCAATTGAAAAACTATGTAACTCACAGCTAGCAATAAAACATGGAATATCCCAGATCTATAGAATACTCACGGAGATGGTGGAGTTGGGAGCGTCTCCGTTCATTGTAAAACGGGAGGAGGAATTGGGTATACGACTGGAAGAACAAGTGACCAAAGTCCTGCGTGCAGTATACATGATTACATTACTGACATAAATACAAAAGAATCAAACTATAAATGTCTAGCGAGACGGTATATAACTCCCATGATGGCTCAAAAATACCAGCAAAGTAAATCTTCTCTATGTTGGAGAGGCTGTGACCAGAAAAGTACTATGACCCATATTTGGTGGGAATGTACAAAAATAAAGGAATACTGGCAGGATATACAATGTTACATAAGGGAAATTACAGGAGTGGAAATCCCAAATGACCCATGGGTGTGCTTATTCCAATAAATATAAATATTACAAAAAAACATATAAGAGAACCCTGACCCCATATCTATTGAATGCAGCAAAAGGGATAATACCAAAAAAATGGCTAGACCCGAAAAAACCTACTATAAAGGAATGGTTCAAAAGAATAGACCATATATTAAAAATGAAATATCTTAGTAGCAGGGAGGAGGGCTAAGCAGAAAGATTCAATAGTATTTGGGAAAAATGAACAGACTATAAGAAAACTGTAAAGCATACAGAAAAAACAGATAGAATAGATGTTGGAGGGGAAGAAGAGAAACGGAGAATAAGAAGAAAAGGAGTAGAGTAGAGGAGACCGACAAGGGGAGGGGGAGGGAGGGGCGAGCAGAAATGGAATATAAATGTATATATAAAAATATAAATGTCTCTGATGAATATTGTTGGATCTCTTTTTAAAATTAGACATATGTGGTCATGTAATTTATATATATAAAAAAAGAAAAGAAAAAAAGAAATAGCAACTGGAAACCTGCCATTGTGGTACAGCACATTCTGCAAATTCATGGAAGGGGGCAGAATCCACCAGATGGAAAGGCAGAAGTTGTAGAGCCAGCAGCTTTGACAAGCTTGCATTTAGACGCTGGGCATGTGGGTGGCAGTGACTATTTTTTTTTTCGCTGCAGCAGATGGGGCAGAGAAATTTGCCAGCTATAGTCTACAGCTGGTGGTGTGGTGCTGGCAGTTGTGCTGCAAGGACCTGGGACACCCTGCGCTATACCATCATCCCTGTCAGTGGAGGCTGCTAGAGAGGTCATGAGGTATAGCGGAGGCAGAATGAGGTGAGTAAGGAAGAGGAACAGATTTGCACCAGTTTTGTGTGGCTTTCAAGTGCTCTTGCCAACGGGCTGAGTGGTGGGAGGTTAAATGCCTTGTCAAGCATGTGGTACCCAAATGGCTGGTGTTTTTGCCATGCTTGATGTGCTTGAGACAAAGTTTGCAAATTGCAACAGTGCGATCAGCTGCACATGTGCTAAAAAAGGCCCAGACAGCCAAGGTGTGGGAAGTGGGCAGGGAGATAACAGCTCCACAATGTGATGGAATAGTGTGATTACTCTCTACTCTTCCACGATGGCTGCCTCATTGGGTTTGTGCCTCACCCTCATTTTCCTCCTCTGCTCTGTCTGGCACCCAAGTTGCGTCAGTGACCTCATCATCATCATCTCCTCCATCCTCATTACCACTGGAGCCAACTTGGCAATCCGCTGTTGCTGGAGGAACATGACTGCCCATTTGTGTACCAGTGTTCTCCCCTCTCTGTAGGCTCATGTTCCTGCCTTCCTCAACATCAGAATAAACATCTTAATCAAGTAATGGCTGTGCACCAAAGGAGCAAGTGTCTGATGCTTTTTTTTCAAATAACTCAGCTGACGTGTGAACAAGAAGGCAGGTTTAGCGACTCTGGCAGCTGATGTGGACTGCGCACTAGTCTGTTGCTTGGGTGATGAGGATGGTTTAGTAAGCCAGTCCACCACCTCCTCTGCATGCTGTGGCTGGATAGCATGGGCAATATTGCTAATCAGAGGAAATTATGCCCTGCCTGAGGACTGACCACGTCCACCTTTGCCTGTGGACACATATGCTGCTGGCCCCCTCACAGTGCCATGGGAACGTCTGCCTCTCCTTGTTGTCATCCCAGGTATGATGGGGGGGGGGGTTGCTTATTAACAAAATGTAATAAAGATGTGGAAATGTGTTTGTGGATGCACTTCAATCAATGGAAAGTGGTGTTTGGTGCACTTTAGCTTGAGTACTCACTACAAAGACACACTCCACTGATACACTATAATATACTGCAGTAAAACTGCACTGATGCACTGCAATATACTGCATTAAACGTGCAGTAACGCACTGAACTATACATCATTAAACGGATGATAATGCACTGGAATATACGGTGTTAAACTTGCAGTAACGCACTGAAATATACTTCGTTAATTGTGCACTAATGCACAGAAATATACTGCGTTAAACGGCATGTAACACACTGAAATATACAGCGTTAAACTTGCAGTAACGCACTGAAATATAGTGCGTTAAGTGTGCACTAACGCACAGACATGTACTGTGTTAAACAGCATGTAACACACTGAAATATACAGGGTTAAACTTGCAGTAAGGCACTGAACTATAATGCAATAAATTGAGGGTAACGCACTGAAATATACAACGTTAAAGTTGCACTAACGCACAGAAATGTACTACGTTAAATGGGACATAACGCACTGAAATATACAGCATTACACTTGCAGTAATGCACTGAAATATACTGCATTATACAGAAGGTAACACACTGAAATATATGGTGTTAAACCTGCAGTAACGCACTGAAATATACGGCGTTGAGCTTGCAATAACGCACTGAAATATACAGCGTTAAACTTGCAGTAACGCTTGGAACTATACTGCGTTAAACAGAAGATAATGCACTGAAATATACGGCGCTAAATGGAAGGTAACGCACTGAAATATATTTTGTTAAACTTGCAGTAACGCACTGAAATATACTGTGTTAAACGTGCACTAACGCACAGAAATGTACTGCGTTATACGGCACGTAACACACTGAAATATACAACGTTAAACTTGCAGTCACGCACTGAAATATACTGCGTTAAGTGGAAGGTAACGCACTGAAATATACGGAGTTAAACTTGCAGTAACACTGAACTATACTGTGTTAAACGGAAGGTAACGCACTTAAATATACAGCGTTAAACGGAAGGTAACGCACTGAAATTTATGGCGTTAAGCTTGCAGTAACACACTGAAATATACTGCGTTAAACATGCACTAACGCACAGAAATATACAGCATTAAACTTGCAGTAATGCAATGAAATAAACCACGTTAAGGAAATATAATATGTTAAACGGTCACTATACCCACTGAACTATGCCTAGATTCACGCTAATCTGATATTCTATGCTGACAATAGAATCAGAATAGCACACTGTCTATTAGCACTGAACAGAGCCCTGTTCTATTTCTCTCCACACCGATATCACCCTAAAAATGGCCGCTGTTGAAAGCATACTTTTATAGGGTGGGGTGGGGCGGGGCTAAGAGCAATGATTGGATAGAGTCATCATGACAGCGTCCGATCATGGCTCAAAAAGTGCTCTGTGTCCTGATTGGGCAAAGCTTTTATTGCTTCAGCCAATCAGGGCTCTCAATGCACTGTGCAGTGCATTGTGGTCATTCGGCAGGCCGAACAAGCGGTTGAATGGCTTGATATTTCGGGTGTTCAGCGAACAGCCAATGCTCGGCCTGAACTCATGCTTGGGCTGAACCGTTCGCTCATCCCTAGTAATAAGTGATGCCGATTGTTTGCCGCCCCCCTCCCAGAAATATAGCACCAGCTGCCACTGGCACATTTTGTCATTCACAGCCCAGGGGGCCCAACCTATAGGAATAATGGCAAGCACCCCAATTTCTAACTGGCTTTTGCAGCGAGATGGACATGGAAAGGCAATGCACATCACTGACAAACACATTTCCAAGCACAAAGAAAGCCCCATGTCTGCAGGCTGGCCTGGGAAATGTTTGTTTGTAAGCCCCAACCTAGAGTCTTTCACACAGGCTCACTGCTATCAGAAAATACCCCGGGTGTGAAGGGGTTCAAGCACCCAGTATTAGGGTGAAGGGGTCACAGCAGACGTCACATTGTGCACACAGGAGGGGAAAGCTCCATGTTTCACACATACGTGAAGACAAGGGGTTAACTTCTAGTGACGAGGAGACGCGACAAGACAGCGCTGACTAGAGCTTCCATTGGACAGGAAGAGTGAACGCGTGCTGACGTGGGGAGGAAGGGGTTAAGGTGAGCAGTAGGCGGGGACAAGCGACACGGCCGCTGCAGACAGCGGGAGAAAATGATAAAGCCGCTCGGGCACTAGGGAGCTCCCGTGACGCGCAAGGGGGCGTGTCTGGGGGCGGGGACACATTCCCCAATCTTCTCCCGCACAGGAGATCGGGAACGTGCGAAGTGAAGGACTGGACGTGCGCAGTGTAGGCAGGGGGGCTGCGGGCAAGCGCATGGGAGCGTGCACGCACATAGGGGATGCTTGTATTCGTTTGAGAGCGACATACACAGCACCGAGCTCCGGCATACAGGCGGCGTGCACCTGACTCACAACCTGAGCGGACCACTGCTGAAACGGCACCGAAGCTGCACTGGGAGAGGCAGACACCCGTGTGATTGTCGGCACCGTTTTTATCACAGCCGGTCTGCTGACACAGAGCGCCCAGTGTGGAGCGGAGGAGAGCGCTGTGATACCCGGACACCGTGCAGCACACAAGGTGAGGAGCGAGCCTCTGGCCGGGGTGTCATCCCTTGTCATGTCACGTGTCCATTACATTCTATGGAACCCCCCACATACATGATGGCATGAACATTGTATAGGGTTGCTGCCATTCCATCAGATCTGGGGTCCCCCTGTCCCACCCATCCGGGTCTGGGGTCCCCCTCTCCCACCCATCCCAGTCTTTATTCAGTTGTAACATTGAAGATCACCATCATCTGGCCAGAATGACCCTTGTTCTTAGAGATGTGCTGCCTTCATGGTCCTCTAAAAAAAGATCTCCCACCCTTCTTATTCTATTCCTGCTGTGATTAAATGAATGACAGGATAAAGCCTGGGTGTGGGACCATCTGTTATGATCAGAACAGATGACCTCCCTTAGTACAGATACGTTTATGCCACATCCACACTTAGTTTTTTTTTTTCAATAGAAAATGACACATACATTAATGCAGGTTTTCTCAAACTTTTTTCCTGGAGGCACCCCTAAAGTAATTTTCAGGTTTCGGGACCTCTTACTAAATCCATTTGAGGGCAGTGGGGAAAAATACCCCATACAGTGATGGTCAGAATGCCCAGCTGACAGCTAAAAAAAGTCATTGGTGCCATGCTGTTGGCTCTGCCAAGTGGTATGGGCTTTAGAACTATGTAGGCACCATTAAATGGGAGGTCAGTCAGCTCAAGGAACCCCAAGCAACCTTTGAGGAGACCCTAAGAGTGGTGGTGTTCATTCATATTGTGACTTTGTAAGTTTCGTTGGTACATCTGTGAATGTTCTTATTGATTCAAGTCATGGTATAGCTAGTAGTGGTTAGCCACGTTCAACTGGACTTCTTCTGTAATGCTGAAGATGTGTTGTCTCTCAAGGAACGTCGTCTTCTACTGAAGATCATTACAGAACTGTAGTAGCTACTTGGAGGAGGGCTGAAACCTCTTCCAATGTTACAGGACATGTTCAGGATATGTGACTAACTGCTGGTGATTGTTCACTAACCACCAGAGAGACAGAGGTCTGGATATATAGGCGCTCATTTAAGTAGCTTTTTTAACTGAAGAACATTACTTAACTGAAAAAACTTCTTGGATGAGTCCCAAGGCAAACATCTGACGTTACAGAACCACGTCCAGGTGAATGTAACTATGGGTGATAAATGCACACTAACCGATAGAGGACTAAAGATATGTTGGCGCTCATTCAAGTATCTTCTTCAGCTGAAGAACATTACTTAACTGAAAAAGCTACTTGGATAAGTTCCAAGGCAAACATCTGACATTACAGAACCATGTCCAGGTGAATGTGACTAACTATGGGTGACAAATACTCATTAACCAGCTTTTCAGAGTGGTAGTGCTCTGGAGAACCAAGTATGAAGGTGCAATGGCACTCATTTAAGTAGCTTCCTCAAATGAAGAGTACAGAATCAAATAAGCTACTGGGATGAGTGCTAAAACACCAATTTTTGCCATTACAGAACACCTAACCACAGGTGATAAAGTGGTCACAAACCAGTGTTTGAGTGATGGAAATCTGGTGGGTCTGTCAAAGGACTTTCTAAAAGTGAATATTTCTACTCTTGGCCTGTAAACCTGCTTTTTAATGTGACAGTTGGCCAAGTCATAGGACTGAACCTGTCACCATTTAGAAGAACTAGAAGTCTTGGGTGTATTGGGAGTTGTTAAATACATCTGATCTTGTTTTTGGTTTTCCCTCTTCTCCACAACCTATTGATGACAGAAATGTACTGATGATGATAATAATAATAATAATAGTGTTCCTTTTAGACCTGAGAACTTCTTCAAGGGTTCCGTGAAACAGACTGGACTAGAGAATGGGTTGGCTTTGGGTTTTTCGATATTGGATGACTTTAGATCATCCCGTTTAAAATCTTTCCCTTGAAGGAGTTGGATAAAAAAATGTTGCTGCCAGGTGGAATTTGAATGGCAAAGTGGCTTTCAATGATTTGGTAGATGGTTAACTGTTCCTAGACCTAGATGAAAGTACAAGTTTGTAGAGCAGAAGGGAGATGTTGCAGCTAACACTTCTATCCACTGAGTTTTTTTATTTGTAAGTCTGAACTAACATTGTTTTCCATGTTGATAAAATGTAGCTTTTGTTCTGTTTTTTTGGGTTTTTTTTTTTGTTTTCTTTGTATTACATGTAAAATGAATGTGTAATCTGTGAGAAACCCTCAGATTAAAAACCCATTAACACCAATGTAGGGTTGCACTGATACTGGTGTTGGTGCTGATGCTAAGTATTTGCACGAGTACGATACCCAAAACCATTACCTATGCAAAATGATTGCGCTCAATTAGCTCTGCAAAGAATCGCATGTGATTTCTGTCTGAATAACATGCTGTTTCCCCCCCACTACTCCTGTGTGATCCCAGGCTGAAGTCACTGACAAGCCTGGGCTCACATCTGAGCGGTGGGGGGAAACCGCATGGGATTTGGATGGAAATCGCACTGGATTCCTGTTCAAATTACACAAGATTCTTTGCAGTGCGAATTTGAGCCAATTAATTTTGTATGGGCTCAAATCGCACCGCACTGTACTACGTTATTGGTATCGGCACAGGTATCACCACATCCCTACACAGATTCACTAAAAATGAATGTGCTTTAGCGTGTTTCTTGTGTGTTTTTATACACCTTTCTGCATGCATATTCCAGAGGCAAGATATTTTGTGCGTAGTTCATACATGATGCGCACATTGTCAGTTTTACAATTTCCTATGGAAGAAGCTCTTGTTTAAAACACAGCAAAGATGTAACCAGCGACATTTAAAACCCATTGCACTAAATGTATAAATGAGAGGCGCACCATTAAAAATAATAGGGAACTTCCCATGCATTTTGGGTACGGTTTAAGATGTTACAGCATGTCTGGATTGTAGTGTGAATAGGGCCTACCATCAGTTGTGTGAACCATTTAAGAGACCAAAAGGAACGCTTTACATGGAATCCTGGTTTGTAATTTCCAGGCATTTATATTGAAATGGCGCAGTGATTAGTCGTGCAGTAAGAGCTTGCAACCATTTGCTTTTAACCTTCTATACCTAAAACCTTTTGACTTGTTTTATTTTGCTGCACTTTGTACCCATAGTTTGTTTGCACTGCTTTATTTAACAAATACTACAGACTTTCTATATTTATGCTTTCTAGGTTTTATATAGTTAGTGTTTTTAAATTAGTTGATCAGTTGGGTACTGACTGGATGGATTTGTTTTTTTTGTTTGTTTTAGCTTTAGAAGTAATTTTAAAGGAGGTTATATAGTCTTACATATTCTAGCAACGATTGTTGCTTTGCACAGGGTATTTATAAACAATAGTATTAAATAGTGGGCTTAATTTATAGCACAGTTTGACCATCTGCTGCTTCTTTTCCAGGGTCTATTCTGATTGGCACGCATCAAATGACCTTGTGTCCCCCTACCATATGAGATCTGGTTGGTGATGCAATGTAAATATAGTGTTCAGATCTGCTGTTACTGAAATCAGACTTCCAACTTTTAAGGAGCAGGACATTTGCATGGAGTTGGGTCTATATACATTTTATATTGAATATGGCTTTATAGTAGCACTGGGTGATCTTTGAAAACCCTGCGCATGGATAGGTTCTTGGGTTTTGATGGAATTGGGGTTCATTTGGAACAGTGAGGGGGCTCCACAGTAAATCTTTGATTGTGAATTAAGGAGCAAACTGATGTCTAAATTGCTGTGCATCCCGAAAGCCTGCTGCAGTAGTCTTGCCCCATCCCCCACACATGGATCCTGTCATTAGAAAGCTGATCACAGCATCCTTTAGCACCATGCTAACATATTCCTCCATAGCTTATAGCTAGCATGCTTCCATGGTGCAGCGGCCAGCTGAGAAGTGAAAATAGGACCTCTCCACGGACTGAAAAGCACTGTTCTTTATTATGTCTTTAATAGAAAAATCAAATATACTTTGCCAGGGATTTCCTGTATGCCCTTTGCAGTGATCTGCACATTTCTTTTGTCAGGTAAGCTGTAAGACTGCTGCTCCGAATGGCTTTTGTGTTTTTTTTGTTTTTTTTTACATTGTAAGACTGTAGAATCCATCCTAAACTAGAAGGAGCTTGACCTGTAATCCTAATGTATGAAATATGTGACAGATGGACATTGCATAGAGACCTAAACCATTCTGTTCATTTGATGGATTGGCTGACGTTGAAATGACATCTTTTGTTGCCATAAAGTGCTAATTCTGACATTTTTAGATATGTGAATATATGGGATGCTTTGAAAAACAATTTTATATGGTAATGATCAGAATGTTTGTAATCATTAGTGACATGCCTGAAAAACCTGCTTTATTGTTCGTTAAGCACAAAGTATGCTAATCATGTGACTTTAGTTAATACCCTCTAGTTTTCAGCCTATTGATATCTCCTATTAATCAGAGACCACTTTACATCCTTACTATAAATCGTTCCGTTGTGTGCGCCTCGCCTTTATACAATCCTTTCATTGTTCCAAATTTCTACCTGCCTTTTTGGTGGCTGAGTAATCTGTTTTTAGTCAGTATATTTTCTAGAGAATGTCTGTCACTTATTTAAAACCTAACTCCTGGTTTCTTGTGACTCTAACAAATTCCCTACCGGGCCAATTCTGACACATGTACAAATCTAGATTTCGTTTGCTAGAAAATTACTAAGAACGTCCCAAAAAATATATATAGCAAAGGCCCTATGTAATAAAACAGTGATTCTCAACTCCAGTCCTCAAGGCGCCCCAACAGGTCATGTTTTCAGGATTTCCCTCAGATGAAACGTCTGTGGTAATTACTAAGGCAGTTAAATTGATCAAATCGCCTGTGCAAAATAATGGAGAGCCAGAAAACATGACCTGTTGGGACGCCTTGAGGACTGGAGTTGAGAAACACTGCAATAAAATTATGGGTTTGGAATTTTTTTTTTTGGTCACACGGTATTTGTTAGAGCTGCACAATTCTGGCCAAAATGAGAATCACAATTTTTTTGCTTAGAACAAAAAGATCACGATTCTGTCACGATTCTCGCGACGTAAAATCTTTCACACTGTACAAAAAAAAAAAATGGGCTCGCTTTACTTGTTAGATTTTTTTTTTTTTTTTTAATTTTTTTCCAAAAAAATTGCATTTGAAAGACCGCTGCGCAAATGCAGTGTGACATAAAATATAATATTGCAACAACCACCATTTTATTCTCTAGGGTGTCTACTAAAAAAATATATATGTTTGGTGGTTCTAAGTAATATGCTAGCAAAAAAAGGATTTTAACCTGAAACCAACAAATGTCAAAAAAAGGTTTAGTGTTTAAGTGGTTAAACTTTTCACTTACACAGTCTATTCCATTGACAAATTGTTACAATGTTTATACTTAAATTCAACTGATAAAGAATATTTTGTTTCTTGGCAGATGGCCCAGTTTTTCTCTTCCTTTCTTTTGAGGGCTGTGGCTTCAGAAGAGCAGAGAGAATTCTTTGCAAAGAAAGAATTGTGAAACACTTTAGTCAAGATCGCGATAACGATTCTTGACGATTAATCACGATAACGATTCTTGACGATTAATTGTGCAGCAGTTTTTAAAACGCAAATTTTTTTGGCAGAAAATGTATTTGAATTTTATTGCATGCATACATAGGCAGATCTCTCTCCTGGCTTCCAAAGCCAATCAGACACAGATCCATCTGGCTGCTTTCCTGGTCGCTAATGGCCAGGTAAACAAATAGCTGAAACCGGAAGTGATGCAATCCTTGTAATTTTCTGGGTCACAAAGAGAGGGAGTAACTAAATCGTCTCCTCTCTGTGTAGTGCAGTTGTCGGTCGCAGCACTCCTGGCTCTGCAGTCGGACAGGATAGCTTGGGAGATGCGGGGGCACATGCGCACACCATAAACCCCAGAAACAGGCAGCGATGTACCAGTACAGGTCGCCTGTCTGTAGTACATTGTGGACAGTCCACAAATGGATCATTAAACTATTTTGCTAGCGTTTTTAAAGGTACAGTTCACCATTAGAACATGTGACCATATTACATCTGTATTTGGGGTGTAACAAGATCCAGCTCATGCCCCCCTTCACCCCTTCCCCCTCTGACAGCGGGAGGGGGATTCTCACCCCAGCAGCCTTTTGCCAGATTTAAAATTGCTGCGCATGTGCGTGGCTCCGCCCACACAGCCATTTCATTCATGCACAGTGATCTGTGAATGATAAAGCTACATGTCTCATCTACCACAGAGGCAGTTGGACTTTTAGTTCTCAATGCACTACAAGCATGCTGATCAGTGCACTGGTATTCCATTCTCGCTTCCTAACTGAAAGCCTGTATAGGCAGAAAGCTGGTGGGTTAGTGTGCAGGAGTCTGACATTGCACCCATGATCCATGTGAACTTATTTAAATCCAATTCATTGGTAACAGATTTTCTTCAATATTTGAACCTCTGGGTTTAATGAAAGTGTAAGCATAATTTTAATATATTCTAGATAACAATTTGCTCACTATAGGCAGGATATATGTACTGTTTTACCTGTACAGTCAGTCTTGTGAGCCAGCGGCACACGAATGAAATCATCGATTTGCCCACTCCTCCCATTGGCATGTCCTTTGCCAGCAAGTGTGGTATGTGTACTGATGTAGGAACATTTTCTGTGATAAGGTTGATTAAAAGATAAATTCTACTTGTTACGCCATCTTTAGGCTTTATACACACTAGAAAGCTAAAAAGTGCTTTAAAAATGCTGGACAAAAAGCACAAATGTATTTAGTGTGTTGTTGCTGGCATTTAGACTAGCGTGTAAGCTACATTTAGTAGCTGCAGCGTTAAGGAGTGGGGCCGCCAGCGCCCTCAACCAGTGAATAGTTAAGGAGCAAGCCAGGAAGCCTGCCGCCACATCCTTAACAATGGATGAGGAGTCAGCTGTCAGTGGGTTTCCCCGCCGACAGCTGAATATGGTGTTGGGTTCCCCCCCCCCCAGGTCTGGTATGGGGAACCCCCATGCCAAAAGTTTAATATGGTGGTAATAAAAAAAAAATAGCCTAAAGTGCCCCACCTCCAAAATCCATAGGGGTGTTGATGGGGACAAGGGCCTCTTCTCCACAACCCTGGCTGTTGGTTGTGGGGGTCTGCGGGCAGGGGCTGCAATCCATCTTTAACAAGAGTGCGGATCAGATCTTGCCCCCCCTATGTGAAGGAGTATGGGGCACATGGCACTTTTTTTTAGTGAGTGGGGTCATATGTACCCCATGCTCATTCATGGGGGGGGGGGGGGGAAGAGAGATCTGGGGGTCTCCCCCGCAGACCTGACAGCCACCGGCCAGGGTTGTGGGGTAGAGGCCCTTGTCCCCATCAACATGGGGACATGGTGCTTTGGGGTGCCACCAAGCACCCCCCACATGTTGAAGGCCTGTGGCCTAAAAATTCTGGTTAATTCTGGAGAGCTTAGGAGCTGTCAGCTGTTTCTGCCAAAACGCTGCTGCTCCGGAACATGCTGGCAGAGGGTTTTTTCTGCCACTAAACTCTCCTGCCAAAAAATGCTGAAATAAGCCTATGTGTACATATTAGAGCAAAGTGGGACTTTAATTGAAGTCCCACTTTGCTCTAATATATACAGTACTAGGGATGGAGGCAGATGAACCTACACATTCATCACCTCATTTAAAGTCCCAAAATTCCCCTCCCCCTCTTTTTTCAATAAGCCTATGTGTACATGAACACATAGGATAAACAGTCAGAGTTTGGAGGCAGTAAAAATAAAAAATAAGCCCAGTGTGCATGAGGCCTTAAAATATGCCATATGCTTTGCAAATAATATCTTCGTTATGACCAGATTCATCAGTTTATCCAAGCTGATCCAAAAGCTTATCCAAAAAAATAACTACTCTGTGGCTGCAATACTTGCCTCCTCTCCAGATCTGTTCCCTGCTGTAACTTTTATTTTTTTTTTCTGCAACTAGATGTCCTCTTAGGTTAAATGACATCCAGTGGACTATACATGTGACTACAAGACATCACCATGGTACCCTTCGCAGAGCACTCTATATGAATGAAGTACTGCCCAGTGCTGGTGAAGAGGATCCTACACTTTACTCGACCAACCAGATATCTTGAAAAAGTATGTCGCACATGTTAAACCACAAAGCACACATTGGAGTGGGGAGATGGGGTGACTTGCAGGTGGGCTTAGTTTGGAGTTGGGCTTTTAAAATGTAGTGATGCAAATAAGCGGTCTTGTCAATCCTTGTGTATTTCTACAAAAATGCAGACAGTACGTACTTTATGAAATTTTAAAGTGTACAAGAAATAACTTATCAGTTCCGACATAACTTGAATGTGTGTTTGTTTTTTTTTTTTTTTTTTTTCCTTTTTGCCTCCAAAGATTTGCATATTTTAATAGTAGATACCCGAAGGCGATTTTACGGTCTGTACTATATTTGCAGCAGTATGTGAAGCGAGGAGAAATTTGAATGGAGCCCCGGATAACATTAAAAATCCGACAGGGTCTAATCCTTCCCCTCTCCATTCAAAAGTGAGAGAACCTTTAGGATTGATGTTAAAATGAGTAGATCAACAGGCAGGCCCGCACTGGCCATAGGGCACACCAGGCATTTGCCCAGTGGGCCGATACCACTGGGCTTCATGTCCTGATGAGCTGGCTATTGCAGAGGGGTCCCCACCCCCCAGGCCGTGGACCGGTACAGGGTCCATGGCCTGTTGATGACTGGGTTGCACAGTGGGAGGTAAGCGCCCACCACGGTCCAGACAGGGCTAACAGAGACCACAGTCACCGCTCACCTCCCACTATGTGGCCCGCCCTGCCAACGGTGTCATCCTATCAGCAGAGCAGGGAGTGGGAGGAGCTGGAGATCTGCATACAGAGCGGGAGTCTTTTCATATTAACAGCGGGTAATTGCCTGCTTATTATGATCCAGATCTGCAGCTTCTTCCACCCTGTGACCTGCTGATAGGCTGACATCAATGCATTTAATTTAATTTTTTCTATAATCTACTCTATTTGGGTTGCCCATTTTTGTGACCGTAATGTACTGTGTTCTGTTTAGTGTATTTAGGCTACTTTAATTTTGTTGTACTCCAGCTGGTTCTTGTTTTTGAGTACTGCTTTTGTACTCCTAGAGCTATACCAGATCTTCATTTTTCTGCTCGTTCACGCTGTTGGCTGTGGGGGGGATATCAGACATGTTTGGTGGGTAGGACTACTGGCAAATGTGACTCCAAGTTGTGCGAGCATTTAATTTAAACAGAAGCTGAGGAGGCAATATGTCACTTTCCAGCCACCTCTTGGCTAACCTCCATTTTTAGAGGGACAGGTCATGTTTTCAGGATTTCCCTCAGATAAAAGGGCTGTGGTAATTACTAAGGCAGTGAAACTGATCAAATCACCATTGCAAAACAATGGAGAGCCTGAAAACATGACCTGTTGGGGCGCCTTGAGGACTGGAGTTGAGAAACACTGGTTTAAGGCCTGGTTAACACCTATGCATTTTTTTTTTTTAAGTTTCTTAGAAACACACTGCAGTCCATTTAACATGGTTTCCTATGGGTCACATTTGCATCTATGCATTTTTTTTGAAAAGGGCCAGGGACTTTTTTCCTGGTTTTTGGTTCCATAGACTTCAGTGGATCAAAAGTGTTTTTGGGTGTTTTTCTGCTGTAAGCCTCAGCTCTAAAAATGCCCAACAAGATAAATCCCATTCATTTCAGTAGCCCCTGTTCACATCTGAGCGTTCTGTCGCCTGAAGTAAAACGCTTGTCGCTCAAAGTATAGGAGCTTCTTCTTTTTTGGCAGATTACAGGCATTTTCTGCTTTTTTACATCGGTGACCTTTTTGACCTGTACAAAATCGCGCAACTTTCTGCCTGGAAACTATACGCTCTGGTGTGAATGAAGCCTAAGGCCCCTTTCACATGGACGGATAGAATTGTGCTTTTAGCTGCGTTTTCTACTGCAGGTAAACGCACACAATGCTTTCCTATTGCCCCATTCACACACTGCGTTTAGCTGCATTTTGATTACATGTTTTGTGCGGATAGAAAAAATAGAATTGACTGCATCCAGGAGCAATTTGGAGCAGCTATCCTCACATAACCGCAGGTAATCACAGTGCACTGTCAGCTGCGGATAGCAGCGACGAGCGAGCCGGGGATCCGACTTGGATCCCAGCCAATGCCAAGCACTGTTTGGTATGAATCTTGAAGGGAAACCCCACGCCAAATTTTAAATAAAAAAGGGGCATGGGTTCCTCTCCAAGAGCATACCAGGCCCTTTGGTCTGGTATGGATTCCAAGGGGCACCCCCTACGCCGAAAAAATGGCGTGGGGGTCCCCCCAAAATACATACTAGACCCTTATCCGAGCTTGCAGCCCGGTCGGTCAGGAAAGAGGGTGGGGACGAGCTAGCGCTATGAGCGTGCCTACCCCAGGCACGGATCAAGCTACAGCACACTGCACGCCAGACTGTGATACCTGACATATTTTTCTAGGGACATCTGGATATTGATCCCTTGGTCACTCAGCTAATACTTCAGGCTCCAGTCACTGTTTGTCCCTTATACCCCTACGGGAACTACATTGGCATAGACTGCAAGGATGATATTGCAGATACTATACACTTAAAAATTTGCCCAATATTTACAGTCTGAGAGCCATGCAATACTATTGCGGACCTTTCTGTCCTCAGTGCCTGTTTATGCATGGAATCGTCACACTTGAACCAATATATATATGTAAAAAAACTATTTGAACATTTCATACCGGAAACGCGTCGGCATCAGGGCATTCACATTGTATTTAGATTGTAAGCTCTTCTGAGCAGGGCCCTCTTAAACCTATTGTATTGTATTGTATTATAACTGTATTGTCTCCCTTTTATATTGTAAAGCGCTGCGTAAACTGTTGGCGCTATATAAATCCTGAATAATAATAATAATAATAATATGATGTCCATGTGTACAGTTTTTGTTTTTGTTTTTCATGTGATGCACATTGTGCATTTTTGTCATATGTAGATTTTGTTTTTTATTCTACATTATTAAAGATCATATTTTATTCATTATTGAGTGGGTGGTCTGTTAAAGTCCCGGTTGAGGGGGTTACCTTCTTTGTTCCTATTTATAGGGATGGGACCACCACGCTCTGTGTGATATGATGGGATCCTCTTTTTTTTTTTTTTCTATTCCCCTTCTGAACCGTACCAGGCTGCATGCCCTCAACATGGGGGGGTTGGTGCTGTGGGGCAAGGGGGGCGCCCTGCGGGCCTCTCCTCCCCGAGGCACCTCGCCCCATGTTGATGAGGACAAAGGCCTCTTCCCGACAACCCTGGCCGTTGGTTGTCGGGGTCTGCGGGCGGAGGGCTTATCGGAATCCGGGAGCCTCCTTTAATAAGTGGGCCCCCAGATCCTGGCCCCCCACCCTATGTGAATGAGTATGGGGTACATTGTACCCCTACCCATTCACCTGGGGAAAAAAAAGTGTCAATAAAAAAACACACTACACAGGTTTTAAAAGTAATTTATTGGGCAGCTTCGGTGGTCTTCATCTGACTTCGGGGGTCTTCATCTGACTTCGGGGGTCTTCATCTGACTTCGGGGGTCTCTCAGGCCTCTTCTCCCTCTCTCCGGTGTCGTCTCCACGCTCTCTCGTTCTTCTTCAGTGACTTCTTCCTTCTGCCGGGCTCCTCCGCTATCTTCTGCTCTTTTGCCGCTTTATTGCTATCGGAGGAGCCCGGTCCGCAGAGACGTCTTCTTCCCTCTTCTCTTCCAGAGATGTTGACATGACGCTTCCTCTCGCTGTAATGCCGTGAGCGAGGTCCGCAACCAATTATATAGGCATGGGGCATGGCCACTGGGTGATGTCACCCGGTGACCCCGCCCCTTATGTCGTCAGTCCCATCATGCCCCTTTAGCTTTAGGTCTGTACTGAGGTAAGGACTTAACTTTCTGAGCTGAAGCAAGTGTCCATGACCTAAAGAGTGCGGCAACCATCAAACTTGTATTCCCTTAAGAACTACAAGTCCATCTGCCCTGATGGGGTGGGGGTCATTTGCAACTAAGTTCCATGTTGCTTGCAACCATTTTTTCTTTTACAAAGGGTTTTATTGATAATCATAGCAATTTCACAGTTTAACAGTGTAGATAATGCATCATGAATAAACATAACAAAAAGTTTAGCAGCTTATAAATAAAATAAGTATGCTAGTAAATCAGAGAAAAACAAAACCATAAGAATATAACAGAGGCTGAAAACATTTTTGAAAGGGAGGTTAAAGAAGAGCTAGGGGCAGAGATTAGTTGAGAAGGGAGGAGTAAAGAATAGGGGGAAAGGAGAAAAGAGGAAGAAAGGGGGGAGGGTGGGTCCCCGCGGTGGGGAGCAAGAGTGCATTAAATCCGAAGAAGGGTGGTATCAAATCTAGTGGGTTTAGTATATTCGACCCATGGCCTCCATACCTTCAGGAACTTATCATGAGTGTCCGAAAGGACAGCGGTCAGCTTTTCGTTAACCATTATATCATCCATGCGATTCTTAACCGCCTCATAACTTAGTGTCTGTGTCTTCCATGCCCTAGCTATCGTTAGTTTGGTTGCAGTAAAGAGATGCAGAGCCAGCTGGCGCTCCGGGCGAAGCAGCTCCGCAATTGGTTTGCAGAGAAGTGCCTCGAATGGATCCTTTTTGAGGTCAGCATGGAGTATGCTTCGGAGGAGGGAGTAAACTCTAATCCATAACCTGCGTACCCTCGGACAGGTCCACCAGATGTGTGACATTGTGCCCTCCTGGGAGCACCCTCGGAAGCACAAGAGAGAGGAGGCTGGAATGAACCGGGCCAGTCTAGCAGGCGTGTAGTAACACCTGTAAAGTATCTTCTAGGCATTTTCTAAAAAGATGACATTCTTTGAGCATTTGGATATTGCTAAAGTCATGACCTGCCAATCCTCCGGATCGAGCTGTTTTCCTAGTTCCCTTTCCCATTAAAGGTGACAGTCTTGTCGGTGGTTTTTTAGAGGTAATAATAGAGGAATAGACCAGTGATATTAAACCCGAAGTTTGGGGTCTTGCTCTGCAGAAGTTCTCGAAGGGGGTCAAAATATAAGGGGTCGGTTGAGATTTTATAAGCCCCTGGAGAAAGTGACGAATCTGCAGGTAGCTATAGTGTTCACGTAACGGAATATCGTGAGAGGAGCATAGAGCCTCGAATGATATTATCCTGGTGGGGGTGAAAAAGGAGTGAATGTCCGTGAATCCGTTTGTCTTCCACCAGGAGAATTGCTGGGGATTTTCCCAGCCTGGTGGGAACAATGGGCACTGGGGAAATTGAAGTAGGGGTAGATGAGGAGAAAGCTTGCAACCATTTTTTATCCTAGATTTGAGTGTAACATGGTCTAAAAGATGCAATTGGCCTTTAAGAGAAACCTGTCAGTTACCGGTATTTGTCATGAGCCATTAGCTTTAATATTTATAGTCTATAACAGAACAAATATGCAGATTACTTTGCTTCAGTTTCACTAAAACATTAAACATCAAAACATTTAAGTATATCTAAAGACCAAACTGGTTTAATCCCCCCTCCCATGTTGTATGTGGGTTTTTTTTTTTTTCAGTTTATGAAATTGGGCATATTTCTTTCACTTCCTGTGCTGTAGGCAAATATCTTTTCAGTGTGAGGGAATTCCCCTCTTAGTAGTTATATGAAAAAATGTCCTTTGGACAATTTCCTCTCGCTGCTCTAATGGCAACTCAAAATCTTGGATTTACCCTCCTTTCCCTGTGATACTGGTGATCACGACATGTACGCTGCGTTCGCACGAACATAAGCCACTTTACTAATGCCAGCGGCAAGAATCCGATTCCTGCGGATGGGATCAATATCTGTGTGTGGAAGCTACACACATTTTTTATTTTATTTTTTTTGCATTTTTGATGATTTCCTGTTAGTGGGTAGCTACGTTCTTTCTCCACGGTCTCGCTGTATGTAAAAATGTAGCCACCCTCTTGCTAGCGTTCAAGATGATTTAATGAACTAGGGGTTCATTTAAAAAAACAAGTAGTGTATGGATTATTTGTTAAGGATATTTAATGTCACTTTAATTCAGGCTTCATTCTAACATAAAGTGTACAATATTCAGCGTGAAGACTTTATACACAAGCTTTCCATGAGGGCACATGGTCTAGAAGTGTCTCTGCTTTTAATTCTTCCATTCATATTAAAGCACCCTTCTCCATTAGCAGCATTTACAGAACTCCTGCCAAATGTGAACTTTTTAGCTTTTAAAGCGGAGATCCGCCCACCGCTGCAAAAATTTAAAGCCAGCAGCTGCTGACTTTTAATAATCAGACACTTTACCCCTCCATGTAGTCCAGCGATGTTGGCACCGCAGCTGATGTTTCCATCAGCTGTCGGGTGCTGCTGATTCCATTGCAAGTAAGGCAATCCAGCAGTGTAGCCTTACGGCTTCACGCCAGGAACCCTACTGGGCAAGGCGCCGCTCCTCTCTCCTACTGGCCTGGTGGCTGGGGAGGGAGGAGGGAGCCCCGCGGTGACATTAATACCCACGGCTGAGGCTCCCGGAAGTCGGGACAGCATACCTATGAATGACTGGTATCCTGCGCCCCTCTCCCCCCAAAAAAGTGCCAAATGTGGCACCAGAGGGGGGAAGATGTACAATGAGCGGAAGTTCCACTTTTGGGTTGAACTCGGCTTTAAGCAACTCGCAGGTGCCTAAGCGGTGAAAACACTTCCCAGAGACCTACTTGTTTAAGTGAATATTGCCATCTTGCCTCTCGCACAGCATGGAGAAGAAACCAGATTGTCAATCACTGCCTGCACACCAAAGACACCCTTGCCCTTCCTTTGACATTCATGTGTCTCTTCGATTTCCATATGTCAGCTGCCAAGGAAAGTGCTTAGAGATGAAGGGCTTAGCTGCTGACAGTCAAAATTTGGATATGCATTGTCCATTCTGCTGAGACTGCATGAATTAGGAGCAGAGTGCCTTTTAAAATGGCTGATAAAGTAAATTATCAAGGTACCGCTAAGTCTACATTTTTGGTTCGGTTTAAAGGTTGAGCCGACTTCTAAATATGTGAGTGGGTGGTGTTTTTTTTTTTTTTTTTCTCTCCCTTTTCCCCAAGTGATTTCTGATCTAAGCTTGTGAGGATACATGTCACATCACCTGGTTTTCTGAACACTATGCTCTTTAGGGGAGGTTGCCCAGAAGTTGCAGCCTGCTCAGTCTGTCTAATACTTACAGTAAAAGAATAGGATGGCCTTTTGGGATTTTTTTCATTTGCCATTCTAAAGTACTTGTAAGGTGATTTGGTTCCTGGGCTGGCAGCTTCTACACACCAGAGGATCTCCAGTCTCCTTGGCTTGTAGGGCAATGTAACAAATATTGAAATTAGAGCGCACACCACTGCTAAGAGGTCCAGATACAACTTGTATTCCATTAAAAGTTGGGTACAATCCAAAATGTAGCCAAGGCATTTTAAGGGACCAAGAGCACCCCTTCATCAGGTCTTGATTGACAGCAATCTGAACAAACCAGAAGTGAACTGGACCTACAGTGATGATTTTTCCAGTGTGACTTACAACCACAGGCCTTATTAGCAGCTTGTTTACCAGGATGTGACAGTTCTATGTTATGACATGGACTGGATAGCATTTCTGAGCTGTCAGTGCATAGAGTGGTAGGGGAGCAGAAGGCATGTCAGTCAGTATTTGCAGCTAAGGGGAGTGACACTTTGAACATGTTTTGATTCACTTTAGAGACTATCACTTTTTCCATCTAAGGAGAAATGACTATCTGCATGTAGGAGATGAGGTGCACCGCTAGTCATTAAATCAAGTCTACAAATAAAGCAAATGTTAAAAGTAAAATGCAACACTAATCATTACATCAAGGTCACAAATATTACCACGGAACCCTAAGTCCATTATCACAGTCCTTTAAGTATCCAGTGAAAGAACCATTAATGACGAAATGCGTTGGGTGGAGCCACGACGTGACATCATCGCTTAAGACTACGGCCATCTTGTTGGTTTGAAACACTTACCACTGTTTGATATCCTGAATTCACTTTGACTTATGTGAGTGCATTAAGTTTTTTAAGGTTGTTTTTTTTTTTTTTTTTTTCCTGGGTTTGTGTTACAGCATACAAATACTAGTGGCGTGGAAGTCTGGCCATCGCTATGACACCTGAATGCTTTTTGACCTTTTGATTCTGGGTCAATCTTATGTGGTAAGAGGCTGTGTGTGAGGATTGAAGGTGAATGATATCTTCGCTTACGGACACTAGTACATCTTTAACCACTTCAACTCCGGAAGATTTGGCTGCTCAATGACCAGGCCATTTTTTGCAATATGGCACTGCGTCGCTTTAACTGACAATTGCGCGGTCGCGCGACACTGTACCCAAACAAAATTGACGCCCCCCCAAATAGAGCTTTGTTTTGGTTGCATTATCTCTGCGGTTTTTATTTTTTACGCTATAAACAAGACAATTTTGGGGAAAAAAAAACACTTTTGTACTTTTATCTATAATATCCCCATTTTTTTTTTTTTTTTTTTTTAAAAACAAACTTTTTTTTTTCCTCCAGTTTAGGCTGATGTATATTCTTCATATTTTTGGCAAAAAAATATTGCAATAAGTGTATATTGATTGGTTTGCGCAAAAGTTATAGCGTCTACAAAATGAGGGAAAGATTTATGGGGTGTGTGACATACAGCTACGATGGTTCGTGGGGTCGTGCCGACCAGCCGCAGTATAATGATGGTGGCTGGTCGGCAAGCGGTTAAGCACACTTTTTTTTTTTTTTTTTAGGTGGTCTTTAATGGGTCATTTATTGGATACTTCCTAGGGCTGTTATTAATGAATGCTTTTATGGCCTCATTTTTATACTTGTGAGTCTGATGTAGTGATGCACCGAAATTGCGGCCGCTGAAAATTGTCAGTCGGAAATGGGCTTTTCGACGTTGTGCCTCAGTGCACATTAACCACTTGCCGACCACGTTATAGCCGACTGATCACGTGGGTGGTGCGCTCTGTGATCAGTGTCTGGATGAGACTACTGATTGGCTCTTTTACCTCAATCAGTTTTTTTTTACCATGCGATCAGCTGTGTCCAATTACAGCTGATCATGGCTATATATAGAAGCCGGTTATCGACACTCCTTTCCTCATGCTGACAGCATGAAGAGAGCAGATAACCGGCTTCTCTAAAAAGGACATTGGCACTGATCATCAGTGCAGTCTCATCAGCACACATCGGTGAAGGAGAAAAATTACTTGTTTGCAAAATTTTATAACGAGCTATGAAAGTTTTTTTTTTTTTTTTTTTTTTTCTTTTCTTTTCTTTTCTTCAAAATTTTCGGTCTTAGTTTATTTAGCGAAAAAAAAAACGAAACAGTGGTGACTACCACCAAAAGAAAGCTCTATTTGTGTGAAAAACCGTGCCCACGATTGTGTGGCATGATCGCACAATTGTCATTCAAAATGCGACACCGCTGAAAGCTGAAAATTGGCCTGGTCAGGAAGGGGGTAAAAGTGCCTAGTAGGCAAGTCGTTAATGGCTGCTAAAAACGCCCTAGGTTTTGCTGCAATTTTACACAGCTTTGCTGCATTTTTCATAGGTCGTGACTCAAAAAATGCATCAAAAACATAACTGGTGCATTTTTGATGCGTTCTTGCTGCGTTTTCATTGCATTTCAATGGGGAGGTGCGTTTTTAGTGGGGTTTGCCAAAAATGCATCATATGTAGCAAGCAGGATTTTTAACATCCCCCTTCAAAAGGTGCCATTTTGTTGCACTTTTAATATTTGCTATAGTTGTAGACTTTTGGCGACTAGCACTGCACATTATTTCCAATTGGTTTGATATTTGTTGCCTGCAAAATTGTGTTTGCTGCTTTCGTTACAACCCTTTTTTTTTTTTTTTTTTTTTTTTCTGCCTTTTTACCCTGAGGTGGTTTTCAGATGTTTTAGCGCTAGACATAGCCTCTAAATAACGACTGAAAACCGCCTCCCCTTAATTTCTGTGTGTCTTTTCACACTGGGGCGGTGCGCTTGCGGGATGTTAGGAAAAGTCCTGCAAGCAGCATCATTGGGGCGGTTTGCAAAATGCCCCTGCCCATTGAAATGATTGGGCAGTGCTTGTAAAAAGCGCTTCGGAAATGCCGCAACACGGGCGCTCTTAACCCCTTCTATGGCGTTAAAAGTGGCTGCTAGCCGAAAAGCACCACTTAAACAGCGCTAAAGCGCTGCTAAAACAAGTGGCTCTTTAGCACTAATGTGGCTGTGGCTCAATGTGAAAGGGGTCTTATTTGTATCTGCACATAGCGTCACCCAGTAAGGTATAACTGGTGCACACTCCCCTCTCCACCACCCTGGAACTCTCCCTTAACCCCCTTTCAGACTTATAAGACTTGTCCCTTGATGTTGGACTGCAAATTCGCATGACAAGTCATTCTCCATGATTTTGAATGACTACCATTCATATTGGCACGACTTTAAGTCGTGTCGACTTCAAAGTAGTTGCCGCACTACTTTTTTTCTCAAGTCATCAAAGTCTGATTCTGTATTAATTGATTCGAATTTGGCATGTGACTTTGTGCATAAAGGGGAACTCCACGCCAATTTTTTTTTAAAAGAAAAAACCGACATAGGTTCCCCCTTCATGTGCATACCAAGCCCTTCGGTCTGGTATGGATTTTAAGGGGAAACGCACGCCGAAAATGCATACCAGACCCTTATCCGAACACCAGCCTGGCCAGTCAGGAAAGGGGGTGGGGATGAGAGAGGCCCCCCCCCCCCCCCCGAGCCGTACCAGGCCGCATGCCCTCAACATGGGGGGTGGTGTGCTTTGGAGCAGGGGGGTGCCCTGCTGCCCCCCCACCCCAAAGCACCAAGGGCCCCTTCCCGACAACCCTGGCCATTGGTTGTCGGGGTCTGCAGGGGTCTTATCTGAATCTGGAAGCCCCCTTTAATAAGGGGGCCCCCAGATCCCGGACCCCCACCCTATGAGTATGGGGTACATCGTATCCCTACCCATTCACCTGGGAGGAAAAAGTATCAATAAAAAAACGCACTAGACAGGTTTTTAAAGTAATTTGGCAGTTCCAGGGGTCTTCTGACTTCGGGGGTCTCTTCCGACTTCTCCGCTCTCTTCTCCCACTCTCCAATTCTCTAGCTCTCAGGTGCCTTCTGCTGGGCTCCTCCGCTATCTTCCAGCTCTTTTGCTAGTGTTGGCTCGGTCTTCTCTGTTGTCTTCCAGTGACCCCACCCCTTAATGACGTCACAGCCCGGGGCATGATGAGACTGACGTCATAAGGGGGCGGGATCACCAGGTGACATCACCTGATGACCACGCCCCATGCCTATATAAATCGTTGCGCACACGGCATTACAGCAGGAGAGAGCGTTGTGTCAACATCAGAAGAAAAGAGGGAGGAAGATGACGGAGAAGACGGGCCAACGCTACCAAAAGAGCTGGAAGAAGATAGCGGAGGAGCTCAGCAGAAGACATCGGAGAGCGGGAGAAGAGAGCGGAGAAGTCGGATGAGACCCCCCGGAGCTGCCTAATTATTTTAAAAACCTGTCTAGTGTTTTTTTTTTTTTTTTTTTTTGACACTATTCCCCCTCCCCCCCCCCAGGTGAATGGGTAGGGGTACGACCCCATACGCATTCACATAGGGTGGGGGGCTGGGATCTGGGTGTCCCCTTATTAAAGGGTCTTCCAGATTTCAATAAGCCCCCTGCCCGCAGACCGCGACAACCAACGGCCAGGGTTGTCGGGAGGGGCTCTTGTCTTCATCAGCATGGGAACAAGGTGCTTTGGGGTGGTGGGGGCGCAGGGCTCCCTGCCCCGAAGCACCCACCCCCCATGTTGAGGGCATGCAGCCTCGTACAGCTCAGGAGGGGGCGCTCGCTGGTCCCCACCCCCTTTCCTGACCGGCCAGGCTGGTGCTCGGATAAGGGTCTGGTATGGATATGGGGGGGGACCCCACCCCTTTTTTTTCGGCGTGGGGGTTCCCCTTAAAATCCATACCAGACCGAAGGGCCCGGTATGCTCATGAAGGGGGAAACCATGCCGTTTAAAAAAAAAATAATAAATTTGGCGTGGAGTTCCCCCTAATTATTTGGTAATCAAAGTCTCGCCCCTGCTCATTGAAGTCGTACTTCAAGTCGTGGGGCAAAGTCGGATCCACAGTCTTATGACTGTCTTGTCAAAATCGCGGCCGTGAAATTGCGGCAAAATCGCGTGACTTTTTGGAGTATCACAAGTGTGAAAGGGGCCTTACTGTAAAAGAGTTGGGTGTCCAGAGGAATCGGGCCATATGGCAGTTTTCAGGCCTGGCAACTGGACCTGCTTGATAGGTGGGCATACCTTGAACCTTGAGAAGGTGGGGTTGTATTGGGCTGTGTAGATCTGGAAACGCTGTAATTTGCCCCGATTTTGTAAAAAGTGGTGAACTGTCACTTTTTAATTGCTTGTTGCTACAAGTCTTTCTAAGGAGCAGGAAACCTACCTGCAGGCAATAGTTTGGTGCTCTAATCTTCCTTTGAGCGTGTTAGGTTTGCCAGCATAAACATCAGCTAATTGTGACCTCACATATGACGGATGGGCTTTGCTAATTTCTGTGCAATTACTAGAGCAGGTTAGAAAAGTGTCTTGATTTTTCTGATGCTCAGAACTGTTGCAGTTGGTTTTGCTTCATGCGCAGTCAGGTATTTGATTGCTTAAGTATAATTTCTCTCGTTGGCTCTGTTTTGGTCCCAGATGTTGAGATTTCTAAGCTCAGCGAAGGGTATGCACTCCGCAGTTTCCTGACTAATGCACCTGTCTGGGTTCACCCTAATTGCAGGATGAAGTTTGAAAACACAAAACGCATAGCTGGGTAGTTGATGTGTAGTAAAATTTTGTTATACAGAATTTATGTAGCGCCAACAGATTGCGCAGTGCTTTACTACATGTTTAGATTTTAGATGTGTAATTTAGGTTAGCAGGGAAATCATAGGTTAATGTCCCCTCTGAGCAGATTGGAATGAGAAATTAGACTGAATTACTGTATTCTCGGTGAGATGCAGGGAAAAGTCATTATACATCTGGCTCGTGTTATATATTTATGGCTGGATAATTAATTTAGTTTTTGCAATACAAATGAGTACCAGTACAATAAAAGAAAATCTGTTGAAATATTCATGTCTGTCTGGAAGAGGCTTGTTGGACGTCTAACGTGCATTCTTTCAGATCAATTTTTTTTTTTAATACTGCGTATGTTTTTGGTACATTATGTATGCTATTGGACTGTCTTTACCAATTTTGGTACTGTTTGCTTTTCTTTAACATCAAACATTACTTTGCTTGACTGCCATCCAAACCTCAAGGTACTGCACTCAATCTACAGCCAAATGCTGTTGCAAGTCCAGTTTTTTTCTCTGTAATTTTGTGTGGGTGAGCAGGATCTATTAGGTTGTTGAATAACAAAGAACCTCACTGGTGTTGGGGAAAGAATGACAGCTTGTGTGCTTTGTTCTTGCATGGTCATGATGTGACATTTCCCTGCAGCATTGCCATCTGCTACCATTTAAGACTGTATAGTCTGGTGTATATGCAGTAGTGGTTTTGGAAATCTCCTTACTGGTGATCTTGAAGAGGTGCATCATCCAGAGACAAATACATTTAGTGATTCACAAATGTTTCATACTTGGAAGCGGCAATGCAAAGGGGCTGTAGAAGGTGTGTTTATTTTTTTATTTTATTTATTTATTTTTTTTTGTTTAATTTTTTTTATACATAGACAAGATTGGTTTATGTTAGAAAAGTTTTAGACCTAAATCCTTGAAGCTCTGTACAAAAAAAAGGTAGGGGCAAAGGTTTAGTATTGATCTCCTGCAGCTGATCTTTTCAACGTTACTAAGGCCCGGTTCACACTGATGCGCTGTGATTTTGTTCCGTTTTTTTGTCCTTTGTGAGGTGCGAATTTACTGCGATTTTTACCACGAATTTCAGGAGTTGGACATAGCTGCGATTTGATATTCTAGCCAATGGAATCATAAAGTAAAAAAAAAGTGTTAACTTCCTGTGTACTTCCTGGTTTTTGTGGAAAGTAGTGTGGTGGAATTCACACATATATGAACCATCAATGCGCTTCAAGAACGATTTACATTGATGTCTATGGAGACTAAATTCGCAATGCAACGCAGTAAACTCGCACAAGGCCCTTTTTTTTAATCGCATTCGTAGAATCGCAATGCATGTATGTGAACGACAGTCATTGAAAACAATGACTTTAGGGATGACATGTGAGTTTAAAGTGTTTTTGACGCATCGCATTCGTCATGAACTCGCTTTAGTGTGAACCGGGCCGGACTTAGACGTTTTAAACCTTCGGGGGGAAAAAAAAATTACCCCCAAAGAAAAATAACCTGCAGGACAAAGGCATAATGAGCTAGTGTGCATCACATACTAGCTCATTATGAAATACTTGCCTTAGAACTAAAGGCAAGCCTTACGGTGCAGCCCGCACTCCGCTCACACGGAATTACTTCCGGTGATTGACCAGAGCCACAATGACGTTGTGCGGATTGTTGCCGGTCACATCACGGGTCTGGAAGAAACGGCACGAGAGGGCCATTCCTTCAGTGCGCATGCGCAGATGGTGGCAGCGTATTTAGTAAATATCTCCTAAACGATGCAAGTTTAGGAGATATTTACAGTAACTACAGGTAAGCCTTGGTATAGGCTTTACCTGTAGGTACAATTTAAAGAGGAAGACTTCCTCCTTTTTAACTTGCCTTGTTCTGCATTGTCTCTGTGCAACTATCTTAGTAGAAGCTCTTGTAGCCAAGGCTTTGCTTCTTTGTCAGCTACCTTCCCACTTGATGACTTGTGGTTGACTGGTAGGGAGTGTATTGAAGCACAGAATGAATGAACCAGATGCAGGGAGATGCATGTACTACAGAACCTGTGGTCCAAATTTCTCTTTAGCATGGAGAACAGAAAGAAGCCTGGTAGTGATGTCAGTCTCGTGGATTTGCCATCTGACAGCAGTGCCACTCCTACAGTCGGTCTACAGTTATGAGGCTGGAACTGTACCAGAGGAATATGACTGAAGATACTGGGTTTCTGGGTACATGTCTAGATGTTCCCTAAGGCTGGCCTTACAATATACAGTTTTCTAGAGGTGCACCAAATGGAAATTGATACCGAAAATGCAGGATGCACTTGACCAAAAACCGAAACTGACAGTTTAACAGAAAAAAAGATATAGATCAGGGTGGATATAAAACAATGATATATATATATATATATATATATATATATATATATATATATATATATATATATATATATATATATATATATATATATATATATATATATAATATATATATATATATAAATTTTAATGAAATGCTTTTAGAGTAATGGAACACTAAAGATAGTCTTCTATTTAGGATACATTAATAATTTAGTTTATTCAGCATGAAATGGAGCTTGGTTATGTAGCATGAGTCTGTATATTCTGCGATATTTGCATTTTTGGTAAACTCATTCAATGAACGCAAGCCGTGATAACATGCACTGCATTGATGCATTCACACAATTTCACAGTAACCATGAGATAAACCAGAAGTCAGGAATATTCCTTTATCCCATTGTTTTGCAAATCTGTGTACACTAGACTGATTGAATCGGTTCTGATATCGCTGTTTTACTGACCTGACAGTTTTGTAAATGGGAAACCTTAATTTTGTTAGCAAATATTAAAGATTCTAACTACCAGCAAGAATGAGTCCTTAGATTTAAAGAGCACCTGTCATTCCAAAACAATCATGGCAGCGCCTCTTAGAGGGCATCCACTCGCCTGCTGCCGCCACGTCCCTCACCTAGTTGTGTCACTGCCGCATCACCAGCCATCCCATTAAAGTGAATGGGACTGTTAGTGAGTCAACAGCGGGTCAGAGGATCCGCAGCAGGACAAATGAGATTCCCTTTAAAAATTATGATTTAAATCAAGCCTTTTTACTAGTAATTTAAATTGCCTTTTAAACCAAATCCACCCTGATATACATACAGTTGTGCTCATAAGTTTACATACCCTGGCAGAATTTATGATTTCTTGGCCATTTTTCAGAGAATACGAATGACACAAACTTTTATTTCACTCATGGTTAGTGTTTGGCTGAAGCCATTTATTATCAACTGTGTTTACACTTTTTTTTTTAAATCATAATGGCAACAAACTACCCAAATGACCCTGATCAAATGTTTACATACCCCAGTTCTTAATACTGTGTGTTGCCCCCTTTAACATCAATGATAGCTTGAAGTCTTTTGTGGTATTTGTGGATGAGGCTCTTTATCTTCACAGATGGTAAAGCTGCCCATTCCTCTTGGCAAAAAGCCTCCAGTTCCTGTAAATTCTTGGTCTTGCATGAACTGTATGTTTGAGATCTCCCCATAGTGGCTCAATGATATTGAGGTCAGGAAACTGAGATGGCCACTCCAGAATAGAGGTCGACCGATATGGGTTTTTCTCTGGCTGATGCGAAAGCCGATATTTAGAAATTGCGGTGGCCGATGACCGATATATGATGCCAATTTTTTAGGGCCGATATATTGGGCCGATTTTTTTATTTATTTTTTTTTTCCCTTCATCTCATAAAATCTAACAGTTAGACCCCTTTCACACTGGGGCATTTTTCAGGCGCTTTTGGGCTAAAAACAGCGCCTGTAAAACGGCTCCCCTGCAGTCTGTGTGAAAGCTCGAGTGCTTTCACACTGAGGCGATGCGTTGGCAGGTTGTTAAAAAAAAGTCCTGCAAGCAGCATCTTTGGAGCGGTGTATACCGCTCCTCCACCACTCCTGCCCATTGAAATGAATGCGCACCGCTGCCGAAGCACCTGCAAAGCGTTTTTCGGCAGCAGCGCTTCAGGGGCACATTTAACCCCTTCTTTGGCCGCTAGCTGGGTTATAAGCGCCCCGCTAGCAGCCGAATAGCGCCGCTAAAATGACGGTAAAGCGCCGCTAAAATTAACAGCATTTTACCGTCAACGCATGCCCGCTCCATTGTGAAAGCAGCCTTAAGTAATAAGTGATACAGAAATTTTTTTATATTTAAACATTTATTAAACAAAACAAACCTCCAATCAGTTCACTTGTATGTAGAATTTAGATTAAAAAAAAATAAGTATATCTTAAATATTAAATGCACAAAAACAGGTAATCAAAACTTTTGGACGAAAAAAAATGGGCTAACTTTACTGCTTTTTTTTTTTTTTTTTTTTTTTTTTTTTTTTTTTTCAATTTCATTAGTGTATTTTTAAAAAAAAAATTGCGTTTGAAAGACCGCTGCGCAAATACCGTGTGACATAAAATATTGCAACAACCGCTATTTTATTCCCTAGGGTCTCTGCTAAAAAAAATATATATAATGTTTGGGGGTTCTAAGTGATTTTATAGCAGAAAATACAGGATTTTTACTTGTAAGCAACAAGTGTCAGAAAAGATTTAGTCTTTAAATGGTTAAACTGAAAACTTCTCCAGGAGTTCAGTCTATTGATAAAAGAACCTTTGGAGGCTGGTGGAATCCGGACTACCGAGCAATATTCTGGCACTTCGAGCGATCAGACTATGTCTGGATCATGGACGGATTGACTTCGGGAGCTCCCGGTACGGATCCAGTTGGACAATGCAACTGCGGTGGCTTATGTCGATGACCAGGGTAGACCAAATAGGGTATTGGCAGCCCTGGAAGTTGCCAGTATTCACCGATGTCTCGTTCTGGCCCTCTCCGATGTACGCATTCCAGGAGTGGAATACTGACAGGCGGATGCCTCAGTTGGCTAGGGTTGGACCACGGGGTTGGCCCTTGACCGGGCCGCGTTTCTTCGGATATGTCTCCGATGGGACACTCATGAGGTAGATCTGTTTGCATCCTGGCTCAACAGAATAGTAACAAGGTTTCTGGCAAGGTCACGGAATCCTCGGGTGGCCCATGGGGCCGGTAACGTTTGCTATACGCCTTTCCTCCTTTCCAGCTTCTGCTGTGGCTTTTGCGCAGAATCACGGCCGCAGGGATTCCGGTCATTGTATTGGCTCCGGATGGGTCCAGTTGGTCTGGGTGCGCCTGGTCGCTGGCGTTCCTTGGCGACTGCCTCTCGGAGAATCTACTGTCCCAAAGGTTTTCCATCCTGCTTTAGAGTCGCTGGTTTTAACGGCCTGGCTGTGATGTGCCAGGTGCTGCAGTTCTGACGCTGCTCATGGCTAGGGAGTCTACCTCCTAGGACAGGGATATGCAATTAGCGGACCTCCAGCTGTTGCAAAACTACAAGTCCCATCATACCTCTGGGTGTCATGCTTGTGGATGTCAGTCTTGCTATGCTTCATGGGACTTGTAGTTCTGCAACAGCTGGAGGCCTGCTAATTGCATATCCCTGTCCTAGCAGGTTCTACCTCTGGATGCAGGAAGCACATATATCTTGGTGTGAGTCACCGGGCAGTCATCTTTGTTCTTTCTCAGTGGCTCTGATCCTGTCCTTTCTTCAAGGGGTTGAGTAGGAATGGGCCTCGAGTACCATCAAGGGCCAGGTGTCAGCCTGGGGGGTCTTCTTCAGCGTCCCCTGGTGTGTACCTTTTTTTTTTTTTTTTTTTTTTTTTTATTCAAGGGGTTCAATGCCTGTTTCCACCGGTGCGGTCTCTACCGCCGTGGGATCTGAACTTGGTGATTTTGATTCTACAGAAGCCTCTCTTTCAAAATATTTGGGTAATTCCACTGCTTACTCTCTCGGAAGATGGCCTCTTGGTGGCTATTGCCTTTGCTCGCATGGTGTTGGAAATGGTGGCATTATCTTGTCGTACACCTTACCCAGTGTTACACAAGGTTAAGGTGGTTCTTTGCCCCTTTTCCATCATTCCTTCCTCGGATTTCCCTTTGACTAAGGACGTGTTGTCTTCTTTGTGTCCCTGGTCAACACATCCTAAGGAATTTGTCTTATCTGCCCTGGATGTGGTTTGGGGGTTTCGGGTGTATTTTGGCAGCCACTGACTCTTCTTGGAGGTCAGACTGGCTGTGATCATGGACGGGCCAAGAAAGGGGCTGTCTGCTTCTTCTGTGACCATTTCTAGATAGCTCAGACAGATGACGCTGGCCTATTCTGTCAGGGATCGGGTTCCTCCTTTCCCTGTCACGGCACATTCTTCTCGGGGCGCTTAGTGCTTCTTGGGCCTTCTGTCATCAGGTGCTGCGCAAGTTTGCAAAGCGGCCACTTGGTCGTCTGTACGCTTTCACAACGTTCTATGAAGTGGATGTGTTGGCATCTGCGGATACCTCCTTTTGGCTGCAAGGTTTTGCAGGCTTCTGTTTAGAGGGTCTATTCCCTCTTGAAGGGGTGTTCAGGTTGAGCTCCTGGTTGGCTCTTATGTTTGGCCTTGGAGAAAAGGGAGTTAAGGTCTGAAGTGACCACTCTGACACCTCCATCCCTAATAATGCACAAGAAAAAAGACAAGTGGCCCTGGGACTTTGAATGGGGTGGGAGAGATTTGGCACACATTCACAAAAAAGTGCAATAAAATCAAGTTATTACAAATAGGGATGCACCGAATGGGTTTTTTGGTGCCAAAACCGATACCGAAAACAAATCTTCCTTGATCCCGAAAACTGATACCGAAACAACACCGATACCGAACGTGACTGTGTTTTTAAAAATATTTATACAGGAGATGGTCAGAGACTGGGGACATGGTACAGGAGATGGTCAGAGACTGGGGACATGGTACAGGAGATGGTCAGAGACTGGGGACATGGTACAGGAGATGGTCAGAGACTGGGGACATGGTACAGGAGATGGTCAGAGACTGGGGACATGGTACAGGAGATGGTCAGAGACTGGGGACATGGTACAGGAGATGGTCAGAGACTGGGGACATGGTACAGGAGATGGTCAGAGACTGGGGACATGGTACAGGAGATGGTCAGAGACTGGGGACATGGTACAGGAGATGGTCAGAGACTGGGGACATGGTACAGGAGATGGTCAGAGACTGGGGACATGGTACAGGAGATGGTCAGAGACTGCGGACATGGTACAGGAGATGGTCAGAGACTGGGGACATGGTACAGGAGATGGTCAGAGACTGCGGACATGGTACAGGAGATGGTCAGAGACTGGGGACATGGTACAGGAGATGGTCAGAGACTGGGGACATGGTACAGGAGATGGTCAGAGACTGCGGACATGGTACAGGAGATGGTCAGAGACTGCGGACATGGTACAGGAGATGGTCAGAGACTGCGGACATGGTACAGGAGATGGTCAGAGACTGCGGACATGGTACAGGAGATGGTCAGAGACTGCGGACATGGTACAGGAGATGGTCAGAGACTGCGGACATGGTACAGGAGATGGTCAGAGACTGCGGACATGGTACAGGAGATGGTCAGAGACTGCGGACATGGTACAGGAGATGGTCAGAGACTGCGGACATGGTACAGGAGATGGTCAGAGACTGCGGACATGGTACAGGAGATGGTCAGAGACTGCGGACATGGTACAGGAGATGGTCAGAGACTGCGGACATGGTACAGGAGATGGTCAGAGACTGCGGACATGGTACAGGAGATGGTCAGAGACTGCGGACATGGTACAGGAGATCAATGCAGCCTCACCAGTGCCCCCGGTAGTGTAGCCTCACCAGTG
Source organism: Lithobates clamitans (assembly GCA_037952925.1). Taxonomy (NCBI): domain Eukaryota; kingdom Metazoa; phylum Chordata; class Amphibia; order Anura; family Ranidae; genus Lithobates; species Lithobates clamitans. The sequence goes on from JBBGZY010000255.1 coordinate 911,101, forward strand.
CCCCCGGTAGTGTAGCCTCACCAGTGCCCCCGGTAGTGTAGCCTCACCAGTGCCCCCGGTAGTGTAGCCTCACCAGTGCCCCCGGTAGTGTAGCCTCACCAGTGCCCCCGGTAGTGTAGCCTCACCAGTGCCCCCGGTAGTGTAGCCTCACCAGTGCCCCCGGTAGTGTAGCCTCACCAGTGCCCCCGGTAGTGTAGCCTCACCAGTGCCCCCGGTAGTGTAGCCTCACCAGTGCCCCCGGTAGTGTAGCCAGTAAAGGGAGAGGAGAGCCGCCACTGCCTATTTGATTACAGCGCCGGGAACATCACAGCTTTCATTTCAGTAGCTGTGTGTTCCTCGCTGTGCGCCGTCACATACAGCCCCTCCCCCTCGTCCGGGCACTTTGATAGACCACCCGTCCAATGGGACGGGTGATCTGTCTATCAAAGTGCCCGGACAAGGGGGGGGCTGTATGTGACGGCACGCAGCGGGGAACACACAGCTATTGAAATGAAAGCTGTGATGTTCCCGGCGCTGTAATCAAACAGGCGGCTCTCCTCTCTTCTACAATATAGGAAGCCCCCCTGATAGGCGGCAGCGGCCCCGCCCCTTTCGGTATTGGCAAAAATTCTCTTTCGGCTTTTTGCAGAAAGGGCCATTTTCGGGCGATATGTTTTGGTGACCAAAATTTCGGTGCCTCCCTAGTTACAAAATGTTGTGTAACAGAACCGGAACAGCGTTGATTGTGCATTACCCGGCATAATAGCCAATTTTCACAGCATGAGTAATAACAGATATCAATTCATTACAATTATTATACATCCATGAACAACAGCAATATTCATTGTGAGTTGCTAAGCCAGTAGATAAACATACATCATGAGGAGTAGAAAATGCACATACATAAATTGGAGCAGTATGTGAGCATAATACAAAATGATACCCAACAAATGAGCATACAGGAAGCATTGATAGTGCCCTACACGTTTTGTGAGACTCTGCTCGCTCTTCAGGGGCGGATGCATGCTTTTGTATCTGTAACAAAAGTAATGGTAATAGTGGCTGTGTGATGAAGGAATGGTTGGCAAGAGGTCAGGGGAAGAGAGACCTCATACTTACCCAGCGTTTGGTGATCCAACCCAGTGTATTGGTATCGAGCAGTGTTAATTTTGGCAGCAAATTTCAATTCAGTTTTAGTCTTAGTCTTAGGACTAAAATGGCATTTTAGTTTTAGTCCTATTTTAGTCTTCTGCAGTTTTAGTTTTAGTCGTATTTAGTTGACTAAATCTCCAGTACATTTTAGTCGACTAAAACCTAATGGGTGTAATGAAATTGTAATGCATTAGTTAACATTTCTCTACAATTTCCAAACTCATTATATACTGCTGGAGTGAAAAATATAATATGTTATTTATTATGGTATTGATGTATGAACATGCACTACAGACCAGTGTTAATTTTGAAGTCAAATTTCTATTTAGTTTTAGTCTTAGTCTTGACTAAAATGGCATTTTAGTTTGTTGTATTTTAGTAATTTTAGTTGCATTTTAGTCGATGAAATTAAAGAGGGAGTCCACCTACAAAAAAAATATTAAAAGCCAGCAGCTACAAAAACTGCAGCTGCTGACTTTTAATAAACAGACACTTACCTGTCCTGGAGTCCAGCAATGCGGAAGCCGATCAATCGCTCGGCTCTCGGCTGCTGCTGCCGCCATTCTCGGTGAGGGAATCAGGTGATGAGCCATATTTTGCGGGCAATGTTTGGTGTTGGCGCTTCAATCATCATGGCACCATGGTTGATATGGTATCGGGATGATTGACGCGCATTGTTTCTTTTGTTACATTTTAATATATAATGAAGTGGTTTAACTCACCATAATGCAGAATCAGTGGGAGCCCTGGGCGTGTGACTTGCCCTATCTCCTGCCACCAGATGCAGCGTGTCACTTGCCAACGTCACCTTCCACCCAGATGTGGATTGTCGCTTGCCACTTTCACCTGGCAGCAGATGTGGATTGTCACGTGCCACATCACCTGCCACTATTTGCAGATTGTCACTTGCCATGTCACCTGCCACCATTTGCAGATTGTCACATCTCCTGCCACCATTTGCAGATTGCCACGTCACTGGCCACCAGCTGTCGGTTGTCACTTGCCAACTGATGTGGATTGTCACTTGCCATGCCAGCCAGTGACACCAAATGTGCATTGATGCTGCACTGCTGGCAGCACTGGTCCATTTAGTGAGGGCAGGAGAGCGGTGATGTGGGGCAGGCAGTACGAGATGTCATCTTGCTGCTCCCCACCGCACCTCTGACATTGAAGCAAGGGGGTCTGTCTGCAAAGTAGAGCTCCACCGATGACAGGAAGCATGTGACCTCCACTCAATCGCGCTGTGAGGGCGGAAGAGCGCTGATGTGTGGCGAGCAGTGAGAGATGATGTCATCTCTCTGCTCCCCGTCGCACCTTGCTCCCACATTAGAGGCCTGGCTGTGAAGAGCGCTGATGTGGAGCAGGCAGAGAGATGTCATCTCTGCTTGTCCACCCACTCACTTCTCTCATCTCCTACGCCTGTCTCATGCAGCTAGCTCACCTGCCGCAGCAGCAGCTGCCACGACCCGTTGGTTAGGCAGGGACCCTGCAGCAAGAGACTCAGGTCACCCCCTAGTGACGCCCCTGCCAGTAGATCATGAGGAGTAGAAAATGCACATACATAAATTGGAGCAGTATATGAGCATAATACAAACAACTTTATTTTTTGGGGGGGGCGATTTTTTTTTTTTTTTGTTGTTGTCCCACCCCTCATGTTTGGCACTGCTTTGGGACGTCCCTATGGTTCTGAATAATTGAGCACTGTGTCTGTCAATGAACGAAAGAGAAAATGGGATTTTTGATTTGCTGTAAAAATCTATTTCTCTGAGTTTATTGACACACGGCACCCATCCCTCGAAGGAGTTTTAATACTTCTGACACTGCTTGTTACTAAACTGAAGGCCTATAGCAGAGAGGGGGGTGTATAGCACCTATGACTGCCCATAAGCGCAGCCAAGTCTTTTACTCCTGTAGGGGGCGATATAACCCTATCATTCTGAATAATGGAGCGCTGTCTCTCTAGGAACTCGGAGAAATGGATTTTACTCTCAAAAGTCAAAAATACCATTTGATTTTTTTTTACTCTCTTTGCAGATTTGTCTGCTTTTAACAGGTTTCTTTTAAAGGTAAGATAATGCGAGTTAAATGCAGCTGTCAGAAATTAGTACCTCCTACATATCAAAGGTGTGTGTGTGGTGCATTTTTTTTTTCTAAGCACCTCAAGAGCGTCTGAATCCAGGCAACTACATTTCTGTGCTGGTGCTCTGGTCCCAGTTCTTGTACCCCCTCAATGTGTGCGCTTATATTTAGGGGACAGTTAGACTTGCATACTTATTGGGTTTCCATTTGCTAGTTTAAAACAGGTTTACATCATATATAAACGCTACCTGTAATCCCTTTGTAAAATTATTTGGGCAGAAATTGTTAAAATGCCACTGGTCACTAGAGGAGGGGAATGGGGGAGTTAAAAGTACCACTGACCACCAGCGATTGTGGAATTGTTTTTGGGGTTTTTCGAGACTTCTAACCTTTGCACAAAATGCTTTTCATTGCATCTTCCTACCACTGAGAATTGAAGACTTGCACTTGGCTTCAGTGGGTGAATTATAAAGGCCAAGAATACGTACCAGCATATTTCTTCATTTCTGAAAATTGTGGGGAAAAAAAATGTATCCCGATTTGAACCTCTTCAAATGAAACAGAACTGTACTGTATTGTCATTTCTTTTTATCTTAAGGTGTTTTTTTTCCCTTTTTTATATACTAAAACCCTCTGCTTGTTGCATATTATCAGAGCTATGCCTCAAAATAATTAATATAAAAATAATATAAACATTTCTTTTCAGTAGTTTTGCATAATTGTGTATTTCAGTGAAGCTATCCCAGTACCAGAAATGTCATGTAAAGGAAGGAGGTGGCATTGATGGTGGATGTGGATTGTTTTCTAAGGCCCTTTTCACACGATCGGACCGTTCAGGTCCGCCTGTCAGTTTTGACGGCGGACCTGAACGGCCGCTCTGTTAGCCTATGGAGCGACGGATGTCAGCTGAGACATGTCCGCTGACATCCAACCCGGTCCGATCCCCAAAAAGCAGACGGATGGCCCTACGTCCTGATCCGTCGCTATCGGATTGGGTGAGATCTGATGAAAACAGACATGCTGTAAGTTTTCATCCGATCCCTCCATAGGCAGCAGCGGCGCCTGACAAGCCCCTCCCCGCTCAGTGAGCAGAGAGGGACCTGTCATCCGCCGGCTCAGCGGAGATCAACGGAGAGATCTCCCGCTAAGCCGGCGGACCGAGGCGGGCTCCGTGGAAACTGAGTCCGTCTCGTGTGAATGAGGCCCAAGACCTATTACACATTTGAATACTTAAGGACACCTGTATGAGATAAGTATGTTGGTTACTATAGTTTCTGAAAATGCTTGTCTGTCATTTGGACTTTCCGGTTTCTGCATGTATTCAATCGCTACCTGCTGTGTGTTTTTATTTTTTTATTTTTTTTTGTCTCAAAACAAAACATACTGAAGCAAGACACGATCAAGCTTGTGGATGTTAGAATGTCAGCAGTGACAACAACACAACTTTCAGCCTAGGTTCACATTGCTGCGGGTTAGAAATCGTGCGAGTTTAGCTGAATTTGCACAATTTTAACCCGACAATGCATTCCGACTTCGGGGGTGATTTGACAGACATCTGTGCAGGTTCCCAAAGTCGCCAAAAGCAGTACGGTAACTACTTTTGGGAACTGTGCTTTTGTCGGCAATAGCCGCCGATTTGACATGTCAAATTGGACCAATGTTTTCCTAGGCTAAGGGATGTTATGTGGGCACCTTCTCCCAGCAGCCCAATTTTTTCTTCCTTTATTTTTATTTTTTTTGTTTGCAACAGCACAGGTTTTACTTTATGAAAGGTTATGATGGTGGAAAATGACTTTTCCTTACTCATTTGTCTTCATCGGTCGTTCTGTTCTTGGCGCTTCATAAAATGATGCCCTTAGAATGTGTAAAGTGATTTTGAGACTTACATTTTTGTTTACTTGAGGACTTGCATTAATAAAAACCATGGGAATCTTGCCAGATTTAGGCTAGTATTAGTGTCTATGCATGCAAATGTCTCTGCCGTTGATGTGTTTGCTATTGCAGTCATACGTTGTAATCTGCAAACATATGAGGACTTGCTGTCTGTGCAGTGCTTGAAGCCCAATGATACTGCAAGATAGAACTGGGGTAGATCATTATTCAGATCACACAGTAGTGCTGCAGCAGAAAAGAAGCCAGTTTCCATTATACACACACACCCACTATAGTAAATACTGACATTTTATCAATATGTACAGTTCATTTATGTTGTAGATGTCCATGGATAAGCCAATGGCTTTATTTAGTAATATAGTCTATAAACTGCAGGTTCTGTCAGAACATGGTGCACCAAGATATCTGCTTGTACTCTGGAGTCATAAATGAGCAAGGAGTTCTCCTAGGACAAGGGTGTTGTATGGCAGTTTTGGCACAGAAGAGGCAATGCAGAGTTAAAGGGGTTGTAAAGGTAAAATTTTTTTTCACCTTAATGCATTCTATGCATTAAGGTGAAAAAACTTCCGACAATACCGCCGCCCCCAGCCCCCCTCGTTTTACTTACCTGAGCCCTTGAAAGTCAAGCGCTCGCCCCTGACTGCTGATTGGCTAGAGTGGATGGATTGATAGCAGCGCAGCCATTGGCTCACACAGCTGTCAATCACATCCAATGACGTGGCGCGCTGGGGGGCGGACCGAGTGATAGCGGCTATGGTCGCCGGCTGTATCACGGGAGCGCGCCCGCAAGAACTCACCACCATGCGAGGGAGCTCGCATGGTGGTGATTAGTTCTTACGGGGCGGAGCTGAAACAGCTGCCGAGGGACCCCAGAAGACCAGGTTCGGGGCCACTCTGTGCAAAACGAGCTGCACAGTGGAGGTAAGTATAACATGTTTGTTATTTAAAAAAAAAAAAAATTACCTTTTAGCGTTCCTTTAATCTCAAAATTCACATCCCCATATATATCAATCCGAAATGACAAAATCCATGTGCATTAAATGTGTAGAAAAACAAGTTGGTGCATTTGATAATAAACCAGTGCTTATGTATCGCTGCATGTGCAATCAAAGAGCGGCAAAGGTAAATCTTCGTGTGCATTACCATGACCATCTACTCCACCATGACACACCTGAATTCTTACCAGAAAGATTTGACCCCCAAATCCAAAATGTGCCTAATGGATGAATTGCAACAAAGCCACAGCAGGTCAGAGGGGTCATATGATCCTCTTCACAACCTCCCTCCAAGGGTCACACATATAGAAAGAGGTGGCCCAACGCTCCAAATAGTATAAAATCCATTGACTAGTTTATTTAAAGGTTAAAAACCACTTGCATCAAAGCAGATACAATCGGCGCCAAACAAACTACATATCCCAGGATGCAACTTGCATATGCGTGGTGATATCATGGCCTCTGGCTTCGCCTTCTGTCCAAGAGGCAACATTGTGTCAGTGTTGGAAAAGACTCCATGCAGGAGTTTTTTTCTGTTCTGATTAGATAACTTTTTGCTACTTTATGCTTTGTATAGTTTTGTGCTTTGTATAGTTTGGTGCGCTGAAAGCACCATTAAAATGAATACCCTGATGTTCCTTTTTTTTTAAAATTAAACTTACAAACGATAATAAGCTATCCGGCCTCTTTCTTTTAACAGTGAGGATATCCTCTGTTGATGTAACCGTGGCATTCTGCTGACAACTTAACTCAGAGCCCAGGAGTGGTTCAACAGCTAATGTGGACCAAACTTAGTTGTGCGGCCACACTGCGTTTAGGTGAGCAAAGTCACTTTCTTAACAGGATTTTTCTTCACAAGTCACTTTATGGAGTATTATTGCACATATGCACTTTAATATTATTACACAGCGCTGCATTCTCTTTGCTATTTTTATACAGGTTTTTTCACACCTTATGGCCCCTTTCACACGAGGCGGACTCCGCTTCCATGGAGCCCGCCTCTGTCCGCCTGTCCTCTGTCCGTTGATCTCCGCTGAGCCAGCGGATGACAGGTCCCTCTCTGCTCACTGAGCGGGGAGGGGCTTGTCCGTCCCCGCTGCCGCATATGGAGTGATCGGATGAAAACACAGCGTGTCCGTTTTCATCAGATCTCATCCGATCCGCCAGCGATGGACCTGGATGTAGGGCCATCCGTCTGCCTTTAGCAGATCGGGCCGGGTCGGATGTCAGCGGACATGTCTCCGCTGACATCCGTCACTCCATAGGCTAACATGGAGCGCCCGTTTAGGTCCGTCGTCAAAACTGACAGGCGGACCTGAATGGTCCGATCGTGTGAAAGGGGTCTTGGGGATTGTGGTTGATGCACAGCAGCTGTCTATAGGGCTTGTTTAGGGTAGCTGGCAGTATTTTGTATTTATACTGAATAGATACCTGTTTCAAGTTCTGTTTTCTCTATGGCAGGGTCTGATTCATTAGCCCAGGGCCTGCAGGTAGTCCTTTTTCAACTGAGAAGTGACGCATGGTCACCTCTTTGGCAGCATTGCTCACTTATCTAAGAGCAGTGACGGAAGCCAAGACGTCACCATGCATGAGTTTGCGTGCTACATCCTGGGATATGTAGTTTGCCACCGATAGTATCGATAGTACCACCGATAGTATCTTCTTGATGGTGTGTTTTTTTTTTTTGTTTTTTTTTTTTTTGTTTTATAAGAGGAACTGCAGTCTGCTCACATAATTTGTAATATCTTCATTCTCCGTTCTGAAGCTTCCCTCTAACCACTTTGCATATTTTATATATACTGTTCTGTACTTGCCAAATATGCTGCAGAAATCTCCCTCCACTGAGTCTGGCTGCAACCATTTTAACTGTGGGCAGCTGAAGCTGCTGCATGTTCACTTCCTGGATTTAGAGGCACAACTCTAGCTCTGCAGCTCTCATTGGTCCTCATACGACCCCCCCCCCCTTCCTGACAAACTCTCAGAGCGAGTTGTGCATGATGTCATAAGCCCTAGGCTAATGACCAGACAAAAAGGAAGTGGGCTGTATAAGGTATATTTACTGGCAGAAATAAAAATGTTTTACTATCCAAAGTTAAAACCACAAGGGCAGAAGATTTATTAGATGAAAAGTTTAGAAAATGACTAAAGGTCCGCTTTAAGTATTTCGGATTGACATACGGTGAGGTAAGCTTTAAAGTATTACTAAACCCAGGAGCCTGCATTCACTGCATCTGGTTTCCCACAGTAACCATAACATGGAAATGTATAGGTTTTCATTCTCATGACTGTCCTATGAGGCTGCGGGATCCCTGACCCCTGACCCTCTGTCTGGACAGTGCTAATAGTCCCTGTGCCGATCAGATGCACCCCCCCCTCCCAAGAAAAAAAAAACCCTAGCAATACACACCAAACTGAGCATGTGCAGAGTAACTCTAAAGGCTATGTATCAGGTGATAGATTGGGGACAGTGGAATGAGGAGGATCAGAGAAGACCGGATTAAACAGCCTTTTTACACAATGCAGAGGATTAACCCCTTAGGTTTCACAGTGAGTATAACAAGCATGCTTTACTGCATATACATAATGATTTTACTGTTGTGGGTTTAGTAACTTTAAAATTAGTGCTGCACTGCTATTGCATCTTAAAGCTGAGTTCCCATATAAAAGTCACCAGCTACAAAAAGTGTAGTATGTAGAATAATCGGACACTCATCAGTCCCATGGACCAGCGATGTGGGCGAACGAAGCGCCGCTCCTCTCCTTGGCATTGTGATTGTGGGCACGCACTGATCACGTGCGAGCCGTGCTGCTACCCTGTTTCCCCCAAAATAAGTCCTAGCGTGATTGTCAGTGATGGCTGCAAAATAAGCCCTACAAGGACTTTAACTAGGGCTTATTTGGGGGGTAGGACTTATATTGCAGCCATCAATGACAGTCACGCTAGGTCTTATTTTCGGGGAAACAGGGTATTGGCTGGGCAATCTTCTGGGACCTGTGACGTGTCCCAGAAGATTGGAGGGAGGGGGAGAGGGGAACGCTCTTCCGGCTCCGCAGAGCCAGAGGACGAAGTGAGAACTGGATGTCCCTAAAAAGAGGGTATCTCCCCACCAAAAATGACATGCCAAATGTGGCATGTTAGGGGGTCACCTTCACTTAAAGCTGAAGTTCAATTTTTGGGTGGAACTCCGCTTTAAGTATCATAGATATATCCTATATTTGTGCTGGCGGTTTCTTTTATATTTGCAGATTTTAGACCATAAGCACAGTTTCATTTCTTTGTTTTAAAGAAGAGACTTGAAGATTTTCCAACCTGATACTCTACTCTTTGGGGAGGTCACAGATGGCCTGGGTATTGCAAGCCATGTTTATATTGGGAACATCACTTGTGAATATTGGTCTGTTTTGTGGTTAACCTTAGAAATGACCTACTTTTGGCAAACAAATTAATTTTCTTCCTGCATTTCTTCCTTAGCCACCTTTTTGCTTTTTGGGCCCTTTTTGCTTTTTAACACTGCAATTAACTTCATCTTTGGGAACTTGTTAAATGTTCCACTCATAAGATTTGTTAAACTGGCTCTTCGATTCAAAGCAAATTTGTCAAGCCTTGGTCTGTGATGGTGCGGCGGGCAATCTAACACTCACATGGGTGGGAAATAACTACCGCTGACCTCTCCAGTGACACCAATACCATGATTGATAGAAGTCACCAGTGCTAAAACGTGGCCATGTGTGTATGAGAAGGGATCACAGTTGGTAATGTGGGGTCTGGACCCAGTGCAGCTGCTGGACAACAGTCATAGCTGGAGGATATGGATAAAACTATGTACAACAAAATGGTCCAGCACTCGATGGGTTGACAGAAGGCAGTCTCACAACAGGCAGTAGTTTATTCAATAATATACATAAGAGCAAATCCTGTTGATGCAAGAAAAGGTGTCGAGAGATGAAAAGGAAAGTAAATAGCTTACGGTGTCACTGGAGGTCCTCGGAGCAATGAGGGGCTGACGGCATCCAAGTGTGGGGAAAACCCTTGTAGCAGGGGAGGCACCAATGTTCTTGCTACGCTTCAGGGAGACCTGCTCACCGGCGTGTGGAGGAAGTGCTGGAGGCGGAGGTAACGGTCAGCAGGGAGATGGAGAGCCGAGCTCCATGCTTCACACGTTAGACCAGCTGGCGTGCTGATAGGTGGGAAGGTGCCGCAATCTGCGGATGGATCCTGAGCCACTCCCCCCTGATGGAACCGACCCCCGTTTGTGACTGCTCCCTGCTGGGTGGGGGTCTCCTGGAAGGATGCAACATCCAGGAGGATGGAACCAGAGCTGGGTTGGCTGGCGTGGATGGTGGTTGGCACTGATGGAGGCTATGGTGACTGGATCTACTCGAGGATCAGTGTGACCCGCAAGCTTCTCGGTTGCCGTGACACCGCGTATTGTGCGCATGCTCTTTTTCAAAGTCACGGGAGTGGGCAACCTGGAAGTTCAAATAGTGTGTAAGGGCGGGGAGTAAGCAGAGCCATGGGGCAGGACAATTTGGTAACAAATGTTAACCCATTGTTGCTCAGGAGAGAAACATTGAGTATACATGATTATGCAAATTCAAATAATCCTTAGTGTTATATATGCACATGATAAGTGTAATAACAACCACAAAAACACATTGGTAAATTAAAAATTAGTAATGACAATTAGAATTTAAGAGTGTCAAAAATGAGTCAGTCTCAATTTGTGTGTGTGTATAATTTTTCCATGAACTAAAAAAAGTGCAATGTATATTGCATTGTATGTTGTGTTCATACATTGCGCTGAATAGTAAATTTGCAAAATTGCCAAATATGTATATAAAAACAACCATAGATACTGTGGCCTCTAAAAATAAATGAGGGGTGAAGGGCAATGGGGGAGAAAGGGGAAGGGGGAAGAAAGTGGTAAAAGGAGTGGAGGGTAAATCAGTTTTCAGACGTCTCCTCCAAAGGGAGCATACAAAAAAAGAAAATTAGACGAGGAGGAGCAAGAAGAAAGACAGAATGGTTGACACAGGAGTTGGTACGATAAAAATTTACAATCTGTCCACTAGAGCTGCACAATTCTGGCTAAAATGAGAATCCCGATTCGCGCGGCGTAACATTATCTTTCACATTAAAACAAAAAAAAATTGAGCTAACTTTACAGTTTCATATTATTTTATTTTTTTTTAATTAATTGAAGTGTATTTTTTCCCAAAAAATTGCGTTGAAAGACCGCTGGCCAAATACAGTGTGACATAAAATATGTTTGGGGGTTCCAAGTCATTTTCTAGCAAAAAATATTGATTTTTAACTTAAGTGTCAGAAAAAGATTGACTTTAAGTGGTTAAACTTCCTGCATTTACACTGGTTGTTAAAAACATGGCAGACTGCCTGGATTTTTTCTTTACACAGTTTTATCCCTTTGATCTAAGAAGGAAGAATTGGTTACAATGTTTCATGTTAAAAACTTGGCAGCTCAACTGAATCTTCTTCCTTTCCTTGCACCTGATCTGGTATTCAATTCAAAGTGGAGCTTTACTACATATTCATTAACTAAGGAAAGAGTCTAAGTGCACAGCCGATTTGTCTTTAGTGGATCAACGCTTCCAAACAAGATTTTACAGAGACTGATAGCCTAATCAATCGCTTTTCTGGTAGGTTGCTTTTTTTTTAAAATTTTTTTATTTTATTTTCTTGGACATATTCCTGACCTGTGCAGATATATGGCTGCAGAACAGCCTGAGAGTTAAATGGGAGACATCTTGCCTATATCCTTCGAAGGGCTTTATCCTGGGGTAGCCTTCACATGGTCTTCACACTGGACCCTTTGCTTACACTCTGTATCTAAAGTACTGTGTCCAGACTATGCTCTTCAACTGGCCAGATTAAACTTGGATTGTGCAGTTGTTTAAGGCACATTGTACAGAAATTTCAGTCTGTGCTAATTTGTGTTTGCCCTGGGCTAGATTTCCCATTAGGCATATGCAGGCACCCAGAGAAACCAAATTGCTTAGGTATTAAGATGATATATATCTGGCCCCTTTTTATATGCCTGAAGTGTAATGAAGGGTATTTGGTTTTTAATGTATATGCAGACTCTATCTCTTTGCATTGTGGTGGGAATAAAAAAAAAAAAAATTCAGGACCATGTCTACAGTAACCCAATTTGCAGAGACAGATATGAATAAATGCCTAATTTCCCTCAACTATGTAGCCTTTCTCCAAAACACAAATAAAACCCGTTTTTTATAATTGTGTATGGATTACTCTCTAGCTTTAATCAGACACTGCATCTTGTAAAATGAGCAGACACCACAATGTTAGTTGTTCCAAAACGAAGGCTTTTTTTCCTGGGAAAAATAAAAAAAGTGTGATCTGTTTTACAATGATAAATTAATATAATTATCTGACATGGTATTCAAACTGTATAACATGAAGAGCTTTAATGAGAGATTTTATAGTTATAGATTTTATAGTTATAGCAAGTTCTCAGGCTCGACTGAAGACAAGCAAATCCTGGAATACAAATAAATACAGCTCAAACAGGGGAAATCTGTATTTCTGCCACAAGGGAGTACTGCAGGGGAAAGGTTCCAGTTTAGTTTGCTTTTAGGCTCCATCTTGTACCTTCTACAGTTGGGTGATTGAGATACAGTGGATAGTTTGTCCTCTCAGGCTCTATTGACAGGTAAGAGGATACATTTTTCTGACGTTCTTTTATAACCTTTAAAGTGGCTGTAAACTGTTACACCACTTGTACCTACAGGCAAGCCTATAATAAGGCTTACCTGTAGGTACTGTAAATATCTCCTAAACTTGAACAGTTGCCCTTTAACAAACCTTTTATACTTGCAATCATCTTCCACAGATCAGCCTTTATTCTACACCTCCCCCCCTCCCCCCAATCATCTGACATTGGCCTCTTTGCTGTTCTCGGGCACAGCACTGGATCGAGATTGGGCTCGGGTAATTCTAGGGTGGGGGGGGGGATAGTTTGTATACAGAAGGCAGAATTTTGTTTACTTTAATGCAGATAATGCATTAAGGTAATTTATTTTAGAACCACTTTAACAGTATGAAATGTTAAACTGTTTAATGACCTCTTAGACTATGAAAAGCTCTCATTACATGCTATATTAACAGTGTCCTATTCGCAAAGCCATTAGTTATGTAGGGTGAAATATACCCGGTCAATTCTTCCTTCAGCTGCCCTTCCCTTTTTCTTTGTCCCAACTGCAGCCTGTGATTGTGTACACCAGCTATTGTCGTCTACAGAGCATGCTCCAGTTTCAGTTCCCTTCTAAGCTCTTCATTTCCTCCTTTTTATTATCTGGGCAGCCCATGTAGCTAAACTCCTTGGGGATGGGATATAGTATGCTGATAACATTTACTAAAACTCATAACTGTAAACCAAAAAAAAAAAAGCCTTGGTTTCAGATTCCATATGAATAAAATGAAAGCTAGTGTCAATCATATTTGACTCCACCTACACCATAATAATGCAGAACAAATACACACTTGCGTTCAATAAAGATTTATAGAAGCTCAAACTGTTATAATTTTGAGTAGCTCTTGTGAAACTTTTTTTAACCACTTTAATACAGGGCACTTATACACCTTCCTGCCCAGACCAATTTTCAGCTTTCAGCGCTGTCTCACTTTGACAATTGCGTGGTCATGCTACACTGTACCCAAACAATTTTCATCAATTTGTTCCCACAAATAGAGCTTTCTTTTGGTGTTATTTAAAGTGATTGTAAGGGTAATTTAAAAGAAAAAAAAAAAAAAACTTACCTCCACTGTGCAGCTCGTTTTGCACAGAGTGGCCCCGAAAATCCTCTTCTGGGGTCCCCCAGCGGCTCTCGCGGCTCCTCCCCACATCTGATAACCCCCTCAGAAGCGGTTCCCTGAGGGGGTTACCTTGTGGGTGCGCTCCCGAGTCCAGAATTCAGCATCCATAGCCGCCGAATGCAGGACTCGGCCCCCGGGTCATTGGATTTGATTGACTTCAGCGGGAGCCAATGGCTGGGCTGCTATCTAATCAAGAGCTGGGAGCCCGTAGAGAGAGAGAGAGAGAGAGAGCACGTCCCCGGCGACTGAATGAAGGGGTTCAGGTAAGTAAAATTGCGGGGGGGGGGGGGGGGGCTGCCAGGTGTTTTCTCACCTTAATGCATAGGATGCATTAAGGTGAAAAAACATGAACCTTTACAACCCCTTTTAATCACCACTGGGATTTTTATTTTCTGCTAAACAAAAAAGACAGAAAATTGAGAAAACATATCTATTTTTTTTTCTGTTACAAGACTTTGTACAAGGAGGTTTTCTCCTTCACTGACTGGGTGGCACGGGCAGCACTGGCAACCATTGTGGGCACTGATTGGAATCCCTGGTGGCCATGGATGGCATACCTGGTGGTTACAAATTGTGGGCATCCCTGGTGGTCCAGTCTGGGCATCCTCGGGACGGCTGCTCTGATAATCAATCGTCACAGACCCCCCCCCCCCCCCCCATGTCAGAGGAGCAGCTGATCTGGCTCTCCTCCAGACGCGAGCGAGGAAAACCCGATGCACTGCTTTTCCTGTTTGCATTGTGATCAGCTGTGATTGGACACTGCTGATCATGTGGTAAAGAGTCTCCGTCAGACTCTTTACCTAGATTGGAGTTGCTGTGTGTCAGACTGACACACCGCACTGCCGATTGCTGCGTGCCGGCTAGTTATCCTGATCACGTCATATGATGTCTGATCAGGATAACAGAACAAATTTGCTGCTGTCATTTTGCTATATGGCGGGCGGCAAGTGGTTAAAATGTGACTGGCACAGCACCAATCAGGGCTGTGTGTGCAGGAACAGACTCATACTGCAGTAAAAAGAGCGTTGTATACACGATCCTACAGCGCCTCAAAGATGCTGCTTGCAGGACTTTTTTGAGCATCCTGCTAGCGCACCGCTCCAGTGTGAAAGCACTCAGGCTTTTACACTGGAGTGAGAGGAGAGGCACTTTGCAGGTGCTATTTTTAGCGCTATAGCGCCTGTAAAGCGCCTCAGTGTGAAAATAGCCTTAGACTTGCCATGCTCATATGGGTTGGGGGCTGTTCTGGTCCCATGTACCCCCCCAATCATCCTAGTCTCCCAATGTTATTATACCTATATAACCTTGTATAAGGCTGGAATTATATTTTTGTCTTGCCCATCAAGTTAATGTAGATGTATTATATTAAATTCTCTAAAGTAATAAATACCTAAGGCATTATTAAATATTAAGTACCATTCAGTACAGTCCGAAAACACCTTGCTTTAAATAGATGCATAAGCAAAAGTAAGAATGTAATTCACCCAGTCTTGGTTATACAGTATGTGCACTACATAACCCCTTTCTTACATTTGAAAATTGCCAAATGATATAATCCTTTAAGTTCTGATCTTTAAGTATACATGAGATAATGTATACACTAATATATATACTGTTTTTTGGGTTTTTTTTTTTTTAAACGTACACCGGCCCCTCAATCTGCTTTATGACCACTTTATGATAAAGTGAATAACATTGGTAATCTTGTTACTATGGCATCTGAAAGCCAGTGGGATATATTAGGTAGCAAGTAAACATGTTCTCCATGAAGTTGATGTGTTTAAAGCAGAACAAATTGGCATCGCACTTTGTTGCGTATGGGGCTGCTTAGCCGCAGACCGGTCAGAGTGCCAATGCTGTCCACAGCCAAAAGCATCTACAGTGGACATGTAAGTATCAGAACTGGACCATGTTGCAGTGGCAGAAGGTGGCCTGGTCTGATGAAGTAAATTTTCTTTAAAATCATGTGAACCGCCAGGTGCATCTTAATCTCTTACCTGAGGAGGAGATGGCACAAGGGTGCACTATGGAAAGAAGGCAAGCCAGCAGAGGCAGTGTTTTACTGGGAAACCTTGGACCCTGCCATCTTGTGGATGTTGCTGGACACATACCATCTACTAGAGCTGCACAATTCTGGCTAAAATGAGAATCACTTTTTTTTTTTTTTTTTGCTTAGAATAAAGATCACGATTAACGTGGCGTAACATCTTTAACGTTATCCAAAAAATGGGGCTAACTTTACTGTGGTGTTTTGATTTATTTATTTTTTTTAATTTTATTAATTGAAGTGGATTATCCCAAAAATATTGTGTTTGAAAGACCGTTGCACAAATCCAGTGTGGCATAAAAATATTGCAGCAACCAACATTTTATTCTCTAGGGTCTCTGCTGTATATATCCTTTAGAAAGCTTTTCTCTTACTGTTCACCACTGGGAGTGGATTATTGGCACACGGCCAAGACAGCTGATTGGAGGAAAGGCACCCCCCCCTCCACATAAAGGTAAAGGAAGAAAGGAATGTGCCCCCCTGTTCTTTTTGTATGTTGAAGTGAATAACATTTGTTATCTCATTACAATTGCATCTGAAAGTCAGTGGGATATATTCGGCAGCAAGTAAACATGTTCGTAAAAAAAAGTGGCCGCACACTGGAACGAGAAGTTTGCTTGACGGAAATCTTTTGTCCCATGCCAGACAGATGATACAAGACCAAGGTTAATGTTTTGCACAGATTTACTGTGCTTGTTCACAACATTAGTATAGCTTCAACTTCAGTTACTTATAGTGTGCACCCAAATCAAACCACATCCAAAACAACCAGTGTAGAAGCAGCTGATATACGTGAACAGTCACATACAAATAGGTTAAAAGCATTTCATAGTCTAGTAACTAGGAAAAGACACTTAAAAAAACCCCATTAGAAAAAAAAAAAAGACAAAAATAAAAAAATAAAAAAGCCAAACATTAGCAGTGTCACCTATATCCATGAGATTAAAGGATCGGTGAAAAACAGATAAAAAATAATGACAGAGACCAATGGAAGCTATATGGACATAACATATATACATATAGCCATATAGCCATCCAAATAAAAATATATATGAAAATTGCCATATTGTAAAAAGAGCCTTTATTCACAAGAAAGGCAGGCACACCACAACTGAGTATATCCAGCATTGTGAAAATAATTTTGTAATTTTGCTACATAAATAAGAAAAAAATGAAAAAATAAATAAAGTAGCAAAAGCCTGCACAATAAGAAATATGATGTTGCCAAAATGTTAGTGTAACAGAGGACGCAAGAACAAAATTAGAAAGGGAACATTAGATGTAAATGGTGAGTGGTATAAGTAACCGAAGTTGAAGCTATACCAATGTTGTGAACAAGCACAGTATATCCATGTGAAACATTAACCTTGGTCCTGTATCATCTGTCTGGCATGCAATAATAAAGACTGTCAAGCAAACCTCTTTCTAGTGTGCGGCCACTTTCTTCTACACACTTCAGCAATGGTGATGAGACGGGTCAAGCACCTGGAGAGACCTTGCACCTCGTTGGCCTGAGCGGTGTATGCTTTGTGTTGTGGACTTTGGATATTCTCATCCTGACACCAGCTCAGAGGATTGGAGAGGCGTCTCCACTTTTTTATATTTTTATAGACCTGTACCCTTTGTGGCTTTTTTTTTTCTCTGAAGCGAACACTTTAAAATACCTATTTCCCTATTTTATATTTTTTGACACACAGCCCCACCTTTTATCTCGGAGGAGCAGTAAAGGTGTCCATGCATTTCAATTGATGTGAAAGTCTGATATACTGATCATATAAAGGATAAAGTGATTTATATTTGTTCATTTACTTTGTGGTATCTGAAGAGAAGTGAGCAAGGTTGGAAAATGTTTGTTTTTTTGTTTTTTCATGAGGATGGTGCATTCACAAACTGAATAGAAACCAACTAAAGGCAAACAAAGCTGTCCCCACCAAAAGAAAATATTTACAAGTACAGTTGAAGATTGATCGAAACAGTTGATTGTTTTTTTTTTTTTTTTTTGTAGCCGGCATAACACGTGTTGTTGGCAAATGGCCCAGTCACTTAGGAATGCTGACATTGTGGATGATTTACTAAAGAAATATTTTTTTTTTTTTTTGCCTCTTTGATTAGTTGGTTAAAAGCTGGAGCTTGGATATTTTATGTAAATTCAGATTTTTGGACTTTGAATAGGTTTAAAAAAAAAAAGTGGTTATAGATGGGCAGAGACCTGTCAGGCCTCATGGTCGTGCACACATTAAGCGAATTTCATCCACCCGAAGATATTTTTCAGCAATCATTCAGGGTTGAGATATATTTATGCAGTCTCTTAACCCTTAATTGCCTCATGACTTGGCAAATTCTGGTGAATTACATGAAAATATTAGGCCATTTACAGGTCTCCTTTGAGAAAGCGGCACCCATTTTGCTTGGCGCATGCTAAACATAATTCTTGGCCAGTCCTTTTTTTCTTTTTCGTACATTTCTAATCATTACTGTTATATCCTGCTTACCTTCAGATGGACACTGACACTCAAAGTGTAAAGGGGTCTGGTCTTATCCCAGGGTTTTTTTTTTTTTTTTGCCAGTGTCTGTAGGTGAGTTATCTAGCTGTCCTATACTGCAAGGATGTTAATTTTAAATGCATAAACTTGCTCTTTTAGATGTGGTGTTCTATATCCAGATTAGTTACTTTAGTAATCTATTGGAGGAACTAAACCCAGGCATGGGAATAGTTGTAGGGATCTGCAGGTAATTTGCTCCCCAAGCACTTGATCTTGATTTTAAGCAGTCCCGTTGGGAGGGAGTGCACAGAGGAGTGGCCCAGCGTGGGCGCGCCTTTCTCAAGGCTGGCACCGACACATTCATGTACTGGTCTCTGACAGATCCAAGAATCTGGCTCAAGCAGTCACCTTTGGTGCTGCACCCCTATGGAATTCTAAAGGATGTCTGACAGCCCTTATGAATTCCCCAGAATATCTTCCTGGTATGCAGTTCTTAAAACAAGCTGTATCATTCATCCTCAACGCTCTACATACAATAGAGTTCAAGTCACCTTTTCTGTTATGATTTGACAGTTGATGCAGATTGATTCTGAGCGATGCTCCGTGGAAACCTCTGCAGCAATGCCAATGACCTCATACTTACCGGTTGTTGCTACTGAAGGACATTTAATTTGTTTTATACATGGTTTGTGCTAGGGAAAAACATTTGCATAGAAAATAAGCCAAATTTCTCAGGGGTGTGTATATGTGTGTATATATATATTTTATTTTTTACAGATATCACCAATTGTTTAGAGATTTGCAATGGAATACTTGTAGATTACATCAGACCTGTAGTGCCACCTGCTGGACCAAATAGTTCCTTACATTTCTATGTGTAACCCCCCCCCCCCCCCAGATATTTTAGTACTGTGTGCTCGAAATGTAAACCATAAAATCATATTTTTTTTTTTCCCGTATATTAGAACATTTATAAATTGCAAATTTGTTTGCGTTTGTCTACCACTATATCTCTTGTACAATGGGGCATACTTTCTTGATTTTAAACTAGCAGTTTGTCTATTCAATTCCATACTCAGCCAAAAAGCACACAATCCTTTGAGCGTTTTTTGTAATTTAGTAAAATGCTGTAATTGCTGAGTATTGTAGCAAATATATTTTAAAACCTGAAGATTGTAGTTTTACCTGCAGGTTCCTCCGTGTAAAGCAGTTTTCCAGCCTTTGCTAGTACAATAGACTCATTTATTGGGTCTGTTGATTGGGATCACCAGCAGAATGTTGGACTGTAATTTCTTGGAGAAGTTGATTTACATCTTTATATATACCGTGCATTTGTTATGCCACAGCCATTTAGTTCTAGGCTCCATTCACACTTGTATGCTGCCAAAGTCATGCTAGTTTTGAGTGAATCTTTGACCCAACTTTGGATGGGTATGACTTGGATGCGACTTTGGCTTTGATCATGGATAATGGATAACTGTTGCACAACTGTTGCATGTAAAACATTCAGGCTCCTTTCACACTTTGGACACCAAAGTCGCATTACTGGTCATTCGCCATGTTTTCCAATGATGACTATTCATATATGTGCGACTTAAAGTTTCAGCGATTTCAAAGTAGTTCATGCACTACTTTGGTCAGACTTTCATGCAACTTGAGGGCCATAGACCTCAATGTTAAAGGAGTTGTAAAGGCAGACAGTTTATCTTAACACACTCTATGCATTAAGATAAAAAAAAAACCTGTGTGCAGTAGCCCCCACCCCTCAGCACCCCTCAATACCTGGGCTCCTTCTCTCTCCAGCAATGTCCATGATCCCCTCAGTCATCCAGTACACTCCTCCTAATTGGCTGAGACAGAGCAGCAGCGCTATTGGCTCCTGTGGCTGTCAATCAAAATCAGCCAATCAGGGGAGAGGGGGCAAGGCTCCGTGTATGAATGGATACACAGAGCTCTGACTCAGCTTGGGTGACCACCTGTAGCAAGATGCTGGCTGAGGGGCACTCAAAGGAGGGAGGGGCTAGGAGCAGCAAAGAGGGACCTGAGAAGAGGATCCGGGCTAATCTGTGCAAAACCAACTGGACAGAGGAGGCAAGTATGACATGTATGTTTTTTTTTTTTTTTTTTTTTTTAATCGAGCCTTTACAATCACTTCAACCCCTCGAAAGTTGCATGAAAGTTGTACCTGAATGTTCTACAATGCAACAGGTGTCCAATATCACTGGTCAAAGTCTATTGAAGTTGCACCAATCCAAAGTTGCACTCCAAAGTATGAATGGAACCTCAGGTGTGACTTTCATGCGACTTTTCTGGAAAAATGTTATTCACCTGTCTACTTGTTTGTTCTAGGTCCACAACTCATAGTATAGAAGATAGTTAAAACTACTTTTCAATACTTATGTCAGAATAAAAGGAACCCAGGAGATCAATCTGTCAACCAGTTATCTAGCCAGAAGGAGATTTAATGGCAGCTCCATATTTATTTGTGCTGCAGCCCTCACAAAAATTCTATGCCAATACTGACTTTTGAAGTGTTTGCACATCAATGTGTGCTCCCCATATGATGGATTTTTGGGCCTGGCTGTTGGCTATTCACACTTTGAGCATTGTATAATTGGAGGGCTGGGTTTGCATGTATGTGTGCAGCAAACTCAGAAGTAGCACTACCACTTGAAGTGAAAAGGAGTGCTATATGTAAGCAGGGATGATTAAATAAGAACTAGTTCAGCACTACTTAAAGCAGTATTAAACTCCAAACCAAGCGTAATATATAGCGGCTTACCAATCAGATGCGGTGGCTGCATTTGTATTTCTTTTTTAGGCTATATTCCCCTGTTTCCACCTGGTGATCTGGCCAGTAACACACCACCTGTATTATATTGCCCCCACTCTGGATGGAGCATAGGGGGCTTTAAAGTTCATGTAAGCCCTCATTTACATTGTAAAATAACCCGTTTACTTTAAAGAAGGCAAAGCATCTATGTGCATGTATTTTTTTTACTTAATCGGATCAAAGTGTGTTTAAATAATTTAGTTAGTGGCTCTAAAGACGAAGTGTTTTTCCTCTTAATGCATTCTATGCGTTAACATAAAAAAAAAACTGCATCGAAGCCGGCCCCCTAACACTTACCTGAGCCCCATCTCAATCCAGCAATGTTGCACGAGAGCCTCGGATGTCCGGGACTTTCCCTCCACATTGGCTGAGACAGCAGCCATCATTGGCCGAGCCACGGGTCTGTCTGAATATGTGCAGGGGTGCAGGCGCATCGGAGAGGGACCTGAGAGTGGATCGGGGCTGCTCTGAGAAAAACCACTACACAGAGCAGGCAAGTATAACTTGTTTAAACAAAAAAAAATATTCTGGAATATCTATATGCAATGGTAAATATAAATAACCAGCTATATGGTCAGGGGAAAAAATAGAGAGAGAGATCGAATCTGGTACATGTCAGATTCTGAGATCCAAAATTTTATTTACAGAGAAATTTATAAAGGCCTAAAAGACTGTTTGTTAATTTTTTTGCAAATTTTCAAAAAGAAAATGTTTGTTTTTAATAACATTTGTTTGGTTTCCTAACGGTTAATGGGGTCAAATGTTTGTTTTCAACCGCAGTGACTGGAAAATGCAAAGGGGCAGAATAGAAAATCTTTTTCGATCGAACAAATTTTAGCAGAGTGCATGTTACCCTTAATAGTACAAAAAAAGCAGATAATCACTACTGTAAGGGGTTAATTTGTACCATGAAATTATTACTGTATAGATCTCTTGGAAGATATATATATTACTTTCTCACACACCAAGTAGGATATACAATATTTTAACTGGGAGCTAGACTATATGGAGGGTGGAAATCAACAAAAATAGTGCAGGAACCTTTTTCAAATTCAGTGCAAGTCTGAGTTGCACCGTTATGAACGGTTCCAATTGTCATGCGACTTTGATCTGACAAGTTGCACTGGTGTGAATGGGGGCTTAAAGATTGGATTTCTTTGTTAACCACTTGCCGACCGCCGCACGCAGATGTACGTCCCTACTTTGGAGATAGATATCATTGTTATGGCAGCAGCTAGCTGCCATAACCCCAGTATCCCCGTGTTCGGTCGGCTACAAGATGAAAGTGGTCTCTGCGGCGGATTCACCGCGAGATCACTTATTGGTATCGGGAAAGGGGGCCCCCCTCCTGCCGTGATCCGGTGCCCTCTGCCGCGTACCGGAGCCATCGGCGGAGGCGATCGCGTCTGTCCCCTTGCTGGGTATGGAGATGAGTAAGGGGAAGATGGCCTCCACCTGTCTCCATACCATAGCAGAGCGGAAGCGATGTCAAAGCGTCACTTCCGCCCATACGTTTTAAAGGCACATTTTTCTGTTGTCATTTTTTCAAATGACAACTTTTTTTTTTTTTTTTTTTATTGCATTTAAGTCCAAATATGAGATCTGAGGACTTTTTGACCCCAGATCTCATATTTAAGAGGTCCTGTCATGCTTTTTTCTATTACAAGGGATGTTTACATTCCTTGTAATAGGAATAAAAGTGACCCCATTTTTTTTTTTTTTAGTGTAAAAACAAAATTAAGTAAAATAAAAAAAAAAAAAAATTTTTTAAAACGCCCTGTCCCGACGAGCTCGTGCACAGAAGCGAACGCATACACGAGTAGCCCCCGCATATGAAAACGGTGGTCAAACCACACATGTTGAGGTATTGCCGCAATCGTTAGAGCGAGAGCAATAATTCTAGCGCTAGACCTCCTCTAACTCAAAACATGCAACCTGTAGAAATTTTTAAACGTTGCCTATGGAGATTTTTGAGAGTAAAAGTTTGACGCCATTCCACGAGCGGGGCACAATTTTGAAGCGTGACATGTTGGGTATCAATTTACTCGGCGTAACATTATCTTTCACAATATAGTAAAAAAATTGGGCTAACTTTACTGTCTTATATTTTTCTTCCAAAAAGTGAATTTTTTCCAAAAAAAAGTACACTTGTAAGGCCGCTGCGCAAATACCGTATGAAAAAACGTATTGCAATGACTGCCATTTTATTCTCTAGGGTGTTAGAACCCCCAAACATTATATATTTTTTTCTAAGTAATTTTCTAGCAAAAAACAGTTTTAACCACTTCAATACCAGGCACTTAGACACCTTCCCGCCCAAGCCAATTTTCAGCTTTCAGCTCTGTCGCTATTTGACAATTGCTACACTGTACCCAAACTAATTTTTTTATCATTGTGTTCCCACAAGTAGAGCTTTCTTTTGGTGGTATTTGATCACCTCTGCGATTTATTTATTTATTTTTTCCCCTAAATAAGTACATTTTTCTTCAATGACGGGCACTGGTATGGCGGCACTGATGGGCAATGGTATGGCGGCACTGCTGGGCATTACTCAATTCATCTATTACTCAATGGTGCCAGTCAATGCCCATTTGTGGGCACAGATTGGGCACATGTGGATTGCCATGGGGGATGTTCCTGGCCATCCACATGTTGGGGGCTTCCCTGGTGGTCCTGGTGGTCCAGTGTGGGCATCTGAGGGGGGGCTGCGCTGATAAACAGCGCAGACCCCCCCTGTCAGGAGAGCCATCGATCGGCTCTCCTTTACTCGTGTCTGTCAGACGCGAGTGAGGAAAAGTCGATCAACGGCTTTTCCTGTTTACATCGTGATCAGCCGTGATTGGACGTGGCTGATCAGGTGGTAAAGAGCCTCCGTCGGGCGTGGGGCGGCTGTTATCCTGCAGGGCGTCATGACACCCAGTCAGGATAACTGAACCACTGCCCGTTCGTCATTTTGCAATAGGCCAGGTGGAAAGTGGTTAAACATGTAAACACCAAAATCTCTCAAAACGAGCCTGGTCCTTAAGTCGTTAAAAAAAAAAAAAAAAAACTTGTCATACTTGCCTTGTCTCTGCAAAGGTTTTGCACAGAGCAGCCCTGATTCTCCTCTTCTGGGGCCCCCACCAGCCCTTCTGGCTCCTCCTGCATTCAAAGTGCCCCTATAGTAAGGTTAAAAAAAAACTTCTGCCTTTTTTGAAATCACAAATTTCCTTCCCCTGCAGCCCCTCTGTAGTTCAGAAGCCAGGCTCTGAAATGTGACACAGCAGTGAATGCGTGTCACAATTCAAGGAAGTAAAAGTATATGTGAACCCTCCCCTTGTCAAATGACCCATTCAATTTAAAAATGTCTGTCTATACTCACTGGCTACTTTATTGGGTACACCTGTTCTTGGTAACACAAATTGATAATTAGCCAATCACATGGCAGCAACTCAATGCATTTAGGCATCTAGACGTGGTGAAGACTACTTGCTGATGTTCAAACTGAGCATCAGAATGGGGAAGAAAGGGTATTTAAGTGACTTTGAACATGGCATTGTTGGTTCCAGACGGTCTGGTCTGAGTATTTCAAAAACTGCTAATCTACTGGAATTTTCGCACACAACCATCTCTAGGGCTTACAGAGTGGTCCGAAAAAGAGAATATCCAGTGAGCCGCAGTTGTGTGGACGAAAATGCCTTGTTTTTGTCAGGAGTATGGAAACACTGGTTCGGGGTGATAGACAACAGTAATTCAATAACCACTCATTACAACCAAGGTATTCAGAATATCATCTCTGAATGCACAACACATCGAACCTTGAAGCAGATGGGCTACAGCAGAAGACGACCACACCGGGTGCCACATCTGTCAGCTAAGTACAGGAAATTGAGGCTACAATTCACACAGGCTCACCAAAATTTAACAATAGAAGATTGGAAAAACGTTGCCTGGTCTGATGAGTCTCGATTTCAGCTGCAACATTCAGATGGTAGGGTCAGAATTTGGCATAAACATGAAAGCATGGATCCATCCTACCTTGTATCAACAGTTCAGGCTGGTGGTGTAATGGTGTGGGAGATATTTTCTTGGCACACTTTGGGCGCCTTAGTACCAATTGAGCATAATGTAAACGCCACGGCCTACCTAAGTATTGCTGCCCATCTCTTTATGACCACAGTGCACCCATCTTCTGATGGCGACTTCCAGCAGGATAATTCTGTCACAAAGCTCAAATCATCTCAAACTGGTTCCTTGAACATGACAATGAGTTTACTGTACTCCAATGGGCTCAGTCACCAGATCTTAATCCAATAGAGCAACGTTTCTCAACTTGAGTCCTCAAGTACCCCGAGAAGGTCATGTTTTTTCAGGATTTCCCTCAGATGAAACGGCTGTGGTAATTACTAAGGCAGTGAAACTGATCAAATCACCTGTGCAAAATAATGGTAAGCTTGAAAACATGACCTGTTGGGGGTACTTGAGGACTGGAGTTGAGAAACACTGCAATAGAGCACCTTTGGGATGTGGTGGAAGATTCGCATCATGGATGTGCAGCCAACAAATCTTCAGCAATTACGTGACACTATCATGTCAATATGGACCAAAATCTCTGAGGAATGTTTCCAACACCTTGTTGAATCTATGCCACAAAGAATTAAGGCAGTTCTGAAGGCAAACGGGGTCCAACCCAGGGCTAGCAAGGTGTACCAAATAAAGTGGCCAGTGAGTGTATATGTGTAATTATAATGGATCTTCACAAAGTAGGTTTGGAAACCTCAAGAATTCAGATTTGCACGAGTGGTCTAGAAATAATGAATATGCAATGTGGAAATTAATATAATGTAAATGTTAACCATAGATACGTTTAGTTGGTGCCCACTCCTATTTAATTGGAAAATGTTATTTTGTCGTGCAGTAGTGCAATGTTTATGCTCCAACACTACATATTTTATCAGCATGCCAATTTTTTTAAATGACCTTCTAACAGGTTTCTAACGTTTAAAACTATTTATGCTTTGTTTTGGATAGTTTAGAGATTTTTCAATAAAGCCATATATGGATATGTAATGGAAGAAAACAGTTTGAAGGCATATTGTCAAATGCCCAACATTCTTTCTGAAAGTAGAATGTTTTTTCTATGTCATTATATTGACCTAATAACTAGACAATAAAAGATTTCAATTCCAGAAAATGTTGGAATGGTCTCGGCTTTATTAACCCCTTCAGATCTGCACTATAGCCGAATGACTGCTACAGCGCGGATCTGCTTTCCTGGGAGGCCGTCAATAGATATCCTCCCCTTTACACGATCGCCACGCCTCCCTGAAGGGCGCGTGCGTTGATCACCCGAGTCAATGAGACTTGGGTGATCGGAGTAAGGGGACGATCCCGGCCCCTTACCACGTGATCAGCTATCAGCCAATGACAACTGATCACATGATGTAAACAGAAGATCGGTCTCTTTTTTTTTTTTCCTCATGCTGACAGCGTGAGGAGGAAAAAAAGCCGATCACCGGCTTCTGTTGAAGGGCCATAGATCCCGAAGAGGAAGAGGCAAAGCCGCCTCATATGTGCCCACCAGTGCCACAAGTCAGTGCCCACCAGTACATAAGTGCCAGCAATCAGTGCCACCTATCAATGCCGAGTGTCACCTACCAGTGCTGACCACTGCCGCCCTATCAGTGCCCACCACTGCCGGAGAATAATTACCTGTGTGCAAAATTTATTAAAATCTAAAACGTTTTTTTTTTTTTTTTTTTTTTGGTCTTTTTTTTAACAAAAAGATAAAATAAATAAAATGCTAAAAAATTCATTTGGGTACAGTGTTGTATGACTGCACAATTGTCATTCAAAGAGTGACAAAGAGAAAAAAGCTGAAAATTGGTCTGGGCAGGAGGGGGGGGGGTTTAGGTGCCCAGTAAGCAATTGATTAAAATAGGTTTCCGGTACTCTTTACTCCTAAAACTAAAAAAAAAAAATGTTTAAAGTATAATACGCCATAATAGCCAACAGCTAAATTATTTTTGTCATGATTCATTGGGGTCCCCTTCGAATGCAATTATTCCCCTGCAGCTTCACCTACCTTGATGCAGGTGTTACCAGTGCTCACCTCATCGATCTCTGTAACCAGTGGATTCACTCCAGTATTTTTGTGTGGCACTGTTAGACGTTCTTATTGCCTAGTAATGTTCTACATCCAGACAGCTGAAGAATTTTTTTTTTTTTTATTTATTTATTTATTTATTTTTTAACTTTAGTATTGGTTTTCATTTCTATCTCTGGTGAACAAAAGTGGAGTCTCTGCATCTTCTGGGAACCATTACCATGGGTCATTACCACTTCCTCTTCAAAGACAGAAGTTGAGCACAATTCATATTTAGAAAGAGCCTTTCAGATCGATTTAACCTTTTAGGCTGGGTTCACATATGCGCACGCATTGGCTTACAGCAGAACTCCGGTGCGTCCTCGTTCACAGTTTCAGGTCCAGTTTCAGCCCGAGTTTTTGGCTGAATTCGAAACTGAAACGGACCAAAAAGACGCACAGGGCTTCTGTGCAAATCGCACAGGCGACCACTGCGGGGATATGTGAACCGGCTCCATAGAGAGCCGTCCACAGTCTCCTGCTGTGCGAATTGTATGCAGAGAAATTCGCACTAGTGGGAACCCAGCCTCAAATTGTTCCCACAGAAGACGGCTACAACTTGTGTTTTATACCTTGTTAAACTGTGCCGTACACATAGACAAATGGCTAATTTCAGCTGCACTGGTCTCCTGGTTTTGTTCTCTTGTCAGCTCTCATGTGTGGTTGAAGTCAATATTCTCCAATCAGAAGTGTTTGCTCTGCATGGTCTTTAAGGGTTAGTTTCTTAGACCAACTCTCGATAATATTTAACTAGGATGCTACTGGCTGCAAACCCATCCCAGTTTGCAAGGTTACCACCTTGGGTGTTTTTTTGTTTTTTTGAAGTTCTACCAAGCGGATAATCAGGGCTCATCTCTTGGATGTCCTGACAGTCTAAGAATTCCTGTGTCCTTTAATCGAAGAGAAGTTCAATTTTTTTACATTTTTTTTTTTCTCACTGTAGAATCTTTGAGTCCAATGAGGGACCCTTCCCATTTTTTTTCATATTACCTTTGCTACAATACTTGGATACTTGGGTGTGATGGTTGTCGGCAGGGTTATGCTGTGCTGGCCATTTCTTCATTATAACACAACAGTCTAAGAATTCCTATGCCCTTCAATGCGCTTCAAGAAATAGAGTTTATAGTGAATAAAAGACTCCTTTACGTTTTTATGTACAGTAAAACCTTGGATTGCGAGCATAATTTGTTCCAGAAACATGCTTGTAATCCAAAGCACTTGTATATCAAAGCATAGTTCCCCATAAGAAATGAAACTCGAATGATTCGTTCCACAACCATTTATTAAGTCCTTCAGTTTATAGTCCGTATAAAAAGAATATAGCAATGTGATAGGTTGTGTAACCAAAAAAAAATGTCCATCCAAAAATGGCAGCCTTCCCAAAAGGGAATTAGACACAAAATCCATCAGGAGCTACAGTGTATAAAAGAGAAGAGAGGCGCGCCTAAGTGTAGCAATATGGTTACATTTAATGAGGGTACAACATTTAGCAACTCACATGGTTGAATAAAAGACACAGCCGTCCTCATAGACCATCCTCCATACTCCGAGCTCTTATAGCTGTCCGTCTGCAATCGTGACCGGGAAGACTACCCTGCAGTAGAGCAATTGAACCACTCGTGGAGCGCAGTGAGGAGGATGGTCTATGTGGACATCTTTACCCCGGATGCCTGCATACTTGGATGTGCCTGGTTTAATCATCAATCATATGAGTTGCTAAATGTTGTACCTTCATTAAATGTAACCATATTGCTACACTTGGAGGCGCCTCTCTTCTCTTTTAGGCCTCATTCACACGAGGCGGATCCGCTGCCACGGAGTCCGCCTCTGTCCGCCAACTCAGCTTTTTGTCAGATCTCACCCGATCCGCCAGGGACAGATGTGAAAGTAGGGCCATCCGTCTGATTTTGGCAGATCGGACCGGGTCGGATGTCAGCGGACATGTCGCCGCTGACATCCTCCGCTCCATAGCCTTACATGGAGCGCCTGTTCAGGTCCACCGACAAAACTGACAGGCGGATCTGAACGGTCCGTTCGTGTGTGTGTAAGGGGCCTTAAGGGGACTCAGTTGTGACATGACGCTACTTGTATATCAAGACATTGCTTGTATATCAAGTCAAAATTTAAAAAATTTTGCTTGTCTTTCAAAACACTCTCAAACTAAGGTTTTACTGTACTATATTTTCCCTCTAAAAATTAAAGCCTGACTTTTAGTATGTTGCTACTTTGCAAAAAAAGGATGATTGTGGGCATAGGGTTGGATGTTTGTTTGAATGGCTTATTAGAAAAGAACTTGCCTTATTCCTGCTTTAAACCGGTTTTATCAGGGAAGGCCGATTGGGTAATGCTTTTGGTATTTGTGTATCCAAGAAACAATAGGCAGGTACCTTGGTATATACAAGCAAACTGTTGTATCCTGATATGGTGGTGTTTGTCTTATGTATTGGTATACTGCAGTTTTCAGTGTTAGCATTCTACCACACTGAGGTTCTGTAAATATGCAATCTCACTGTATATGTAAAATAGTATTGAATCAGCCAGCTCTTCTGTGGTCTGTAGAAGAGGATTACTGCTCTAGAGCCATCTGCTGTCAAATTCCAAAAATAGATTTCTTCTGACTTTATTTTTCTTCTTGTAGGCTACACTTGCTGAACGCCTTTTGAAAACCGGACCTACCTGAAAACTTTGCAGGTGTGTAATGTGTTTTTTTTTTTTTTTTTCTTTTCACTGTGTGCTATCACATTTTATTTGTTGGTATTTATGAATTTTGGTCATTTAGTTTTTGTCTTCTGAAAAGAAGGGTCATCTCCCCAAAATGTTCCTGTAGATCAGTGGTTCTCAACCTGGGGGTCGAATTACAATTTTTCAGGGGTCACCGAATCCTGGGCTGTTCCTGAAGCCTGCACCGCTCTCCCAGCTTTTTCGCGGCCGCCCAGCAGGGTTGTCCCTGAAGCCCGCAGCCGCCCACTCAGCCTCTTTGCAGCCACCCATTCAGTTCACGGCATGACTGGGGGGCAGAGACTAGAGGTCAGCTGACTGGTGAGGAATGTGAAGTGGGAGGGGCTGGAGGAGACCCATCTCCTGATTTCGGCATAGGTGTCACTGCTGCGAGACACCACAAAGTCTGAGACGCAGTGAAGCCAGAGACACAGTGAATAACACTACTTGTGATTATAGTAGTCATTAAAAGTCCCCACTACAGTTCTGCAGATGACCTAAGTTGCCTGATCAGAACTCCCCCCAGCACTGCCACTCATTCCACCCCCCACCAGCACTGCCACTCATCCCATTCCCCCCCCCCCCACCAAGGAGTAAGAGAAGGAATAAATATAGAGAATACATGGGGAGGAACGAAGAAAAAGGGAGAGAAAGAATAAGTGAAAGAACAAGAAAGATGGCAAGAGAGGAATGGGGGAAAAAAAACAAGTAATAAGGATAGAGAGAAATACAAGGGAAAGAAAGGATAACAAGAGAAGGCGTGGTACATCCTAAAATATACCATAAGGGGTTTAAATACTGTACGAGTAGGAGGGACTCCAGTAAATGTCCGTGGGTTTGGGGCACAAATTACTTTTCTTGGAGGCTGACAACCCACGCTACGAAAATAATTTTACTGTTAGGGGTCCCCACAGTTCCCTTTGCACACCTGAGTGCTGCACGTGGATACACAATACAAGTATGGATGTGCCCAAATATTATGAAGTAATTGAGCAGCATCTTAAAGAAGTAGCTGGACTTAAGGCTGAAGCTAGGAAAATTGCTGATGATGGGTGGAATCCTTTTAAGGGTTTAGGCAGCTTTGGTGATTTTCATGGTTTAAACAAGTTGGAATGTTAATCCTAATGTGCTTATTTTTTCTTTTTTCTGTCTATGGTTATAAAGGTGTTCTAGCAGCAGAGGATGATTAGGTTGATGAAATATGACAAATGAAACATTATCCCTAATTTGGTCATTAATCCCATGGATTAGGGGATGATGGTTGCCCTTTAAGTTTCTATGTTAGTTTTTTAGTCCCTGATAGTTACGCTGAAACCACTTGCCGACCAGCCCTGCAGTTACACCGCGGCAGGTCAGCTCTGTTGCGAGAAGCGCCGTAGGTGTGCTTCACTTCATGCAATACATAGTGTGTACGCCGCCGATGTGCCTGGCCGGCGGCCGTGATGTCTGCCGGCCACCCGCGATCGCTCCACAGAGCCAGAACGGGGATCTGTCAATGTAAACTAACAGATCCCTGTTTTGTCAGTGGAGTACAGAGTTGTTGTCTGTTTCTAGTGATTAGAAACAGTGATCTCTCTGTGCTCCCTGTCCACTCCCATCCCAGTTAGGAACACCTCCCAGGGAACACATTCAACCCCTTGATCGACCCCTAGTGTAAACCCCTTCCCTGCTAGTGTCATTTTTACAGTAATATGCATTTTTATAGCACTGATTGCTGTATAAATGTCACTGGTCCCAAAAAGTTTCAAAAGTAACCGATCTGTCCGCCGCAATGTCGCAGTGCTGCTAAAAATTATCATTCTAGTAAAAAAAAATAAAAATATATATAATTTTAAACCAAAAATAATAGAATACAATACATATACAATAAATAAATAGAATACATATTGGCCTAAACTGATGAAGAAATTCGATTTTTACTGCAGAGGTGATCAAATACCACCAAAAAGCTCTTTGTGGGAATAAAAGGACATACGGTAAGTTTTGTTTGACAAATTGCACGGTCGTGCAATGTTGTACCCAGTTAAAGCAACGTACTGCCATATTGCAAAAAAGCCTTGTCATTAAGGGGTTAATCCTTCCGGTCTTTAAGTGGTTTAGTCTGTTTCTCAAGCTTCTTTGTACTCTGCCTGAGTTTTTGTTCTTTATGGAACTAGGTGATAACTGTGGCTTGGTATTCTGTAAACAAAACCAACTTCTGATAAGGGCACATATTTTGGCATAAGGCCCTGTATTTGTGCAGAAAAGCTTAAAATGGCTAGTTTCGTTTTAGGTGATTTACTTCTTACTTATGCTTAACGTGTATTCCTTGATATCTCTCTATCGCTATCATCGCTATCTTCTCTATCATCATTCATCTCCCCACTTGCTTCCACTTAAGTTTAAATACCACGTATAAAGATTGGAGTTTTTACGGTGTGTGTATGTTAAGATCTGTTCCCGGTTACCCCTGTAAGCACCCCAGGTTGGACAGGAGAGCGAGTGAATCCTGACTTAATAGCTAGTTCATAGATTCATGGACATAGATAGGGGGTGGTGGTGTTTGCCTCCCCAGAGCAGAGTTATGTTTGTGAAAAAAGGGAGCTTTACACTTGTCCCCGTCCGGCTTATAATTGTCAATGGATGGGAACAAGGCAAGCTCCTGTATTGATCCAGCCGCTGTCATCCTCCCCCCCCCCCCCCCTCCAGGCTGGGACGCTTTAGATCTCGGCTCATCTCAGCGGAGGTCGGGCCCTCCGCTGACGCCCCCCGCTCGGCCCGGACGGGGAGCCACCGACAGCTTGGCTGAGGCGGGGAGCGGGGCGCTCCACTGACATTTATGGTCGGCTTGGGCAAGGGGTGGGGCGGTCCGCTGACACTCCAGCTCGGCTCGGACGGGGGGGTCAGGCCGCTAACAGCTTGGCTCAGGTGGGGGCGCTGGGTGCTCCGCTGATATTTATGGTCAGCTGGGGCAGGGGGTGGGACTGTCCGCTGACAACTTGGCTCGGGCGAGGTCGCTGACGGCTCTGATCGGGCAGGGCAGTCCACTGACCCAGTGCACACTGAGCGCAGTGCACAAATTTCAAATGTACTGCAAGGAGGGGGAGCCGGAGGAGAAGACCAATTCTTGCCCTCAGTGTCTGGCCTCCATCAGAATATTAAGGTCAGTGCATGAAGGCTCCAAAAAGAATCTGCAGGGGGAGTAAGGACCCTAAGAGGAAGGTAATCCGTCCGCAATCTCTTGATTATCTTTTGTTGTCCATCTGCAGTTTTTGATTATCTCCTGTAATCCATCCGCAGTCTCTCCCCCACTGTCTTTAAGCCCCTCCCACAATTTTGTCCACACCCAATTTCTTTCCAGCACGTTACGCGGGTCCTTCTTTTTTTCCCTGGCATACCCCTCATTCTCAAGTTCAAAAGTATATTTTGTATGTATGAGCTGTGCACAGTACCATTTCTCTTGTCTGGTATACCGGGATAACAAAAAAATCAGTGATTGTGCTGCCTTCCACAAGATGGTGCCCTTTGCACCTGCCCAGTAAGATTGGCTATTATAGTGCACCACCCAGTGATGGCCACTCCAATGGCTAAGAGCACTAACAGCTGTGTTCTGGTGGGGTGTCCCCTGTCAGAACACAATAGCACAGCTTGGGAGATCGTTGTACTAACACTGCATGTGTTAGTACAGTGATCTGTCAGGTTTTTTCGTTCAGCCCAGCGTGTGACAGTGTGTACCAGGCCTTAGACTGGACAGTAGCCAACCTCACTGCAATCTTAATAAAAACTGGAAGAAGGTAAAAATGAAATTGTGTTCAATTTTATCTGAGAAAATAGAATTAAGGATGTAATTGCTTACTACGAGCAACACCGTTTTTCCTTTTCCAGTCTTTATGAATTTGGTGCAATTTGTTTTATTTAAAAGACTTTTACTTAGTACCTGCTGCTGACCCCCACAGACAAAACAATTATCTATGGCCCTGCATAGATTATTATTCCTGGGTCTCTTAAGGAAACCCATTCTATATAAATAGGCAGCACCAATTGCTGAAAATTTATATATATAAATCGCTGCCGTGTTCCTAGGACACCTCACCACCCCGATCTCTGTAAAAAGCCGATAACGTGCCTCTTTAGCCATGTGATCGGCTGTGTTCAGTCACAGCCGGTCACCTGTAAATGATGAAGTGCCGGTAATGGTCTCTCCTCACGAGAGCCGATCAGCGGCATCTCCTTGCAGGGGACACCCAGACAGGTATTTACGGCACTGATAATCAGTGCCCCGATTACAGTAAAGCCCCCCCCAGTGCCCATCAGTGATGCCAGTCAGTGCTGCCTTTCATTGCCGCATATCAGTCCCACCTATCAGTGTGGCATATTAGTACCTCCATCAGTGTCCATAAGTGCCACCTCATCAGTGCACATCAGTGAAGGAGAAAATTTGCTTATTTACAAAATTTACTGACCGAAACAAACTTTATTTTTTACTAAAAAAAAAAAAAATACCCAGCAATGATTAAATACTACCAAAAGAAAGCTCTATTTGTGTGAAGAAAATGATTAAAAATGTATTTGGGTACAGTGTTGCATGACAACGCAATTGTCATTCAAAGCGCGACAGCCCTGAAAGCTGAAAATTTGGGCAAAAAGGGGGAGAAAGTGCCCAGTATTGAAGTGGTTGAAGCGTGACATGTTTGGTATCTAACTCGGTGTGACATCTTTCATATTTTACAAAAAAATTGGGGTATATAATGTGTATGGCAAAATTAAACAGCGATTACAACCTCCCCCCCCCCCTTCAGAATATATACACAGTGCATCCGGAAAGTATTCTCAGCGCTTCACTTTTTTCACATTTTATGTTACAGCCTTATTCCAAAGTGGATTAAATTCATTATTTTAAATTCTACAAACCATACCCCATAATGACAATGTGAAAACAAAACAAGTTTGTTTGAAATCTTTATAAAAATCAGGAATAAAATAGTTTACATAAATACATATTCACAGCCTTTGCCACAATGCTCAAAATTGAGCTCAGGTGCATCCTGTTTCCACTGATCATCCTTGAGAAGTTTCTACAATTTCATTGGAGTCCAAGGAGTTGATTTGGAAAGGCACATACCTGTGTCCCACAGGTAACCGTGCATGTCCGAGCACAACCAAGCTATGAAGTCAAAGGAATTGTCTGTAGACCTGAGACAGGATTGTGTCGAAGCACAGATCTGGAGAAGGGTACAGAAACATTTCTGCAGCATTGAAGGTCCCAATGAGCAGAGTGGCCTCGATCTGTAAATGGAAAAAATTGAAACCACCAGGATGATTCCTAGAGCGGGCTGACTTGCCAAACTGAGCGATTGGGGGGGAGAGGGGCCTTAGTCAGGTGACCAAGAACCCGATGGTCACTCTAACAGAGCTCCAGAATTTCTCTGTGGCGAGAGAAGAACTTTCCAGAAGAACCACCATCTCTGCAGCTCTCCACCAATCAGGCATGTACAGCCCACCTTGAGTTTTCCAAAAGGCACCTGAAGGACTCTGACCATGAGAAACAAAATTCTCTGGTCTGATGAAACAGATTGAACTCTTTGGCCTGATGGCAAGCATCATGTCTGGAGGAAGCCAGGCACTGCTCATCACCTGGTCAATACCATTCCCTGCAGTGAAGCATGGTGGTGGCCACATCATGCTGCGGGGATGTTTTTCAGTGGCAGGAAGAGGGACTAGTCAGGATTGAGGGAAAGATGAATGCAGCATTGTACAGAGACGTCCTTGGTAACCTGCTTCAGAGCACTCTGGACCTCAGACTGAGGTGAAGGTTCATCCTTCAACAGGACAATGGCCCTAAGCCCACAGCCAAGATAACAAAGTGGCTACAGGATAACTCTGTAAATGTCCTTGATTGACTCAGCAAGAGCCTAGACTTGAACCTAGTTGAACATCTCTGGAGAGATCTGAAAATGGCTGTACACCGACGCTCCCCATCAAACCTAATGGAGCTTCAGAGGTCCTGCAAAGAATGGGAGAAACTGCCCAAAAATAGGTGTGCCAAGCTTGTAGCATCATACTTGAAAAAGACTTGAAGCTGTAACTGGTGCCAAAGGTGCTTCAACAAAGTATTAAGCAAAGGCTTGTGCACATGTGATTTTTTTTTTTTTTTTTTTTAATACATTTGCAATGATTTCAAACAAACTTCCTTCACACTGTCATTATGGGGTATTGTTTGTAGAATTTTGACAAAAATAAAGAATTTAATTCATTTTGGAATAAGGCTGTAACAACAAAATGTTGAAAAAGTGGAGCGATGTGAATACTTTCCAGATGCACTGTGTGTCTATCGATCTGTGTCTATGTCTCTATCTTGAAAAGTTAGCTGTCGGGAGTGCTGCCTATTTAGCTTGTCAGAGCTTGCCAGCATATGTTGGCCGATTCTAGCTAAGCTTGTTTTGAGCTTGGAGACGTTTTAGAGTAGACAACACCTTTTGTACAGACGTTTTGTAGAGACCATGGTTATGTTCAGTCTTGCATCAGATGCCTGAAATATGCAGTATAAATCCATGTTATAGTTCAGCTTCCAGTATTTGGCATGAATAACAGTAGCCATTCTGTTGCACAGCATCAATATTTAATCCACAGATACTGCGATTTGCCGGACAAGAGAAATGGTAGCGTGCAGAGGCTAGACACGCATAATAATGTAACCCAGCATGAAGAACAGGAGCTGTAGTCTTTGGCCCTGTTGTGTCCATACATAACAGAATAAGAACCATTATAGAGAGGGATACCAAGTCATGGTACTGAACCATATAGATTGATAGAGGATTGCTTCAAGCATATGGAACAAGCACAGTAGCCCCGAGCAGCAATCTGTACAAAAATCTGAAAAGATACAATTGCATTTGGAATATATAAAAGAGCATTCGTGTTGGGAAATGTGAGAATTTTGGAATTGTATTCGGTATGACTCTACAATTACCAGTGGTAGATAAATAACAGTGCATAGTCTGAAGTGTTGTAGTTTCACCCCCTTATCTTTTCTCTTTTTGAGTAGAGAAATGGCTATACTGTGTGGTGTTTTTTTTTTTATCTAATCCACTGTACCACCAATGAAAGGAAGTCACTTCCTCACCACTTGCAGACCATGTAGCAGCTGACCAGTGATTCTGACATCTAGGTGGAGTCAGTTGAATCTGAATGATCTGAGTCTTCATTAGTGCTGTGGGGTGATTGCAGGGTTATTTCAATGTCAGGTCTTACATTTTTCTACATGGATGTATGAATGTATACTCTTATAATGAATCAGTGGTCCAAACGGGCAAGTAATTCAGTTTGGCAAGTTTAATCCCATGTTTTGTTTGTTAAACAAATTCTTAAAGCCCTTCTTACTTTTAAAGGAAAAACATCCCTTTTGCAGTGGGAATGCCTCCCCACTGCAAAGGTTTGAATGCTCGTTTAGGTCTAGGGTGCAGATAAAAAGCAGTTTTACTTACTTGATCCTCTGCTTCTTAGGCAGCCGGGACTCTCCTCCACACTCCTACGCTCTGGCAGTAGACTGTCCCTTGGGGTCCTCACATCAAATGCAGGGCTATAGGCTCTGCATTGGACTTCATGATGTCAGATGACCTGCAACTGCCGTAGCATAGCAAGGGAGAGGCTATGGGGACTGGTCATTATGCCTTGAAAGGGCCTGCAAGAGCAGAGGATCAGATGAGTAAAAATTATTTTTTGCATTCCCTTAGACATAAACTATCTGTGTAGGCAGCCCCACCACTGCAAGGCAGATTTTTTTTCCTTTCTGGAGTTCAGCTTCGTGCATTTCCTCTTAAGACATAATGACCACAATAAAATGTTGGCAAAGACTTGACGTTGTGTTCTGTGTCTTATAATTTATATTTTAAACTGTATGAGTGCAAATAGTAACTCTTTACAGGGAATTCAGGACCTTGTTTAGTCAGTGCTGTGTGCCATCACAGAGCGTTAAAACACAACTCAAAATCCTCTTCTGATAAAAATCTTTTCTTCTCTTGTAGGCTACTCTTGCTGAACGCCTTGTGAAAGCAGGACCTCCCTGAAAACTTTGCAGGTATGCCCCCATTTTTTTAAATTTTTTAATTTACGCTTGGCGCATTCACATGTCATTAGTTGGTATTTATGAATGTTACGTTGTCATTTTAATGAGAACTTTTTTTCCCCTGAAACTAAAGGTGGTTATGCTGCTTGGTGGTTATGGTAAAATGAAGAACTCCTTGCCACACTCCAGCTTTATGTCCAGTGATTAGGAAGGAAGTTTGTTTGAAATCTTTGTAAATGTATTAAAAAAAAAAAATCACATGTGTCCACTCGCAGTTAAACCATAAAATGGTAAATGCCAGCTGCTAGTAAACATTACCCTGATGGTAAAGTGCACTGAAATGTGTGAGTGCCCAAGGCTCGCCACCTGATGGCACTTTCCCCTGTCCCTGCAGGTCACATCCTTTGCTCCTCAGCAGCTCACAAAGCCCTGTACAGACTTCCTTTCAAGTAAGCATACCAACCACTGGCAAGCATGGACCTCTGGCGCTGAGCCGCTCTCTGAACTGCTGCCTGTTTCCAGCTACCTGCTGTCTTTTATAATAGTAAAGGATCAGTCAGTGCTGAGATGGATAGATGGGAATAATATTGAGAGAAATTCATATATGCTGTATTTAAAAGGTAACTCCACTTTAAAAAAAAATATATTATTTTTACAATTGCTACACAAGTCATATTGTACTTGACTATTAAAATTATTTATTTTTCAGTCTGCAGCACTACAATTTTCTTTAAAGTGTAATGTATTATTGCAACCTGGAGGCGTTAGAACCCTGACTGATACTATACTATTGTAAACGAGAAGGTGGGAATCTGGAGAAAAGGCAGTGTGTTTGCTAGCAGCCGGCATTTATTATTGTAAGTCCTTTCTTGTGATCTGTGTGTCTGTTTCCAGAGGCCAGTGCCAGTTATTTGTCTCCTATAAACGTCGTGGTTGAGTGGTGGGGAAAGGGGCACAGCCAGTGGGGACAGAGACGAGAACACACTTGGTGAGAAGTGTGCACTCCCTGTTTTATTGCTGCCTGTGCTTTTCTGTCCCAGTTACAACTGTAACCCCCCCCATCCTCTGTCCTGGAGGTAAGGAGGTTTGTAGCTGTGTAGCTTTTTTAATGGATCTGAACATGGGTGCATTGTCTGTGGGACAATTCACAGAGCTGCATACAGCTTCAAAGGGCACCCATGTGTTCAGAGCTTTAAAAAAATAAAAATAAATAAATTTTAGTGTGGATACGTGTGTGTAGATATTTGTGAAACTAAAATCTATAAGAGGATAAGCACAATTTTATGTGTGTGAAAATAAATAAAAAAATATATATATATTTATATATCTATTTATATTTATATTTATTATTATTTTTTGCAAGGTTGTTACAGAACATAACTTTAGTGTTTTTCTGTTTTTTTTTTTTTTGCCTTGGATCTTTCTGCCAGCAATATCCTGTTTATTAACATCAGTAAGTTACTACACTGTACTGTACACTAGCAGCGATCATCGCAGGTAATCGCTGGATATGAGAGCTGCCACAAATTGCAGCCTCTGACAACCTGTCATGTAAAGTAAATAGGCGCAGCTAGCCGTTCACACCTATCAAACATCACATTAGGAATCGTATTCCTGCCGCTGCCATTCTCACTGTGGCAAAACGCTCATGTGCATGCAGCCTTGTTGCTGCGTATCTTGTATTGTACACTTTCTCTGACATGGATTTAAATTTCTGCTCTGCTTTACCCAGTTTTGATTTTCTCACAATGCCGATAAAGGGTGAACGGTTATGCTTGATATTTATAGTCTGTTAGTTGATTAGTTTCTGGTGTATAGTTATATTGCCAATTCACCAACATCTGAGTAGAAAGGTCCTGTTAACAGCAGTATGAAGAAGCAAAGGATTAAGAAGCTTTCCCCTTTTTTTTTTTTTTTTTTTTTTTTTTGTTTTTTAATTTTATTTTTTACTTATAACACTTTTGAACAGCTGTTTTATACATTTAATCGTGTGGTGTTTTTTTTAATTTTTTTTTTTTATTTGGAAACCTTTTTCTTTTTTTTCTCCAGAAACGCCAATATTTCCCCCCCTCCTCAGTCTTTGGTAGCCTCTCTTACACAATGAAAACAGATGGTATAATAAGGAGGTAGACTAAAGTATAGCTCTGCAGCTGCTGTCGGGATTATTACTTTATTTTGCTGTATACAAAAATGTATTATGTGATATATTATAAACTCATCCTGCTTACACAGTAGTAGCAATGTCCGCTAACCCTAATCTGCAAATTCCTTTCACATTTTAATTTACCATATTTATACATCTGCCTCCCTGCCCTGTAGTTATGAGGCACACCTCCTTTTAGCGTATACATAAATCCACAGCAGCACCCCTGCCACTCACCTCATCAAATGTCAAACATCAGAACAGTTCTTGGATACAAACTGGCTAGTCTGCTAAATAGGTCTGCCTGGCAGTGCTTACATTGTGCTGTGGTGTTTTCAGCTCTAACACAAGTTGTGAATGGTACTGTCCACAGTACATGATGTAGAGACCCAGTGTTCTCCGTTAGTGCAGAGTACAGGGTGATAGTTGGTACACTGATGAAAAGTGGAGGTGGCTATTGTAGCCTCTTTTGGTTAACTCGGTAAATATGCTGGCCCAGTTTGGTCACTGTTTTTTCCAGGGAGCTTTGAGGGCAGTATTGCGGCTGTCCTGGATTCTTTTCTCATACAGTGTGTTACTGCAAAATGCATTATTATACAGGATTTATATAGTGCCAACAGTTTGCGCAGTGCTTTACAACATAAAGGGAGACATTAGTTACAATACAATACAATAGAGGTTTAAATGGACCCTGTTAAGAGCTTACAATCAAGTAGGGTGGGCCAAGTGGTACAAAAGGTTTTAATTGGGGAATGAGCCGATGGAAGTGATAAAAGTTCAGTTAGGCCTCATGTACACTGCTGCTGGTAAATGGACATTTAGGAGCAGTTCGGCATTTTTTTCAACTGTTCCTGAACTCTCCTGTTATCTTATCAGTACACGTACAGGGTCGTTTATGGATCTGGAGAAAGAGGGATTCCCCTTGGGGTAGGACTTTAACGGCACTTGGATAAATGTCACAAATCAGTTAAGTAGAAAAACGGTCTTATATTTTAAAAATAAGACCATTTTTCTATTAAACTAGAAGAAAAAAAAAAGAAAAACTACGCTTGGAAGAATCAAATGAGCTTATTGTGGAATATACACAAAACAGATAAGCAGAGAAGCTGCGCTAGAAAATTAAAAAGGTGAAGTTTTCGGTATGAACTAAAAAAAATATATAAATATGTGAAAAAATTAAAAAATATTGAACAACCCAGAAAACACAAAAACAAAAAGTTCTGTGATGTGCTTATTAAAGTCCAAAATAGTAGATGTTCCAATGCTTCATATAATAACACTCAGTGACTTGACATAACAAAGTGTATCCCCAACTTATGGCATGCTTACCAGAACGTAAGCCAATTAGACAGGTGGCTTAACCCAGCCAAGGCCTTGATGCGAACCAGTCACAGTAAGATGAATCGATAATTGACTTGAACCACGGGTTAGCGCTGATTCCACGTTATAAAATCATCCCAGAAAAAAATTAAATAACATAGCGTAATACTGACACAGAAAGAATATATAAATATAGAATGAAGTAGCACTCACAATGTGAAACAAAGGGAAGTGCATAAAAAACACCCAGTGAAGAAACAAATCCAATCACCAACACCACACAGAGAGCCTCCTTACCAGATGGCAGATTAAAAGTGCAAAAATCCTAACGGATATTATTTCTATTTAACTGATTTGTGACATTTATCTCAGTGCCATTAAAGTCCTACCCCAAGGAGA
Source organism: Lithobates clamitans (assembly GCA_037952925.1). Lineage (NCBI taxonomy): Eukaryota > Metazoa > Chordata > Amphibia > Anura > Ranidae > Lithobates > Lithobates clamitans. The sequence continues at coordinate 953,165 of JBBGZY010000255.1, forward strand.
TTCCCTCTTTCTCTATATCCATATACCTGGATTTTGGCATTGTGAAACAATCACTGTTACTTTTTGTACAGGGTCGTTTATAGTTGTTTATAGGCAGTTGAGTTTAGAGGCTTTACTTCTGTGAAGAAAAGCACCAAACGTCCCTCGTTTAAAAACCCAGAGACTGGGGGCGCATGCGCGAGGCTTTACATGGCAGACGTGTCTCTGTGAAGCTCCGCACTCCCCGCCGCACACCCGGGACTATAAAGCCTAACTGAACCGACAGATCGGAACCATTTCTACGGGGATCGCTTCTCCATACATCAGTGCCCCTTCCGGTATGGTGTTAACGGGCCATCGCCGAAAACCGAACCATAAACCCATCAAAGAAGCGCTAGCCCGCGCTTCCTCCAAGATGGCGTCGAAGGCCCGGAACCTGGCTGATCTCACAACAACATCTCCAGCTCGCTCTGATATACCGGACAGCGAAGAGGAGACTGACATACAAGAAGGCTCAGGGGGCTCTCCACCCGCCCCTGATACAGGTATGTCACAAGCTGCCTTTATGAGAGTCATGGAATCCATGTTACATAAGGCCCTTAAAGCAACTTCAGACCAGATCACCACTAGTCTGACACGTGAGATACGCGAGATAGGCCAGCGCACAGCAGACCTTGAGACAAGAGTTGATGACATAGAACTCACCCTCCAGGAACAAGCGCAAGAGCAAATTGCTCTCAGAGAGGAGAACTCTATGCTTTTATCCCGCCTCGAGGACGCGGAGAACCGCTCCCGCAGATCCAATCTACGCCTCAGAGGCATCCCAGAAACAATTGATGACCTGCAATCTTTTACAACAGCACTTTTCCAAGAATTAGCACCCTCCATACCCATCGAACGACTTGAATTCGACAGAATTCACAGAGCACTCACCAGGCGCCAAACAGACGGCCCACCTAGAGACATTATCATCAAGCTGCACTTTTTTCGCACGAAGGAACAGCTCCTGGCAGCCGCCCGCAACAACAACACCTTGCAATTCCAGAGTCATACATACCAATTGTTTTCTGACTTGGCACCCCTCACGATTGCTAAACGCCGCGCCATGAAGCCTCAGCTACAGGTACTTATACATCATCAACTTAAGTACACATGGCGGTTCCCGTTCGCATTGCAATTCTCCTATCAAGGTCAGCAACATACCTCCACCACTCCAGAATCTCTCCAAAAGCTGCTGGAATCACTCAACCTATCTCCCCAGTCAGCCCATTCAGATACAGTTCTTCCTCGCACTCCAGCCAGATCTGCGTCGCAACCGTACACCATTACTCCCAAACGGAAAAACTCCGGACCACCATCCATCCGGAAGGGAACTCCAGCCAGATTATCCGAATACTCCTATCGCAGCCCGAAATCCCGAGCTCCACGCTGAAAACAAAGGAACTACCTTTTCTATTCTTTTTGTCTCCTCTTCTTTTTTTTGATTACGCAGGTACTCGGTTGCACATGCAGAGAATGTCTCCATGCCACCTCAGAGACCCCACTTGTGACCGAGACCTGCTAGAGGACTACCGTCAAGAACGGATATATGGTAACCTGAAATTGTTCTCTTCAGGGCTCGCAGGCCATTTAAGGCCTTCTCAGGTTCAGTTGTGTTGTTCGGTTTTTCTTTTACACTTATTTTTTTCCTTTTTTATTCGTTATTATCTCCATGTTGTTCTTAAACGCACAATTCTGTTTTGCACATACCCAGAGCGTACTTGACCTGGTTTACATTCTGTGAACCGGGTGAACCCCGCTACTCCGTCTTTTTTAAGACTTAATACCGGTAACGAATCAACTAGATAGCCTCTATGTTTTGTCTAAGGTACCGAGAATTTCCTGCACACTTTCCTAGTATGTACCCCACATCATCCCCATCCCCCCTCCTCCCCCCCTCCCCCCCTCCCCCCCCTCCCCCCCTCCCTCCCCTCCTCCTCCCTCCTCCCACCCCCCCCCCTCCACTTCCCCCCCCCCCCTCCTCCCTATTCCCCCTCCTCCCTTCTTTCCCCTCTCCAACCCCCCCCCCCTCCTTTCTCCCTTCCCCTCCCGGTTTTTTCCTCCCTTGCTCCTCCTTACCCCACCCTCCTTCCTCTCCAACCCCCCCTCCCCTCAACTCGTAGACACTAATTTTTTATGGTGAATATCAACATCCGAGAACTCACATGTGTGCTTAGCAGTTATTGAATAGAATTGTACCATACGCTCTTATGTTCCCCACCCCCCACCCTAAACTTGATATTCTGTTGATGTTAACATTATCAGGGGGCATTGGGAACGATTTCGTAATTTTCATTTTATTTTGTTTTGTTGTTTTCCATTATACTTACCCTTTAAATCACTTTAATCACTTGCTGCTCCCGGTTGCGGCGGGGAGCAGTCAATGCTTACACCCTCAGCGGTGCATCCACTCTTTGACCGAAATCTCGGTCGCAGAGTCAGTGCACGCATTAGTCGGGCTCTACTGATGCGCTCCCCCCTTATCAGGGGAGCCGCTCAGTGCTTCACCCGACCCACTATGCTCTCTCTCCCTCCCTCCTCCCTCTCCCCCCTTTTTGACTCTATATCTCTACTCCCCTCCCTCTTTCTGTGCCGGTTGACCTGCGTGGGCCCCCCCTTTTTCTTCTTTGATACTTACCACCCACACACCCCATAATGGCCCCACTTGAAATTCTCACCCTGAACGTTAAGGGGTTGAATTCCCCACATAAACGAGTAAAAGCATTCCAAACCTTTGCGTCCCTGAAAGCTAAAATCGTAGCCCTACAGGAAACCCATTTCTCTATACACCAAACACCAAGATTTTTTAGCTCCAAATATCCACAGGTATTTACTGCTTCAGCTAAAACAAAACACAGAGGAGTTTTACTCGCTTTTCATCACACCATGCCATTTACCCCCCTCACCGAAATAAAAGACCCTGAAGGTCGCTATCTCATCCTAGTAGGACTATTACAGGACATACCCATAACCCTTGTCTCCTATTACGCTCCCAACACAAACCCGAATCCCTTTTTTTCGCATCTATTACAAGTTGTGCAAGCGCACTGCAAGGGAACTTTGTTCCTCTGCGGAGACTCCAACTCCATACTACAGCCACACACAGACAAATCTCCCTATGCCCCTGAACATTACTCCCCCTCTTCACAATTTCGCAAACTTATACAGTCAGCCTCCCTCCTAGACACGTGGAGAGAACTCAATCCCTCTAAGAAAAACTATACATTTTATTCACACCCACACAAATCATTTTCTAGGATTGACCATATATTTACCTCAATAGCTTCCGCACCACTTCTCCTTCACTCACATATCCAACCAATTACATGGACAGATCACTGTGCCGTTATTACCACAGTGTCATCCCTAATCCCACAATCTACAAATAGATCATGGTGTATGAATGATTCCCTCCTAACCAATCCATCATACTGCCTAGATATTCAAGTAGCCCTTAAAGATTACCTAAAACACAATGCAACCCCCGACATCTCCCCTGTCCTCCTCTGGGAAGCACACAAACCCGTGATTCGAGGCACATGTATCTCAGTGGCATCCCATCTTAATAGAGACAAGAAGCTCAAATTACGCCAACTTGAATCAGATTACCATAATAGTTTCCTTTTATTCCAATCTGACCCAACAGAATCACACAAAGTAACATTAGAAAAAATAAAGCTGGAACTAGATCTAATCTTAGCCGAAACGGCTGATAAAACTATTCGTAGAACAAGCCACACGATTTATACTAAAGCAAATAAACCAGACACCTATCTGGCCCTACGTCTACGTAGACCAGACCGTGCTCGTGTTCCCATTAGACTCAGACTGGCTAAGGATGAAATTACTAGCAATCCTGTTAAGGTTCTCTCGGAGTTCCGTAAACAGTTGGCAAATCTCTATGATTCTAAAACAGCATTTCCACTACGCCAATCAGAAAAACTGTTCCATAACTTACCTATACCAACCTTGTCTGAATCCAGTCGTGAGCTGATGGAGAGCACGATCTCGACAGACGAAGTACTAGCAGCCATTAAAACCCTAAAACCTAATAAGCGCCCAGGCCCTGATGGCCTCCCCAGTCTCTACTATAAAAAGTTTGCCACTGAACTTGCCCCCCTTCTCACCAACACATTCAATACTATACTAAAACAACACTCTTTTGGCAGGGACACATTGACTGCTCTCATCTCTATGATCCCCAAACCAAACACTGATAGCACGTTATGGTCCAACTATAGACCAATCTCACTTCTTAATGTGGATATTAAGATTCTAGCTAAAGTCCTCGCCCTACGCCTCAATCCCATCATTGGTGGCTTAATACACAAAGACCAGGTTGGCTTTATACCCAAACGACAAGCGAGCGACAATATCAGACGAGTAATCCTCTTGCAACATCTGGCTCGTTCCCGTAAGATCCCCATGCACCTCCTTTCCTTAGATATACGCAAAGCCTTCGATACAGTCTCATGGCCCTACCTAATTTTTATCCTCCAACGTTGGGGCTTCGGTCCCAACTTCTTAAATTGGATCAAGGCCCTTTATAACCACCCACAAGCGTATGTACACTATTCCGGATTCCGATCAGATCCTTTTCCAATAGCACGGGGGACTAGACAGGGATGCCCGTTATCCCCCCTGCTCTTCGCACTCACAATCGAACCCCTGGCAGCCCTGATTAGATCTAATCCCGATATTCGAGGCTTAGATATAGCATCCACCTCCCACAAAGTGTGCCTCTTCGCTGATGATGCACTTCTCTTCATTACTTCTCCCCACACCACATTACCCAACCTTATGAACACCCTGGATAAATTTTCTAACATATCTGGACTTGAAGTCAATCAAACCAAATCGAGGGCCCTTGATGTGTCCCTGCCACAAGCTGATCTAGAAACATTACGTAGCAATTTCCCCTTTCTCTGGTCTACCACATCGATCCCATACTTAGGGATCAAGCTCACTAAGGACCCCGCCAACCTGTTCCAATCTAATTACCTCCCAATGCTTTCACAAATATCTTCCTTATTAAATACCTGGTTACCACTATGTGTCTCCTGGCTGGGACGTATAGCTGCAGTGAAAATGTCCCTATTACCGAAACTGTTATACCTATATAGAGTGCTCCCTATTAAAGTCCCTCCTTATTACCATAGGATTATACAGAATAAAGTTTTTAAATATATATGGGGTCCCACTAGACCCAGAGTGGCGAAACCGATTCTTCTCCGCAACAAACTCTACGGTGGCCTGGGTATTCCCAATTTCGCACACTACTACCACGCAGCCCGCCTAGCACAGTCGACATTATACCATGCCAAGACAGAGACCCCACTTTGGGTAGCCCTCGAAGCCATCGATTTACACCCGCTTAATATAGGCAATCTACTATGGCTTCCTACAACAGCTAGAGGACCCATAACTAATCCGTTAACACTTCACACTCTTAAACTTTGGGATAGACTAAAAGCTCCATTTAAACTAATCTCTCCACACTCCCCACTTCTGTCTTACTTAGGTCACCCTCAATTCCTCCCAGCCTACACAGAACCAACCTCATTTCATGCCTGGGCCCGGGCGGGTCTGACTCGCATTTGTGATCTCGTTAGTGGAGACACTGTGAAACCCTTTCCAATTATCCAAGAGCAAACCCAACTTCCTCACAGGGAATGTTTCCGCTACCTCCAAATTAAGCATTTTGTGCAAGAAACTATAAAAACCAAATCTGGTCTGGATACTCTGACCGAATTTGAGCATATGTGCGAGTCTGATCCGCATGCCCCGGGTATTATCTCCCGTCTATACTCCCATCTTACATCACCACCCCCAGATCTACCCACGTATGCACAAAGATGGTTGAGAGACCTTGACACTACACTCGAACCAGAAGACTGGTCGACCATATGGTCTAACACAAAAAACTCATCCCAGAATGTTATTGCCTCAGAAGCGAACTATAAAGTGCTAATGCGCTGGTATCTAGTCCCAGCTAGAATTGTTAAATTTCTACCAGACTCCTCCCCAAGCTGTTTCAGAGGTTGTGGGGAAAGGGGTACGCACCTACATATATGGTGGACATGTCCACAAGTACAACGCTTCTGGGCGATAATATTTCAGATGGCAACCACCCTACACCAAACCACTTTATCCCCCAGCCCCAAAATTGCCCTCCTCAACCTCTTTCCACAAGACTATACCAGATCACAACTCCGACTTCTCCTACAATTATTCACAGCAGCCAAACAGACGATAGCTAAGGCCTGGAAAACCCCCACTCTTAACATAGCCGAAACAAAGAATAGGATTACCCAAGCAATGATACATAGCAAAACAGAGGCAAAAATCCTAGATAAGGCCACCCAACACAACAGAGTCTGGCGACCCTGGGTGGAACACTTTTTACCAACAGATATCGACGAGGACCTGGTAACGCTTTAAGCAGACCTGGATGTCATCCCGAGACTCTATTTTGGCACCTGCACCCGCGCAGGCTAGCCGGCACCCCCCTCTTCCCCCTTCTCCTATTTACTACTTTCCCGCTTACATCCCCTCTTTACTTCCCCTCTTTTCTTATAATCTCACCTCTCTATTCCACCCTACCCTCCAAAACTGAAAATGAATAATATACTCTGTTACTAGCAACACTTTTTAGGGCCCCCCCACCACTGTTATTGGGGATTGACCCGGATTTATAGTGTTAAAAAAGGGATCATACCTCCCTTTCATCCCTCAAATATATACGTACGTAGTTCCAACATGCCGCACAACTTAGAATTATACATGTTATTCTAGTACTTAGTTTGCATTAAGCCAAAATTTCATGCATTATTTTTACGTTCACTGTCATATATTCAATTGAAACTATGTATGGAACTTAATGTAACAGCTGTATGTGAATTTTCCAATAAAATATTTGAAAAGAAAAACCCAGAGACTGCTCCCTCAAATGTCTTAGTGTCAGGGCAGTTCCGCCAACAGGGTGCCAGGGCCAGAAAAAGTCCTGGGTCCAAAATTCTTCTAAACCCAGCACCAAGCCCTCCTTTTGAGGGGACTCCCCCACTCCATCGGGTGGGGGGAAAGCTGCTGCACTTTGCGGACTTTTGAAAAACAACAATTAAGGACGAGTGGGTCACCTGAATTATATCTTGCAGTTACAAGCTGGAGTTACAGGTGGTGCCCCCTCAGGTTTCTAAGATCTAGCGTTCTCTCGGATCCTCCAAAAAGAAACTTATTGCTTCAGGCACTACATCTAGTGCATCAAGGAGTGATTGAGGTTTCCGGTACCTGGAAGATGCACAGGGTTTTACTTAAACATGTTTACAGTTCATAACCCAAACGGGGACACAAGGCATATTCTGTACCTAAGGTCCCTGAACAAGTATCTATTGATACAATCCTTTCGGATGGAGTCTGTCCGCTCAGTATTACCTCACTCCAGAGGAGAGACTTTTTAGCCTCCATCGATAAAAAGGACACATACTTGCACGTGCCTATCTTTCAGCCTCCTCAGCGGTTCCTACGTTTTGCAGTAGAGGAACATCATTTTCAGTTTGTGGCTCTAACCTTCGGGCTTGCTACAGCTACTCGGGTGTTCACAAAGGTCCTAGCACCAGTACTGGGTCTTTTAAGAGCCCAAGGGATCCTGGTGCTCGGGTATCTGGACAACCTCCTGCTCAGAGATCACTCAGTACAGGCTCTAGAACAGAGCATAATACTAATACTACATAATACTACATAATACTGAGTAATAATACACAGTGAGGTATTTGAAAAGCTTTGGCTGGATCATAAATACCGAAAAGTCAGCCTTGAGACCAGCTCAAAGTCTAAAATATTTAGATCTGATTCTAAACACGGTTGGAGAGTATTCTTGCCACCCGTAAGGGTCTGTGCCTTGAAGGATCAGGTGCGTCAGATAAGGGGCACGAGACAACCCTCCATTCGGCTCTGTATGAGTCTTCTAGGGAGTATTGTATCCTCCGCGGCAGTGCCCCATGCCCGCTTCCATTCCAGGCCTTTACAACAAGACATCTTGTTGGCTTGGAACAGAGCAAGAAAAGCCCTGGATTATTCAATGTGCTTATCTCCTCAGGCGTGCTTAAGCCTAAACTGGTGGTTGCAGGATCATAACCTGCAAAAGGGAAAATCCTTTCTCCCGGCAACTTGGAGAGTACTGACTACAGATGCCAGTCTCTCAGGCTGAGGAGGTACCCTAGACAGGCTCACAGTCCAGGGGAAATGGTCAGAGCAGACCCTGCCCATCAACATCCTAGAATTATGGGCAGTACGTCTGTCCCTACGATCCTGGATGGTGGAGCTTCCGGACTGCCCCATCAGGGTGCAGTCTGACCATGCCACGGCAGTGGCCTATATAAACCACCAAGGCGGTACCAGGAGTCATTCGTTCAGCTCTGAAAGAGGTGACGTGCCAATAATATCGGCAGTCCTTATCCCGGGAGTAGAGAACTAGAAGGCAGATTATCTCAGCTGCCAGCAGATCTGCCCAGGGGAATGGTTTCTACACCCAGAGGTGTTCCAGAAAATTTTGCCAAGGTTGGGCATGGCTAGAGGTTGACCTACTGGCATCCAGGTTCAACAACAAGCTACAGCAGTTTGTGTCTCGAACAAGAGATCATTTGGCAATTGGAGCAGATGCTCTGATAGTTCCATGGAGCCAGTACTCCTTGATTTATGCTTTCCCTCCGATCCCTCTCCTTCCAAATTTGCTGCATAGGATTTGGAGAGAGGGGATTCCAGTCATTCTGGTGGCACCAGCCTGGCCCAGAAGGCCCTGGTTCCCTGAAATTGTGAGACTGACAATAGACTCTTCCACGTCGCCCCGATCTAGGTCCTATATTCCAGCCCAGATTACAGTCTCTAATTTTGACGGCATGGCTATTGAAGCCAGGGTGTTAAAAGACCGTGGCACCCCGGGACCAGTGGTGTTTACTCTAGTAAATGCTAGAAAAGCTGTCATTAGGAAGATTTATCATAAGGTCTGGAAGACTTTTATATTGCTTGGTGTGAAGCCAGAAAATGGCATTCTCTTTTCTACAGTCTGCTGTGGAAATCAAATTGGCTTTAAGTACAATCAGAGGTCAAGTTTTGGCCCTATCCGTATTCTTCAAAGGCCCTTAGCCTCCCATTCACTGATCCGAACCTTTATGCAGAGGGGCAACTCGCTTGCTTCCCCCCCATTTAGGTCACCTATGTGTCCTTGGGACTTGAACTTGGTGCTGTCTTTGTTACAGAAACAACCATTTGAACCTATTAAGTAAATTACATTAGACTTGCTGTCACGTAAGCTAGCCTTCCTTGATGGCTGTCACCTAGAAGGGTGACACGGCTAGAAGGGTGTCTGAGTTGGTGGCCCTTTCATGCAGGGAACCGTACTTGATGCTTCACCTTGACAGTCGTGTTACGACCTGTTCCATCCTTTTTGCTAAAAGTGGTGTTGGCCTTTCATTTAAATCAGGACATTATTTTGCCTTTTTTTTTCCCCTGTGCCTCATTCAGCGGAAGAGAGACTGTATTCTTTGGACGTTTTCCAGGCAGTCAAGGTTTCTGTCTAGATCTGCGGAGATCCGTGGACCGGACTCTTGGTAAAACAAAAAAAAGGACCCAAGGGGCAGGCAACTTTCAAAGCTTCCATTGCCAATTGGGTCAATCAATTGATCATTCAGGCCTACTGTCTGAAACATAAAGCTCCTCCCTTTAGGATGAGAGCTCATTTTACCAGGGGTGTAGGAACCTCCTGGGCTTTTTGCCATCAGGTATCTGTGGCTCAGATTTGTAAGGCTGCTACGTGGTCTTCAGTGCAAACGTTCACAAAATTTTATCAAGTGGATGTTCAAGCAGCCGAGGATTTGGCTTTCGGCTGCAGTGTACTGCGGGCTGCCGTATAAGTTCTGATGGCTATGGTTTGGCAGGGTGTCGCTTTCCCCTCAAGGCTATTGCTCTGGGACGTCCCAGCAGGTAATGAATATTAGCCTGACTGTGTCCCATCATGTATGAAAAAGAGAAATAGGAATTCTTTATCGTACATCATGGGACACAGAGCACCATAGTAATTACTATGTGGGTTATAGACCACCTTCAGGTGATGGACAGTGGCACACCCTAAACAAGAAGTTGCCTCCCTATATAACCCCTCCCATACCGGGAACACCTCATTTTTTTTTTCCGACAGTGTCTAAGGTGTTGGTCACGAGTGAAGATGTGCTCAGAAGAGCTCCACTGGAGGGATCCTTGCTGGTTTGAAACGGCCTCCATAGACCGGATCTATCCAAAGTGCCACTGCGGCCAAGGTGGATGGTACCCGGGCCTCGTATACGAAGCACAAGGTTTTGCCTGTAATGCCTCTTTGCAGGGCTGGACCCCGGGACCCAGAACTTTTTTGGTCATGCCTACATTACCTAAATTTTTTCATGGCGGGGTGCTAATACAGGTCCAAGGGAGTTGAACCCCTACAAAGGGACCCGGTCCTTGAAGGTTTGCTAACGCAGCCCGCTGTGATGGGTGAAGTTTGGATCTGTCTGTTATGGCAGTATCCTGCAGTGAGGGTAAGGGAAGAAGCCTAGGAACTGTAAAAAGTCCACCTATGGGTTTTTTTTCTTCCATGAGTAAAATGTTGTATACCTTAAAGTCTCCACTAGAGGGAGTTAAATGCACATACCTTGGTATGTTGCTCTCAGTGAGCTCAGTGTCCAGCTAAAACAGCATGTGTGTGGTCTCCGCAGCCAGGGGGGATTCTTAATTGAACAAAGTTGGCATGTTCCTCTCCCCCCTGGGGGAACTAAGGGGCTGGGGGTACAGCAGCAGTTTGTACACTCCCCCCCGCCCCATGTGGGGGGGGGGGCACGGTGGTGGCTCCCTGTGTTGTGTTTACCTTACAGCTTTGCATACCTAAACTGAGTCAGTGAAAGTTTCCCCACATAGCCATGTAAGTGCTAGATATTGTCCTGCCATTGCCCCAGCCCTTGTCCCCCTTTTCAGTCATACTTGATTTTTTTTTTTCTTGATCAGGTGATCAGAGCCTCCCCTTCTAGGGGTCTGCTCTGGCAGACCCGAATGCTGTCCGCACGAACTTTTGTTCATTTAAACCAGGGAGGGGGGCGGGTAAGGTGGCTTAGGCGTGGCACCATGTGCGGGACGTAGCGTCCACGTGGAGCACATGGTGCAGGTGCTAGGGAGGCAGAGCTTGCACCTGAAGCATTTAAACACACTTCTCATTAACTGCAGAAGAGCTCTATCAGCATCTGAACAGATGGAAGTCTGACACACAGGAGCGCTGGGGCACGTAAGGGATGCATGCATTTCCAGTACAGGAAATACATTACTACTCAGCACCAAGCTGAACTTTATAGCGTCATTGTATTGCTAGACTATTGCTCAGCAAATACTGCATTTACTTAGTGCCTCTGCTTTTGTGCTTAGCACTATGAGTTCCAAAAAAGACACCACATAAAAGGTACTAAAAAATCCACCCCCAGGCGTTGGGAACTCCAGTTATGCCTCCACAGTGTCATCCTCTCTGGAAATTCCAGATATGGCAAGCCAGAGTGAGTCATTGGAACAAATTGGTGGTGCAGCTGCTTCTCACATATTAGCCCCTGTATACGTAACTGAAGATGCATTTTCCTCCGCACTGCAGGGCCTAGAAGGAAGATTAGCAGCTTTAATCGCATCCTCCATTCAAAAGGATAGGAAGCGTGTTATGGTGGATGAACTTTTTTTTTCAGCCTCGCAATCTGAGAAATTGCTGGTACAATCTTTTATGGAGATGGTTTGTTCCTCCTTTCAAGCTACCCCTAACAGAGTCAGCTGAACGTTTTGTTTCTTCTTTTAACTTCCCTAAAACCCTTACAGCCTTTTCATGTGTTTCCTGTACATGCATTACTAGAAAAACTTATTTCTGCTGAATGGGATCACCTGGATAAGCACTTTCTCCCTCCAAAGAGATTCTCAGCTCTCTACTCCATGGAGGAGAAATTCACCAAAAAATGGAATGTACCAGCAGTTGACGCTGCGTTTTCCTGTGTGAATAAAAGTCTAACTTGCCCAGTAGAAAATGCACAAATGCTTACAGATCCAACAGATAAAGGGTTGGAATTCCTGTTAAAATCCTCTTTTTCCTTGGCAAGGGCGTTACTCAGCCTGCAGTCCCTGCAATAGGCATCTGTCAGTCCCTAAAGGACCAATTTAGACAGGCCCTTAAGGATGTCCCTGCACAAAAGGCCCGCAATTTGGCCAAACTACCAAAGGCATTATGTTTTGCCATAGACGCCATAACAGACTCTATTCACCAGGCGTCCCACCTTGCACTAGTACACATGCGTAGGATCCTGTGGTTAAAAAATTGGTCAGCCGAAGCACCTTGCAAAAGGCTTCTGACTAGTTTCCCTTTTCATGGGGATCGACTATTTGGGGATGATTTGGACAAATACATTCAAATGATTTTTAGTGGGTACTCTTTTTCCAGTCAAAAGAAAGTATAAACGTCCTTCATTTAGGCAGACTCTTTCCCCTGTGCCAGGGGCATCCGCCTCTAGGCAGTGGCTCTAGAGACTCTAGAGGAAAGCCTCAGGGTCAGGCCCAGGCACAGAAGGAGCCGCTGAAGGTCCGATGAAGCCCACACACGGTCAGATTGTCCGCCGGACTCGGTCCATCGGACCAGTCCGGTCAAAGTCAGCTCGTGTGTATGCGGCATAAGTTTAACAGTTTGGCTATTGAAGCTCACATTCTGAAGAGACTTAGTCTCTCCGGGTCAGTGATTTCTACCTTCATTATTGAAGCCGGCTTCCACAGTCATATATTATAGCCTCTGGAGGGCTTATGTTTTCTGGTGTGAAACCTAGGGTTGGCACCCTTGAAAATATAACATGGGTAGAATTCTTGTTTTTCCATTACTATTAAGGGTCAAGTCTCAGCTTTATCAGTCTTATTTCAAAGATGGCTTGCTTCTCATTCTTTGGTCTGGGGTTTTTATACAAGGGGTAAGGCGGCTTATTCCGCCAGTTAGACCACCCTTGAACCCTTGTGACTTGAACTTGGTTTTTGCCGGTATTGCAAAAAATAGCCTTTTGAACCGTTACAGCATTACTCCCTTTGTCCTTCTGACAAGGGAAATAGTGTTTCAGGTTGCTATACCCTCTGCAAGAGGGTATCGGAGTTGGCTGCTCTTTCCTGTAAAGAAGCCATATTTAATTAAGGTGGTTTTTAGGGTTTCACCTAAACCAAGATATTGTCCTACCGTTGTTTTTTTTCCAAACCCAGGTTCTAGGGTAGAGAACTCACTACATTGGCAGCATAATAAAACCTCAGTCTTTCAGACCTGAGCAGTCGTCTTTAAATAGACCTTTACCGCTCTCACTACATCATGGCAGAGGGCCCTAGGAAGGGACAGGCAGCGTCAAAATCCACTATTGCTAAGTGGATTTGGCAAGTTATAATTCAGGCCTAGTGGTTAAAAGGTAAGATTTCACTTTTTCATGTCAATGCGCACTCTAGTGGTGATGCACTGCCCCAGAAGCATTAACAAGCCTCCATGGCCCAGATCTGCAAGGCTGCAACTTGGTCTGCAGTCCATACTTTCACCAGATTTTATCAAGTGAATGTAAAAAAGGGCACGAAGATATCGCCTACGGGTGGTGTCTCCCTCCCCTCAAATAGCATTGCTATGGGACGTCCCACATAGTATTAACTATGGTGCTCTGTGTCCCGTGATGTATGATAAAGAAAATAGGATTTTTATAACGGCTTACCTGTAAAATCCTTGGAGTACATCACGGGACACAGAGGTCCCTACCCTCTCCTTCTGGGGTATATGTATACGTATATTGCTTTGCTACAAAAACTGAGATGTTTCCAGTATGGGAGGCATTATATAGGGAGGCAACTTCTTGTTTAGGGTGTGCCAGTGTCAATCACCTGAAGGTAGTCTTTAACCCACATAGTAATTACTATGGTGCTCTGTGTCCCATGATGTACTCCAAGAAAAGGATTTTACAGGTAAGTGGTTATAAAAATCCTATTTTTTACGTCATACTTGCCTATAAAATCCTTTTCTTTGAGTACATCGTGGGACACAGATCCTGCCCCTTTTTTTGAGGATTCAGTGCTTGCTACAAAACTGAAGCGCTTCCTGTATGGGAGGGGTTATGTAGGGAATCACTTCCTGTCTGAAGACCTTTGGTCTACCAGTGTCCATTCACCTAATGATGAAGTATAACCCAGCAGGTAATGAATATTAGCCTGACTGTCCCATGATGTACTCAAAAGGATTTTAAAGGTAAGTATGATGTAAAAATCCTTTTTTTTTTTTTTTTAAACGCCGCTAAGCGTGTAAACGCGCCAAAATGGACCTTTTTTAAACATGGGTTACTATCTGTCAAGTTAAATAGTTCAGGAGAGGTTGTAAAAACGTCCCGTGTACAACAAAACCTTGGAGGCATGATGGGCTACCCTGAAGGGATCAAGGATCGCCTAAAGGCATCAAGAGTAGGAGATTAGCCAGACAGATTGAGGTAGAGAGACCTGATTGGTAGCTCGGAGCAGAGTTGTGGAAAGCTTTGTATGTTGGTATTTTGAATCTAATTCGCTGGGTGATTGTAAGCTAGTGTAGGGATTGGCAGAGAGGGGTGCCAGACACTATACGGTTGGTAAGGTAGATGAGTCTGGAAGGAGCATTTAAGATCGACCTGAAGAGGGGATAGTCTATGGAGAGGTAGGCCTATAAGAAGGCAGTTGCAATAGTCAAGGCGAGTGATAACCAGGGAGTCAATGAGTAGCTTGGTTTCATTAAAAAGGGGTGATTTTTAGAGATTTTACTGAGGTGAAGTCTACAAGCTTTTGACAGCAATTGGATTTGGGGCTGAAGAGTCTAGGATTACATCTAGTACCCTGGCATAAGGGGAGGGACAGATAGTAGCACTATTGATCTTGCTAGAAAATTCTTGGAGGGGGGGGGGGGGGGTGTCCACATTATGATCTCAGTTTTAGAAAGTTTGAGGGAGTGGTGCAACATCCATGCTGAAATGTCAGTAACTTAGTAATGCAAGAAGAGACTGAAGGAGTGAGGTGAGGCGTAGAGAGATTTGGGTGTCATCAGCGTACAGGTGGTATTGGAAGCTGTGTGAGGTTGTGACTAAGGGAAGTAGTGAAGACTGGAACAGAGCCTTGGGGGACCCCTACAGATAGAGTAAGCGGAAAGGATGAGACAGTTATAGGTAATACTGAAGGAGCGCTGTGATTGATATGGAGGCTAGGTACTTTCTGTGGGACAGACGCACTAAAAAACATTTCTGTGACTGGTAAAGTGGTTGGTGAATTGTGCAGTTCATACCATCATATCCAGGTGGGTCCCATTCAAAATTTTCAGCTTACTTCCCACTGGGACTTGAATGCAAGATCAGATTGTACTTGACGTTAAATTCTTTTCCCACCCTATTTTAGTCTGTCATTTTGCTTATTTTGGGTAGAGTAACAAATTTACTTAGTAGCCAACCCTGTAGGCCTTTGCCTTCCCCATGCTTCCCTGTCATTGTTTTCCAGTTGGAGCCCTTTGAAATACCCGATACTTCTGGTTGTGGCCCAGGATAACTTTCTTTTCCTCTTCCCACAATTCAGTGCTCCATGTCTGAGCAGCCCATCACTGGGAGCAGAAGGACCGATTAAATTCCGAAGTGCCAAGAACCAATGGTAGTCAGATCTGCAACACATCTAAGTGTTAAGATACTGCCTTCTGGAAAGTATCACCCCATTTTTACGGGGTGGTTTTAATTTACATGTTTATTTACCTTGTACTCTACCTGAGTGGCCCCAAACCGCCTGTTCTTGGGTCCTCTTCCAGCACTTCTGGCTCCTTCTCCCTGGCGAGTGCCCCCATAGGAAGCCGCTTTCTATGGGGGCACTTGTGTGGACTTGCTCCAGAGCCTTGCTTTCAGTGTCTATTGACACAGACCATGGGACCTGGCAAGGAATGCATTAGGTAAAAACTACTTAGACTAAAGCTGGGGCTTTGTAACCATGATAATTTACTGTACTACATTATCTGTTCATTCTTTTTTTTTTTTTTTTTTTTTTTTTTTTAACTCTAGTAAAAACATTTACATCACTTTAATTTTGTAAAGGTAGCAGCAGGGTTGTGAATCCGGTTTGAATTTTCTTTTAAATCGGCCGTGACTGCTGCTTCCTACTGCTCCAGTAGAAATGACAAAAAAAAAATCAGAAAGTAGAAGTGGAAAATATTCCCAAGAATGTGTTTCCCTGAAAATAAGGCCACCTGTGATTTTTGGGAAGGGCTGCAATATAAGTCCTACCCCAGAAATGAGCCCTAGTTTAAAGTGCTGGTAGAGTGCTGGAATCCACTCTGTTGCAGTAGTGTATAGTGTAAACTGTGTGTGTTTTTGTGACCTAATTGTGGCAAGTACCTTCAGAATAGCGCTGCTTGGAGATCAGCTGATGTCCTGCTGCTCTCCTCTCAACTGTCAGTGGTGGATTTTGTCCCCTCCAGAGTGCTCAGAGCGGGGGAGGAGAGGTCCGGAGGGCTAAGGGAGTGGCGCTCAGCTGATCTCCCCTTCTCCAAGCAGTCAGCAGGGGATCTCGGGCCCTCCTCCCTCTGCAGTGTTTTGGCAAGCCATAGAAGCGGCGAGCGGCGCTCAGCTGATCTCCCTTTCAAGCTGTCAGCGGGGGATCTGGGGGGGGGGGCTCTCTGCAGAGCTCTGGCAGGTCACGGAAGAGCCCAGCGGCGCTATAAGAAGGTATCTGACACGGTCGGATTGCAGAAACATACAGTGTGCATTGTGTGATACTGTAATGGGAGTGGACATGGCATAAGGCCTACCCTGAAAATTTGCCCTACTGTCTGCCAAAATCAATACAAGACCCAGGCTTGTTTTTGCAGAGACACGATAGTTTACGCAGTCTGGTTAAAAGGACACAAATCCATCTAGTTCAAGGAATCAAAGGAATAAAACCCCTACAGCTACACTAAGGTGACCAGATTTTTAAAATGAAATCCAGGGATGTATTTTTTTTTTTTTTTTTATTGGCAAATGGTAAACTATTTTATCAGCATATTTTCCTCAAATTATATATGCAATGTATGCGGTATGTGTTTGAGATTTTTTTTTTTTTTTTTTGGGGGGGTGCTTTGGTGGTGCTTGAGGTAAAAGTGAGGGTGCTAATGCTGCACACTACCACACACGTGGGCATGGCCAAAAAGTGGGTGTAACCAGCAAGTGGGCATGGTCAGCAAGTAAAGGTTTCTTCATGGTGATCAGTATGTCCTGGCCTCTGTATGCCAAAAAATGCAGCACAACCTACACTTCCTTTCTACAATTCTACAAATGGACTTACAAGTGCAATGATAAAACCTATAAATGAATATCCAGTGCAAATCAACCAATGTATTGCAATATAGTAGTGATGGGTGAAACCCCCTATATATAATCATAATAAAATGTACAATTGATGTACATATTTTACATTTTATTATGTATAGAGGGTTTCACCACTATTTGCACATTGCAGCTCTGCAACATTTCCTTTTGCAGAGAGGGTGACACCATCACTATTATGTTGTAATACACTGGTTGATTTGCGCATCTGTTTTCGTTGTATGTAGGGGGTTTCATCAGTACTTGCCCATTGAAGCTCTGCAATTTCTCTAAATATTTTTGCAGAGAGGCTGACACAATCAATTAAAGAATGGACCCAAGAGGGCGCCTCCATCTAGGTGTAGCGATTTATTAAAAAGGCATAAAAGACAATTAAAATGCACTCGCTAGATAAAAGTAGATCAATGCTTGTCATAGACCTCCATAGAGCGCATCGGGCACGTGGCTGGTTGGAGCAAAGTTCTTGAAGGAAGTGCAGCTGTCAGACTTCAGGCTGGAACATAGGCATCAGCAGTTTCCAAAAGTGGCAAGATTGCTGCAGCTCCAAAACAGCACATCTCTCGGCTGGGTGAGGTACACAATTAAGGTGCCTTGATTGTGCTTTTTAATTCTTTTTTTTTTTTTTTATGCCTTTTTAATCGCTACACCTAGATGGAGGCGCCCTCTTGTGTTTTTTTTTTTTTTTATATATGTGCATTAGGGTCTCAAGACCTAAATTGAGAGGCGCTGCATCCATTTTACCTGGTGTTCCCTACCACTCTCCACTCTGTCCCCTTCTCTACCACTTTGGCCACTTATGTGCCCCACAAGAAAAACTGGTAATGCACTAGGTGTGTGGACCTTCCATTTCTAAGATAATTTTAATAATAAAAATGTTTTATATAAAAGTGGGTTCTCACAAAATGCAACTGACAAAAGGCCATAAAAACAATGCTTGGACATGCACAGAACATGGGGTACAGCTAACTCGCGTTTCGGGGGTGCACCCCTTCCTCAGAGCTAGGATGACTGTTGGCGTTCAATGACGGTTGGGTTCCAGTCAGCGTAATAGCTCATTTTTTCTTGGGTGACACCATCACTACTATATTACAATACATTGATTTGCACTGTATATTCATAAATAGGTTTTACAATTGCACTTATAAGTCCATTTGTATAATTTTATAGATGGTCTAGGGCAGCACTGCTTTTTATTGATTCAAATTACATGAGGGAACCGGCTAACAAGATTCTCTTATTGCTTTTTAGGATTTTTTTTTTTTTTTTTTTTTTTTTTTTTTTTTTTAGTTGTCTGATAGTTTTATTTGATTTATGTCTTCTGTATACTGGTAACCACTGGCCTTGCATATTGGTGGTCATTTTGGCCCTGTATGCTGGCGCAGGGCTCAGGAGTGTGCTACGTGCAGGGCGCAGAGTTCAGGAGTGTGCTACATGGAGTACACAGTTGCGAATTGGCTGATTCTCTTGAATAGATTGCATGACACGAGGAGGGAGAGATGGTACAGAGGGAAAGTTCACGTTGCTTTTAAACCCCTTTCACACTGGAGCATTTTGCAGGCGCTATAGCGTTAAAAATGGCGCCTGCAAACCGCCCTAAAACAGCTGCTCCATTTTCTGGCTTTCACACTGGAGCTGTGCGCTGGCAGGGCTTCAAAGTCCTGCCAGCAGCTTCTTTAAAGCGGTGAACTCACCGCTCCTCCCCATTGAAATCATTGGGGCAGCGCTGCAATACCGCCAGCAAAACACCACTCTGGCGGCGTTTTGCAGGCTAATTTAACCCCTTTTCGGCCGCTAGCGTGGGGTTGAAATGGCCCCGCTAGCAGCTGAATAGTGCCACTTTACCGCTGACGCCGATGGCGGCACAGTGTGAAAGGGGTCTAATTGAGATTTGTGTCTCTTACACACAGGTGGCTGAGCCTATTCTGTGTAATTGCAGTTGAATTACCTCCATCCAAGCAGCCCAAGTGCAGCGTACCGTCTGTCCTTGACTTGAACGATTGTATACTGCTGTATTTATGTTTATGATGGCACCACTGTATTGAGTAATACAGAAGCATACAATCCATGTCAATGAAAGGCTGTACACTGCACCTGAGCTGCCTGGATGGAGGAAAGTCAACTGCAATTACCCAGAATGGGCTCAGCCACCTGCCTGCAAGAGACCTGGCTTGTTTCTAAAGAGTGGGAAAAAGGGGTTTTGCCCTCTGGTGTTCTATCTATGTATCTTGTATTGAGACACCAGCAATGTTTATGTCAAAGATAGTTGAAGCGGATGGACAGACAGAACAGAAATCCAGCATTTTCTCCCTGTCAGTCTCTGTAAGAGCCATGAGCCTTGTACTGGCAGAAAGTAATGCAGGATGTGTGTACTCCGTCTGCCCCACGGAGGAGCTTTACCAAAAGCCTTGCTGGTGTCAGAATACAGCCTGGATGGTCTTGTTCTCTGGAGCTGCCCTATTAACTTCCATTATGCCACGCTGCAGAAATGAGAATACACTCTCTTTAGACCAAGTGTAGGGAAAACTCACTGCAGCCAGAAGCTGGAGAATCTTTCTATTCTATCCCCTGTAGTGTAGCAGGCTGGGTTGAGCTGTGCTCTCTCCTCTCGCTCCACTCTAACTGCCATCTCCTCTGCATCTCACAACTCAAAGAAGGCAGGCTGGAGAAGGGGGTGGGTTCAGCACTTTCCTATTGGCTGAGAAGTAAGCAAATGGGCTGTATTGGAATCTGCCTGCCGGGTCTAGCTAAAGATTGTCGGCCTATGCGGCAGGAGCTACTGCATCCCTCCACAGGAAAGAGTCCCCAACTTCCTGGCATCAGTACAGGTTTTATTAAATTCTTAAACACTGACACAAACAAGAACTGGTATGTGAATTGTGGGGGTGCTTAAAGAATTTGTGAGGGTGCTATCTGGCGCTGCCCCGGGGATAAAATGGGACAGACTTGGTCCAGGGACGTCTAGTCACCCTAATCTACACACACTTGACCTATACATATTAGTATCTAGTTATATTGGGTGCATCTAGGAAAGAATCCAGGGCTTAGTTTGTAACTGTTCTTTTCAGCATTGCGCTGTATGTGTTCATCATGGATTGAAAACTGATATTGCATTTGATGACCCGGGCAGTTAATCTGTGAAAGCTGGTTATTCATTTGTAGATCTTGGGGGTTCATGCAAAGATCAGCAAGGTGTCCTGTCTGCGTAATTTAAGTATTTCATGCGCCAGGCCTTTAAATGGCCACAATTGTGTGTCTAAGGGTGGGGCCAGTGCATGTCCTAAAGCTATATGCAAAATGGCTTTAACCACTTGACCTCTAGAAGATTTACCCCCCTTCATGACCAGGCCATTTTTGTGATGCGTCACTGCATTACTTTGACAATTGCATGGTTGTGCAACGCTGTACCCAAATAAAATTCGTAATTTTTCCCCCCACAAATAGAGCTTTCTTTTGGTCATCTTTGATCACCACTGTGGTTTTATTATTTTTTTTGCGCTATAAACAAAAAAGACAAGAAAATTTTGAAAAAACAAACTTTTACTTTCTGCTATAAAACCAATAAAATTCAAATTCATAAATTTAGGCCAATATGTATTATGCTGCAAAAAAAATTAAATAATTCCAATGAGCATATATTGATTGGTATACGCAAATGTATAGCGTTCACAAACCATGAGATATATTTATGGAACTGTTAGCGGGACTGCAATATCGCAGCAGGCAATCGGACACTAACTGATACTTTGCGGGAACCAGTGACACGAATACAGTGATCAGTGCTAAAAATATGCACTGTGACTGTACTAATGACACTGAGGCTAGGAAGGGGTTAAACATCCAGGGCAATCAAAGGGTTTACTGTGTGCCTAACCAGTGTTTTTTGTATACTGTTGGATGCCTTTACTAAGGCAAGAGATGTATTTGTTCCCTGCTTTGCAGGAACATTAAATCCATCCCTTCCCCCATCAGAACTGAGATCTGCTTATGTAAACAAAGCAGTTCTGTGTGTATTACCGACGATCTGCGAGTACCAGAGGACATCGAAGGTGGTGCATTGTGGTCTGCCGCAGGACGTACATCAGAGCTATTTTGCCTTGGTGTGTTGGAGTGCTATTCAAAATGGCACTGCGCCAACACACTATATTGCAAAAGTGTTATTTGGCCCTTTAAAAGTAAATCATCATGTGGTTGGACAGGAGTCCATCCACATCGCCTCTCCAGGTGCCCTAAAACCGAGGCTTACTCACGTCTTCAGATGTTGAGAGGTGGCCAGTCTAAAGCCAGAGTTACTACCAAGGCCCTGTTTTTACACCCCACATATGTGGTCTTATATCCCTCATAGGGATCACAAGATTTGTCAAAAAGTTTTGTCATGTAACTTGGCCGGCCAGCTCTCAATTTCAAGAGAAAGTGTTAAGTGGCTGGAGATTTTTACAGGGACTTTCCCGGTGTCCACCACTTTGGTCACCAGAGGTCAACTCTAATTGGATGTTGGCAGTGTACGTGAATGGTGTTTGAACACATTTTTTCTTTAATAATGGCCAGTCCTCCTGTAGACAACCATATAACACAGCCTCTGCATTTCTGTGCCTCTCAATGGACTTAAAGAAATTACATTTTTTTTTTCCCTTTCTGTAAAATTGCATTTCACTTGCTACTGCTGTAAACCACACACAATTAATTTCAGTACTATGCCTCTTCTATCTTCAAATCTTCAATGCAAAATGGAAAAATGAATGAAACTGCACTTCAGGAGCCCAAAAGCAGGTGGTACCTGTGCTACAGCTATTAGAATGGTCGCAGGCACCTTGCTTTATGCATTTATTTTTAGGTAGATGGTGCCCCCTTGTGGAAGATACAGTAACAGCAGTTTAAAATCAGTTTTAGACACTATTTATTTTATACACCTCCAGTGTCTTTTAAAGAGGGCACTGAACCATTGGTGTCAGTGTATGTAGGAGCTTAGAAGTTAAATAAAAACAATTTTTTATATATAAAAAATTGTTTTTATTTAACTTGGGGCCAAAACAGCTAATCAATTATGAAATTAATCTGTTACCATTTTCATAATCGATTAATCGGCCAGTAACATAATGGGGTTAAAAAAACTAAAATGAGCCCTTTAGAGTACAAAAAAAGCAAATAATCGCTACTGTAAATATTAATTTCATTGTTGCACAGAAAAAATTAACCCCTTACAGTAGCGATTATTGGCTCTCTTTGTACTATAAAGGGCTAATTTTTTATTTTTTAACCCCATTATGTTACTAAACATCTTAGGCCTGGTTCACAGCTATGTGTTTTTTTTTTTTGTTTTTTTTTGGTGCCTTTTGCAGAAACACACTACAGTTCATTTAACGTTCACATCGAGGCTTTTTTCAGCTGCTGCCTATTTGGAAAGGGTCAAGGACTTTTTTCAACGCAATAGACTTCAATGGAAAAGCTGCAGAAAAGCATGTAATGTGTTTTTGCAGCAATTTGTGTTTTTTCTTTAATCTGCCCAACAACAAATTGACCAAAAAAGGCATAAAAAATTGCAAAAATGCAAATCGCAGCAAAATCATGTGCACAAAAAAATCAAAACGCACAGCAAAAAGCACTGCAGAAACAAATCAAAAGCAAACTGCACAGGTGTGTACCGAGCCTTATGCTGGCCACACCGATCGATTTTCAAACGAGAATATTCATACGAAAAATCTTTGTACATTCGCTGAATGAAAGAATGTTTTTTTGAAATTTTCACTTGCTTTTAACATTCTGTTTCAAAACGAATGTAATTTCTGAACGAAAACAACCTACACTGTCTGAAAATTCCTTTGACCAAGAAGTTTTCTATTTCTAAATCTTCCCGTCACTGTGGTTGAAAACAAACATCGATTTGACCCCACTAACGATTAGAAAAAGATTTTTTTGAAGGAAGACATTGGTTTTTGTATGGCCATTATATAATATATTACAGTTCTGTTTGAAAATCTGCAAAACAGTCTAACAGTCTAAATTTGATCTGAGTCTGATATTTACTTGACTTAACCTCTAATAGTATATACAGTATATCACTTCTGTCCGTTATTCTCAGATTGGATTAAAGAATAAATAGCCTTTTTTTATTTTTTATTTTTTTTAACTTTACATATTAACTAAATTATACACCATGCTTTAAGGTTATTAACCGATTAATCTAAACAATTGGCCAACTAATCATTATATATATATATATATATATTAGTCATAAAACAATGCAACCCTTTCCCTGTGCTTCCAATTCCAGCCAGTGTTAATTTTGTCAACTAAAATATTTTAGTTGACTAAATTAGTATTATTTTAGTCGACTAAAACAACTGAGATGACTAAAATATGACTAAAACTAAAATGCCTTTTTTGTCAAAAGACTAAAACTAAATTGAAATTTGACTTCAAAATTAACACTGGTCTGTAGTGCATGTTCATACCTCAATGCCATAATAAATAACATACCGTATTTATCGGCGTATAACACGCACAGGCGTATAACACGCACATTCATTTTAAGAGGGAAGTTTCAGAAAAAAACTTAAATTTTAAATAAGGAACTTTGAAGCAAAATAAGGGTCAGTGCCCATCTGCAGCCTCACCATTGCCACCAATGCAGCCTGATCGATGCCCATCTGCAGCCTCACAAGTGCCATCAATGCAGCAGCCTCACCATTGCCATCAATGCAGCAGCCTCACCATTACCTTCAATGCAGCAGCCTCGCCAATGCCATCAGTGCAGACTGATCGATGCCCATCTGCAGCCTAGAGGGGACAGGGAGGGGGGCGGGACAAGCGCCGACAGATTACATACAGTGAGTATCTCCTATGAACAGTAGACAGAACAGTAGTCCAATGGCGACCCAGGAGATGGGACTTCTTATTACAGAGGCAGCCAAGTAAACAGAGGATTCTCACTGTATGTAATCTGATGGCGCTCGTCCCACCCCCTCCCTGTCCCCTCTGGGGCAGCTAAAATTGAAGTATTGGCGTATAACACGCACACACTATTTGCACCCGATTTTCATTGTGAAAAAGTGAGTGTTATACGCCAATAAATACAGTATTTGATTTTTCACTCCAGCAGTATATAATGAGTTTTGGAAATTGTAGAGAATTGTTAACTAATGCATTACAATTTCATTACACCCATTAGATTTTACACGACTAAAATATACTGGAGATTTAGTTGATTAAATACAACTAAAACCATTGCAGAAGACTAAAATGGGACTTAAAACTAAAATGCCATTTTAGTCCTAAGACTAAAACTAAATTGAAATTTGCTTCCAAAATTAACACTGATTTCAGCTAACTGTTCTAAAATGCCTTAATTATTTTAGGATCTCACTCAATCGTTGCCCTGACTCTTCTCCCTGCTTTCACATAATACTGTCCTCCCATATGGAGATGAGTGATTTCAATCATAGTCCAAGACCCTGGAAATTGAGGAGATTGGTTCAAAAGGAATGGTGGTTGGATGGAAGATCCTTCACCAATCAGTCATTCCTATCCCCCATTCTTCTCTTCATAGCTTCACTCTGCATCATCTACTTATCTTCCCAAAATTGCCATCATTACCAATCTCTTGGAGCAGTTTAATTTTTTCTTTTTAGAGTGGAAGTTCACTATCAAACAACAATCCTTAAGGCTGCTAGCATTACTAGATGATTATTATTTCAGGTACTTGTATAGCGCTGTCAATTTACGCAGCGCTTTACATATATATTATACGTTTACATCAGTCCCTACCCTCAAGGAGCTTACAATCTAAGGTCCCTAACTCACGTTCATGTATTAGGGCCAATTTAGACAGGATTCCATTAACCTACTAGCATGTCTTTGGCGTGTGGGAGGAAACCGGAGTACCCGGAGGAAACCCACACATGGAGAACATGCAAACTCCAGGCAGATGGTGTCGTGGTGGTTGTTTGAACCAGCGAACCTTTTTACTGCTAGGAGAAAGTGCTAACCACTACACCTCTGTACTGCCCTGATGGGAAAGTATGTCCTGAGCTAAGGACAGATGGATTCCAGGAAGTAAATGCTACATGAATCATTTGCCCTTTCTCAAGATGGTCATGGGCAGGTGTTTTTTTTTTTTTTTAAGTGATTTCTCAACCAAATAAAGCATGCAGACATGGATGGATGGGGAGTTTGTTTAGAATGTTAAAAATGCATGAAATAGCATTTTGGTTTGTATTGCTCAGATGCAGTGGTGATCCGCTTTATCATACCTCACTTATGCCCAGCTTGGCGAGTGAGGGAGAGACAGAGTACTTGCAGGGGAGAGAAAGTGGGGATTTGGGAGGGTGGAAGGGAAGAGAGTGGGATAGTTGAGGTAAATGGTAAGGAACTGGGAGGAGGACAAGAGGGAAGAGTTTGGGCTGGGGACTTGCACAATTTGCAATTTACCAAGTTGCTAAGGCCTGCCAACCTGACTCATTTGTACTGGGTTCTTGTCTCACAACTGTTGGTGGCTTTTCAAAGGGGCAAAACTATACTAAAACATACAGGTAACCTGCTCTATCATCACCTTTTTTGGAAGGAGGTAGTGAAGTTGTAAGGTGGTCATTGGCTGACACATTTTTAGGGAACAATTCAAAATCGAGCTGGTCAAGGATGGTCAAGAATATGAATATTGAGTCTTAATTTGAATTGTGCAAGCTTCCATATGAGAGGTGATACGCAAAAAATTAGAATATCGTGCAAAAGTTCATTTTTTTTCACTAATGCAACTTAAAAGGTGAAACTAATATGAGATAGACTCATTACATGCAAAGCAAGATAGTTCAAGCCGTGATTTGTCATAATTGTGATGATTATGTCTTACAGCTCATGAAAACCCCAAATCCACAATCTCAGAAAATTAGAATATTGTGAAAAGGTGCAATATTCTAGGCTCAAATTGTCAAAGTTGCATTAGTGAAATAAATGAACTTTTGCACGATATTCTAATTTTTTGAGTATCACCTGTATATTTGCCCACTTACTTTGCTTTTTTTCTTTGCCTACATTTGACACTTCAGTTTGCATCTCAGAGATCCCCTAAATTCAGATCATACATGCTCGTGAGAACCATCTGACGGCAGCAGTTAATGGACATCAGGTGACCTCTAACCCCAATATACTTTACGTGATGTGTTGGCTAAAAAGTACAAACGGCTAAGTAAAGGGACATATTTCTTATGAGCAAGCCTAGGTAATTGAAATTGAGACTGAATTTGCAGATTTTTGCATTGGCCGTTTGTGGCAGTTTCTCTTTCTCTTTTTATCCTGCATCAAGTGAGTTTGATGTGTTAATTAGCCATTTGATTGTAAATGGATGATTTTTTTCTTCTTTTTCTGTTGCATAAATTGAGCTTGCAGTAAAAACTACTTTTGGGAAGTGACCAGTAGATGGTGCTGTAATATCATTTGTCACAGCGCTGTGCAATAATCAGCTGATGTGTAATTCTCCAAATACATGTTTGGTTAAAATAAGACTCTTTAAAGCATTTAGGTACGCAGTGATTTGTATGAAAACGAAAGTTCATTGGAAGCATCCAATGGCCTGCATGTGATTTTATAAAGTGCTTAATGGAGAAAATCCTGCAAATAAAGCTGTTTTTAGTTTACGTTCCTTGTTCTGGTAATAACAGCCACGCGGTGTTTTCTGCCCTGTAACAAATTAGGAACATTTTGAAATAGTTTCCATAAACGGGCATGGAATCTCAAAATGGGCATATTCTAACATCTAAAGCGTAGTTTAGTCTTCATTTCAGAAGATGGTAACAAGTCAGATAGAAGTTTTCTTTATTTTTTTTGGTCCCCATTCTTTGTTTAAATCTAAGTGGATGTCTGTGTGGTTAGCCAACGCATTTGTCTAGAATTTAGGAATGTTCATTGAATTATTTTTGTTATATAGCAAAAATCTTAAAAAGCTATGGTCCAATAAAAAGCAAATAAAAAGCATCAGAATATTGTCAGAGCCATAATTACTGACCTTCTATTGGCAACATTCATTTAGCACATACGTATTGCAATTGAACACAAACCAGGTGGATTTGATTTAAATCAACTCTATTTTAAATCATTTTTAAAGAGCAACTGTCATCTCTGTTAAGTCATCGCTGTTGACTTAACGACAGTCTCATTCATTTTAATGGGATGGCGGTGATGCAGCAGTGACACAACAAGGTGAGAGACGTGGTGGTAGCAGGTGAGTGGATGCCAGCTTACAGGCGCTGCCATGATGGATCTGAAATGACAGGTGCTCTTTAAGAGCCCTTTCACACCGGGCCGCCCATAGCGTCAGCGGTAAAACACCGCTATTTCTAGCTGCGTTTTACCGTCGGATTAGTGGCGAATTTTGGCCGCTAGCGGGGCGCTTTTACCCCCGCTAGCGGGTGAGAAAGGGTTAAAACCGCCCGTAATGCGCCGCAATAGCAGCGTTTTGCTGGCGGTGTTCTAGCGCTGCCCTATTGATTTCAATGGGGAGCAGCGGTGGAGGAGCGGTAAACACACCACTCCTTCACCGCACCAAAGAAGCTGCTGGCAGGACTTTTTTTCCCGTCCTGCCAGCGCAGCGCTCGAGGGCTTTCACACTGCAGACAATGCTGCAGCTGTTTGAGGGCGGATTGCAGGCGCTATTTTTAACGCTATAGCGCCTACAAAACGCCCTCGGTGTGAAAGGGGTCTAAATGTAAGGACTCATTCTTGCTGGTAGTTAGAATCCTTAATATTTGCAAACAAAAATAAGGTTTCCTATTTAGAATAAGCTGTCAGGTTAGTAAATATTCCCAAACTGGGTCTCTTTTACAGCCTGCTGCCATTTTGCTCCTCAAAGGAGGAATAAAGCACTTCAAGCTATGTGCAGAAAGATCACATGGTTTATAATTTGCTTAGAAGGTTCCACTTTCATTTCTTACTGCTTGCTCTTCCTCCTACACTTAGAGCCTGGTACAGATGCATTTCTCTCCGAACAAGCATACAGTTTGTAGTGTACATAGATTTGCAAAACCATGGGATAAAGGAATAGTCCTGAACTTTGTTTTATCTCATGGTTACTGTGAAATTGTGTGAATGCATCGATGCAGTGCATGTTATCTTAGCTTGCAGAGCTTGGATTAATTGAATGAGTTTACCCAAAATGTAAATATTTCAGAATATACAGCCTCCTGCTTCACAACTAAGCTCCATTTCATGTTAAATTATGCAATTTTTTTTTTTAAATCGCTTTTCAGCCACCCTGGACACAAATCTTATTTAGCAAAGTGAATACTTTTTTTTTTATTTTTTTTTTTTATTTTATTTTTAAACATTAGGTAAAATAAACATTCTACAGTAAACTATTTGTTAAAATATGTACCCCAGTACTTTCAATTTTCATCTTTTTAATGCTGCTGGCTCCTGCTCTTTCAGTGCTGCTTTTCTGAATTTCTGGTCATCGCATAAAAGGTGACCGTGCAGTGTGGAGCCAGTCCGTTAGTTTGGAGAAGGGGGGGAAGCAGCAGAATGTGTTGCTGTCTTAGGCTAGTGGGCCGTGTATCTCTAAATAGCATTTGTTAAAATACACTTGAATGCAGCTCTATTGATTAACCCCTTCCTCCATAAGGGTAAAGCAAATGTTCATGCCTAAGCACAATTTTGCAACTTTGGCATGTGTTAGTAAAACTGCACATATGTCACAGCTACTTTGTGTATCCAGCAGGGGTGTTGAAAACTGTTTTATCGATGCATTGCGATTCAGCCTTAAATCAATCAATGCAGGGTGCGGCTGAATCACGGTTGCATCGATGACGTCATCCCAGCACAGCCCGGTCAGCTTCCTCCCGCCTCCTCTACGCCTGTATGTTGCAGAGCAGGGATCTCCCGCTGTCACAAAGCTTAAATCTGAAATGCCTGGGGCGGCCGCTGTGACACAGTCTCTCCTAGACTGGCTTCTGTGATAGACGGCACACTGATTCAATGCTGGGAAATTTAATTGGTGTGATGTGTATCATAGGAGCCAGTCTAGGAGGCGGGACTTTGTTACAGCGACCACTGGGATATTCAAATCCAAGCTCCATGACACAGCATGAGATCCCCGCTGTGTCATCCAGGCACTGGTGAGGCTGCATTTGATGGGCACTGGTGATGTTGCACTGGTGGTGTTGCACTGATGGGTTTTTGATAAAAACCATGGGCAGTAATTGTGATGCATCATGGAATCAAATTGACCTGATCGTAATTGAATCTTGATACCAGAAAAGATGCGCAGCTCTAGTATCCAGGTGGCTTATACCTTTGGCCTTTCTTTGGTGGTAAATGGTAACTGATATACAACCGATACAAAAAATATCAGGAGATATTTATTGCTATTGCCATAATTTACCACCAAAGAACTCAAAATTAAATTCTCCTGCTCCTGATAATCTATGCGTTACCACAGGTGTATGTTGTTTACCCATAGTAGGGGTCAAACAATGGTGCACATTTAGCATTTTCTTTTTTTTTTTTTTTTTTCTTTTTTTTTATCCTGCCTTAAACACATTAATACTAAATAAAAAAAAAATTACATTGTACTCAAAATATGCTGACCATGACCTTTTGACCTTGACCCTAACCCTGACAAATATGCATCACAGCTATTGCTTCCATGATTATCTCCTGGTGATGTTGGCTCCATTTCCTGTTTTTGGTTGTAAAGAATGTATAAACGTACTTTGTGGTGTGTGTTGATAGATGGTGTCCATAGATACTCTTGTCTAAAGCCTCGTACACATGGTACGATTGTTGGCCAATCGAGCGTCTGATTTTTGTCAAAAGGGCGTGTGCCAGGATCTTGTCTTGCATACTAACGTTACACAATTGTCGTGCCACAAACACGAATGTAGTGACATACTACGAGGTATTTCATCTCTTGAGCGCCACCCTTTGGGTCCCTTCTGCTAATTTCGTGTTTGAGCATTATTCCAAGAATGCGTGTTTGTACTTTCGACTTTTTTGTGTGACGGATTTGTGTACTGACCATATGAAAAACTGACTTCAAACCATTGTCCACTGAAAATTTACTAGCCTGTCGTCCATCATTTGTTGGCTGAAAGTTGGACAACATTTGTCCTAAAATCTGACTGTTAGTACCCTCCTTTTGAGAACAGTCTGTCAACAATCCCTTGCCAACAATTGTACCGGGTGTACGAGGCTTTACTCTCCTAATCAGCCTTATGGTTTTATCCATCTGTTATGGAATGTTTAACGAAATGTATTGTTATATTTTTCTTTTGGTGCTTAAACCACTTTTTTTGCCATTTGTCTGATAATATCCACAGGACGCCTTATGTGAAGCTCAACACATGTGAGCAGCCTAGTGACCATAGTTTAAAAACCTTATTTAGTGGCATGTATAAGTGAATGCTCAAATTTTTCATATTTAAATAAGCTGTACCTTACAATGGGTCTGATTGCATTCTCAACAAAGCTGGAAATTGCTCACCAAGTTAGACTTACCACTGATGACCGCTCTTGGTGCCAAAACCCTCAACATTCTCTCTAACAGCACTTTTTAGTGCACCTGCTGGTTATAGTAAGCCTTTGAATGGGGGCTGATTTCCTCTAAAATTCTAGCTGCCTTGCAGTTATGTAGCTTCGACATGTATTTAACCACTTCAATACAGGTCACTTAGACACCTTCCCGCCTAGGCCAATTTTCAGCTTTCAGCGCTGTCGCAATTTGAATAAAGATTGCGCGGTCATGCTACACTGTACTCAAACTATTTTTTTATCATTTTGTTCCCACAAATAGAGCTTTCTTTTGGTGGTATTTGATCACCTCTGCGGTTTTTATTTTTTACACAACAAATAAAAAAAGACCAAAAATTTTAAAAAATGAACCAAGTTTTTCTTTGTTTCTGTTAAAAATTTTTGTAAATAAGTACGTTTTCTTCAATGACGGGCACTGATACGGGGGGCACTGATACGGGGGGCACTGATACGGGGGGCACTGATACGGGGGGCACTGATGCCCCTAAGGGTGGCATTACTGGGCATCACTGCAATCAACGGCTCTTCCTATTGACATCATGATCAGCCGTGATTTGACATGGCTGATCACGTGGTAAAGAGCCTCCGCCCGAGGTTCTTTACCAAGATCGGTGTGTCAGACTGACACACCGCTCCTCCAATCGCCGCAATGCGCGCCCCAGCGGGTGCGCGGCGGCATGTTATCCTGCTGGACGTCATATGACGCCCAGTCAGGATAACTGAACCACCGCCCAGCTGTCATCTGCTATGGGCCGGGCGGGAAGTGGTTAAAGGATAAGTTCACCTTTACACGAAAAAATGCACATATTTTTTTGGAAAAAGTGTATTTTTTGAGTGCAACATAGGCTTATGCAGACATGTTTTCCAGCTTTCTGTCTGTAACTCTTCACTGGCTTTCTGTTTGAAGGCAAGAGGACATGAGTGCTCAACAGCGCTCCCTATAGCCCATTAAACCTACAAATCCATCTGCAATGGCAGACGGTACATGTAGTTTATTCATTCATTGTAATCTGAATAAATTACATGGCTGTGTGGATGGAGCCTTGCACAGCTGCACTGTTGTCAAAGTGACAGCGGGAGTGGGGGAGAACCCCCCCCCCCCTCTTACAGGTGAGAAGGGGGCACAGCTGGATCATTTTAGGTGTTCCAACCTGAATAGTTGGAACAAGTAACATGTTCCAAGGGGAAACTAGGCCTTTAATTTTGTGTGAACGAGTATGTTTTGGGTATGTCTGTATGAACCCACAGTTGCTTTGTCTTGGTGGTAATGCTGATCCCCCAGAGACTAAGACAGAAAGTGTCTCAAGTTAATATAAAGCAGCTTTGCCCCCTTCATCCCTTAATTGACATTGATGCAAATTGCAGTAGACACAACCACAGCCACAGCCACCCTATTTCCATTGTCTGCGCTTCAAATGGCCTCCTTCATCAGTACCAACTACCTACAAATGTATATTGCCTTAGGAAGTGACAAGCGGGTGCAGAACGTTTACAGATTCTCCATCTCTCTGGTTTACTGCACGACTGTAGCCTTCTTGAAAGTCTGACTTCACCACCTGTGATTATCACTTTTTTATTAGGAATAGTGGTGCCGTAAAGTGACAATTTTGGTGCAGAAACCAAATGCACTTAGTCAAAAACCAAAACTAATTACTGTTTTTAAATAACCTTACTTTAAAACCACAAAACTGCTTTCATTATTCCGGGACAAACATTCTTGTGTACAATAAAACATGACAGTCCTAGATTACTAATGTTTAGTTAGTAGTGCTTTTCTTTCAAATATTTTCCCCTTTTTTAAATGTGCTTCTCATATCCTGCAGTTTTTCCACCTTTTGTGGATTTCAGTTAATACAATTGTGCAGTGACTCCCACCACCTTTCACCACTGTGCCCGTCTCCAGTTTAGCCCTTTTAGCCTTCCCCTGCTTGGGTTAATGCCAAGCTCCTCAGCTGTTCAATCCCCTTTCACTTTCCTCACTGAGCTGGCTTTGTATGGACTTAATTTCCTCCACGTCCCCTCGGTATAAAAGATACATGCCCATTGTGTAGTATGAAGGCTTCACATTTATTACATAATATATTATCCACTTGCATTAAAAGTTGAAATTGTTCGCTTTAAAAGATCATCCGATGGGGCACAGCTCCTGTATGCTCTCGTATGTCCCGCAAACACAGTACTCAGTCACCCAGCTCCTCCCACGCGTATCGTTATGATCACGTGACTTCCTCAGGGATAACTTCACGTGATCGCGACGTTGCGCGTGGCAGTATCTTTTATACTGAAAGGACGTGGAGGAAGGGAAGTCCATACAAAGTCAACTCAAGCAATGGGAGTCGCTGCACAATTGTATAAACTGAAATGTGAAAGTGGAAAAACTGCAGGAAATGAGGCACATTTAAAGGGAAGAATATTTGAAAGAAAAGCACTACTAATTGAACTATAGTCATCTGGGAATGTCACATTATTTTATTGTACGCAGTTTGTCACTGAACAATGAAAGCAGCTCTGTGGTTTGAAAGTAAGATTTTGGGTAAAAACATGAATTGGATTGCACACGGATAGACGCAGCCAACCTTTTGATTTTATTTCATTTGTAGGTGTGGAAACACAATTATTTGGTGTCAGCCATCAGACACAAGTTAGAAGTGAGGGACGCATTAGGTAAGGGAGCACTGTAATACACACCTGCTTCAAAAACAAGTGGCAGTTTTTAACCTCGTCCCGCCCGCGATATAGCCGACTGGTACAGCACGGGCCTAAATTCCTGGGAGGGCATCCATGTACGTCATCCTGTGCATGAGCTGCCTCCGCGCCCCCTGTAGGGCGCGCGTGGCTCGCTCTGTGATCGAGTCCCGGCCCCTTACCTTGTGATCAGCTGTCAGCCAATGACAGCTGATCACATGATGTAAACAGACTAATCGGCAGACAGCGTGAGGAGAAAAGCCAAATGCCATCTGGTGTAAACGGGACGTTGGTCCCGCACACTCTAGGCCCGGTGCCACCTACCAGTGTATATGAGCAGCCTCCTCAATGAAGGAGAGAAATTACCGGTTTGCAAAATTTTATTAAAAGCATTGAAAGCAAGTAGTTAGAAAGTGTTTTGTTTTTTTTGTTTTGTTTTTATTTAATGTGGCTGGCATTTTTGCATTGCAGTCAATAGGACGCAGCATGCCATTATCAGCACTTTTTTTTTTTTTTTTATTCTTTTTTTTTTCTTTCCGTTGATAACCCTATTTTTCGCCCAATGATCGGTGGCTGATTTTTATAAAAATGCATATCTAGTTAGAAATTAAAATTTGAATGCTTTTTTCCCAATGAATTGAATATATGGATCAATGCTTTACCCATGATACACAGCCACTGGAACCAAACCCTCGATGCATTGATAATTTTTGAGTTTTGCATGTTCCTGAAAAGTTTATTTAAGGCATCCTACATTTCGACCAGTGAAGTTGTTGTCCGAACGGTGTGTAATGGTATGTGCAATTGTACATCTAGTTGAGTTTAGATCTGGAAGGCTGCCTTTTTGAGTTTTAAATTGTTAAGTTAAAGACTGCTACTGAGATCATGCTAATTTGCAACTCAAAGTTTAGCTAATGGCCACATTTCTTTCTCTTGGCCTAACTGAGTATGTGCTTACCTGACCTAATATATTTTTTTTTTTTATTTGAACTGCAATTCATTTTTATACTTGTGATAAAATGATTTTTGTTTCCAGTTGTAAGTATCAAGTGATTTGATAGTTTTTAGGGCCGATTCATGCATTCATTTGCAATTCAGTGCTGTGTGATTTTCAGCTCATTCGTTCTGGATCACACCAAATGTAGTGCATGCAGTACTTCTCAAAAAATGCATGGCGCCAGATCACATGGTACTGCACTACCATGTGATGCAGGTAAAAGCACGGCGCTTGCAAATTGCATCTGGGGTGGTGTTAAGAATATGTTCACACCCGTAGCATGTTGCACACCCAGTGCGTTGAATGCCGTCTGGGAAATGCACTCCCAAATGCAGCTTTCCTGCACCTTTAGGGTGCCAAAAGGATATTTTCCTCCTTTTAGCGGATGATTTTATATATTTGGTGTTCACTGTTCCCTCCTCCAGCAAAATACCCCTTTGTGGCATATTGCATAGGATATCGCCCTTTTCATTGGGTGTTAGTAGTTTATTTTTTTTGTTAACAATAGAAGTTAGAAAATGACTTGGTTATTTTATAATCTTTCTTGGTTAGTGTAGTTTTAAAGACTGTTAAAGGCACATAATTCTATGGAAGTGTAATGTGTTATTGGCGTGAACTAGGTTGATGACAACCACATACAGTTTATTTATTAGATGTATTTTTTATTCTAACTTATAAAGGCTTGTGGATTAAATAAATGATTCAGCTATTTTATTATTTTAGAGTTCCCATCTAAAGTTGAGCTCCTTTCTTCTGCTACTTTTGTAAAATAGAGTAGTAAGATGACCCTTATAACCACAGCAGTTGTCCTTGATTAGAGATCTCTTCATCTGTGCCCACAATGCATAAGTCATGGAGATCTTCAACATTCTAGTGTCCCATCCAAGGATGAAAGATGCTGCTGCTCGTAGTGTCCCTTCTCCATGGGGGCGTCTCCGCCCCCCTGAAAAATGCCACCCAAGGCAAATGCCTTGTTTGCCTCATCGTAGATACACCCGTGCTTCTACACATGCGTCAGTGTCTTTAAAATATGTGAGCGTAAATGTGCCCTAAAACAATTTTGAGATTTCAGATCCATTTGTTCAGTCACGCTGATGAACCCATTGCTGGCCATACCCTGTGCATGTTGCCTGGTTCATCATTAGCTATTTGTGTGGCCCTGTTTTAACCCCCTCCTGCCCAAAAGCCTTCGATTGAAAAATTGATGGAGCCTGAACATTTTCAGCTGAACAGTGGCTCTGTCCTTTTAAATACATATGCAGACAGCTGCCACAGGCATTACATTTAAGTATACAACAGGCACCATTGGAGATTGCAGAATCGGTAAAATATTTTACGGTTCAGCCCTAACAGTGTATGGTCTGCTTTAGGCTGTTGGGGGTGCTCAGAACGCATTCCACTGCTCCTGTATTGCAGAGCTGGGGCACAAGCAGAAATGGAAAAACATCCAATCCTGTATCCAGGTATACTGTGGTTCTAAAGCATACACTCAACCCCTCTGTCAAAATTTAGAAATAATTTTTCAGGTAATACATTTCAAGAATATGCTGGTATTGACTGTGGAGAGTAAAGCCTCATACATACAATGAGAATATCAGATAAATGATCTTTTTTTTTTTTTTTTATGCTAATCCCATATTGAAAATTAAGAGGTCACCAAAGTTATAACATTTCTTTTATGACAGAATACAACTTCAGAGGTGATATATTGTGAAGTGTTTTTTTTTTTTTTGTTTTCAAGCATGTGCGGTCTTGGTCATTTGATTTATTTTGGACAAATACAGTAGCGTTTGAGCGAAAATCGTTCAATCTGGTATCGTACGAGAACAATTTTCATGCTTGTCCCTTTGGCAAATTTTGCAAGAACTGTCGTGATCATCTCTATGATGAGATTGTGGTACGATCGCTTTGAAAGCGATTTTTTTCATCCTCTTTTCTCATCGTGTATACTAGTGATTAGGGACAGTGGAGAGAGAACATGAATTGAGTTATAAAATGTTCTGTCATTTTGTCTTCTTACCATGCCTCACATCAGACATCTGAGAATTGCAGGCAGCTTTTCTTTTTTTTTTTTTCTTGATCTTTCCTGTGAATGCTTGGTACTGGAATGATTGCACAGAAGGGTTAACTGTCACATGTGCCTCTAGTGGCTAATAGCAATGAATTTCAGATACCAGCACATTTTGCAGTTGGGTAACTGGAATAGGAAGAGTGAGACCTCTTACAAACGAGGGCATGTGTGCTGCTTGGCATGTTAATAGAGGGTTAACTGCTTGCTCTGCTCTGGTGCTTTCCTATAAAGAGGCAGCCTTACCCAGTTAACCGGGCTGTCAGAGTTTTAGTACTCTGACCTTCAGCTTGCCATGGCATCTGTTCTGGCTGGTACTGTGAACATGGAAAACCTTTTCAACCTTATGAGGCGGCGTTTTAAAAGAAGACGAAAGAAGCGTTCTGAAAGAAAAGGTAGGGCTTGGGGTTCAAAAGTGTGCAATCCTTTTTTTTTTTTTTTTTGTTGTTGTTGTTGTTGGTTAATATAAAGGGACAATTGCAATGTGAGCGGCTATTTGTTTTTATGTGTTTTGTTTGTTTTTTTTTTGTTTTGTTTAACAGCCTGCCTTTGAATTTAAAACTTTTAATTTCAGTTTTATCCTGTCCTTCGTAGATGACTAAAGTAAATAAAAACATGCTTGCTTGACTTCTTTCCAGAAAATTAATTTTATTGTAGTTGTGTTTGAATTTAAAATACGTTAGGTGATGCATCTAAAATTATGTAAATATTCATGTATTCAAATTTTTAAACAGTCTGCTGCATACAGTGCCTGCCTGAATATATTGGAACCATTCATAGGCCCTTTTTTTTTTTTTTTTTTAAGTTGAAGTGTCATGATTGTTGCAATCAATATAAGGATCACTCTAGCATTGTTTCCTTAATGATAGCTGATGATTTGATCACTTCTGATCAGAGATGCTTAATAGAGCCTAGCAGCTGACATTTAGAATTTTTTTGTTTTACTTGCAAACTGTTTTTCTCTTTTGAGCCACTTTTTATTTTATTTTTTTTTATTTTTTTGAGAAGGCTAATCATATTTTTTAAATTTTTACTTGTCTGAAACCAGTATGGGAGACCATTTTCTCAATACTATTCTATAGATGGTATGCTGTTTAAAAGATTGTTTAATTTATGACTACCAGCTATAAAAATGTGTAAATGTCTTTGATCTTTAAGTACTTATTTACTTGCATGCTTTTTTTAAAGTAGCAGCGATTGAATGGTAATTATTACAACTTCTCTGTACAGTGGCCACGAAAGGCACTTTGCCCCTTTGGACACTGTGTCAGTGTCAGCCTGAGAACTTGATTGTGTATTCATTGTCCCTAGAGTTAAATATACCCAAAGGATAGAGGAACAAGGTTTTATTCATGCCTCATACCTCTTCCTACAGATGGTTTGTCTACTAAAAAGCACATTTTCTATTACACTACAGTTAATGATTTTGCAGTTAGGATTGATTTAGAAATGGAAATAATCTCAGCTGCCTCTGGACAGTTAATTTGAAAATGCAAGACTTCTGAAGATCCATTAGCATGACAGATTCAGTATGATAAAGCAGTGTGTCATTCATTTCCATTTGCTGGATTATAAGTGATGACTATAGCAAATTGGTTGAGGGATTGTGATTCCCCTTCTCTGCTGCCTATCTGTCACTGAAAGTATTATCTCAAATCCAATGTCTCCGGTGACTGTGTAAAAATGGGAAGCTCTACCACCTCATCTGCTTTTCCCAGCACTACTTTGCTTTATATAATGTTTACCAGTGGAGCACACAGGTCTCACTGCATTTATTCAAGAGCTGAGCAATAAATTATAGGTCTCCTAAGACTCATTGCTAGACATTGTAATGTCCGCTATAGCTAGGGAACTTTATTTTACAACTTAAAGCGGCAGTAAACATAAAACTAATAACGTTTAATATATTGCAGCTTACCTGCATTACATCATTTGATGTGGTGTCTGCATTAGCTTTTTTCTGTTTAAACCTGGTGATCTAATTGGACACACACACCTTCTGTATTAGATTACCACCACTCTGGATGAGGGAGCACAGAGGGTACCTTTGGACAGCAGCATTGTCAGTCTGGTACAAGTGTTTTAGATGCACTAACAAATTTAGATACGCTTACACATTAAAGCCAAACTTCAGCTCGCACTGGAGTTGATTTTTTTTTTTTTTTCTCCTTGTGGGATAAAGGTTTTACATGAATAAGTAAAAGCTGATTGTTGAAGGCAAATGTTGAAGGCCACATCAAATGTCAGTGGTAAAAGATTTGTCTCAACACTCTTTAACTGCTACATTTTGCAGGAGAGCTTGTTCTGTTGAAAAACACCGGCTGGATCACCAACTAAAAATGAACGAACGAAAGCCTAAAACAGAATGCAGCCATCGCATCTAAGAATTGGCAAGCTGCAATAAAATGTTTGCTTTTGGGTTTATTGCTGCTTTAAAGTAACTTTTATGTCGCATGCCAGTGCCAAATCTGTTGTAATAAACACACTTAGATTTTTTGCAGGTTTTTGTCTTCAGCCTTATCAAAACCATATAATATGAGGTCAAACCTTAAGAGTTTCAGTTTGTTTGCAATTAAGCAGGCCCTTGTACTACATGGCTTTGGTAAATCTGAAGACAAAAATCTGCAGAAAATCGAATAGTGTGTATGGGGTCTAAGAATGCCACATTGGTTTTCCTGATGATGCCTGTTTGCAGCAATGACCAGAAAGTAAAAATCCTTTTTGCATTCTTTGCAACAGAAAGATGTACACTAAATATGGAATATTGTGTTAATCTGGGGTAGTGTGGCCATTGTCAGAGTTTCTCCTAGATGGCTGTGTCAAGTGATAAAGGGCAAGTATAGGTTTTAGAATATCTGCAATATTAAACGTCCATGTTTTATCCAATGTATACAGTAGGCATGAAACTTCTTAAAACACGGTTCATAGCTTTCCATAGTAGTACTTTTATGGTAAATGCAATATTCCCTGGACACCCTTTAAAACCTTATGCCCCAGCAGTGAGTAGGGGGTCTTTGAGTTATAAATGTACTATAATGGCAGTAATCTCTAGAAGTATTGTGTAATATGTCTCCAGTTTGTAGAAAAATATCTCCTGTATCCAATAATGCTTGCAGTTTGTTTCCTGTAGCATTACAAATACTGAACATAATGTGCACTTTCCTTGGAGATGTTTGGAGCCACATTTGAAGCCCCATATATCTAGCAAGTTGAGCACCACTGCCCTAATGCCGGCCATAGATGAATCCCTTTCGCTGAGCTGTTGTGTTCTCCAGGCGGGAGAACCGTCCTGACTGGGAGAGCACTGTGATTCTAGCCACTGGCTATCAAATGACATACCCCACAGGCTGGCTGTACCCAAGTTGATCAACTTGAGCACAATCAGACGGTCCCTGCTGAACCAACTTAAAGCTCCACATAGAGGGCCGTGGCAAGGACCGGCATGTGAGAGGAAGCGTGTCTCACAGCTCCGCTCTAGTACAGGAAATTGATCCTCTCACAGCAGCAATCCAGCGGTGACAGACGGATTTCCAGCTGGCTACCGTCCCGGTCCACCTGCTGGCTCTCTGCACCTGCAGAATGGGGAAAAAAGGAGGAGTTCTCAGGTCCTGAAATCCAAGATGGCGCCGCCCTGGCACAGCGCATGCCGAGGGGTGCTGAGAAAGCTAAAGAGGGTGGCAGCATAAACAGAGGAACCAGGGTAAGGAGTACCCGAGGGATATGATGTACTATACCCAAAAGCTGAGGGGACATCAGGACCAGACCACAGGGGGGGCACAGAGTCATCACACCTGTCAGCACATGACAGACTGGGGCAATCTACAGGAGATACAGCGTGGCATAGAGAGCCTGAGTTCCCTGCAGAGCTTCCCCCCTCACTGCCCACAGATCCTGATGAACCAGAACAACCGACTCTGGCTGAAATACTCAGAGCAGTGCATTTGTGTACAGCTTCAGTGAATATACAGTTTGTGAACTGTTTGGGGGCCTCAGAGAGGACGTTTCTCTGCTGAGGCAGGATCTTCAAAAGATCCGGAAACGCATGACTGCAGTGGAGAGCAGAGTAAGCACCATTGAAGATAAATTGCTGCCAGTGGCTCGAGAAGCTCATGTCGCCCATCAGCTGGCCAAAGACTCCAGCAATAGAGCTGATGACATGAAAAATCGTCTGAGATGCAACAATATACACATAGTGGGGCTGCCAGAGAAACCAAGGGACGAGACCCAACCTCCTTTTGTTGATGGGTGGCTTTTTGAAATATAAGGACAGGAAGGCCTTTTCCCCGTTCTTTACTGTCGAGAGGGCTCATCGTACACTAGGTCGCCCGCCGCAACCAGGCGCCCCTCCAAGGCCCATCCTAGCCTGTCTCTTACACTACAGGAACAGAGAAGCTGTGCTGAGAAATGCCTGGGAGCGGGTCAATGTTCAGTTCAATGGCGTCAGAGTGTCCTTCTATCCAGACATCTCTGCAGGAGTGCAGAGACCCTGGGCTAAGTTCTCAGATGTAAAGAGGCATCTGAAGTCTTTGCAATTACCTATGCCATGCTGTACCCCGTTAAGCTGAGAGTCACTGCTAACCGACAGGTGCCCTTTGAATCGGCCCAAGATGTGGCCCCATGGCTTGATTGTAATGAGCAGGCCCTACACCACCGCAGAGAAGATTGATATGTGTAACACTCCTACAAGATCAGGCACCTGGTTCCTGTCTGTGCAGAGCTCTCTACAAGCTTTGTGAGGAAAGTCCACCTTTCTGTTCATTTCCCTTTTTTTTTTTTTCCCGCTCTACTGGTTTTCTTTTATATAA
Organism: Lithobates clamitans; assembly: GCA_037952925.1. NCBI lineage: Eukaryota > Metazoa > Chordata > Amphibia > Anura > Ranidae > Lithobates > Lithobates clamitans. The sequence continues at coordinate 994,652 of JBBGZY010000255.1, forward strand.
TTTCTTAAAAGAAAGTGCTTACATTTTTGTTCTGCTGGGAGACATATTATGGGAACTTTAAGCTATCTTGTGCAGTTGACAAGAAGAAAAGTGCCTTATCTACGTGAGTAGAGAAAAATCGCTGAATGTGTTTTTGCTCAAAACTGGATTACAGTGGCCTGTCCCGTTGACAGCCTGGTTTTTCTTTTCCTCTTCCCACACTGAAGGCTTTTTATGGAGGATACTTGACCCTGGAACGGTCACTACGCAAGACTTGCCACATTAGTGCCGTGGCGCATAAGGTTGGTGCTAGCAGCCCTTTGCTGGGGGAAGAGCTGGTGGACAGTATTTTCATCCAGTCTGACCACTAGGGGTTCTTTAGACCTATTCAGACCTGTGTACCTGTGTTCTGAAAAGAGCTTTACAGATAATATACTGACAATATGTCCCTATTTGTGCCCACTTGTAATTGTTCCCAGTGGTTGAAATACCGGTAATATCTTGGAACGTTAAAGGTCTAAGCTCCCCACTTAAACGCATGATGATTTCTACCTGTTTGAAAAAGTTCCATCTGGCCATCTTGTGCTTCCAGGAGATTCATTTTAACTGCAGTGACCCAGATTTGTCTTAAATATTCTTGGGTGGGGAAGGTGTACCACTCCACTCGCACTTCCTTCTCTAGTAGGGTGAATGTGGTGGTGCACAGCTCTATAGACATCCAAGAGTTTGATACATGTATAGATTCAGAAGGGCGGTATATCTTTTTACACTGTCGTATTGGCTCGTTGCAATGTATTCTTGCATGTGTGTATATATATCCCTCCTCTGCTTAAGGTGGCGGTGCTCCGTACTCTGCTAGCATATTTAAAGGCGAGACCGGATTTGCCGTTGCTGATAGTGGGAGACTTGGACAGGCACCCAGGCTTGGGGTCTCCTGCTGTATTGAGGGGATCTCCATTGCTAAGACTGTGTAATGGGATGGGCTGGGTAGATATTTGGAGACATAGGAACCCCTTGGATAAATAGTTTTCCTGTTTCTCCAAGACGCATGGAACGCTGTCTAGAATTGACCTAGTGATTGGTAACTTGTCCATGCTCCCCATCTGTCTCGGAGGTTGTATACAAACTCCGCAGTATGTCGGATCACTCACATATGGTGATTAGCTTGTGTCCCCACTGTTCAGGGTGCCTAGGGCACCCTGGAAATGTAACGACTTCTGGCTGAAGCTATTTTCCTCTCATGGGATGGAGCATGCGTGAGTTTTTTGCTAGCCAGGATTCTGCGACTCCCCTTTAGTGCAATGGGAAACCTTCAAGGCTTACCTGAGGGGACTCCTTATCAAAGAAATTGTCAAAATTAAATGTAATTCATCTAGGATGTGAGGGAGGAGCTGGAGAAACAGGTGCATGTATTGGAAGAGCGGTGTGTACAGGACCCTACTGACTGGGCCAGGGAGGCTTGGCAGTCAGCTCAATCTGCTTATGAGCGGCTGCTGTCCTCCACAGCGGAGAAAAAGCGTTTCATTTCCAAACTGGCATTCCTTTGAGGGGGAGAGCACAGGGCGTCTTCTGGCCAGGATTGCTAATTCCCAGCAGCGTTCCTCTGCTATTGGAGTTATTAGAACAGGGGGCAAACTAGTGCACTCCCCAGATCAAATTTTGCAGGAACTAGCAGATTTCTATGAAAACCTGTATCTTCCTACCGGTGAGTACACCTTAGATTTAACAGGGTATTTGCATGGCATTCATTTCCCGCAGCTCACAAGTGACCAGAGAAGTGCCCTGGACGCTCCACTCACATTGGAGGAGCTGCAGACAGCGCTTGTGAAATTCCCTAACTGTAAGGCCTTTGGTGCGGAGGGTCTGCCCATGGAAATCTACAAACAGAAAGTGGGAATACTTTTACCTAAATTACTGAAGGTGTTTAATGCAGCTAGGGAGCAACGGTCTTACCTGCTTCTATGTCCACAGCCAACATTGTCTTGATATAAATACATGGGAAGGACCCAATGGACCCGGGTTCGTATAGACCAGTGATGGCGAACCTTGGCACTCAAGATGTTTTGAAACTACATTTCCGATGATGCTCAACTACACCGCAGAGTGCAAGAACATCATGGGGAACGTAGTTCCAAAACATCTGGGGTGCCAAGGTTCGCCATCACTGGTATAGACCCATATCCTTGCTACAGAGCGACCTTAAACTCCTAGCCAAAATCCTGGCACTTAGATTGAATGGGATCATTACATCTGTTGTACACCCAAACCAGGCTGGATTCATGCCCAACAAGTCCACGGCAGTGAACCCAAGGAGACTTTCTGAATATGCAATCTCCAGCAGATAACATAGGACAGAGGGCTCTGCTTTCACTGGATGCTATGAAGGCCTTCGATAGCATTGAGTGGAAGTATCTGGGGGGATTCTCAAGAAGTTCGGATTTGGGGAAACATACATTTCATGGGTCCGCTTACTCTATTGCTCGCAGGCAGCCATTCGGGCATCGGTAGTATGTCTCATACTTTTGCTTTGGGAAGGGCACAAGATAAGGGTGTCTGTTGTCACCCTTGCTCTTTGCACTAGCCATTGAACCCCTGGCAATTAAAATCAGAGACCACCTGGGTATTGCTGGCTTCCGTTATGGAGACAGACAGGAAAAACTGATGCTCTAAGCGGATGACACAATGATTCTGCTTGGAGACGTCGAAGGTTCTCTTAAGGAAACTGTCCACATAACAGAATTTGGTACATATAATCAGGGCTCAAGATCAACTGGACAAAGTCCTCTCTAATGCTAAATAACGCGGGGGTTACACCTTCCAATGCTAGCACCATACCACTGGCTACCTCCTTCAGATATTTGGGGGTCCAGGTGACGCCCAGTATCCATAACTATGGGAGGCCGAATATCTCCCCACTACTGCAAAAATTCTGGGTTCGGATTAAAACGTGAAATTCACTCTGCCTGTCGGTTGCTGGTAGGGTGAACCTGTTAAAATTATTCTGATGCCCCAAGCTACTCTGTTCTGCACAACTCACCGGTAGTGGTCCCCCTTAAGACATTTTGAATATTGAACTCCCTATTCCGCACGTTAATATAGAAGAACCGCTCCCCCTAGAATTAAACTTGAACATCTGCAGCGCCCTAAGGATGAGGGGAGTCTAGCCTTGCCAAACCCTTGGCTATACTATCTAGCTGCACAATTACAGCACCTGATAGGAGTGATGAGGTGGGGTGCCGAGCACAGGGGTGCCAAAGGCAGCTCCTCTGAGACCGTGATGCTGCATACAGTAAAAGGATAGTCTGTTCCAGTGGCCCTGGAAGCTCTGGCCTTCGGTAAACCACATTAAGATATACCCAACCTATAACCTTATTCAAAAAGTATTGAATAAAACCAGATATCTTCAGGGAGTGACTAGATACATAGAATTTAGTCCAATCTGGTCTAATGGAACCTACCTTGAAATTGCCAAACTGCAACACTGGGCCTTATGGAAGAGGTACGGGGTGACATACATTAGACATATTTTCCGTAACCGAGTATTGTCATTTGAAGCTCTGCAGGAGCGGTTTGGTTTGCTGTCTTCCATGCGCTTTTATTATATGCAATTAGGGCATGCTGTGACAGCTCAAAGTTGATCTTCTGAATGTTCTCCCTCTCTGACACCAATGTTTAACTTGATCAAAAGGGCTTCTACCACCAAGGGATTTATATCACAATGTTATATTATGTTGTTGCAGAATTTTCTGGAAAAAAAACACCCTTTGCGAATGCTGGATAAATGGGAGGGAGATGTAGGTCAGATGGATGGGGACCAGTGGGAGGAGGCTCTCCAGGCCAATCTTTTCACTGAATGTCTCTGAGGATAACGCAACTGTACATCATACTGAGGGTGTACTATACCCCCCCCCCCCCCATAGAATGTATTTTATGGGTCTCAAGCCCACCCAGCTATGCACTAGATGTAAACGAGACCATGATGACCTGATCCATCTACTGTGGAGGTGCCCAAAATTACATTCCTATTGGAAGGGAGTGGTGGACACCATAAACGATATTTCAGATCTCTATGCCTTTAGACCTAAAACCCTGTTTGTTCAATTTGCTGGAGGAGTTTGAATGGGAAGAGTGTACTAGAGTAGCAGTTATCAGAACCCTATTATTGGCGCGTAAGTTAATGATGCATTGGAAATCAGATGACCCTCCTACAATTAGGGAATGGATCACTGCAGTGGGAAATATGCTCCAGATGGAGAAAGTCATCTACCAATATAGGGGATGCACCCAAAAGTTTGAAAAACTCTTTGGCCCATGGCTTGATGTACCTGGGCTTGTCCCGGTGGATCTGTTTATGGGTAAGTTACTAGGTCTGAATGCCAGTTGAAACTGACCTCCTCAATATTGGAGTGGGAAACATGGGTTATGATGTATAATAGGGCTCCAGGAGGGAAAGACTCGGACTAGAGGGGATAGTCTTTTATTTAACCATACTAGAGATCAGGTTATGTTCAATTCACAGTGTGATTATGTTTGCCATGATCTTTAATTGACGACTTGTGAAGCCTCGGTTTGTATGTATATTTTGATAAACTTTGGATAAAAAAAAAAAGCTCCACATAGACTTAAGAGGTTTGTCCAATGTGCAGCTATCTTACCACCCTCCATTACTACTGTTGGCAGAGTAGTCTATAATCTGTTTACCTTCATTGAGGTTAAAGCGCAAATACACTGCATCTGAGCACCACAAACAATTCCATTTGATACATTTTTTATATGCAAATCAAACTCTCCCATCCACCAATGTTTTATTTTGCTAAAAAATCACTTTCAAATCACTTTGAAAAACACCCTCTAGGGCCTCCTGAAGACTCCTGGGATGTATGACAACCTGGAAAGCAAAGAGTAACTGAAGACATGTAAGAAAGCAGCAATACGGATTAAAAATAATACATGTTGATTGAGAGAAGTTCCACTATAAAGAATAGCAGAGTAGAGTATGTGTCAGGTGGGAGGACCATGTCTGGACTGTTGAACACCGGGCCAAACCTTTTTTTCAATTCTTCCTGCTAGCCTACTTATAGCTACGAGTGTTGGTGGGTACCCCTAAACATGACATTGTTGCCTGATCTAACAGTTAACAGAATTTATGTACAACATCTGAATATATTTTGCTTTCTAGCATACGCTAGATATCTAAATGGTATGATTGTCTCCAGGGCCTTGAAATGAACCCTGAACTCAAATGCATGGAGCACAAAGTATTCACTACTTTGAGTCACAACCCCGTATGTGTATATAGATAATCTATGACTTCAGTGGCTGCATGAATATTGTCAGGGTCTCTTGCTGAATCCAGAGACTGCCGGGCAATGCGCATTTTTAAAAAGGTTAGGAATGGTAGCCTCCATTATTTTAGTCCAGGTTTCATTTTAAACACATTGATGGGAATTTGTTAAAACTGGAGTAGCCAGTATTCAGAGTAATGGCAACCAGTCAGCTTCTATCTAAAGCTATAGCTGAACTTTCATCTTGTAAAAAAGCAGTATAAAAAAAAAAAAAAAAACTTTCACAAACACCTAAAAATCCACCATACAAAGGGGGTTTCACATGTGTATTCAATTTAGTTTGTTCAGCTATATACAAGATAATTGTCCTCTGGTACGAACTGTTAAAAATCCAATTTTACCTTATTTTACAAACCCTCTTCCTCCATACTATGCCATTAAAATAGAATTAAGCAGCCTGCATTAAGGTAAAAAAAAAAAAAAAAACTTTCAATAGTGGCTCATCCCCTCCCAGTCCAATCTCGATCCATCGCTGTGCAAATCTGCAGCAGCTCTTCTTTCCTCTCCCCCCTCACAGGCTTGGCTGAGGGCAGCAGGAACCATCGGCTTCTACCACTGTCAGTCAAAACCTGTGAGCCAGGGGCATGGTTGAGTATTGCTGTGTGCCTAAATAAAATCTCAAAAGGAAGAAATCTCACGAATAGATCCAAAGAGACTGCAGTTAGCAAAACAATCGGACAAATGCAAATCAGATAATTCCACGCTAACGTTAAGTAACACACAATACTGTGAGAATATTGAATCCAACAAGTAAACAAATGATAAAAAAAGTGACGAGAATAATCCAAACCAAATGAATGTAGTCCACAGCAGTAATGCTGTGCTGAATCTTACTTCACAAGAAGAAAAACGTTACTCTAAACACCCAGAGTGCCACCACCTTGAGTTGAAAGACTTGTACCTGAACAAATGGACAAATCTAAAGAGTCACATGCGTGTGTATCTCTGTGCTGTATATTCTTGTAGAGGGACGCCAACTGCCTTCAAACCTCCACATATGGTTTTCCAGGACACCTCATCTACCCAGAAAGGATATCTCCAATAACCTGAAACCAAAGCCAGGGACATCCACATAGTGTAAAACCTTAAAAAAAATTGTATGAAGTACTAGCCACTGAAATAAAAACGTATCTAGCACTTATCACATATAAAACTCAGGTACTCAGATACGATTGCCGCCAGGTCATGGTATGTGTGGTGATGTTACAAGCAATAGCTCAGTGCTATGTGTTTCATCACATCTGATGTCGGGGGCATGGGACTATTTTGACGTTTTGGACTGGATTTGTTTTTCACTTATCTATTTATTTATTTTTAATATGTTGGGTTCAATAGTTGCACTTTTAATCTCACAGTATGTGTGTAAACGCGGCATTATTTGTTTGCATCTATTCACACATGCTAAACAGCCTGGCTTGGGATTGAGCCCACACATGTGCCCCCCCCCATAGCAAGCAGCTGAGCCCTGGTGGGGGGATCCCTGAAGAGGAGGTTCAGGGCCACTCTACAAAACCATTGCACAGAGCAGGTAAGTATACAGTATTTGTTACAAAAAAGCTGTTTTACTTACCTGAACCCTCAAACTTTTCTCACAGGGACACGCTGTCTCTCTGCTAGGGGGTTCTCGGCTGTTGATTGGATAGATTGATAGCAGCGCAGTCATTGGCTCCCGTTGCTGTCAATCAAATCCAATGACGGGGCCCGAGTCCTACATTCGGTGTCTATGAACGCCGCATGCTGGACCCGGGAGCATGCCCGCAAGTTAACCCTCCGGGAGAGCGCTTCTCCCAGGGGGTTATCTGATGCAGGGAGGAGCTGAGAAAGCCGCCGCACGACCCCAGAAGACCAAGTTCGGGGCCACTCTTTGCAAGACGAGCTGCACAGTGGAGGTAAGTATGATGTGCTTGTTTAAAAAAAAAAAAAAATATTACCTTTAGTGTCACTTTAATCAGATGCTCAGTACACACCAGTGAGCAATGAATCTTTCCCGGTTTGTGAGGTTGGGTTGTTCTAAGCTTTGCTGAAAATGGTCTGTGTCAACTGGTTGGTTGATTTCATTGCTCTTTCCAGCCAGAAGATCATATAAAGTACCGAGAAGACTACCACATGATATGTGGTAGTCCTCACAGCAGTTTACTCTCAGGGCCATCCCATGTTGTGCCCCCTCCTACATCAACCTGTACCTGGGGGAGTGGGAGAAGGACTTTCTGGCCAATGAAGAGAATTCAACATATACACCGCATATCATCATGTGGCAAAGATACATTGACGATCTGCTGTTGATATGGGATGGCACTGAGAGTAAACTGGTGAGTTGTCTCAACCATAGGAACAAAAATAATATAAACCTTTTTTCACAATGAAATATGATTCGCATAAGATATAGATATATATATATATATATATATATATATATATATATATATATATATGTATATGTATATGTATATGTATATGTATATGTACATACGTATTAACACAGATGGCAAAATTACCAGCAAATTATTTAGAAAGGACACTGCTGGCAACACATTGTTGCATGCCCACAGTTTCCACCCTATGGCTTTGAAAAAAATCCATACGCTTTAGTCAGTACTTGCGTATCAAACGTAATTGTACTACAGAAACTGACTTCCAAATGGAGGCTGATGCTCTTACTACTAGACTCCTTAGCTAGAGGCTACACAAAAACTAGTCTAAAAAAAGATTTCAATTGCGTTAAAAAAATTGAGACATGATCTTATTTTTTAAAAAAAACGAGGTAAGAATATGGAAGAGACTGACACAACCAGGATAATCCTACGATATTCAAATTAACATGAAAAAATCAGGAAAATCCTTACTAAATATTGGCCATTTTTAGCTGAGGATCCCATATTGGGAAGTTTAGTTACCAAAAATCCACAAATCGCCCTTAAAAAGGCAGGTTCGATTGGTGGAAAACTTGTCCAAAGCGAATATAAAGGGGATTCAAGAGGAGACCTCTAAGACCTGGGGAACATTCCCAAGTGGGTCATGCTCTCAATGCCTGACAATTGGAAGGACAGAATTCTATTTGCCTAATGGTGATCTCTTTCAGATGAAACATTTTGCCAATTGCAAAACGCGAGGGGTGGTATACCTTATGCAGTGCCAGTGCGGGGCCTTTTATGTAGGTAAAACAAAACAAGAATTACGTAAACGGGTTGCCAAAAACATGCATAGTATGAGTATTGGTAACCTCCATTTGCCACTTGGTCGACATGTGGCCAAGGAACATAATTACAGGTTAGCCAAATGTCAACTTTACTGTTTTGGATAGAGTACACATTCCGACCCGTGGGGGTGATTGGAATAAGATACTGCTCCAGAGAGGAATGCGTTGGATCAGGTCTCTTGGGGCAACCATACCTCTGGGTCTTAATGAATGTGAAAGCTATAGACCAGTGATGGCGAACCTTGGCACCCCAGATGTTTTGGAACTACATTTCCCATGATGCTCATACACTCTGCAGTGTAGTTGAGCATCATGGGAAATGTAGTTCCAAAACATCTGGGGTGCCAAGGTTCGCCATCACTGCTATAGACCCTTGGGTGGTTTTTCCTCAGGAAAGACCGACTAATAGCAAAAGATGCATCTCTCAGGGCTTCTTTGGCCTCCCTACTTTAAAAATCTTTCACAGATTCCACTTTGTAATGTGGATTCTATGTGGTCTTCCTTCTCTTTTCTTTGTTCTATGTAAACTACAATCTAATGTCATTGTCTATAAATGATTTGGTAATTGAAGAACCCTGGAAGGGTATCTTTATCCTCCTATTTTGTACTAGAGTTAGGACTCTCTAGATAATGGACTGTGTATTTTGGATGAGATTCATCTTTTTGGGTTTGTTTTATATTAAATATTGTCTATGGCTCTAGGTATCCCATATTGTATTGTATATAATGTATAATTTGTATTGAAACATGCATTTTTCTCTACCAGATATGGATGTTCCCCCTCTTCCAATTGGGTTTTTTCAAAATTGCCAATTTAGTTCTTGTTCCGATCCCTGGATGTTGTCTCCGCGGGACCAGATGTTTTGTGTAGGTTGGCTGGTGTGGAGGATGCGTGGCCACGTCTGGTTGACGTGTGCTATGTCGCTTCCGAATTTGTGTTGCCATCTGCGTGGAAGGGACTGACGCAATTGCGCGATATGATGCATATAGTGTCACTTCCCGCCGTGCATGCGCACTATAACAGGGACGCCATCGTGTCTCCTGTCGCCATTCCTTCCTGGTTGATGTACTGTGAAGCCATGCTTTTCCTTCTTCCGGACAGTCTTTGGAATTCCTTGGGACATTTCAACATCTCAATAAGGGACTTTTTGATCGGGCTGTTTTTGATCTATGAGACATCTCAAGTAAGCATATACAACATTTATCAAGTGTGGGGCCATCCTTATGGAGAATAACACTCCAGACTGACCCCACTTCCCCTGGAATTGAGACTTATTTTCTTCCTGGGGATTTACCATCCTTTTTTTTCTTTTGCTTTCTTCCAGCCCTCAGTACCCCTATTTCCATGCCCTATAGGTAATCCATAATTGGTCTTTTTTTGGACTGGAACACTTGCATCCACATGAGGCAGGACTTTAATGGCCTTGACACAGGACATCTATGTTTTCTAGAGGAATGCTTCTGCTAAATATGCATAATTTTTGTAAGTGTATGTTCTATGATCAACAGATGCACATATAAATTTGTATTGATGTTTTACTAACATGGGCTGTTTTTTCAGAAGTGGTATTTATTCCCTGAAGAAGATTCATAACATAATTTTGAAACACGTTGGATATCCCTCTCTGCAGCGTTCCGCATTAGAAACCACCAATAAAGGGAGCAGCAAGTAGATTGGGACTACCACTTTATGGTTTAAAATAGCCTATGTGCAATGTTTGCAATTTTTTTTCATATGGTGTGCAATGTTGACAATATTTCAATGATGTGTTGTATTATGAACATGAGATTCTTTTAATACATTTATCTATAATAAATTAAAATTTTTATACGTATACATTTCTTATGTATATTTTTTATTGCCCATAAAATCCCACCTTTGAGGTTCATATGGGATACCCAAAATGCTACCTTTTTAAAATTAGAAAAGTGTTATACTTTTCTGTGCAACGATATTGCACAGAGCGGTTGCTTACTTCATCTGCCAGTGTTGTCTGCTCCTTCTTACGCTTGTACTCTTAGCAAGCCATGTGCTGAGGGGACACCCATGTGGGCGATGGCATACATATTAATATTGAATGCAGCTGCTGCTTCTATATGTACACCCTATAAATCAGACTAGAGGTCGACCGATATGGGTTTTTCTCTGGCCGATGCAGATACCAATATTTAGAAATTGGGGCGGCCGATGGCCGATATATGATGCCGATTTTTGTGGCCGATATTTCAGGCCGATTTAAAAAACAAAAAAAAAAAAAACCCTCACCCACTCCCTGCTTGCATTAGTAGATGGCACTATTATTGGCGTGGCACTGGTTGGCATTGGCAGGTGGCACTAGTTGGCACTGGCAGGTGGCACTAGTTGGCACTGGCAGGTGGCACTAGTTGGCACTGGCAGGTGGCACTAGTTGGCACTGGCAGGTGGCACTGACAGGTTTCACACTGAGCCGAGTGTAAACTGTGTGTGAAACTAACAGAGGAGCTGTCAGAATTGAGCTTAATGTCAGGGGGCGGGATCCGGCCGGAGTGGGTGGGATCCGGCCAGGGTGGGCGGGACCCAGCAGCTATCACACAGCAGCCAATGATTGGGCGGCTTAAGAAAAGGGGCGGGGCCACGTACACATCGGCCCGCTCAGATCCCATCCTATTGGCTGTGTTTGATAGCTGCTGGGTCCTGCCCACCCCCATCAACCTCAATTCTGACAGATCCCCTCTCTCTCCTCTGCGTTACCTGTCAGTTTCACACACTCAGCGGCTCTGGCAAGCATCAAGCGCCGCGCTGAGTGTGGAGAGGGGAGGAGGAACAGCGGCCAGTGTTAAATATCGGCTTAATTTAGATAATAGGCCCATGACGATTTATCAAAAATGGCCAAATATCGGCCGATATATCGGTCGACCTCTAAATCGGACCCTAGACAAAAGCACTAGAAAGCAACCCTTTTGTCATAGTAGCATCTGACTTAATAAAAGGACAGGCTGGTCTTCAGGTCCCTGGCACCACCATGTCTAGTGCTGGAAGCTGGCTGTGACTCCTTGCGGCTTTACAACTGGCTTTCTACTGTGCATGTGCAAGCTATGCTTTGTGAATGGTCCTGCAGCCTTCTGGGACCTGTGATGTGTGGGGTGAACTTCGTGAGGTGGGAGTGGGTACCCCCCAAAAGTGGTGCCCAAAAGGTAAAGAGGGGGAGGAGGCAGGAAACAAACTTCCCTGTTTTGGCATGGCCACACCCCCTACTCCTACCTTACAGGATTTGACTGGCAGCAGCGGGAGTCTATTGCTTCCAGAGTCTCCTGTGTGATTAGGAAGATTGAGGAGCAGTGGTACCACTGGAACAGCACTGGATCAGTGAAAAGTGCTAGGTAACTGTTTATAGGGCAAGGGGTGCTCCAACAGGTGGGGGGGTGGGGGTGTTGGCATTTTTTACCCTAATGCAGTGAATGCATTAAAGTATGGCCAAAGCTTTTTTATTTTTTTTTGCCCTGCTTCTCCTATGGATCACAGTTCATTCATCACTCCTATGACTTATTATAGGCTAAAGGCCGCTGTAGGCTGACATCATTCAGCCGGTCCAGGCACTGGATCAATCACAACTCCTGCCCCTCCACAGCCCAGCACTCCAGTGACCACTAGAGGGGAGAACTGAGTAATCAGCTGTGTCTAATTCCTCAGTTCCCTGTGCAGAGCTGGTGGATCCATGCTGCATCCACCTAGGTGAGTATACTTTTTTTTTTTTTTTTTTTAAACGCCATGTTTATTTAGGGTAAAAACAGTTTAACATTCACTACTCCTTTTAGGAGGAACTCCGAAAAAAGTGGTTTTACCTAGAGATATATTGTAAGGCAGCCATTGTCAGTCAGGGTTCTTTTCAGAGGTTATTTCAGAGGTTTAGTGGCGCCTTGAGTAATGAGCAACTTCTGTCTTTTCAGATAAGTGACCACTGATCACCATGATCTTTTTAGCTACCTGTAAGAAAATTCTTCTCACTATCGGGCTAATGTACTGTGAACTAAAGATATAGTAAATGGGGGGCGTGGCTTGGCTGTTCATGTAAGCAGATGTGCTTCACATTAGCTCTGCAAGTATCCCTCCAAAAATCCTGCTGTGAGATCACAAATCCTGCTTACACTGCCCGGAGGAGACATTGCTTTCAGTGTGGGGAATGTTACCCAGCGGTTGCTGATTGTCCTGTGAGAATCGCGCCACGTAGATGACCAGGCAGAAGGGACACAGCATACCTGCTGAGAAGCCAGCCTAAAATGGCGGATCCCCACTGCAACAACGCTCCACAAGTGACCACCAAAAGGAAGCGGCGGCTAAGCTGGGGAAATTCGCCCATAACCCGGGTAAAGATGAGCCACTGCAACAATCATTCTGCTTACCTCAGACCTCAGTGGCTCACTTCTCTACCTCATCACAGCCTCCCTGCATGGATCAACAGTCTTCCCTGCATGTGCAGTCTGACCCTCTGGAAACGGTGTGTAACGCCATGGCACCAATACATGCGGCTGCAGAGGCCTCTGACACAGGACAGGAAGCCCAAACCAAAAGAGATCCTAGCAGCTGTGCACACCTATGGCACCTCATACACACTTATCTATGGAAGTTAAAAGCATGAAGGAAGATCTGCTTTATATTAGGCATGATATGCAGAAAATGAGGGAAGCCACTGCTCTGGAAGGTAGAGTGAGTACTATTGAGGATGAGCTGCCCCCATTAATTCAAGATGTGTTATTTTAGCTAAGGCCTCTGATGTGTTCAGAGTGGAAGATATGGGAAATAGGCTGAGGCGAAGCAACATTCGTATAATTGGTATACCCGAAAAGGCTAAGGGCAAAAACCCTGTTTATTTTGAGAAATGGCTGACTGACACATTTGGAAAGGATAATTATACTCCCTTCTTTTCAGTGCCATTCTGAGCTCAACCACCGGGTCGGGCAATGATAGGCCATTCTCATTGAAACTTTTACGCTATAAGGACAGGGTTATTATATTGAGATTGGCCAGGCAGAATATTAATCTGGAGATCAAGGGTGCCAAAGTTTCAAGAACCTCATGGCTCCGGCCCTTTCTATTACCCCCCCCCCCCACACTACCCTGCAGTCTGATAGACTTCAGAACTTTTATACCAGAATTCCTTTTTGAGAATTTTTTTTTTGCACGCTGCCTCTGTCACTGTGGTACTTTGCTCTGAATTCCTCTTGTTGTGTATCAGGGACACTGCATTGGGTCGACTACCTATCGTCCCCTGATCTTTTGGATTGTTGCACACTGCGACAGGCTAAATGTCATACCATCCACTCCACAAAACACCAGGTGGAGTCATTCCATCATTACTCTATTGGAAAATGTACCCTCTTAATGAGACTATATTCTGGAACATGAGAAGGTTACATGATGCTAAAAAGAGAACTGCAGTTTTCACCCATCACAACTCAAGTAGTATTTGTCTACAAGAAACACACCTGACAAGACCCAACCTCATTATTGACTCTCACAAAATATCAAGTGCAGTACCATTACACGTATTCAACACATTCCAGGGGAGTGAGTATTTTCATATCAAGGACTGCTCCCTTTAAGGTTCTCTCTACCCAAATTGACTCCCAAGAACGATATGTTTCGTATTGGGCAAGTGGGATTCTCATGTATGCATTATGGTTAATGTGTATATACCCCCACCATTTGGCACTGAGCTGTCTCAATTTATGGCCAGCCACCCCCCAATTCCAGTTCAGGCCCTAGGGGATTTCAATGATGTGCTAGATACCTCCTTAGATATACTTAGGAAATTTTGCCCTTTCCTTGCACTCTTCTAAATTACCTATGCACTGGGAACTACCGTATTTATCGGCGTATAACACGCACTTTTTTCCCCTTAAAATCAGGGGAAAGTCGCAGGTGCGTGTTATACGCCGATCCCCTGCGATCCCGAGCTGTCAAAATATCAAAATCGCCGACCGCGATTTGAAAATGGCGCTGCCGGCGCCGAAATACACAGAGCCGGTCCTCGGCTCTTTCCGGCGGCTCTCGTTTACTTTCGGTTTCACTCGTAGTCCCGAGCGGAGCTATCCGAACCTACTTGGATAGCTCCGCTCGGGACTACGAGTGGAGCCAAAAGTGAATGAGAGCCGCCGGAAAGAGCGGAGGACCGGCTCTGTGTGTTTCGGCGCCGGCGGCGCCATTTTCAAATCGCGGTCGGCGATTTTGAAGCCCAGCAAGCAGGGACAGGGGCTCGAAGGCTGCACCGGGGCTCGAAGGCTGCACTGGGGAAGGCTGCACTGACAAGGCTGCATTGATGGGCATTTAAATGTAAGTTTTTTTCCCTTCAACTTCCCTCCTAAAAGTTTTTTTTTTCCTTAAAATTCCCTCCTAAATTGGGGTGCGTGTTATATGCCGATAAATACGGTAAATCCTTTTTGGCCTCTACTTTTCAATAATAGACCACATGCGGGCACAAATCCATGGCTTTTTGATTGAAAACAGACACTCAACCCCCTCTCTTGTTTTGTGGGACACTTTTAAGGCATATATAAGAGGGATGTGTATTCAAGAGGTATCCGCTATTAAATCTTCCAGTAGACAGTGGGATATAGATGCCAGTGAGGCTGTGGGCAGGGCAGGCCTATTTAAATGCTCCTAATCCCCTGACACAAAAAAATGGATAGTTGCGCAAAAATTTTATCGCTCAGTGCAACACCAGCAGGTAGATAACAAGGGCGGGGGGGAACAAGCACATGTTATCGGATATCCAAATCCCAGCAATCTCCCTCATTTATCCATAAATCAACACAGACAGCTACAGAAACCCCCTCTATTTTGCAAGGATTTCAATCCTTTTACTCTATATTCTTCCAGGGTCTCCTATGCCGAGGACGAGCTCACTGACTTCCTTAATAGTATCCAACTCCCACAACCAAAGAGCACAGAGAGAAAGCAATTGAATGCTCCCATTTCCTTAGAGGAATTACAGCTTGCAATGGCCACATTCCCGAATTCTAAAGCACCCGGTAGCGACAGATTACCAATAGAACGCTACAAAAAATTCTGAGACTTATCCAAATTACTTACCGCAATAAACTCTGCAAAAACTCTGGGGTCCCTTCCTCCCGTGTATGAAAAAAACGTAAAAGTAGTTCTTTTGAAGCCAGGGAAGGACCCTGATCAACCAGAGTCCTATCTCCCCATTTAACTTTTAACTACTGGTTTAAAAATTCTTACCAAAGTTCTTGCAATGTTACTCTCCAAGGTTATAGCCTCACTTATTCATCCAGATCAATCCGGGTTTATCCCTAATCACTCAATGGCACATGATCTCCGTAGGCTATATCTTAACATGCAGCTCCCTACTGATAACACGGGTAGCTGGGCAATCTTATCACTAGACGCCACTAAGGCATTTGACAGCGTGGAGTGGCGATTTCTGTGGCGGATATTGGAAAAGTGTAAATTGAGACAAACATTTATTTCTTGGCTCCAGCTATTCTGCAACAGCCCCACTGCTAACCTTCGAATCAATAATGCCTTAGCCTCTACATTTGAACAACACAGAGGAACACGTCAGGGGTGCCCTTTGTCACCCTTACTGTTCGCCTTGCCAATTGAGCCCTTGGCAACAGCCATTAGGGGGGATACCAACATAGTTGGATTTAAGTCGGGCGATACGAAGGAGAAATTGGCTCTATATGCCGACGCCCTCCTTTTCCTGGGTGATACCTCCGACTCTGTCGCAGATTTGATGGCACTTATCCACAAGTTCGGATGACCTTATTAAATATATCCTTGCAACTGTGTTATCTAATAACCTGATTGAATGCCTGGAAGCTGGGGAGTTTGGAGCACTATCACAATACCCCACTCTGACATTGATAGACAAAATCTGGTGTAAAACTAAGCTACACTTCCAATATTTGGGTTATATAACTTTTACATGTATTTTTTATAATCGTCAATACAAAGAGCTCTAACATTTACAGGGATTCACCAATTGGTCTTTATTTGGTATTAAATACATTCCACAACTCTACAATGGGTGAATACTGAAAGATTTCCAGACTCTGCGAGAGGAATATGGTCGCCAAATCGTGTTTTACTAGTATTTACAACTTAGGCATGCCATTTCCTCTCAAACCAAATTATCCGCCTGAGTAATGGTCGAGCCTAGGATACTCTCACAATTGCTTACCTCACTCTCTGGAAAGGGACAAATCTCTTCTCTATACAATTCCCCTCGTCTCAAGTTTCCAAATCCATGTCTCTTAAACGTAGAACCCGATGGTCGAAAGACTTAAAACACATTAGATGAGGACTGGTCCACTGTGTTGGACAATGTACCTAAGGTCTCTGTCAACTGCCCAGAAGCTTACGCAACTCTTCATTGTACATTGCACGTATCGAACACCTCACAAGTTACTCTTGGCACAGAAATGATACTCCCCTGTATCAGATATGTGCAGTGGAAAATTGTACTCTTCACATGTTGTGGAAGTGCCCAAAACTGGTTAGGTACTGGATAAAGGTGCTTAGTTCTATTAAATAGGGAACCTTACTCTTACAATGGATCCTAAACTTTGTTTACTGGAATGGTTAGATGAGGAACATTACACACCGCAGACATACCTAGCTATCCTTAGAGTACGGTTTATTACCCAAAAACTTATAGCGCAGAAGTGACTCTTTATGACGCCTCCCACTCATGGAGAATGGGTTGCCGCTGTTAATATGGTCCTGTTAAGGGAGAAATTAATCTATCTACACAGGGCGAGTCCAACAAAATTTGAACAAATCTGGGGATGCCTGGTTAAATACCCCTGGGCTGGCCCTATTCTATCTAATCCAGAATAAAATCCTTGAAGGTAGTCTCCTATGACTTTCTGTAACGTAATGATGGGTGATGTAGTGCAACACTTTATGAGATACTAACCTTTCGAGGATCTCTCAGAGCTGTAAAAATGTCCTATTACCATGATACCCAGACGTATAGAGGATGTTAACCTGTTTGTGCTTTGTTTAAGCTGTAAACAATCGCAGCGATACAATGTACACACCCCCCCCTTTTTTTTTTTTTTTTTATGGGATATGGTTTTACCTTTTGTTCTCCCATCCAAATTGTTTAGACGGGAGGAAAGGAGGAGAGAATGGGGGATAATGGTTTGTTTTACATATGCCAATCACACTGCTGCCTTTATATCTTGACTGATTGTAATGTTCCGCATATGATTCTATGTAATGATTGAATCCTTTGTTCTCTTGCTGTGTAAGCTTAGAAAAAAATGTCAATACATTATCTGATTTAAAAAAGATTTAGTAAATATTAGCAGGGGTTCCCTGAGACCAGAAAGCATTTTCAAGGGTTCCTCCATGTAAAAAGTCTGAGAGGCTTGTTTAAAGGTATTAAAGTGGTTGTAAAGATTTTTTTCTATATTTTTGTCTTTTTTTTTTAATGACAAACATGATATACGTGCTGCCTCTGTGCAGTTGATTTTGCACAGAGCAGCCCGGATCCTCCTTCTCGGGTCCCTCCATGCTGCTCCTGGTCCCTCCCTCCTATCGAGTGCCCCCTCAGCCAGCAGCTTTCTATGGGGGCACCTGAGCAGAGTCCGAGCTCCGCGTAACCATTTAGACATGGAGCCCCGCCCCCTCCCCTGATTGACTAACTTTGACAGCCGCGGGAGACAATTGCTTCGCTGCTGTGTCCAATCAGGAGTGTCCCAGGCGTCTTAGACATTCAAGGACATCACTAGGGAGAGAAGGGGCTCAGGTAAGTAATTAGGGGGGTGTTGGGGGGCTGCTACACCAAGGGTTTTTAAAAAGCCTTAATCCTTTATAACCCCTTTAAGTGCAAGTATTTTGTATCTGTCATCTCGCATCTGGCTGAAGCACAAGTGCCAGCACATATATTTCAAGTGTAAATAGAGGAGACACTGCTTACTGGAGAAATGACCACATCTAAAGAAACAATCTATTTAGAACAAAATGCTGAATCAAGTTTCCAATTTCATTTTTGTATTACATGGTTAGTTACCACAAATTGAACGGTTTGTGATTTATTGCACCATTTTTCTGTGGTTCAGTTCATTACATACAGATTTTTAAAAATAGATTGTGTAGGCAATATCTGAGCGTTTTTACAGATCAGGAAATACTGCATTTCCGGGCAAATCTTTAAATATATTAAAGATATACTACAAGGCCAAGTCGGTTTTTTTACACACTACCTGCTTCATTGTTTCATCTTTTTAAATTTAAAGAGTGATTCTTTTGAGAAATACCAACGTGGGTTCTCTAAATCCATTAGAATAGTTTTTCTGTTTAAATTGGGTTTAAAAGGGGTGGTATTATATGTGCAACACTGGCAAGTGTGTAACACAAAGTTAAAGTAAAGCAACATGAAGCTAATTTTTTCTTGCGAGCCTCCTGGTGTTCTGTATTAGGACAAATGCTTGCTGTGCACAGACCTGGGCATCTTGACAGGCTGCTAAAAGCCGTATCTAATTATGTAGGGTGCTTCAAACAATCTCTCATTCTGAAGAAACTATCTACTTGTCTACGGGCAGCTTTGAAAAAAATGTTCATCTAGTTTAGTAATGATTTTTTTTAGGCTATCATTATAGAATACTTTTTTTTTGGAAGAGAATTGAATTCTTTGATCTCCATTCTACAGTCTAATTGGGAGACCTTAATCAATATTGTGTCATTTTGTGCCATGGATTTAACACCCCTTGCAGAAAAGATGGGTTAAATTTATATACTTGCCATCTTGTCAAAAGCGATCGGGTTTGGCAATATTTTTTCCCTTTTTAACCTAGCTCCATTTCTGTCTTGAGTTAGAGAGTGAAATTGAAATAATGTGGTACATAACTGGAAAGACACATGGGGACCGTGGCACAAATTAGAACTGTCACAAACATTTTACAGCAGCTGTGGAAAATGAGGCCGGATAGTGAACACTAAATGCCCTTGAATATCTGCCTAAATTAGTTTTATTAGAATTGCTTTCTGAATCATTACCCCCAAAGTATGAGATTTTTTTTATTTTTAAATAAGTATTAGTGTTTTTTTTTTTCCTTGTTGCAGCATTCTAAAGTGTGCGTACACAATTCTTGTGGAATTGGTACACCTAGTGTAATTTTGGCTAAAAATATGTGCTTCATGTAAAAGGGTAAATTGTGTTGAATAGGATAATGTAATATTTTACTAATGTTTTTTTTAATGTTTTTTAACTTTTCCCAGAAAAAAAAATCTAGCATTCAATGGCACTGGAGCACTTGTTGTACTGCACAAGCTTGTGGCAAACTAACACTTTAAGTGATGATGGAACCTCCCGTGCATGCGCACTGGATTTTGCTTTATTTTGACAGTGTTGCCATTAATCTGCCTGCGATTTGAAAGCGCTGGTGTGCGAATGACAAATCGCATTTGAGATGCCATTCATTTGAATGACGCATCCAAATCGCGGACCGGTCTGCCACGCAATAAATCGCAGCAACATGCGTTCAGAAGCTTCTTTTGGGTGACGTGCTTACCGCAATGCGTTTTGCCTCAATTGCAGCCTGATTTATCACGCTAGACCTGCGGCGCGATTTGAGATGTGATTCAAATGAATGGAGTCTCAATTGCGATTCCCGTGATTTGCCATTCACACATCAGCGCTTTCAAATCACGGGCAGAGTCGCAGCAAATCTGCCCACGATTCAAAACTCTGAAGTGTAACTGCAGCCTAAAATCAGTCTGTATATTCAGAAAAGCATGCTTGTTATACTCACTGTGGAATTTAAGGGTTAATCTTCCGCATTGTGTAAAACTGCTGTTTGATCCTGTCTTCTTTGATCCCCCCTCCCCTTCCACTGCCCCCAATTTATCTCTTGATAAGGCAGAGCCTTTGGAGTCTTTCTGCACATGCTCAGTTTGTGTATTGCTTGAGGTTGTTTTTTTATTTTTTTCTTGGAAGGGTGCATGTGATTGGCACAGGGCCAATCAGCATTGTCTAGAGACAGGTCAGGGGTCCTGCAGCCTCATAGGACAGAATAGAATGAAAACGTCTACACGCTTTAACCAGACACTGATAGAAGTCACAAGACTACTATATACTGCTGATGAGAAAAAAAATTTAGCATTTTATTTACTAAAATTGCATTTCCATGTTGTGTACTGTGGGAAACCAGATATAGGGACCTGGGTTTAGTAACACTTTAACTGCATCTGCACTGCAGTGTGTTTTTGCACTCACCAGAAATTTCAGCTTGCTTTTCAGAGGGCGAAGCGACATTTACTGACTTGATGCCGATGCAGTGCCAGCATATCTACATTTTTCAGATGCGTTTCTTTAACTAGATTTGATTTGTTGAAGAAAAAAGTTTACGAAAAACACACACCATAAAAATATCAATAAAAAATAAATTGCATCCAGAAAATAAGCCTAAAATGTCAAACTTAGTAATTGTAAATGCGATTTAACCACTTCAGCCCCGGAAGGATTTGCCCCCTTCCTGACCATTTTTTGCGATTTGGCACTGCGCTTTAACTGACATTTGCGCAGTCATGTGAAGTTGTACCCAAACAAAATTGATGTCCCTTTTTTCCCCACATAGAGCTTTTTTTTGGTGGTATTTGATCACCTCTGCTATTTTTATTTTAGTCCGCTATAAACAGAGTGACAATTTCGAAAAAACAGTTTTTTACTTTTTGCTATAATATCCCCCCAAAAAATATTTTAAAAAAATGTATTCCTCAGTTTAGACCAATATGTATTCTTCTACATATTTTTGGTAAAAATCGCAATAAACTTACATTGATTGGTTTGCACAAAAGTTATAGCATCTACAAAATCTGGAATAGATTTATGGCATCTTTAACAATTTTTTTTTTTTTTTTTTTTACTAGTAATGGTGATCTGCGATTTATTTTTTTTTGGACTGCGACATTGCGGCGGACAGATCTGACACTTTTGACACTTTTTTTGGGACCAATGACATTTATACAGCGATCAGAGCTAAAAATAGCCACCAATTACTGTATAAATGTCACTGGCAGAGAAGGGGTTAATACTAGAGGGGCGCTGATCAAGAGGTTAAATGTGTGTCCTAAGGAGTAATTCTAACTGCGGGGGGTACGACTGCCTGAATGAGACCGATCGCTGTTCATACTTAGTATGAACAACAGATGTGTCTCCTTACCCCTGTCAGAACAGAGAACTGTCTGTTTACATTGACAGACCTCCATTCTGTGTCTCTCAGGAGCGATCGCCCGGTGAACATCGCGGCCGACAGGCATGTGCTTTGGCTCCATTGTCCATTGGGCCCTCTAGTGGTCTTAAAGCACCCAACGCATTAATACAGTGATTTCCCCAGACGAGCCAACCTGCCGCAGTATAACTACGGTGGCTGGTCGTCTAGTGGTTAAAAAAAAATAACAAACATATTATACTTGCTCTGTGCAGACTTTGCACAGAGCAGCCCCTATCCTCCACTTTTCGGGTCCCCTGCCAGCTCTCCTGGCTTCTTCTCTTCTCTGTGTGCCACCATAGAAGGCCGCTTCGTATTGTGGTACACTTCCCGGCTCGATTCTGAGCCACGCTGTCTGCCTCCTTTGACATGGACAGTGCGGCTTTGGGCCCTACCCCTCTCTCCCCAAAGCCACACCGCACAGGGTAGATTGAAGGCTATCAAGCTACCCTGTGAGGGGGGGAGAGTGTGCAAAGAGGGGTGCTGGATGGAGAATGGGCTCAGGTAAGTAAGGGGGGGGTGGGTGGGGCTATATTGATTATGTGTAACCATTCTCTTAGAGTTATGGTGAACAATCTCTTGACAATATTTTACTAACTTAGGACAACACCAGTTATGTGTGAAATTTTCCAGGGCATGTTCACATTTAGTAAAAAAGGAACTATCCTCAAGACCTGCTTGATAAAGTAAATAGTTCTGCATTTTCTATGGGCAATCAATAAGTAAGTTACCCTCCTGAGAGTTTCATATCAAGCTGTAGGGACTCTCCTTTAAAGGAGAAGTTCACCTTTTGACAAACAATAAATGCACTTTTTTTTTTTTTTGGGAGTCGTCTGTAAAGCATTGCACCAGCGATCAGCAGATCTGTCATTGTATCGGCTTGCACGTACCTCCTACGAGGAAGCAGATGCATTCTGACAGGAAGACTCGATGTACTACCACGGCACGAATAGCGCCGTGGTAGTTAATTGAAAACTACAAGCAGTCAGCTACTAGGGCTGCCGGGCCTTGTAGTTTTCAGTTCAGAGGACTGTGAATGAGTGATGTGGGGTGAGTGCATCTTTTTTTGAATTGTGGCAGTAGACATGGGAGAAGGTCTGTTGTCACAGCGGGGATTGCGCAGGGGCCTGTGCATTCATAACCTGTTGCACCCTGAATATGGGTATAACCTGTTATGAAAGGTGAACTGCTCCTTAAAGTGGTTGTAAACTTCAGACATAAAATGTAAACAAAGCATATCCCTCTACAGCAGTGGTTCTCAACCTTTCTAGTGCCATGACCCCTTGATAAAATTTCCCAAGTTGTGGGGACCCCTAAAAGTAAAATTATTTTTGTAGCGTGGATTGTCAGCACCCAAGGCAAGGAAAGTCATTTGCGCCCCTAACCCACGGACATTTAGCGCTCCCTGAGTCCCTTCCACTCGTACAATATTAAACCCCTTATGGTTACGGTTTGGGATGTACCACACTTTCTCTTCTCCTTTCTTTCCATTTTTAGCTCTCCATCCTAATTTTTTTTTCCCCCCTCCTTCTCTAGTCTTTTTTGTTCTTTCTTATTCTTTCTCTCCCTTTTTCTTTGTTCCTCCCCCTCTTTTCCTCCCCCTTCCATGTATTCTCTATTTTTATTCCTTCTCTTACTCCTTGGGGGGGGGGGGGGGGGGTTTAGGATCAGTGGCAGTGCTGGAGGTAGTTCTGATCAGCCTACTTAGGTGATCAAGGTCATCTGCTGATCTGAAAACTGTATGGGGGACTTTTAATGGCAACTATAATCACAGGTAGTGTTACTCACTGTGTCTCCGGCTTCACTGTGTCTCGCAGCAGTAACACCTATGCTGAAATCAGGAGATAGTCTCCTCCAGCCCCTCCCACTTCAAATCCTCACCAGTCAGCTGACCTCTAGTCTCTGCCCCCAGCAATGCCGTGAACTGAATGGGCAGCAGCGAAGAGGCTGAGTGGGTGGCCGCGGGCTCCAGGAATAGCCCAGCTGGGCGGCTGCAAAAAGGCTGGGAGAGCGGTGTGGCCTTCAGGAACAGCCCAGCCTTCGTTCCTCTATCTGCATGAATCACTTCTGACAAGTTTTCCTGGCGCCAAGAGAAAAAAAAGGTGACAGGGGAAGGAGCGCCAGCTGATTGACAGCCTCCTCTCTGTTCCTGTGTGCTGTATGAAGGAGGTGTGTATTCTCTCCAATCAGAGCTCTCCTCACTGAGCTCTGCAGAGTAACTTCAAATTTCCGCCTCCTTTTTTCTCACAGCTCAGACAAGTTTATAAATTCAGGCCTTTGAACGAATATAGAGAAGACTGCAGATAACAAGTACAACTTATGTAAGTGTTTCATCTGTATTACCTGAGGCCAGTGTGGAAGTGGCCTAAAATAAATTGTCATATGGCAAGTACTTAGACATGAGAATTGACAATTGAAGGAGCCATCTTGGTGGAACATAAGATTTCAGGATGTTAATTTTTTCTACACTGGTGTGTGCCATTTGTGCCCATAAAATGACACTGGATTTGAAAAGGCATGGTGGTCACAAACCTTGTAAAAATGTGTGGAATCCTTTGGGATAGACTTTGAAAAAGCACAGATGCATGAAACGCGTTGTCAAGGCAACCACCATAGTTAACAGGTCACCCAGGTCCATGAGGTGCTCAAAAAACCAGCACCGCTAGAACCCCAGCAACGCTGACTGACATCCATATTGGCCCATCCAGCCCTGGTTTTCCATCTCCCTGAGGTCTACATCATTTTGGGACACTCCCACGCAGCTGGGATTTACATCCATTGGGCTTTAGATGCTGTGAACATATAGAGTCATCCACACTGCAGCAAACGCGACTCTCTCCCTGCCACCTGTCAGTACGCCACCTGTCACGTGCAGCTTACAGTTCGGGTCTACACCTTCTAGCTGTCAATCATCTTCACTTCTCCAGCACGTCCAGCCTTTCCCCACACGCTGGTGAGCGTGTTCCACATTCGGCCGCAGTGCAGCAGGGGTACTGGTGCCCCCCCATGCTGCAGGAGGTTTTTTGTAAACCCCAATGTCATCAGCTCCTTGTTGCTACATGGATCTTCTGTGAAACTGTAAGCTGTTGATTTATTTTTTACATAACTTATATCCCTTCCTGTCTGACAACAGGATTGTTCTTTTACATGCATTACTGTATAAACTAGGACTAATCATGTTCAGTTGTCTGCTGTGAGACTGTTTACTCTTCAATCCATTGAGCGCTGGTCCGTTTGTTTTGTTGAATCCTTTGGGATAAGTATCCTGTTTGCCTTGCGAAAACCCTATGAAAAGGTAGACCTTTTATATGCAATTCCTGATTCTATGTAAAAGTATTATGGCTGATATTAAAGTTGTTTAAATTTTTAAAACAAAGCCTTCATCTTGTCACATGATTAATCCTTCTTTGTATAGGGGGAAAAAGTTCCCTTGGTTTTGCATATCATCAAAGTATGTTTCCATCTTGCCTTTACATGACCCTGGGAGCCCATAGAACTTGAATGGTGTCCCTGTAATACTGTCTGTGGCCATAGATCTTGTAAGATTCATACAATGAATCATTTAAATTTTGCAGGGTAAGGTAGCCTTGAACACTGCCATTTTATTCCACATTGGAAAATGAGTCTTGAAAAATGTATTCATTACGGCAAAGTTTAGCCAGGCATGATATCAGCCACTGCTGTTATTCTCATCTGCATTTTAACTTGATGGAAAATGGCTGTTAATCAAGTCTTCCGCTCACACAGAAAATGCTTACCCTTTTTATATTTTTTGAAGTTCCCCTTAAGTGGTTATTTCATTGTCCTCTTTTTTTTTTTTTAATTTTTTTTTTAGTCTTCCTCTCATGGCAGTTCAGGATTTTTTTTCTTTTAAAGGCCTGGTGTCTTATTTTTGTGTTTTTGTAGAGGGTAAGGGGTGGAAGAGATTGGTGATGGCACAATGCCAGCACCTCTTACCACAAACAGGAACAAACGCATGTTGCTGGACTGCTTACATAATTAAGACTGTGGCAAATATTACGTATGGTTTCTATCTAGAAGCTTTATGTGATTCCACGTTCAGTTTGCAGATGTAATGTTTAACATGTAACCCAGTCTATACCAATGTGCTGATTTTTTTTTTTCTTCCTCCCTAGGCATCACCACGAAAGCAATGGCTGAAGGTAGGAATTGATTTATTTTATCTTGTGTTTTAGTAGTTAAAATAAGTAGCTATTTGTATTTCTTTTGTTTTTTGGGAAGATCAATTAACACGGAGGCCCTTGAACTTAAATTTTTACAGTCCACCAGTGAGTTGGTGGACTGTCGGTATGACTTCTAAAGTGTTTTTGTTGGTTTTTTGTTTTTTTTTTTTTGTTTTTTATGGATAGCCAAGAAAAGACTAGCTGAAAGAAAATTAAGGATTTTCTCATGTATTATATAAAGGGCCATCCCAAATACACAAGGCTAGCTACAACTAGTGAGATTTTCTGTTTTAATCAAAATATAGGTTGGGGGTACAGTTTACAATGTTACTTGCATGTTATCTGAAGTAGCAAGTTGATTTCTCCCTCAATTTCAAGTTCAATGATATAGAGAATCTGCATTCCCTTATAAATATTCAGAGATCTAGTCCAATCTCACATCATTTGGTTTTTCCAAAAGTGCTCTCGGTAAAAACCACAGTTCTTGTTTTCCTCTCATTCCTTTGGAGTTTTCATGCAACTTTGTTCTTTAAGAGGGTGTTTGGATTAAAATTTTACGTACAGTAGTAGGTTATCAAATCTATTTTAGGCCCCATGCACACTAAACATTTTTACAGCTGACCTAGGGGCGTGTGTGTTCTCTCCCCTCCCTGACTTTTAGAGCCAGGAAAAAAAAACCACTGCCAGTGTGTCCAGGAGCAGCAGAGTTTTAGCAGAAAAAATGCTTGAACCTGCTAAATGCACCTAAGCCCTAAACGCATTTGAGTAAATGCAGCTTTTAGCGCTGATTTTCTCCTGCCAGGCAAAAGGGTTTTTTGAAGCCTTATATTGCATAATGCATTTTAACTGTAAATATTTAGTCAACTGTAGTTTTAGGTCCTATTTTTAGAGGTTGTCTATTTTTGCTTGATAAACATCTTGATACTTTTTTTTTTCTTTAAAAATAAACATCCCATACTATCCTGCTCTGTGCAGTGGTTTTGCACAGAGCAGTCCGGAACCTCCTCTTTTTGGGTCCCTCGCTGGCCCCTCCCTCCCCGAGTGTTCCCCACAGCAAGCAGCTTGCTTTAGGGGGTACACGAGCCAAGCTGCTGCTCAGTTTGTCTATTCAGACATGGTGCCACGGGTACGGCCCAGCACCCCCCACCCCCATTGGCTTTGATTGAGAGCAGCGGGAGCCAATGGTGCCACACTGCTGTCTCAGCCACTGAGGAGGGAAGGGTTAATGTGTGAAGAGACACTCCTGCAACATCCCTGGATCGAAACAGGCTCAGGTAAGTATTAGGGGGGGCTTCTGCACACAGAAGGTTGCATGCATGCATTAAGGTAAAAAAATCTTCTGCCTTTACAACCACTTTAAATACTAGTGTTTGCAGAAAATAGATGGCACTACATGCTAGAGATTTTGGTGCAAGCTTATCTCCTGAGAAGTGTATTCTGTGTGTGGGAGGGTGTGAGATTGTAAGGAGATCCAGTTTGTCAAATCTTCTGCCACTCTGAAATTACAATGCTATGTCTATAAAATCTACATTCCTTAACCTGTTGAAAAATTGCTGAGATAATGAAGTTGAAATTCATTTCTCAGCAGTTAAAGGAGTAGAAAATAGTTTTCTCAACTTCAGTAGTTGAAGACTGTAAGATGAAAAGGCACTAAAAGCCACTGAAGAATTGATGAGTAGCCAAAAGACCTTTTTTGTCTATTTTAGCAGCTTCCTGTACATCCAAAACATATCTCGCAGCATATACACAGAGTGTGACAAGGGAATAGTGCTTGTCTTTGTTTCCATAAGAAGGCTTCTTAGGACTCTTCAAATAGTTATGGGATGTGTCTACTCATGATTTTTATTTGCTTTTAATGTGTTTGTGCTTATATTATAACTGGAGTAAAGAATATTTTTGAGCTTGCAGGTAGCGCATAATTTTATAATTTCAGTTGCAAACTTTTTATACATTCCGTGATGTGGCGATTGCATGTCGATCGAGGGTCTCCAAAGTGTGGCTTGTGGGCTCATTTGGTTTGCTAGACTTGATCTAGCCCACAGTTGGGGTCAGTGGCATATTCTGAATGTGTGCAGATTGGGTATTCCAGTCAGCTGAGGCACAGTGCCTTCCGTAAACCTTACAGTGGTAAGGGGGACCCTGATGGGAAGTGGGGGCGGCTCTAATGGGCTTTTTCTGTAAAGGAAGGACCCCGATTTCTTAATCGTACATCACGGAACACAGAGCCATAGAAGTTACTATGTGGGATATAGGCCACCTTCAGGTGATGGACACTGGCACACCCTAAGACAGGAAGTCCACTCCCTATATAACCCCTACCTATATAACTGAGTACCTCCGTTTTTTCGCCAGTGTCTTAGGTGTTGGTCACGAGTAAAGATGTGCTGTGCTGAGCTCCACTGGAAGATTCCTTTGCTGGAGCAAGCTATGCAGCCGGATCCATTCAAAGTGTCTTTTCTAGGCCGAATTGAATGGTACCTGGGCCTCGTGTCCGAAGAAACAAGGTTTTGCCTGTAACGCTTGTCTTTTTAGAGAGCTGGACCCCGGGATCCAGTACTATGGTGTTTTCAGCCATAAAGTTTTACTGGTGGGATGCTTTACAGGTCCAGGAGTGTGTGGGTTCCCCGAGGGTCCCCGGTTCCTGAAGGTTTGGTAACGAAGCCCACCATGAGGGGTGAAGATTGGGTCTGTTGGTTTACCACATGAAATCCCTGCGGCGAGAAAGGTAAGTGCAGGTTTCTAAGGCATTTTTAAATTTTTCTTATGAAATGTCTCCTTTAAAAAAAGTAAATGTTGTCATGCCTAAGAGTCACCACTGAGGGCTGTATAGAGCATGTACCTTATCATGCTTCCTCAAAGATCACGCTGTGCAGCAGAAACAGCAGTCTTCCCTCCGGCGAACAGCTCAGACCTCCGGTAAGAATAGGGGGGATTTTCTTCCACTAATCATCCCCCACCTGGACAAGGGGGGGGACGCGATGTGACGGAAGGGGCGGGGCTTAGTGCGGCGTTGGCATCCTGCAACGTCCAACGTGGGAGTATGTTTAAAAGCTCCATTTTTGCTGGCTGCAGATGTCGGAGGAACATGAGCAAAAAAAAGTGGCATGTAAGAGGTTGGTGACACAGGCATTCCCTTTTCAATTTACTAAAAGCATCAGGCTGAGCGTTAATAGCAGTTTCTGGACTATTGCTCAAGCAGTGGATGTGATTTCTTCAGGTAGTACCTCTGTATTTGTGCATCGGGCTGTGTTTCCATCACTGCAGCCCTTGTCTGTTACTGAAGAGGTTTTTCCCTCAACCATATTGGGGTTGGAGCAGAGAATAGCGGCTTTAATCGCATCTCAGAATGGGACTAAGCGTGATAGGTCCCCTTCTTTTACCCAGGACCCTCAAAGAGAGGAACCGGGGGCAAGAGATGATGAATTTCTCTCAGGGGGCCAGGATGAGGCTGATGACTCCTCGTCTGAGGGGTCAAATGTGGAAGGATCAGGTTCACAATCTGAAAGATTGATGGTACAATCTTACTGAATTAGTCCGCTCCACATTCATGCTACCTTTAACTGAGTCGGTTGATAAGCCTACTTCTTTGGGTTCGCTAAAGCCTCCCCAAGCTGTTCATGCTTTTCCTATCCATTCATTGCTGGAGTGAGGTCACCCAGATAAGCAGTTTTACCCTCCTAAAAAGTTTTCAACACTTTATCCTTTGGAGGAAAAATTTACTAAAAAATGGGAAATTCCAGCAATTGATGCTGCTATATCCTCTGAATAAAAGTTTGACTTGTCTGGTAGACAATGCTCAAATGCTTAAGGATCCAACAGATAAAAAGTTGGAACTCCTATTAAACACTTTTTTTTTTTTCTCTGGCGGGTTCAGTAACTCAGCCTGCGCTGGCAGCAATTGGTGTATGTCAGTCCTTGAGAGACCAGTTTAAACAGGTACTCAAGATTATTCCTGATCAGCAGACCCAAGAGTTGGCCGAGCTACCAGGGCATTATGTTTTGCAATAGACGCTATAAGAGATTCTATTCTCCAAGCCTCACGCTTGGGCTGGTGCATATGTGTAGAATATTATGGTTGAAAAATTGGTCAGTCGAAGCGCCATGCAAAAAGCTCCTGGCTAGTTTTCACTTTCGCTGTGAACAGCTGTTTGGGGATGATCTGGATAAATACATCCAAAGAATTTCTAATGGAAAGAGTTCCTTTTTGCCAGTTAGGAAAAGGCGTATTAAATTAAAACAAGCTTCTTCTCCAGTACCAGGGGCATCAGCCTCCAGGCAGTCTCGACTGCCTCCACCGTCAAATTCAAGAGGTAAACCTCAGGGTCAACCCCAGGGACAAAAAAGGTCCTGAGGAAGGAAGCCTACAAAACAAAGACTAAGGCCTCCTTATGAAGGGGCACCCCCGCTCGCTTGAGTGAGGGGAAGACTTCTGCAGTTCTCAAGGATCTGGCAGGAAGAATGTCGAGACAGGGTGGCTTCCTCAATTACTCTAGGGTAAAAACTAGAGTTCCGAGAGTCCCCGTCTCCTCATTTTCTCAGATCAAACGTTCCCAGGGATCCGGGAAAAAAAGTCTCTTTCAAGCATTGGACCATCTTTTGTCTCAAAAGGTGATATCCGTGGTCCCCATGGAAGAGCAGGGATTGGTGTTTTTATTCAAACCTTTTTACAGTACCAAAACCAAATGGGGATGTCAGACCCATTCTAGATCTCAAAGATCTAAACCGTTTTTTGAATATGCGCTCTTTTCACATGGAGTCAATCCGATCAGTAGTCTCCATTCTACAAGGTGGAGAACTTCTAGCATCAATCAACAGCAAGGATGCTTACCTCCATGTACCTATTTTTCCCGCTCACCAGAAATATCTTTGCTTCGAGATAGAAAAATCGTCATTTTCAGTTTGTAGATTTGCCTTTCGGTCTAGCTACTGCACCTATAGTGTTTACAAAGGTCCTGACTCCTTCGCTAGCCAGATCAAGGGCTCAAGGTATAATGATACTAGCTTACTTAGGCGATCTGCTCTTTATAGACCAGTCGGTAGCCCACTTAGACCAGAGTTTGGTCACCACAGTCAGCTACCTGGAATAGCTAGGTTGGATTCTCAACCTAGAAAAATCTTCCTTAAAACCATCAAGGAGATTGGAATACTTGGGTCTGATCATAGATAAAGCTCTGAAGAGGGTGTTCTTGCCCCAAGCAAAGATCAGTTCCATAAGGGAACTAAATCAGGTGATCAAGGCAAAGAAGAATCCTTCTATTCGACTTTGCATGAGATGGTGGCTTCATTTGAGGCCGTTCCTTATGCTCCATTTCATTCGAGACTACTGCAAAACAGTATCCTATCTGCTTGGAACAAGAAGGTCCAAGCTCTAGACTTCCCAATGCGTTTGTCTCCAAAGGTGCGCCGGAGCCTCAGTTGGTGGTTAATAGCCAAGAATCTGCAGAATGAAAAATCGTTCCTACAAGTTACCTGGAAGGTGGTAACAGATGCCAGCCTTTTGGATTGGGTAGCAGTCCTGGAAGAAGCAACTGTCAAAGGGAAATGGTCCAAATCAGAAATGACCTTGCCCATCAATATTCTAGAGATTTGGGCAGCACGCATGGCCCTGAGGGCCTGGATGTTCAGGCTACGGAATTGTCCTGTCAGGATCCAATCCGACAATGCCACAGCAGTGGCCTATATCAATCACCAAGGGGGCAGTCGAGAAGTCGTGCAGCCCAGGGAGAGGTGAATCATATCCTAACTTTTGCAGAAAACAATTTACCCTGCCTATCTGCTGTCTTCATTCCAGTGATAGAGAAATGGCAGGGGGACTACTTGAGTCGCCAGTTCAACAAAGATTGACAGCTTTGTGTCAAGAACAAAGGATCCGCTGGCATGCGGAACAGATGACTTGGTATTTCCGTGGAATCAGCTTTCACTGATTTATGCATTCCCTCCTGTTCTGCTGCTTTCACGACTTTGCAGGATCAAGCAGGAAGGAAAGTCTGTAATTCTTATGGCCCAGGTGGTCTTGGTATGCAGAGATCGTAAAGATGGCGGTAGGGGTCCCATGGACCCTATCGCCACATCCAGACCTGCTCTCGCAAGGTCTGGTATTCCACCTACCTTACAAACGCTAAATTTAACGGTTTGGCTATTGAGACCCATATTCTGAAGAAGCGTGGGCAGTCAGGTTCAGTGGTGTCTACCTTGGTTAATGCAAGGAAGCTTGCCTCCAGAGTCATATATTATAGAGTCTGGAGGGCATATGTCTCCTGGTGTGAATCCAGGGGTTGGCACGCCAGGAAATATGTCATAGGTAGAATCCTTGAATTCTTACAGATGGGGTTAGAAATGAAGCTGGCCTTGAGTACTATCAAAAGCCAGGTTTCGGCCTTGTCGGTATTTTTTCAATGACCTCTTGCTTCGCATTGTTTGTAGCTTTATTCAGGGGATAACACGGCCCCCTTGGATGGCAATGGATTGGATACCTTCAATTTGCGTTTGTAATTTAAAGAAGCGACATGTCCATACGTATGATCCCTGATGACGTAAGAATGTACTGACGAAACCGGTTGGATTTACCGAACGTGACACGCCACTTCCGCTTGCTACGCAGATTCGTAGCTACGTTCGCTGTTTGATTGTCCGCACAAACCCACATGTGGTTCATGCGGGTTTTTTAGCCTGTTTTTAGCCTTTTTAATACATTTTTGGCTTATTTCAAGATGGGAGTTTTCCATTCATTCTCTTCCCATCTATGGCACTAATGGTCTTCAATGACCAATCCCCATCCGAGAGTTCATCTAAATCCATCCAGTATTCATGCAGTCACAGCATTCGATTTCCAGCACCTGGGCCAAACCATGATCGTGTGAAGCTTTCTGGCATGTCCTTGAAGCGCTTTTGACTCCTGTAATGGGACTCACCACAATCTGGTGAGTAGGCTGTGTGGCCGGTGATAGTGGTGGATTACTGTTCCCTTGATGTTTGCCGAATACTAGGATTTATCCAGAAGTTTTGAAAAGGCATACTATTTTCTGAACACTATTTGTTTTTGAATTTTTTGATTTGTTTCACTGTTTGATATTCCAACACTTTGATGTTTTTTGATGCTTTTTGACTGGACTCTAGCTGAAAGCTATTGATGGTTGTCACTATTGACGCAGTATTTCCCACAATTTTTGTGATTATCATTTTCACTTGTATTACTTGTAATTTTGTGATTGTTAGTCAATTATTTGCACTTTAAAGGGAGCGCGATTTGTAATTTGTTAATTATCCCCTATTTTCACTCACCCTTATACCGTGCTGCTCCTAAATTAATTTATTAATATTGAAAAAAAAATTACCAGTTTCCACCTGCGCGGGTTGGTGGTTTTTACCATCTATAATATAAAATATGGGGGGGGGGGGGGGATACCAAACCTGGAGTAGGCTTTAAATTGAGTAGTCATCTGAGATCCTGAGTGAAGCTTTACAGTGCTGCAAATATACATATACAATAAATACATAGTGTATACTTTACATTCCAAACAAAGCGTATCGTTTTTCACAGGAAGCCTTTAAGCTATCATGTAAATTGGACCTGTTACGAGCCTGCCTTTTTCAGAGTACCATGCTCTAAGCACCTCACATCCAAATCAGCAATCCACCAGAGGTCTTGGCTTCCATTTGGCAGGGTTGTATGATGTTGAATGTTGACCTACCCCAAAACCGGGACTGAAGCCCAACATGCAAACCCTTTTGGTCTTATTTGCTGTGCTTTCAAGAACCAACTCTAGAGGCTCTGTATTCCTCTTCACATGTCCAACTATGTTTTTCATGGTGGTAGTTTTTGCTGCTGGCCTGAAACCACAGTAATATGGTCGGAGCCAACTGGTCAATAGGCTTGCAAAGGGGAGCACTCAAACGGAATAGAGAAACTGCATGCAGGAAAAAAGCATACAGATTGTAAGAAATTACCCACACTCCGATTGCAAGAACTTACAAATATAATATATAATTTATTATATCTAATTAAATGGCAATTATAGAAAACTACAAACAGGCGTAAGAGGAGGGCATGGTGCAAAGTGCAATGGTATGAAGGGAACAATGGTATAAAGGGGACTATGGTATGAAGGGGACTTTTTTTGTCGATACATTTTCTTTTACAGGTATCTGTAACTTACTGCCCCTCTATTTTGGAAGTCTAGAGTCTTTTGGCCAAATGGCACTAAAGGTCAATCAAGCATGTAACACTACCTTTTTATTGTATGGTCTTCCTTTGCAATCTTGTTTAAAGTTTAAAACTCTATTGGGCTACATGCACACTAGCCTACCCTGACTGTGGCCGTGGGAAAACGCAAAATGGGGCAAAAATGCAGTTCTCACAGCCGGCCGTCAAACCGTTCCAATACTAAACACGATTCTTCTGCATTCAGAAGAGAAGATTAACCTCACCTAAAAGTTTGCTCTTAAACTCTGCTAAAAGCCTATGTGTACATGGACATATGGGCTTTTATGGTGTTGAGTTTAGGTGCTTTGGCCAAAAAGCTCCTAAACTCAAGTTCATGAGCTGCCAGTGTACATGAAGCCTTACACTTCTTGGATGCAAACCTGTGCATTCTTGTCCCTTTCATTGGCTGTTTCACTGAAAAGGGTGGTCAGAGGTGAGAAACTGCACTGGTGCACTCTAGGCAGATTTGATTGGGAGAGGTCAAATAACAATTTTTACAGTAAAGTATGTTTAAAAGTAAAACTTTAAAGTGATTGTAAAGGTTTTTCTTTCCTTATAAATAATAAACATGCCATACTTACCTGCTCTGTGTAAGGGTTTTGCACAGAGCGGCCCCCATCCTCATTTCCAACGGCACTCTTGCCTCCTCTTTGAGTGCCCCCACAGGGACCCGATTTCCATAGGGACCACCCGTGCAGGCGCGCTCCTGCGTCTGTTGACACAGACAGCAGGACTCGGCACCGCCCTCCGGTTCCCATGTCACTGGATTTGATTGACAGCAGGCTGGGGAAGGGGGAAGATCCCCCTTGAGAGCTGAATGACCCTGGGCACAGTGGATGTTCCCAGAACTTCAGGGACCGCAGTTCCTGCTCCCCTTCCTTACCTGACTGAGAATCCGTTGTCTGGATGTTGCCATTTAAAAGCTTCCTCGGTCCTCGGGTGAATCCCTCCTTCTGTGTCCCAGTAGGTGGCTCCGGGCTTCTCAGAAGGCGGTAGCAGGAGGAGGAGGCACAGTGAAGGTCCGCGTTCTTTCCCCTCCGCCCTCGGCACACATCCTCTCTACAGAGGCTGGTTCTGGCTTGGCGGTGTGCTGGTGTTCTTCCTGTGCCATTTTGTGGAGGATTTCTTCCTCCTGAGTGCCTGAAGTGAGCCACAGCGCGCGCGCCGCTAGAGCACGGCACGTCCGGTTTTCCAGGACCACTAGCAAATGGCGGCACAGCATCCGGAGTGGTGGTGCAGGGGGAGCCCACAGTTCTGGAAAGAGTCGCAGAACGAGGGGGACTTTTCAGAGGAGACAAACAGCTTGGCAAAGGAACAGGCGTCCACCGCTCACACTAGCCCCAATCATGGAGCGAGAAGAGTCCACATGAGCAGCCGTTCAGGAGGCCACAGGGGTGAGTCTACCTGGCTGGTGGGGGAATGGAGTGGGATGGGTCCCCTAGCCCTTACCCTCGCAGGAGACCATGGTGGTCTTTTTGTTTTTGGCTAAATTGGGCTTCTTTTCTTAGAGACTATTGCCCAAGGTGTTGCCAGTAGACCTAGGTCCAAAACTCCTTCCCGGTCTAAGAGGTGTGGTTACTGCAATGATAAATTGGCGCCAGAGCACACCAAGCCGTTTTGTTACAAGTGTATATACAAGTTGTCCGGGAAGGAGACTTCACAGGTCAGACTGAAATGTTGTCTACCCTCAAGACCTTTCAGGCAAGCCTTAATACTAGGCAGGAAGAGTCTCATCCTAGCAGAGAGGGCTCTACCTCTCAGGAGAGTGCTTCTACACTTAGGGATGGTAGATTTTCAAGCACTGAGCCCCAGAGGCCCCCCATCTTCTAAGGACTCTGAGGACGAAGCAAAGGAGGTTGAGGACTCCAGTCGGAGCCTCCCTGAGGAGGGTGAGGATGTAGAAAATAGCCAGGAAGAGGAACACTACTGGGGGCAATATACGCTTCGGCGGAAATTCGGGAACCCAAAGCACAGATTTCCGCCCAGGAAAGGATGTATTGAGGTCTGATCAGGCCTCAGTTCAAGATCTTGCCTATAAACCAGTCTCTCAAGGAGATTATTCTGAGGGAGTGGAAAAAGCCAGAGAGAAAATTGCTAAAATGTAAAACTTGGAAACACAGGTGCCCCTTGGAGGAGAAGTTGTTTAAGTTACCCAGGCTTGACGCCTCCTTAGCTCAGGTGTCCAAACAATCTGACCTCTTTTGAGGATGCAGGCAATATATGGGACCAGATGGACCGTCGGTCCAAGACCCTTTTGTGTAGAGCCTGGGAGGCCAATGCTGCGGCCAGGAGCCCAGCATTGGCATCGGCTTGTGTAACCAGAAATGCGGATATGTGGGTCAATAAATTGATGGACCATATACTTCCAAGTCCAAACAACTTTTGGATTCCTTGGAAGTGATTGGGAAGGATTGCCTATCTTGTGGCTACTGCAGTTCAAGACCGTACGTACATCCGCAAAGGCGGCAGCCCTTCTCAATTCAGCTAGAAGGGCCGTATGGGTTAAGACCTGGGATGGGGACCACACATCCAGAACAAGGTTGTGTGGTATACCATTTGAAGGGTCCCTCCTATTTGGCGCAGGGTTGGACCAGACCCTTTCCAGATCCACTGAAAAGGGAAATAAGTTTCCTGTAAACCCTAAAAAGGATAAAGGAAATTTTTTCGAGGCCCCCAGGTCAACAACAGTTTTAAAAATCATAAAGAAGGCAAGAAATGGGGCATTGGCAGGGGCAAGCAGAAGGGAGGTCACCTTTTCTCAGGCCCAAATCCTGCAGAAAAGGATTCCAAGTGACGCCAGCACCAGAGTAGGGGGGAGGCTCTCACACGTTGCCACACAGTGGGAACAGGTCTCTCAGAGTCCTCTTATCCTTCAGTGGATAAGAGAGGACTACAGACTGGAATTTGTTTCCAGGCCTCCCCAATCCTTTCTTCTAATTTGCCTACCCAGAGACAGACGAAAAGCCTTAGGACTCTTATAGGGCGTACACACGGTCGGACTTTGTTTGGACATTCCGACAACAAAATCCTAGGATTTTTTCCGACGGATGTTGGCTCAAACTTGTCTTGCATACACATGGTCACACAAAGTTGTCGGAAAATCCGATCGTTCTGAACGCGGTGACGTAAAAAACACGTACGTCGGGACTACCCTGTTTCCCCTAAAATAAGACCTAGCGTGATTGTCGGCGATGGCTTCAATATAAGCCCTACCCCCCAAATAAGCCCTAGTTAAAGTCCTTGTAGGTCTTATTTTCAGGGTAGGGCTTATTTTCGGGGAAACAGGGTAGGGCTTATTTGGAGGGTAGGGCTTATATTGCAGCCATCACCGACAATCACGCTAGGTCTTATTTTAGGGGAAACAGGGTATAAACGGGTCAGTGGCCAATAGCTTTCATCTCTTTATTTATTCTGAGCATGCGTGGCACTTTGTCTGTCGGATTTGTGTACACACGATCGGTATTTCCGACAACGGATTTTGTTGTCGGAAAATTTTATCTCCTGCTCTCCAACTTTGTGTGTCGGAAAATCCGATGGAAAATGTCCGATGGCGCCCACACACGGTGGGAATTTCCAACAACATGCTCCGATCGGACATTGTCCATCGGAAAATCCGACCGTGTGTACGGGGCATTAGAGTGGCAGACCAGGGGGTCAACATCCCAGTACTGACAAATCAATGTGTCCGGGGATTTTTCTTCCATGTCTTTGTGGTTCCAAAGCCCTCTGGGAAATACCGTTTGATTATAAATCTAAGAAGACTAAACACCTTCCTACGATACAAGAAGTTTTGTATGGAGTCGGTGTACACAGTGAGGAAGCATCTGTTGAAGGAGGTCTTTATGGTCACCATAGACATAAAGTATGCATATCTGCATGTCCCCATTTTTCCAGAGCACCAGGTATTCCTTCATTTTGCAATACACACAGATCAGGGTACCCAACACTGGCAGTTCCGGGCCCTGCCCTTTGGTCTGGCAGCCAGCCTGAGAGTCTTTACGAAGATCCTAGCAGAGGTTGTCTACTACTTGCACCTTCAGGGAATCACACTGATCACCTATCTAGACGACCTATTTGTCTACAACCCTTCCAGGGATTCTCTGCTCTTGGATCTAGACAAGGTGATAAGCACCTTGAAGGCCATGGGATGGTTGATCAGTCATGAGAAATCTTCACGGACTCCATCTCAGACCAAGCTCTACCTGGGCCTGCTGGTGGACTCAGTAGCGCAGAAGCTGGTTCTTCCACAGGAGAAGGTGGGAAGCACTGATTCGCACGGTATCCTCAATCTTAGATCAGGGGGAAGTTTTGAGGTTGATCATTAGGACTCTGGCACTCATGACGTCCTGTATTCTCGCAGTACCTTGGGCCCAGCTCCACTCCAGGTCCCTTCAAAATTTCCTACTCTCGGATGGAAAAAGGGAATCTTTGGACATTCGGGTTTCCATTCCTGGAGAGGTAAAGAAGTCACTTCTTTGGCTCAACCCTCAGAGGTTGGGGGAGGGTCATCTTTGGACCCAGCTTCAGTCTGTCAGGGTGAAAACTGATGCGAGCTCCTGGGGGTGGGGGACCCATCTAGAGGGACTACAGGTTTTCAGGGTGCATGGGACAGGCTCCAAAGAGCTGCCTCCTCCAATTTCAGGGAGCTCCTGGCAGTCAGAGGCTCTAATTCAGAAACTCAGTTGGTCCAGGGGCAATTTGATCTTGACCGCTCCCTGGTGACCCAAGAGGACCTGGTTTCCCACTCTGGGAAACTGGTCAGTGACTTCTCTGCTTCACCTTCCAGAGCGTCAGGATCTTCTGTTTTAGTGTCCTCTCTACCACCCGAACCCAGGATTTTTCAAATTGACGGCTTGGCTCTTGAGAGGGAGAGCCTGCGCAGCAAAGGGTGCTCTGAGAAAGTAATAGAGACCCTTTTGCTGAGCAGAAAGCCGATGACCAAACGTGTTTATGCTAGGGTCTGGGGGGTCTTCTCTCATTGGTGTGAAACGAGGGGGACTTTTCAGCAAGATATTCCTACAATCCTAGACTTCCTACAGGAGGGAGTGGATCGAGGCTTGGCAGCAAAGACCCTTGGGGTCTAGGTGGCAGCTCTGTCTAACTTTCTGGACAGAAGACTGACTCTGGATCCATTGGTCAAAAGATTTTTGACGGCTAAAGAGAGGCTGTCCACTGTCCCTGGTCCAAATGAGTAAATTTCCACCGTGGGACTTATCTCTAGTTTTAGAGGCCCTAACCAGGGCACCTTTTGAGCCATTGGCTCAGTGTTCAGTTAAATTGCTTTCTTTTAAGACTGCCTTCCTTCTGGCCATTACAACGGCCAGGAGGGTGGGCGATTTGCATGCTCTATCTATGAACGAGCCGTTTTTTTCGTTTGTTGGAGGACAGGCCTCCTCAGGCAAGATCCCTTGTACCTTCCTAAATTGGCCTCACGGTTCCATAGGTCACAAGAAATTATCCTCCCGTCCTTCTGTGTCAACTCACAGAACGACAAGGAGAGAGCCTTTCATACACTAAACTTTAGGAAATGTCTACTGCTTTACTTAGAGTAAAGGAGTTCAGAAGATGGTATCTGTTGGTCAGTTTTTGGGGCACAAGGAGGGGTGAGCAGGCTTCAAAAACAACTATTGCTAGATGGATTAGACAAGCCATTTCCATAGCTAATGAACAAGCAGAACAGTCCCAACTAATCTCAAAGAGCATTCTACACGGTCTCTGGCAACCTCTTGGGCAGAAAGGGCTGGCGCTTTGGTAGATCAGAGCTGCAACGTCGGAACACGTTCCTGAGACATTACAGAGTGGAACTTCTGTCACCTCAAGCTCTGGTTTTCGGCAGAAAGGTCCTGCAGGCTGTTGTCCTGCCCTAAGGTAGGCCTGAGCTACTTGCTCTTCTCTCAGGGTGCCGTCCTGGAAGACGACTTGAGAAAATGACCAGTTACACTTACCGTTGACTGTGTTTCTGGGAAGTCTTCCGGGACGGCAGGCCTACTTCCCACCCTTCTTTAAGTAGTTGAACATTGGAGGTGTTTTTCACTCTTGTGCACTGGTGTGGGTCAGTACTTTTTCACAACTGAGGTGCATGGGGAGGGGTGGGGTTTTTAACCTCTCTTGATTGCGTTTCCTGTCAGATAAGACCAGTCATCTCTCAGGGTGCCGTCTTAGAAGACTTCCCAGAAATACTGTTACCGGTAAGTGTAACTGGTCATTTTTCGCTACGCACAGGTGTGAACAGAATGCTCTTGGGAGGTGAGTTTTTTTGAGGCCTCATCTTACCAAAGTCGCACAGGAATCGCTTATCTGATGCGACTTCTTGTTGCACATAGAAGTCTATGGGGCTGAAATTGCAGGG
Source organism: Lithobates clamitans (assembly GCA_037952925.1). Taxonomy (NCBI): domain Eukaryota; kingdom Metazoa; phylum Chordata; class Amphibia; order Anura; family Ranidae; genus Lithobates; species Lithobates clamitans. The sequence continues at coordinate 1,035,129 of JBBGZY010000255.1, forward strand.
CACCATTGACAACAATATAAGGGGCTAATAAGTTAAATATGTATGTTTTTGTTGCGTTCCAGTACAGTTCAGTTCAAAAAATGCAGCATGTTCTGAGTTATTTTTTTTTCCTGCACTGCTGTGAACTATACTATTGGAATCCATTTAACCAACTATCCATGCGTTTTTGATGCAGAAAAAAAACACTGGACTGCATCTGGTGTGGACCAGCCCTAAAATTTTATTTATTTTTTTCCAACATACAATTTTCATTATCGATTAGTTGTCCTGCATACAGAATGCATTATTTACCTGTCAGTGTGAGCAGTGTACTGAGCTGTACCTGTGTTGCAATGTGTGCACCAACATCTATCAACGGTGTACTGAGCTGTGTATCTGCTACACTGTGTATACATGTCGGTATACGCAGTGCAGCACACATACAGCTCAGCACACCATTCATACACATCTTCATACACTCTCTTCCCCCCCTTTCATGCCTGACTCTCATGTGATATAGATACAGTCCTGTTTGTAAATTATTATACAGGATTTATATAGCGCTTTACAACATTAGGGCAGACAGTACAATTACAATACAGGAGGAATTAGAGAGCCCTGCTCGTTAGAGCTTACAATCTAGGAGGGAGGGTCAAGTTATACAAAAGGGTAATAGCTGTGGGGGATAAGCTAATGGAGAAAATAGTGCAGTTGTTAGATGGAGGCAGGATAGGCTTCTCTGAAGAGGAAAGTTTTCAGGGATCCCCTAAAAGTGGATAAATTTGGAGACAGTGAATCTGCAAAGACAGTTCATTAGGTCTTTTTATTTTTTCTTGTTTTTTTATATTTACCACTACATATAGACATTCAAGAATTTGTTTTTTTAAACTTCACGTTAACTAAATTGCACACCACGCATTTTTCGTTTTTTTTTTTTTTCTTTTGTTTTTAGGTTTTTATCCGATTTAATCGAAACGATAACCAGCCAACTATTTGATGAAAAGAATCGTTTAGTTGCAGCCCCTGTCTCAACTGCTCAATATATTTTTAGATGCTGGATCTATTTTTAGATCCCGGTTGCGACCCTGGCTGAAACAACTAATCGACATCAATTAGTTGGTCAGACGAGTAGTTGGCCTTCATACAGCATGCATTATTTACTGTATGGATAGTGTACTGAGCTGCAGGTGTGCTTCACTCTGTATACATGTCAGTATACACTGTGCAGCAGTCAAAATACACTGTAAAGGCAGTCCCTGGGTAACAAACAAGATAGGGTATAGGTTTGTTCTCAAGTTGAATTTATATGCAAGTTGGAACAGGTAATGCCAAAGCCCCCCCCCCAGTGCCGCTCTAGTTAAAAATAATTTTAACGTTTTTTGGATAGCATAGGGAAGGGTTAACACCCCTGAAACATTTGTTTTGCTGCCTGCCCCCGTTTATTCTGTGGCAATTAAATTTTAAAAATTTTTGGTTTGTTGTGGTAGCAAGGATTGGTGATAAAGCTTCAGTGGAGACACCTTTTTCCCATGATAACTTACAGGAGTGAATTTCTCTTCCTAGGGGTAGATTTCATCTGATATTTAATACTGCATACAGATATTCAAGAATTTTGTTTTTGTTTTTTTAATTTTATATATGGTTACCTACCTTGTAAGCAGCTCATTCAGTTTATAATAGAAATGAAAGGTAAAACATTTTTGTATAGATCTCATTTTTTTTTTTGTGATCACATTCCCGCTGTACGCAGCTGCATAACAACTGAGAAGGGGGGGGGGGAGTAAAGCAGCACACTGAACTTGCCAGTGAGTAGTTGTGCAGGGGTGGTGTCAGGACAAGTCTGATTATTGGAGGAGAGTACACCGAGTTCCCAGCATAGCTAGAGAACTCACCATGGTGTGCTCTTCTGCTTAGTGTGGTCAGTTTTTAATGGGAAAGCAAGGGGGGACTAGCAGGAATTTCACACAAAGGAAGCAATATAAAGAGAACAGGATACTTTCTCCATACAAGTACATGGTACAGCAAGCACATATCAGGAATATAAAGTGTTGGGTTAACAAATGCTTTAACTAAATTGCACTCCACGCTTTTTTTTTTTTTTTTTTAGGTTTTTATCTGATCAATTAAACAGCCAATTGATAAAAATTGTTAGTTGCAGCTCTAGTGATGTATTGTTATACGTGGCTCCTAATTGGTGGTGCACCGAAATTTCATCCGCCGAAACATTTCTGGCAAAAACTGTTTTCGGTAGGCATGCAGCCAAAAGAAAAGATGCTGATAATGGTGCCAAAAGGGGGCGCGGTCCACCCCACGGGTGCCACCCTTTGCGGGGTGTCATCCTGGTGGCTCAAGGTTCTGTCCTCCCCTCCCCTCCCCTCACAGAGCGGCGATCTCCCTGTGTCAGGAAGCTGAATTGTCCGAGCGGTCGTAACAATGTCCCGCCTCCTGTGATAGACGGCACACTAATCCAATGCCGGGACATTGTTACTGCGGCCAGGAAATTAAAATCTAGCTCCGTGACACAGCGGGAGTTCGCTGCATCTGGCGGGCACTGGTGAGGCTGCATCTGGCGGGCACTGGTGAGGCTGGATTGATATCATGTCTTCTAGAGGTGCACCAAATGGAAATTTTGCTAATACTATTAACAGTGTGTTTAAGTACGAGATTGCAGACATGCTACACGAGATGGTTAGAGACTGCAGACTGCATTTTTTTTCCAGCTTTTCTTGCACTAAAGGGGCCAATAATGGCCAACAATAAATTAATTTTGATTTAAATTGATATTAATTAAGTCGAATATAATACAATTTTTAAATATAAATATTTTTTAAAAAAAACATTTTCAGTTTTGGTTTTCGGCCAAGTGCATCCTGCAGTTAAGGTTTCGGAACCTAATTTCCTTTCGGTGCACCCCTACTGCTAATGGGTTCACGCTTGTATACTCAATAGATCGCCCTGCAATAATTGGCTCTATAAAAAGAACTGTACTTAAACCGCATTCAGCCTTGCTGGCGTTTTTTAAGGTACCTACAGCAATTTAACCCCCTTGAGTTTTAGGTAGAACTCTCATTTAAAGCGGAACTTTACCCATAGCAATTTGATAGAAAAAATGTTCTTTAGCAAGGAACATACATTCCACATAATTCTACCAAAATCAGTGTGTGCTGTAAATTGCCCCTAGCATTACTCCTGTTTCTTCTTGCTGGAGGCTGCCATTTTTATGAAGCTCGGAGCCCCTGAACAGCAGTAAATCAAAAAGCGAAATGAAACCCTTCATAAAAGCTGCATTCCAGGAATGCTGGGATTGTTATCTGACACATTTTGCTTGTTTCTTTAACCCAACCATCAAATGGCTAGTGTCAAAACTAGGGTTGCACAGATACCTTTTTTTTTTTTTTTTTTTTTTTTTTTTACAATGAGTACAAGTACCGGTACTTTTTTTTTTTGTACTCGCCGATACCAATTACCAATACCTACCGCAACTGTTTTGTTTTAACTTCAGCTGTCAGCAATGGTACAAAGCATTGAAAAGTTATTTACAAATGAAATGAAATAGATTTTTTTTTTTTAAATTTAGCGCTTTTTCAATGTGAAATGTGTAAATGTATGTTAATATATATGTATAATAATATTCACTAACAAAGTAAACAAAAGAAAAAAAGCAGGAATAATTCAGTGGAGGAGAATAGGGAGTTAATTTAGGTTGATTAGAGTAAATTGAGGGTTATTAAGGGGTTAAACAAAGGAACATTTGTTCATCCCTTTGATCTGCAGACGAAGAAACAAAGGTTCAAAAAGAAACGATGTTTATTTTTATTTTAGTGTTTCAGCGGCTGAGCAATGTTGTTAAACATTGCCGGCTGTTTTTTTTTTTCAGCTCCAATTAACGGACTTCTTTAACGCTTCAGCTGTCAACAGGGGAGACCCACTGACAGCTCAAAGAACTGAGCCTAAAAGTATCGGTTTCAGGTATTGGTGCATTTGTACGAGTACCGATACTTATGCAAATACTCGGTATCAATACCGGTATCGGTGCAACCCTAGTCAAAACTGATCCCATGTGCATTACCATGGCAATTGCAGATCAAACAGACGCAGCTTCCTTTGGGTTTACAGTATAGGAGGGTTTCCGCTTTAAAGCTGTCAGCAGATCAGCCTCTACAAATTCAGCAGTACCTAAAAATGGAGAGTAACTAAGCATGTGCGGAGCAGGGCGAGACAGTGTATTACTGGATCTTAAACAGTATAGGCACTTATTTTTAACGTTTTACATAGTTATACCTGAGAGACCAGCCTGAAGTGATCTAGCAGGACAATATTCCAATTTACCTAACTTGTCAATGCTAATCCCATGATATTTTTCATGTTTTAGTGGATGGTAGCAGAGTGGGTGTAGAATTATGTATTTAGGAACAGGAGTGTTTGGCTAACTAAAATTACTCCTTTTTAGAACTCTAAATTTGTCTTTTTGCTTTGTAGTATTTCCCTAAATTCTCAAGTGATATTTTCAAGTGATCATCATGTTGACTACGAAATAATTCTAGCTGAGGGATATTTTACTAGCATTATTGACCCTGTTGCCAGATGTGAATGCTGTTTTTGTCTAAAGAACTGAAAAAAAATTGACTCTGTGCTTGTGTGTACATTCATGGAACATAGGACTCCTGGGGGTGAAAAAGTATACATCTTTTATCTCCGATTTTACTATGTAAAAATTAGTAACATTTGAGAGAAAATAACCTTTCTAGTAAATTATACTGGGATCACTGGCTTACTCTTGCATTAACCAATGGTACCCATAGGCATACCATGACAGTTTATGGATTTAAAGATGTTTTCAACTATATCAGGCTAGGATCTCCTGTCTGTGGATCAACAAATGCCATTGGCCTGCTGTCAGGGGGTAGGTACATTTTGGTCTGATGGTTATAAAATGTTACATCTACTGCTGTTAACGTTTTAGTACCTGCAAGTACCAGTGTTGGTCTAAAATTTGATTCCTGAGTTCTTGCGGAAGCCACTTGGATCCTGCACCCAGGATGTGCCAGGCACTTCAGCCCATATTGATATTAAGTCTCCACCCACTGACGTGGGGAACTAAATGTTATTGGGCCATTGAGACCTTGGCATTAGGCAAGAGGTTGGCAGCTCAATCTAGACTTTGCCATATGTCAAGGCCAAATATGCAACTTGTGCCTGGGGTCCAAACATACTCCACAAGGACACATGGATGCAGGCATCGCTAGGTGTGTGGACTTCACAACATTCTTGGTATCATATAAACGTTTTAGGGTAGATCACGTTTAAAAAAAATCCCCCTCAAATATAATATTACCAGAGTTTTGCTTGTACTGAATAAGTACCCAATATGAGAACTAGAAGTTTACATTAACCACTTTAGCTCTTGCACCTGTATACCCCTCATATTCCAGGGCAATTTTTGTTATGGGCCTTTTTTTTTTTTATTTGTGATAGGTTTTTTTTTTTCTTGCAGATTTATATTTGCCTAGGTGGATGCAGCATCTATCAGCGCCTCTGCACTAAGAACCGAGCTATCGAACACCGCTGATTGCTCGGTGTTCTCAGCTCCTCGAGCATAGAGCTTTTGACTGTCAGTCACAGCTCTCTTCTCTTCCCCCTCCTCATTTGTTGGAGCGCTGGGCTGTAGAGGCAGAGGGGGCGGCCGGCTCAGGCTCTCAGCAGCTCGCTGAGAGCCTGAGCAGGGTGTCAGTCCAGGCACCTGGCAGATCCAGACTTTATTGTTTTAATGTCGCCTGTACTGACATCCGTGACGTCAGCTGAGAGCGGACTTTAGCCCGCTCTCTGCTGAAAACGGGTCACAAAACTAACTGCACTCCTGTGATCCGTAGAAGCACAGCCAAACAAGCTTTGGCTGGACTTCTCCTTTAACTCTGGTGAAAAGCATTGAAAACTTTACAAATAATAATAAAAAAAAAATATGAAGGGCATTTGAGAGAAATTAGTAACTAAGACTGATTAGGATAACTAAGGGTTAATGAGTCAAATAGGAACACATTTCAACTTGCAAAGTTACCTTCAATTGAGGACATATGCAGATCAAAGGTCACTACTCATATCTGCAAATGAATAAAACCAAGAATGCAAAGTAATGCATTGTATTTTCCTATTGAACAGTGTTTATATACACTGTTCATGTGCACTGTATTTTTTTTTTTTTCAAGAACTTTATTCACATTTCAGAGATAAGAAACAAAGACCGTACATTTGTGTAATCTGTCAATTGGGTACAAACACCTAGTTGGAAGTCAAAACTATAAATTGAACAATATGTATGCCAGAGTTATGTAAAGGTACAACACAACTGTGTCTGCAGGGCTTTTCCCTCAATGGAATCTGTCAGTGTACAGGCTTAAAGCGGGGTTCCACCCAAAAGTGGAACTTCTGCTCGTTGTACTCTTAGCCCCCCCAGTGCCACATTTGGCACCTTTCGGGAGGGAGGGCGGGGGCAGGATACCTGTCTTTCACAGGTATCCTGTCCCCACTTCTGGGAGCATCAGCCACGGGTATTTGCGTCATAGTAGCTGGGGCTCCCTCCTCCTTCCCCGGCCGCCGGGCCAGTAGGAGAGCGGAGCGTAGCCTCGCACATGCGCAGTAGGGTTCCGGGCGTGAAGACGAATGGCGCATGCCGCAATGGAGGCGGCATGCACCCGACAGCTGATTTAAACATCAGCTGCGGTGCCGACATCGCTGGACTCCAGGACATGTAAGTGTTCAATTAAAAGTCACATACTGCAGCTGCTGGCCTTTAATTTTTGCAGCAGTGGGCAGACCTCCGCTTTAATATAGTGTACTTTAAGGGATAATGACCATAACAATATCCTTTCATTCGTGTGCACTGTATTTACATTGCAGCAGCTGCTTTAGAGCAAGTCCTTTGTCAACTTATATGGTAATGAGCCCTTGTAGAATGCCAGCTCGGGGTTCCCCCAACAAATCTATTCACTATAAAAGTAATCCTAGTGGCTGTGGAGCTGCTACATTTCTTTAGCAGGTTGTCCCTTCCCACACCTTCCGTTGCCTTTTATCAGGCTCTCCTGAGTTATTGGGACATTCTGACCTGGCTTAAGTGCCTCCACAAAAAGTTCCTCCACAAAAAATCCATAGCTATTGACCTTAAGATTCAGAGGTGAAAAATTGAAGCTGTGCTTCAAAAGAAACTAGTGAAGCTTCAAGGGGCCTGTGTATTATGAACATGGTAATATAAGCCAGGCAGACGCCTAGCCCACTCCCCCCTTTGGCAGCTCTCCCTTAAGTTACATCCCTTTTGTGGACTCCCCACTGATGCAGTCAAGTCTCCTAATGCTCCACTAACAACCAACAAATTCCTTATGGCGATCAAATTCCTCAAACCTCAAAAGCCCACAAGGCTGATGGCTACACTGGTGCTTATTATAAAGCATTTGCTCCCATTCTAACCCTCAGGATTGTGACGATTTTTAGTTTGATTTTGGGTGGTCAAGTGTTACCGACCGACACACTACGGGGACACATCCCTATAAGGAAAAGACACAGCCTGTGTCCAAAAGACTGTGTCTGAGCTACCCCCTGATCAGTCTCCAAATGGTGTTTTTAAAGGCCTTTACTAAGTTTCTTTGGCTCAGACGCTTGAGACTCCTTCAGGAAGTCCTCTTCCCTGATCAAGTGAACTTTATGCCCAACAAAGAGGCGAAAGATAACCACACAAGGGTACTTGACATCTATTTAGCTAATTTCCTGAAGGTTCCTTTATGCTTGCTTGCTTCTCATGCAAAGAAGACCTTTGATAGGGTGGAATGGAACTTTCTGAAGGAGTTGCTGACACATTGGAGTAGTGACAAACTTTAGTAAGTAGATAAACGCCATTTACTCCACTCCTATGGGCGCAGTAAGGGTGAATGAGGCAACTTCATCTTCATTGGCAAATGGCACATGCCAGGGGTGTCCCTTCTCGCCCTTAAATTTCCTCTTGGAGCCCTTCCTGTACCATATCCATCAAAAAAAAAAAGGGGGGGGGGGGGACATTTTTTTTTGCAGGAGCTGTGGACCAGAGGGTAGCTGCTATCGCAGACAACTTGTTGGTTTTCATTATGACTCTAGAAGTCGCCATTCCCAACTTTTTGAGTGAATATCAGATACAGCATTTTATCTAATTGCAAGATAAATTGGCATAAGTCAGAGATGCTTAACATCACCTTGTCCCTCAGGCAAGCACACTCTATCCGTCCTTCCCATTTCCATGGGCAACTTCCCACCTTAACTATTTGGGGATAAAATTAACTACTATCATTGACAGGATTTGTTTCTGGTTTGTATTAATATTAAAAAAATGTTCAGGCAGGATGTGGTAATTTTTTTCCAGGCTTTTTGTGCTTTGACGAACAATGTAAACTTTTCACCTTATCAGGAATATGAAACCTTGGGGTATACATACTCTTTAAGAATATTTTGGCACCTGAAGCGGACACAAAGGCACTGCGTTTGAAATGCAATGCAGGAAATGTGCAGGGAAAATATATTTCTAGTGTAAACCACCTAAATAAACATGTATTTATACTGCAGTAACACAGGAGTTAATTAATTATGGGACTTTGGAAAATAATTTTGCTATTTAATTCACTTTGCAGAGATCTGTCTCCAAAATTCGAGTATACAGTAACTCTGTTAACCACTTCAGCCCCGGAAGGATTTACCCCTTTAACGACCAGGCCATTCTTTGCGATACACCACTGCGTCACTTTAATTGACAATTGCGCGGTCATGCGACACTGTACACAAACAAAATGTCTCCCCCCCCACACACACACACAAATGGAGCGTTCTTTTGGTGGTATTTGATCACCTCTGCGATTTTTATTTTTTGAGCTATAAACAAAAAAAAACGAAAATTTTGAAAAAGCCCTATTTTTTTTATTTTTTACTTTTTGCTCTAATATCCAAAAAATAAACATTTAAAACATTTCTTCATCAATTTAGGCCAATATATATTCTACATCTTTTTTTGTTAAAAAAAATCACAGTAAGCGTATATTGATTGCTTTGCGCAAAAGTTGTAGCGTCTACAAAATAGGGGCTATATGTATGCTTCTTTTTTTTTAAACTAGTAATGGCGGTGATCAGCTATTTTTGGCGGGATTGCGGCAGACAGATCACTTTTTTTTTTTTTTTTGGGACCAGTGACAGTGATCACAGCTAAAAATAGCCACTGTATAAATGGCACTGGCAAGGAAGAGGTTAACACTAGGGGGCGATCAAGGGGTTAAGTGTTCCATAGGGAGGTGTTTTTAACTGTGGGCGGGGTGTGTGTATTGACCGATTAGAGAGTTCACTGTTCCTGATCACTAGGAATAGATGATCTCTCTACTCCCCCGGCAGAACGGGGATCTGTTTGTTTACATTGACATCCCCGTTCTGTAGAGCGATCACGGGTGGCCAGCGGACATCGCGGCCGCCGGACATGTGCTCCGGCAACGTGCCGTGGGTGCCTGCTATAGCTGGTAAAGGGACAGACTTACAGCTACGGCGATTTTGCCCAAGCTGAGCCAACCTCCCGCTGTATTACTGCGGCGGCTGGTCAGCAAGCGGTTAAACAATATATGTGTGGCTGTACTTCTCCTGTAAATCACAGGAGTGCAGTTTGTTCTGCACTCCTGTGACCCATTTCCAGCAGACAGTGGGCTGAAGTCACAGAGCTGGTCCAGGCTTGTGAAAGATTAGGACCATATGGTCAGGATCCACCCACATGCCTGGACCAGCACCTGGCTCAGCCTCTTGCTGAGAGCCTGAGTCGGCCGGTCCCACCCCCTCCACAGTTGAGTGCTCCAGTGAGTGCTCCAGTGAGTGCTCCAGTGAGTGCTCCAGTGAGTGCTCCAGTGAGTGCTCCAGTGAGTGCTCCAGTGAGTGCTCCAGTGAGTGCTCCGGGAAGAGAGGGAGGGACAGAGCAGATAGCCCATGACTAACAGTCACCAGCCCTTTGCTCACGGAGCTGTGAGAACTGAGTGTTTAGCAGTGTTTGATCGCTGGCTTCTCAGTATTGGTGCCGAAAAGACAGATGCAGCATCGGACCGATGCTGCATCCAGCTTGGTAAGTATGATTTAGCCCAGGTTCACACTGACTGCGGGAATTAAACTGTGCGAGTTCAGCTGAACTTGCACAATTTCATTCCCACATGTCAGTCCCGACTTCGGGGGCAATTTCAGAAACATCTGTGGGTTGCTGCACAGATGTCAATGGAAATCGCACCCTGAAGTCGTCAGAAGTAGTACAGAAACTACTTTTGGGAATCGGTGCGGTGCTGCAAACGCAGCGTTGCACAGATTCGGACGGTACAATTGCTGCCGATTTTGACATGTCATGTCAAATTGCATGCCAAATCGCTCCAATGTGAACCAGAGCTAAAGAAAACAAATCCCATACTTTTAACTACAGTAAAACCCAAAACCATAAGGGTTAGAATTTTTTTTTTTTTTTAATAAGTATTTTTATTTTATTTATAAGTTAACAGACACTTTGCAGGGCCTTCATAACAATCGACATAAGGCTTAATTAGAATAACGCATCACAAATGTACATACGCTCAGTCAGAGCAAAAGTATAGTAAAATGCGACAAAGAGTTAAGTAAGAAAGGAGAAACACAGGGTCGGGGTTAGGATAATTTTTAAAGACACTTCATGTTGTATTTTTATTTATAACCACTTAACATTGCATTGGTTTATGATGTAAAAAAATAAATAAAAAATTGGCTAACAAGTGACTTTTGGAAAGTAGTGACCTAAGGGGGGTATATGTATTTTTGTGCTGTATTGGATGGTCTGAGAGCACTGTCTTAAATTTGGTAGTGAATACGGATACTGAATATGTGTAAAATTTGGTTCTATAAAATCCCGTCTTGGCTTGAGAAGTAGCTGAAAGGCTTGATGGTCATGTTCAGCTGTCAGAATAGATTTTTGTACTTTTTGTCGTTATTCTAAACAGTATAAACAGATTTAATTGGATTAAAATTTTAGAATGCTGGATTAGGATTGTTATGTAGGCAGGCAAGGTGTTAAATTTAATATCATATAAATGTATTCGTGTATACAAAGCGAGGAGTTTTTTTTTTTTTTTCTTATCTCGCTTCCCTTGTTTGGTAATTATGGGGAAAAAAATGGGGAAAAAATGTCAGCTGTACATATTTCAAACAGAATTGCTACTTTATTTATGCCAGAACAGATTTGTAAGCATAATAATTTGAAATGTTCTTTCATGCTGCCAAACATTAACTTATTAAATGTTAAATAATGCCTTATCTGCAAAAACCACAGGTCTTCCCACACAGTACATTCAAACAATCATTTCTGTTTGCTTGTTTAATATATTTACAACATAATCACAGCTATGAATGATAGCTGGGACATGAAGTAAGGCTTGTGGTTAGGCTAAACTATTAAGGCTGTTACCTATGAAAATCATTTCAGATTCAAAACTGGAATTCCGTCAGGTACCAGAAATCATAATTGTGTGTTTTTTATTTTATTTTTTATTATGAGTTATAGCTAATTATACAGGTAATTCGATATAATTGTGTCATGTATGTATAGAAACTCCATATACCAGCTAATTATATTATTTCATTTTAGAGCGAGGCACCTTTCGCCAATCTAGAAAGCAACAAAAGTATTTCACCATGGATGTGGATGATGAAGAAAACATGAGTAAGATACAGTTGATTGATGTTGTATGTCTTCTGGCATTTCATTAACAAAACATTTTTTCCCTGCAGCAACCATATTAAATGAATGTGTACACTATTTAATTTAGCTTGCAGGACAGTTTGGTTTTGTTTTTTTGTTTTTTTTGTTTGTTTTTTAATTCTGTCCCTAAATTAACCAATATGTAATTTTTATCATGGGGTAGTGATAATTTTCAAATTCTTTCTCAATTGGCTATTTGTAGGTGAGGTACAGAAATCAGCATGTTTGCCAAATCACTACTGAGATTAAACTGATTTTTAAATTGCCTAGGCCTGTTGGGTTTCAGTCAGAAAAGGCTGAGACCCTTCATTGAGAGAAAAGCAGTAAAAACATTTCCAAGGCGAATTAGTGACAAATCAGAACATCTATTGAAAAAAAAAAAAAAGATTGCTGTCTTTAGCAATGTATTTTGAACAATGTTTGTGTATTTGCAACCTCTGCGTCTGCAGGCATCCTGGGCAGCCAACTGAGACCATTTTTGAAAGGTCTGGGACCAATTTACCACGGTATATGAGACTGATCTCCTCTCCAAAACAAGTGCAGAATTAAGAATTGGTTGGGCAGCTGAGGTAAGATTATATCCTATCAAGCTGCAGCCTTATATACTGTAGTAAATCGGTCTTGTGAATCTTTTGTATTGCCTTCCCGTTTGACAGACTTGTTAGATCTCCCTCGGTCACATCCAATCACTGTCTGAATTAATTGCTCACACATGTCATTTTATATAGTATACGCTTTATTTTATATGTACTTGCACATTTACAATCATAAAAACGTCTTTTTAAAAGAATGTAAATTCCTTTTTAACTACTACTCTTTCCACTAACCACTGCTCGTTTTTTGTTTTTTTTTCAGAAGTACTTCTTTTTTTTTTTTTTTTTTTTATTATTATTCCTATTATACTTGTGTTTACTGGTTTGGCTGGAAACTTTATTGGAATATTTCTAGAACAGCCTTTTTTTAGTCTGATTGATGTGTATCCTAAAAACAGTGATTTTATCCATAAACCCTTAAAATGCATTAAAGCGACTCTGCTACAGAAATAAACTTCTATTTTTATGCATAAAGTGTGGGCACCTAGAGGGGTGTACACGTGTACCTGTAGCAGCCTCCAAAAACCTTGCTGTTACAACTAATTTGACAGCTGTTCTGATGTCTTGATGTACAAGCTTCAGCACCCTCTCATTTCTGAGGCAACCCATAATAGTAATGGGTCACTAAGAATGTGTAGGTATCAGGATGTGAGGTAAGCTCAGATCCTACCTGCTAGGTCTTAACTTTGGCCTTAGCAACCTGTAATGCCCTGCTGTTGTGACTTTGTTTTAGAATTGAAGGCAAAACTTTTTTCTTATTTTTTGAGACTTGACTGGTTTTATCTGCCCCCTGTGTCCCATTGGTGAGATTTCATTTTGCTTCCTGTCCTATAGCCCAAATAGGAAGTGAGAGGAAATCCCTCCACAGTGAGTGAGTCCCTGGTTGTCACCAAGGTGACCAGAATACCTGTTGGCAGATTTCTTCCTGTTCTGTGGGCAGCCCAAAATTTGGGGTTTTCTCTCACTAATACTTTCTGATAATGGACAAATAGGGTTTTCTCCCAAATGGCAGCACAGACAGCATTAAAAAGTGTTCTAATCCCTCCCCACTCATCAAAAACGAAAGCAAAATTTTGCCTTTAGATCTGCTTTAAGGCAGGGGTCTCAAACTGGTGGCCCTCCAGCTGTTGCGAAAACTACAAGTCCCATGAGGCATTGCAAGGCTGACAGTTACAAGCATGACTCCCACAGGCAGAGGCTTGATGGGACTTGTAGTTTCGCAACAGCTGGAGCGCAGCCAGTTTGAGACCCCTTCTTTAAGGTGACTATACTCTTACAGCTTTTAGCTTTAGTTTTTTTTTCTTTAGGGCTGCTTCTCTTTTATTACCTTATTTTAAATGTTTATGCTCCTTTTTCAGCACTAAGCTGTGCAGATTTTTACAGTTGGTGTTCTTGATTTATCATTCTTTTCTTCTTGAACTATTTTGGATACATTTTTTTGTTTATACTAAAAGCTGAACTCCAGGAATGCAGCCAGGAATGTTCTGGATTATTATAGGTTAAAGTGGTTGTAACCCTAAAAGAAAAAATCCTGTTACTTTATAGTAGATTAAACAGCACAGTGCTTGTGCTGTCTAATCTCCCCTTTTATAAGCTGTAAAAAACCTGGTGGATCCTGCCTGTTCATGTGTCCCCCTCTGTGTGCTGACCACATTAATCATGGCTGCTGATCCATGATTACTGTTATCGGTTTATGTGCCTCTGTCATCCGCTGCTCTCCTCTCTCCTCACTCCCCTCTCTCCCTCCCTACCTACCTGTCGGCTCCTGTGTGTATGTGTGAGCTGTCTCTGCCGCCCCCCCCCCTTTTCTACCACTATTAGCTGGCAGTAAACTTAAATGAAGATTACTGCCAGCCCCTCTGTTTTATCAAGCCATAACACACTGGGTACATGTTTGTGTAAAACGATGCCTGTAATTACCTAATCTTTGATCTGTTCTGGCTGGTCACGTGACCTCCTGTCGCTCTCCTCCAATCTAAGTGCTACAGCGGGAGGTGCTGAGCAGCCAGCACAGTGGTCATGTGAACTCACTGGGTAATGTGAGAGGGGCATCTCCAGCCTCTCCTGCTGTAGTCCTTAGATGGGAGGAGGAGAGCGGCTGGAGGTCACGTGACCTGCCAGAACACATTTTACGCAAACGTGAACAGTGTTATGGCTTGGTAAAACACAGGGGGGCTGGCAGTGAATTTGTTTTGACTTAACCACTTTAAATCTAATGAGTTGCGTGCCCACCTCATGGACCTCACTTTAATTCACAATTGATATTTTTACTGAGCTCCAGGAGCATAGCTGTCCTTGTACATCAGCACTTTGATTCTGGACCTTCTAGTCTCAGATCCAGCAGCCGCAGAGATGTATGGAGCTTCTGCTCCAACCCCTCCCCTTTCTGCTGCCCAATCACAGAGCAATTTGTATGTGTGATTCCATTTACAAAATACAAAGAATTCTGTGAATAAACAGAGTGGAGGGGCAGCAAAGATGCGTGAGAAGACAGGGTCTTGCTCTTGAGTGCTGGGAGCATAGCAATAGTTGTACTTCTGGTGCTCCATAAAACTGTTGTAAATTAAAGGATATGTTCAAGAGGTGGCATTCTCCTGGATAGACTTAACTCATATTAAGCCAAAACATTTTACAACATGGCTAAATTTGTGGCTTCAGCTTTATTTGCTAATGAACGCTGTAAAATGTCGGTACATTCCATGTGTCATATATGTGCAATAGAAGAGCAAGTGTTCAGTCTTCCCGTTTATTTAGCACATAATGCAGCTGTTGCAACCTGAACAGGGTAGTTTTACGACTTTGTCACCTCCCATCCTATTCTTGGACGATCGGCATCTGCCTTTCAATGGAGATTATCAGTGTAGTTGTCACTTCTGCTTTATGTAGAAACTGCCTCCAAGGTAACATCACGTAGGCCTGGTATCTGGCCAGCAGCTGACCCAGTATACCTGCAACACAGACTGGAAGTCGAGTATATCTGTGCTAATGATACGTTTAAAGCAATAGTAAAGCGCACGTTATTAATTTTACCTACAGGTAAGCCTTATTGTAGGCTTACCTGTAGGTAAAAATCACATTTTAAACATGCACGGTTTAGGTGATATTCACCCTGGATGCAGCCTGAAAGGTCTGGCATACTTTTCTGGACCTTCAGAGCTTTGTGTCGGAACCAAGGGCTCCCGTGCACATGCGCAGGAGTGACGACATTGCGGCTGCGGCCAGTCACACAGCCAGAGCGTGTATACCCAGAAGAAAGGCTGAGGGAAGATGTTAGTCCTCTCAGCTGTGACATCGCGCTGCTGGAAGGCTTCGTTCCAAGGTAAGTATTTCATGATGTGCTAGTATGCACACGCTAGTACATTATGCAATTGCCTTACAGGTGTTTTTTTTTTTTTTTTTTTGCATCCCTTGCCTGAGCCTGACATTTTCAATTGAAATGTTAGGGCCGTTTCTGTGTCTCAGTTGCCTGACCTCCCACATTTCACTCCTCTTGAAGGTAAGAGAAGGTGTGCGTTGAGGCAGTTGACAGGCCAACAATGATCAAACTTCATAGTAAACTTGGAACTTTGCCTCAGCAACAACAGTTGACATATCCATCTTGACAAGTTCCTTTTAAAGCTCTCAAATCCACCAATATACTACATTTAGGTCAATACTTATGTACCCACAGAAAATATTTTGGTTTCTTAATCTGTCTTGCACAAAATGTAATTTTCCTAGATAATTTTTTTTTCTCTCTTTTGAATAAGGCTGGATGTTTTTTTTTTTTTTTTTTTTTTTTTTTTATTTGAATCCTGGTCATGAGAATTATATGGCTTTACTAGCCAAGTACTGTTATTTAGCAGTCAGTCGAATACTCCCTTTATTCCAGTTCTGTATGAGAGTTGGCACGCCAAAGGATAACTATTTAAACAAGACCCAAGAAGCAAAGAACATGTCTAAAGATTTTAATCAGCAGTGATATTTTCTCATTTCAAAGTTTTATTTTTTTTTTTTTTCTTTTCTCTTTGGTCTGTTGAGCGCCGAAAGGAGTAACCTATCGAGCTTTTGCTGGAGGATGTTATAAATGAAAATTTAGCAACCATTCCGTCAGCTTTGTTAGCTGGGTTAAGTGGTGTGTGTTTGCTCTAATAGGAGACTGTTCCAAGGTTTGGAACACTTGGTTCTGTTAGTCAGATTTATTAAGTGAAAGAGGACCTCAAAGTTTATCTGTCAAACATTTCCCCCTTCAGTTTTCTCATGTTATTTACAAAATGTTGAACTTTCAGATTACAATTTTTGCCGTAAGCTTTTACATTTAATTAGTTCATTACCTAAGTGGTTTCTATTTTCTTGTCACTTTCCTTATTTACTGTGATTTATGTAAAGAAAACTGGCAAACCTAATTGCTTTCCTTTCCGTCCTTAAGTCCTTTTCAGTATGATTGAGTTTTCCCAATTCTAGTTTTATGTTTTTAATTTTAACTTATTGGTAAGTTTTACCTGCTGTTAGTATAGACTCCATACAGAATTTACATGTGAAATGGCTTCTTACAGAGAACGATGAAAGTGTTCAAAAATGTAAACTTTAATCTTTTGTTAGATATTGGTTAAATGGCAACTAATATTTGCCATGAGTAGGTATTCCGTGACCACACATCACTGAACCAGTGACAAAGATAGATAAATTTTGCATTTACAAGATCCTGCAACGAAGGCATTGTAAGTTACTCTTTCTGGGCACCACAGGTTCAAGCAGCACAGATGTTAAAGAAAATCGTAACGTGGATGGAGTATCAGCAAAGGATGGGAATGGCCAAACTACCGGGGAGGGGGCTCAGCTCTCCAATGGGGGTGAGGGAAGCAACAGAAAAAGACCATTGGAGGAAGGTAATAATGGACATTCCAAGTTCCGTCCAAAGAAGAGGAAGAAAACTCCAGGACCTGTGTTGCCAAAGAACGCTCTCATGCAGCTGAATGAAATTAAGCCTGGCTTGCAGTATAAACTTCTCTCTCAGTCTGGACCAGTCCATGCACCTGTTTTTATCATGACTGTTGAGGTTAATGGACAAGCTTTTGAGGGTTCAGGACCAACAAAGAAGAAAGCCAAGCTTCATGCAGCTGAAAGGGCTTTACGGTCCTTTGTTCAGTTTCCAAATGCATCAGAGGCCCACATTGCTATGGGGAGAACGCTGTCTGTAAACACTGATTTCACTTCTGACCAAGCTGACTTTGCTGACACACTGTTTAATGGATTTGAGAAGCCAGAACAGTCTGATCATGCATTTTTCTTGGGATCTAATGGAAATGAAACTTTTAATTCATCGAGTGATTACAGCATGACATTGGTTGGATCTGGTAATCTAGTCCAGTCTCCCCTTCCCACCCCATCTCTTTTTCCACCAACAAGTGGAAAGAATCCTGTAATGATTTTAAATGAACTGCGGCCTGGTCTGAAGTATGACTTTGTCTCAGAAAGTGGGGAAAGTCATGCTAAGAACTTTGTCATGTCAGTCACGGTGGACAATCAGACATTTGAGGGTTCTGGAAGAAACAAGAAGCTTGCTAAAGCACGGGCTGCTCAGTCAGCTCTGGCATTACTCTTTAACATGCAGCTGGATCAGACCCCCTCCCGACAGCCTATTCCAAGTGAAGGACTTCAACTGCATTTACCTCAGGTAAGAGGAAGTACTAAGGCTTTCACTGTTTTACTCATTGCATACAACCTTAACACTTAACAGACTTTTACATGACCTAAAAATTCATTATTGCATTCTGTTACATGATAATGTTGAAAGTAGATAGTCCCACCCATTAAACACATGTTTTTGAGTCTCTAAGAATTTCTGTAGCACTGTATTTTAAGTATCCTGAGGAAGACATCCAATTGTTTGCTTCCACTACCAAGGGAAGGTATTTTTACAATTTCACTGCTCAAACATTTCAGGTAGATGATATTGAATACAGCAATGTGCAGGCTTCCTCTTCCATTTTTTTTTTAAACTATAGGCTGACAACTACTTCTATATAAATGAGAAGTGCTATTCCTGCTCAAACTTGGGTAAAGCTAGGTTTTGGGTCACAGTAGAAAACTACTAATGTAAATATACCAACCATGGTAAATGGGCTGAGATGGAAATGATAATTCAGGATAAATCTACACTAGATAAATCCACAAGAGGTGTATCAGTGTTTTAACAGCAGTATTATACTGTTGCAAGCCATACATTGATCAAAAGTCAAAACTGATAATCGCTAAATTTTATTTTTGTTTACAAACTGTTTACAGATCTTATAAAACAGGAAATATTACAATATATAAACATTTTAGTATTCAACATAAAGTATGACTGTAGCATACCAAAATATCAGTATTTAGAGAAACCGTATGTATTTTTACATATAATATAGTAGAAACAGAAAAAAAAACTAAACATAAAATAAGGCATATTAAAAATTGAATAGAATATAGTTCTATAAGCGATCTTATCTTAAAATTTGTTGGATTTTCCAAAAGCATTCAGGGGAACTTTATTCTTGGAGGTCGATGTAAGCCAGGGTTTGTTTTTTTTTTTTCCTGTGAAGGAGGTGGTGGGCAGTAACGACTAGGCCTCACTTGACAACATCCTGTGAGTATTCCAGTCAGGCTTCAGGTGTAACTGACCTGCACATATAGCAAGGGCATTATTCAACTTTAGTCAGAGCTGTAATTTTTTTTTTTTTTTATCTACAGTTACCCCATATTTGCATAGGCAGTTTTTTTAAATCTACAGTTGTCCCATATTTGCTTAGGCAGTTTTTTTTAATCTACAGTTGCCCCATATTTTGCATAAGCAGTTTTTTTTTTTTTTTTTTTTTTTTTTTAAGGTAAAGGTTAACTAACCCTTTGTCATAGCTTATATCAAGGATGACAGTGAGCAGTCAGTAATGACATCACCGAACAGGAAACCAAGCAGTCAGAAGCATTGTTGGCTCTTTACATGTTAAAGTCAATTTCCATTGGGTGTACATTTTCACCTGAATATATCTACAAAGTGAAGTTTTTATAAATCTGTAATCCTGTACATGACTATTTTTTTGTAACTGGTTTATAGAGCAGTGATTTGTTAGCTAAAAGGGGCATCAAATGCAGCTTGAGAAGACTGTTATAAACTGCAGATCCAAATAGAGAAAATGACTGTCAGAGTTAAGACATGGTATATTTTTGTTGGCTGGTGATATGCTGCAGAAGACCATATGAAACTGGAAATATTTTACATGAGGCTAGTAGAGATCAATGTTCTTACTACAAATTGCTAAGGACCAAGGGCCACAAATCACATGCCAAAGGGCTGCAGGTTTGGCACCAAGGATTTAGAGTCCCCCATTTTTGAAAGCAGAATCTTTCTATAGGTACACTTATTTATTACAGGAATTGTTATAACCCTGACAATTTATGCAGCAGCACTTTTCAGGCGCTAGCGGAGTGTCTTTTTTTTTAGCTCACATGTCAATGTCTAGTTTTGCGAAGTTTTTAAGGCCCATTCATTTTCTAACATCCCACAAGCGCACCGCCCGTGTGTGAAAGCACTCATTGCACTGAATGGGAGGCATATTTTAGGCACTTTTTAGAGGCTATTTCTAGTGTTAAAATGCCTGCAAATTGCCTCAGTGTAAAAGGGGTCTTCAGGTAAATATGTGTGCAGGTCAACCACCACCCCCTCTTATACTTAAGATAAGCCCAATCTAGATCCAGTGCTGTGCACGAGAACAGCGGCTCTTTTCTCTTTCCCTCCTCATGGGCTTAGACAACAGCAGGAGCCATTGGCTCCCAATCACAGCCTGTGGGGAGGGGGTGGGGCTCAACTACATGCTGTGTATATTCACTGGGGGGGGAGCTAGAAGGGCCAGCAGGGGACCCCAGAGGAAGACCGGGACTGCAGTTGTACAGAGTGGCCCCGATCCTCCTCTTCTTGGGTCCCTCAGTGGTGCTCCTGGCTCCTCCTCTTTTCGAGTGTCCCATCGGAGAAGCGCTCTCCCATGGGACACCCGTGTGGGCACGCTCCCGTGTCCTGCTGCTGCGTCTGACACAGACAGCAGGACTCTGCTCCGGGGCCCACGTCATTGGATTTGACAGCAGCGGGCGCCAATGGCTGCACTGCTGTCAGTCTATCCAATCAGGACACAAGACACCGGCCAGAGCTGGTGTGCTCATTCCCATCACGGGAATTACGGGGCTTAGGTAAGTAAAAGGGGCACTCGGGGGCGCTGCTGACAGGTTTTTCACCTTAAGGCATAGAATGCCTTAAGGTGAAAAACGCAGAGGGTTTGCAACCCCTTTAACTAAATAAAATTCAAGCCTTTTCACAATCACTTCAACCTACCAGCTAAGGAAGAGCTCTGGTGTCTTCAAGTCTCACGTGCCGAGCCTGCCAGGAAGTCTGCACTGCACAGCGCTAATCACAAACAGTGAGATATTTCCCTATGTGTGGCTGCAGAAAATGGGAAATGTCTCACTGCCTGTGATTAGCGCAGAGCATTGCTGACTTCCTGGCGGGCTCGGCACGTGCAGCTTGCGAACACGCCGGAGCTCATCTTTATTACCAGCATGTTTTTAAAATGTGGGAGGAAACTGGAATATCCAGAGGAAACCCACGCATTTCCAGAGATCAAACAAGAACAAGCAAGCTTCATGCAAATGGTGTCCTCTCCAGGATTTGAACTGGTCACCCCAGTGCTGCAAGGTGGAAGTGCTAGCCACTAAGCCACAGTGCTGTCCACTATTAAAAGTAAAAATCCTAAAAGAAAAGGAAGGCAAGAATTTACACATCACATTTTACATGTCAAGTGTGTTTCATTTAACTTTATTTTCTTTCCTGAATTTCATCTTTAAAATGTAATATCCAAACAATTCTACCTTTTTTAGCCTGAGCTATTGTAAATGTAGAATCCTGCATTTCTAAACGTTGGCTTTTACTTAGGAATTTTGCATAAGCATATATTTTATCAATAACTGTACTTTTTACCTCTCCTTACTTGTAGGTTTTGGCTGATGCTGTTTCACGTTTGGTTGTAGATAAGTTCAGTGAATTGACAGATAATTTCACATCCCCGCATGCACGGCGAAAAGTCTTGGCTGGTGTAGTCATGACAACAGGTACATATTTTGTGTGAAATTTGGGTGATTGAGAGGGTATGATCATTTGCAGGAAAAGGATCTACAAAGTGTTTAATATCACTCATCCCCATGCTGCCAGGTTAAGGATTTAAAACCCAATCCCAGTTGTGATCGATAAAATGGTTTTGAGTCAACCTATACTATGGTCACACTGAATATTGTGATGCTAGTTTTAAATATGAAGGTGAAGACCATTTTAATGGATAACATGCAGTTGTTCAAACACTAGTCAATAAAGACC
Source organism: Lithobates clamitans (assembly GCA_037952925.1). Classification (NCBI taxonomy): domain Eukaryota; kingdom Metazoa; phylum Chordata; class Amphibia; order Anura; family Ranidae; genus Lithobates; species Lithobates clamitans. Next base: position 1,056,829 of record JBBGZY010000255.1, read on the forward strand.
ATTAAAGTGTATTCAAAAACAAAAAACAAATTCATGTAGTAGCTGTATTCGCTTTTTTTTTTTTTTTCCAGGTTTTTTTTTGACCTGGTGATCTTGCCAGTAACACACTTTTGTCTCTGTGTAATGGGTATTTTGGGATCTTTATTTTTAAATCTGGGAATTAACCTTAAATTTGTTCCTTAGGAACGGATGTGAAGGATGCCCAGGTCATCAGTGTTTCTACTGGAACAAAATGTATTAATGGAGAGTATATGAGTGACCGCGGTCTTGCATTAAATGACTGTCATGCTGAAATCATAGCACGCAGGTCACTACTTAGATTCCTTTACACACAACTAGAATTATTCCTAAGGTGAGTAAGAAAACATGCTTTAACTAGTTTTTAAATCTATTGTAATTTTTTTTTTTTTTATTATTCAGGATTTATATAGCGCCAACAGTTCGCAGCGCTTTACAACATGAGGGCAGACAGTATAGTAACAATACAATTCGATACAGGAGGAATCAGAGCCCTGCTCGTTAGAGCTTACAATCTAGGGGGATATATGTATGTATGTGTGTGTGTGTGTGTATATGTTAGAATTTTTTATTCACATCAGTCCCTACCCTCAAGGTCCCTAGCTCACATTTATACATGCACATACTAGGGTCAATTTAGACAGGAGCCAAGAAACCTACTAGCATAACTTTGGAGTGTGTGGGTGTGGACCCAGAGTACCCGGAGGAAACCCATGCAGGCACAGTGAGAACATGCGAACTGCTCATCTTGGTGCTGCCAGGCAGAAGTGCTAACCACTTATTTTATGAGGAGAAGTGTAAAGTTAAAGGATAAGTTCACTTTTTAGAAAAATAAATGCATTTTTTTGCATGTCTCCAGCAGATCTGCCAGTGTATCTGCTTCCCCTTACATCTCATATGGGCAAGCAGATGCAATCTGACAGGAAGCATGAGTGAAGAGCCGTGGTAGTTGCTTGAAAACTACAAGCCGACAGCCGCAAAGGCTGCCGGACTTTGTCATTTTCCATTCACAGTGTGGGTGGGCAGCCACTTTTTTTTTTTTGTGACAGCGGGAGAGGGGAGGGAGCAGAGGAGAACCCCACTAGATGTCAGATTGAGGAGGTGCAGGGGCCAGTCTGTTTGTACTAGATTACACCCTGAATATAGGTGTAATATGTTACGAAAGGTGAACTTATCCTTTAAAACAAAACCCCAAAAAATGAGTCAGCTCTGGGTTCCTGTTATGAATTGTAAATAAAATATTTAGCACCGCTTTAAATTATATAATTACAAGTGATATCTTTTGAATACATTGTAACATGGTAAAAACAAAATATCTGCTCCCAAGGTTAGACTTTTACTGTGCAGTCATCTTTTTTAATGTACTGCCTTCCCCTCCCAGAAATCTGACACACGCTATCTTGCTGATCTCTTTCCTACAGTTGGTATAGAAAAGAATCGCCCCCCTTTAAAATCACGTTGCTTTGCGGCCTGAAATGAAGACTTTTTTTTTTTTTTTTTTTTTTTATCCAGCTGTGTATACTCAGTGCAACTTATCACATCTAAGTGAAGGAGAACACCAACATGTCAGAAAAAATAAAAAAACAATCGTAGAGTTGGAAAAAGGCTCCCCCGGTGCCTAAAAATGACTTGTAACCTAAATCAAGTGTAGCTAATCACCACCTCAATTGCACACGGCCATTTAACTTTGAACTGTGATCAGCTGTGGTCATTTTGGGTAGTTCTGCATGATGAAAAGAGCTTTCCTGGAGCATTTTAGTCCCTAGTAGTGCAATTGAAGCAAACAATTAACTAGGCGGCAAGGCACGGTCATGGGATCTCCAGGGATAAAGTTGTGGGCAGGCAAAAGTCACGAGATTGATACAAAAAAAATGTCAAAGGCTTTATGCCTCGAAGCACAGTGAAGTCTATTATTAAGAAGTGGAAGATTTTTGGTAGAAGACAGACCCTCCTTGCATCAGGACATCTCTCCAAACTGGATGAAAGAGCCAGGAGGAAACTGGTCAGTCTACCAAGAGGCCTACAGCAGTGGTTATCAACACTGTCCTCAGGGACCACTAACAGGCCAGGTTTGCAAGATAACTTAAATACATCACAGGTGATATCATTTGCTGCTCAGTGAGTGCAGTATTCTAGTCTGCTTCTCCCCAAGGTAATACATAAAACCTGGCCTGTTAGTGGGCCCTGAGGACAGGGTTGATGACCACTGGCCTACAGTGACTCTGAAGCAGTTGCAGGAATTTGACAGCGTGGTCATTGTGTGCATGTGACAACAATATCACAAATTCTCCACAAACGTGGCTTGTATGTAGGGCTGGGGAAAAAATTGATTTAAATCTTGAATCGAGTTGAGAGGTCAAATAAATTCAAAATTTAAGCAAATCGATTTTTTTTAGATTTTTTTTTTTTTTTTTTCACCGCGCCGGTACTGAAGTGCTGCAGGCAGGAGTTTTTAGGCAAGGCCGCGGACTAGTCTGAAGCCGGGGCTTCGCCTAAAAACTCCTGCCTGCAGCTCCCCAGGACTGGCACTGACCACCAGCTTTTTCATAACACTCTTTGAAGAGTTTGAGGCCACACGGAAAAAGCTGTTATGGTCAGATGAGACTAAAATTTCATTATTTGGCCTCAACACCAAATGTCATCTCTGGCGGAAATACAATACAGCTCACCATCCAAATAACACTAGTCCTTGGTTATATCGGTGTTTCTCTGCAGCAGGAACTTGAGCACTTGTCGGGATAGAAGGAAAAAATGGATGGGGCAAACTACCATGGAATTTTTAAGGAAAATCTTCTGCCCTCTGCCAGAAATGTGTTAATGGCCTAGTCAGAGCCCATACTTTTTTAACACCATTGAAAATCTATAGAATGACTTGAAGACTGCAGTCCACGTCACCATCAAATTTAACTGAACTAGAGCAGTTCTGCAAAGAAGAGTGGGCAAATATTGCAAAGTCCTAGATGTACAAAGTTAATAGAGACCTATTCCAACAGACTAAAGGCTGTAACTTGAGCAAAAGGTGGTTCAATAAGATACTGACACAAGAGGGTAATCCTTTTTTCAACTCCGATTCTGTTTTTGAATTTATTTTTTATTATTTTAAAGGGGGTGATTCTTTTCTGTACCCACTGTCTATAAATGAGGAAAGGGTAGGTGGGACTTTAAATGAAGCATATGGTCATATGCCTCCATCCCTTGTTCAGGTAATTGGAAGGGGCAGTTGGGACTTTGAGTGAGGCAGGTGACAGTATAAATGATATCATGACATGTTTATGATCATAAAAATATATAAACTTGGCACATTGCAATAATTGCATGTGACAAATCCACATATATACACACAAATGCACACACAATAACTATGTGTGTGTGTGTAATAAATATATACGAGTATAGGCGGACTTTTTAAGCACATTTTTCTCACCTAGTCTTTCAGGACAGCACCTGGAGAGCGTGCAGTTCCACCCACTTTCCCAGGAAACACTGCAGTCAGTTTTCTTTATAGACCGGACACTTTCACAATGGCCTCAGTTGTAGTGTTTCCTCCGACCATGGTGGAAGCGCTGCAGGGAACCAGGGGTCGGCTACGCCCTCTCCAGGTGGAGACAGTATTGGGCATACCTGTGTACTTTGTTTTTTTTTTTTTTCTCTTCAGGCCAGCCCAGCCTCTCCCCTTACGTAAGGGGGATTCTTGGGTGTATGCTCCCCTTCATACCCGGCGAGGGTTCAGGCAGCCCCGCTCCCACTAGACCGACGGCTGTAGGCTAGAAGGAGGAGGCATGCTTCACAGAGGTGAGAGCGACGTCTCCTCTGTTTGTTTTTAGCTTCCATGCTTTTTCTGGGTCCCAGGTGGCATGCGCGTCACTCTGGCTGGGGGCGGGATTTGCGACGCGGGACCGGGAAAACTTTAAAAGCAGCCAGACGGCTCTACAGCTTTGCCAATATGGAAGAGGAGCAGGGGTTGGTAGCAGGAGCCACTAACACTAGCCAGACTTGGGTAAGCAGGGACAGAGGTCCCTGTACTTTATCTAAGGGCTTGTTTTTCCCTCATTTGCTTCCCTGGGGGGATGCAAGGGAGCCTGCTCCACTATCCTTGTATAGTATTAAGGAAATTGTGTTTTGTATCTGTATATAGTAACTCAGTGGGGGAGAGTCGCTGTGGAAAGCTGCAGGAACAAGTATAGGAGCTAAAGGGTTAGCTCCTCTCTTTGGCAGCTGGTTATTGTTTCTAGTCTAGGGGTTAAAGCCGTTAATCATTTATCATGTTTATGTATATATATATATATATGGATATGCTTTAATATAAGGGTTTGTGTTGGTGTATTTCAGGCTGAAGCCAAAGAGAAAGTCAAACATTCCTCCCCTCCTTATAAGAGGAAATGCCCGTCTTGCAAAAATACGCTTAGGAAATCATGGGCTAAAGCGTTATGCAAGACCTGTATAGCAGACCTAGTTAGGGAGGAAACTTCCCCAGCTACACCTGCTACCCAGCCAGAAGAACTATTAAACTCCTTTCGGAAAGAAATAGCAGACACGTTCGAGTTGTTCCGTTCTTTTTTGGTAAACATCTGGCGGCACAGTCAAACAGTAGTGGCAATTCGCCATCCTGTTATCGTCCACGTATTTCTGTACCCAGAGGGGTCAGTGATTCAGAGGACGAAGAGAGAAGGGTTTCCCCAGGTTCTGAGGAAGAAGAGGATGAAGAAAAGTTTCTTCTTCTCGCTATAGATTGTCTTTAGATGAAGTGGATGATCTGTTAAAAACTATACATACAACTCTAAACATCAAAGTGCACAAGGCTCAGCTGTCCTTACATGATAAAATGATCCAGGGTATGGGAGAAGTAAAGCATCGGGTATTCCCAGTGCATAGGTTTATATCCGAAACGGTGAAAAGAGAATGGAAGGACCCAGAGAGGGCCCCTTTCTTTAAATCACTCAAACAAAGATTCCCTTTCGAGGACGATAGTGATCAGGTCTGGAATAAAAAGCCAAAGCTTGATGCGGCTTTTTCACAGGTGTCAAGGAACACAGACTTGGCCTTCGAGGACATGGGCGTCATGAAAGACCCCATGGACAAGAGAGCAGACTCCCTATTAAAAAAGGCATGGGATTCAACTCTAGCCAATTTAAAACCAGCTATGGCATCAACTGTGGTGGCTAGGAACCTGGAACAATGGCTCGAGCAATTAAAAATGCACATTGAAGCAGGAACTTCTCGCAAGGACCTTTTAGACACTCTGCCTGTACTACAGAAAGCCATAGGGTACATGGCAGATGCCTCTGCCGAATCTATTAAAATGTCAGCAAGATCCGCGGCCTTGGTGAACTCGGCTCGCAGAGCTTTATGGGTTAGGTCATGGTCAGGAGATATGGCCTCAAAGGCAAAATTATGCGGGTTGCCTTTCGAGGGGAACTTAGTTTTTGGTCCTGATTTTGAAGCCGTACTTGAAAGAACGGCTGATAAGAAAAAGGCCTTTCCAATAAATAAGAAGGTAGTTCCACAGGCCAAAAATAATTTTCTTCTTTTCGACAAACCGAAGAGGAGACGACAGGGTATAAAAGACCATGGAGGTCCCAAAGAGGAAGGGGGAAGTCAGGGGTACTATTTCGACCTCCTGGCCAAACCACAAAGAACCAATAACAGTCCTCCGACTGTGGAAGGAAGGTTTTACAAGCCTTTTTTCCACAGTGGAAGACAACGACCTCTAGTTCATTCGTCTCAAAATAGCAGAGGGCTACAAACTGGAGTTCTCTCAATCCCCTCCAAATCGCTTTTATGTAACCCAGGCTCTCCGGGACCTAGAAAAATCTCTAGGGATGTCATCTCTACTTCAGGAACTCATCCAACAGAGGGTGATTATAACTGTTCCCCCCCGAAGAGGAACGGAAAGGGTGCTATTCGCACATATTCCTGGTAAGTAAACGATCAGGGAAATTCCATTTAGTCTTGAACCTAAAAGTACTAAACAAATCAATCGGATACAAAAAGTTCAGAATGGACTTGATCTTTTCAGTAAAAAATCTTCTGACGCCATGCTGTTTTTTGACATCAATAGATCTGAGGGATGCGTTCCTGCACGTGCCTATAGCTCCAACATTGTAGAAGTACCTAAGATTAGCAGTCAAGATGGGGGAGTCAATCTCGCATCTACAGTTCAGAGCCCTCACTTTTGGCCTGTTGTCCTCACCAAGGATATTTTCAAAAATTATAGCAGAGGCCCTAGCACCCCTCAGACTAAAGGGGATATCAATAGTTTCATACCTGGATGACCTCTTGCTATTTGCCAGAACAAGGGATCTATTGGAGAAAGATCTAGAAGAGACAAGAACACACTTGGAGAGTCTCGGATGGATCATCAACAAAGAAAAATCAAATAAGATTCCGTCCCAGACAAAGTTTCTGGGTTATACCATCAGTTCCATTCAGGAAATAATTTTTCTCCCAGAGGAAAAGCTAGAGAGTCCAAAAGGCAGTAAAATGGACTCAAATCTGTCAATTTCAATCAGGGCAGCCATGTCTGTATTAGGCCTCCTCACGTCTTCAATACCAGCAGTGCAATGGGCACGTTTCCATGCAAGAGATCTCCAGCAGACAATTCTCAGGAATTGGTCCTATGGAGAACCGCTGGAGAAATTGATCAGGATTCCCCTTCAAGTTCAGAGAAAACTTTGGTGGTGGAGGAGTCAGTCAAACTTGGACAGGGGTCTACTTTGGACTTTCCCCATAAAGCAAAGACTGACAACAGAAGCAAGTTTCTGGGGTTGGGGTGCCCATCTGGACGGACAGATGGCCCAAGGAGCATGGACAACCAGAGAGGCCAGGAGATCCTCTAATTGGAGGGAGTTGAGGGCCATTCTTCTGGGACTATGAGCTTTCAGAGACCAAGTTCTGGGTCACCATATTCAAGTGTTGTCGGACAATGCCACAGCAGTAGCCTATATAACAAGACAGGGAGGCACGAGGAGCAGGGTGTTGGTTTCCTCAGCCCTCCAAATTATGTCCTGGGCAGAATCCAATCTAGCATCCCTGATGGCCGTTCACCTAAAGGGAGATCTGAATCAGATCGCAGATTTCCTAAGCAGGGAAAGGATACTGGAATCGGAGTGGAGTCTGAATACAGATGTATTCTGGAGAATACCAGAAAGATGAGGAACTCCCCAAATAGACCTGTTTGCATCCCACTCCAATACAAAGTAGAGACTTCTCCCCGAACAGACGAGATCAAGCGGAAGGACTAGACGCGCTAGCGCAACCATGGACCTTCCACTTGTGCTACGCCTTTCACAACCTTCCAAATGATTCCATTAGTACTTAAAAAGCTGCAAAGGGAGTCTACAGCCATGATCTTAGTAGCCCCATTCTGGCCCAAAAGGGAATGGTTTTCAACCATACAGAAGATGGCAGTGGAACCCCACTGTTTTCTTCCTTTAGAGAGACCTTCTAACCCAGGGGCCCCTTCAACATCCCAATATCGAGCACCTCAGACTAGCTGCTTGGTTACTGAGGAGCAGATCCTAAAAAGTAAGGGCTTGTCTAATAAACTAGTTTCAACACTACTAGACAGCTAAAAGGTCACTAGAGCAATTTACTTTAAGTCATGGAAATGTTTTAATTCCTGGTGTGCAAGTAAAGTGTTTTCACCAAAGGAAGAAGTTTACGTATTAGAATTCCTACACAAGGGGATGGAAAAAGGGTTGGCGACTAGCACCCTGAAGGTGCAAGTGGCCGCTCTTTCGGGGTTCCTGGACAGACAATTATCCCAGGATCCGCTTATTAGATTTTTTAAGGCACTGACAAGAGCTAGGCCAGTACCTTTTAAGTTTTTTCCAAAATGGGACTTATCTCTGGTATTACAGGGTCTGACTAAAAGACCTTTTGAACCTCTAGAGGAAGCGACAATCAAATTTTGGTCGCTTAAATTAGCGCTTTTAGCGGCAGTCACTTCAGACAGGTGGGTGAGCGAATTGCAAGCCCTGTCCATTATTGAACCTTTCTGTTCTATATTTCCAGACCGGGTAGAGCTGACAACTGACCCGGGATTTTTACCTAAGGTTTCAACGGTATTCCACAGGTCACAGGAGATAGTTCTCCCGACCTTCTGCCCTTCACCATCCGGCAGGAGGGAAAGACTTTCACAGCCTGGATGTAAGGAGATGTTATACTACATTATCTGAAGATCACAAGTGAATTCAGAAAATCAAATTCACTGTTTATACTATTCTCAGGCCCACGTAAAGGATACGGTGCTTCCAAAAACACCATAGGTAGGTGGCTACGAATAGCCATCAATGAAGCCTATAAAATGTCAAAGGTAGATCCTACCACAGGAGTGGGGGCCCTTTCAACCAGGGCAGTAGCAGCATCCTGGGCGGAATGGGCAGGGGCTTCTCCAGGACTGATCTGCAAGGCGGTTACGTGGACAAGCTTCTCCACTTTTACCCGCCATTACAGGTTGGATTTGCTCTCTACATCAGAGCAGTCCTTTGGCAGAAAAGTCCTACAGGCAGTGGTCCCACCCTAGAGTAAGTACTCTTATCATCTCCAGGTGCTGTCCTGAAAGATGAGGTGAGAAAACCTTAGTTAGACTTACCGCTAACGGTATTTCTATGAGTCTTTCAGGACAGCACCGATGACCCTCCCTAAAGTATTATAAAATGTGGTGTTATTGCTATGTTCTGCTTATCTAATTTCAGCATGGCTGGAGGTACTCTAAAACAACTGAGGCCATGGTGGAAGTGTCCGGTCGAAAACTGACTGCAGTGTTTCCTGGGAAAGTGGGTGGAGCTGCGCTCTCTCCAGGTGCTGTCCTGAAAGACTCGTAGAAATACCGTTACCGGTAACTCTAAGGGTTTTTTTATGCTGAAAAAGCCCCCATCAGCTTATACTCGAGTGAGGGTCTCTCGCTGTGTCATGCAGTCTTAACTGTTAGGCGGCCGTCCACTGTAACAAAGCCCTTCCTCCTCCTCATCCGTGATAGACTTAACACTGATACAATGCTGGGAAACTGAATCAGTGTTCCGTCTATCACGGATGAGGAGGAGGCGGGGCTTTGTTACAGTGGACGGCTGCTGAACAGTTAAGACTGCAGCTGCATGACACAGCGGGAGACACCCTCTGTTTGTAATCAAAGGTACAGGTGGGCACAGTGAGGCTGCAGATGGGCATCGTTTACCAGTAGCTGCTGCATTTCCCACCCTAGGCTCAATACGTTTTACATACTGGTGTGTATATATGTATGTGTGTGTATGTATGTATATATATATATATATATATATATATATATGTGTATATGTATATATGTGTATGTGTATATATATATATATATTTATTTGTGCTCCTAAGTTTACATAACCTGCCAGAATGGCAGGATAGCACAAACTTTTCTTTCACTCATGGTTGTTTGGCTGAAGCCATTTCTTATTAATCAACTGTTTTTTTTTACTTTTTTTTTTTTTTTTTTTAATATGGCAACAGAAACTAGCCAAATGACCCTGATAAAAAGTTTACATACCCCAGTCCTTAATACCGTGTTGCCCCCTTTAACATCAATGACAGCTTGAAGTCTTTTGTGATAATTGTGGATGAGGCTCTTTATCTTCTCAGATGGTAAAGCTTCCCATTCCTCTTTGGAAGCCTCCAGTTCCTGTAAATTCTTGGGCTGTCTTGCATGAACTGCATGTTTGAGATCTCCCCAGAGTGGCTGAATGATATTGAGATCAGGAGACTGAGATAGCCACTCCAGAACCTTTACTTTATTCTGCTGTAGTCAATGACAGGTCAACTTGGCCTTGTGTTTTGGACCATTGTCATGTTGGGTTGTCCAAGTACGTCCCATGTGTAGCTTCCTGGCTGATGTTCGTTCATCTTGTCATCAATTTTGATCAAATTTCCTGTGCCTTTTGTAGCTCACACATCCCCAAAACATCAGCGATCCACTTCTGTGTTTCACAGTAGGAATGGCTTACCTTTCATTATAAGCCTTGTTGACTCTTCTCCATATGTAGCGTTTATAGTTGTGGCCAAAAAGCTCAATTTTGGTCTCATCACTCCAAATGACTTTGTGCCAGAAGGTTTGAGGCTCGTCTCTGTGCTGTTTGGCGTATTGTAAGCGGGATACTTTGTGGATTTTGCGTAGTAATGGCTTTCTTCTGGCGACTCGACCATGCAGCCCATCTTTCTTCAAGTGCCTCCTTATTGTGCATTCTGAAACTGCCACACCACATGTTTTCAGAGTTCTGTATTTCACCTCAAGTTATTTGTGGGTTTTTCTTTGCATACTGAACAATTTTCCTGGCAGTTGTGGCTGAAATTTTAGATGGTCTACCTGACCGTAGTTTGGTTTCAACAGAACCCCTCATTTTTCCTTTTCTTGATTGCAGTTTGAACACTGCTGATTGGCATTCTCAATTCCTTGGATTTCTTTTTATATCCCTGTCCTGTTTTATGCAGTTCAACTACCTTTTCCCGCAGATCCTTTCACAATTCTTTTGCTTTCCCCATGACTCAGAATCCAGAAGCGTCAATGCAGCACTGGATGAAAGATGCAAGGGTCTGTCAGGAGTCCAGAAACTCATTGACCTTTTATACAAACGCACTAATTACAAGCAAACAGATCACAGGTGATGATGGTTACCTTTTTAATAGCCATTCAAACCCCTTTGTGTCAACTTGTGTGCATGTTTTGAGGCCAAAATCACCAGGGTATGTAAACTTTTCATCAGGGTCATTTGGGTAGTTTCTGTTATTTATGATTTAAAGAGTAAACACAGTTGATTGATAAATGGCTTCAGCCAAACACTAACCATGAGTGAAAAATGTTTGTGTTAGCATTAATATTCTCTGAAAAATGGCCAAGAAATCCTAAATTCTGCCAGGGTATGTAAATTTATGAGCACAACTGTATATTCTATCATAATAATGTTATAACAGTACATTCTGGTTACCCATATGATTATATAAGAGGCAAGGGATACCATTCCTCATTACTTACCATACCTCATTACTTACATGGGGCGAAGATCAAATACGTGCGATACTACAAGCTGAGGGCCGCTAGGATTGTCTCGGGAGCTGAGGGAGCATAACCCGCATAAGTTCGGAACGGACTCCAAAGAGGTGTCCCCAAAACATACGATTTGATATGAATACGTGGTAATGAGGGTAGGGACACAAAGAGTCTGTAAAGGTAATAAATTGTATGGCTTACAAGAGTGTATTCAAATAAACATACTGTCACTTGCCTCACTCAAGGTCCCAACTCCCCCTTCCAATTGCCTATACCTACTGTAGATGTTTGCTTGGAGTTTGGCTTACATTTTTAAGTAGACCAAAGAGTAAGGGCAGGTTCACTGCTGTGCAGTTGTGTTTTTTTTATTGCATCGCATTTAAGGTGCATTACTCGTTTTGATGAAAGTGCATTAAAGATGTAGCATGCACTTTTTTTAGCGCATTACACCAAAAACACAGGTGTGAACGGAGACTTGCTGTGAAGAAGCATGGTCTCTGCAAACAAGATGGAACAAAAATGGCATTCCCAGATTATAAAATCTGGCAAATAGGTGTTTAAGGGTGTACTATGGTAGCACAAAAACTCAGTAAAAATGCAGTAATATGTTGATAGGCCTTTTGCTTTTCAGATTCAGGGTACAGTTTTTATATGAATGTCAAAATATTATGAAATTAACAGTACTGTACTTATTTGGGTTTTTCTTTTCTCAGCACTAAAGAAGATCATCAGAAGTCCATTTTTATGAAATCTGAGCGTGGTGGATTTAGACTAAAAGACCATGTCCAGTTTCACCTTTATATCAGCACATCGCCATGTGGAGATGCTCGTATCTTTTCACCCCATGAAGCTGGACAGGAAGGTATTGGAATAAAAGCCAGTCAACATTGTAGCCTGATGGCAGATAGCAAAGAATACAGTTTAGAATAGCTTCCTACTCTTAGGCTGCATGGGCTTTAAAGTTTTGGGCTTATCTTCTGAAAATGCTAGTTTTTGGCTGTCCAGCTTTTGTATTTGAGTCACAGGCCTGGAACATGTACGTAGATCCTGAGAAGTCAGATTTTCTCATCTACAGTGCCTTCACACCCCTTGACATTTTCCACATTTTGTCATGTTGTAACCAAAACGTAACCATGTTTTATTGGGATTTTACTGTATCTGATAGACCAACACAAAGTGGCACATAATTGTGAAGTGGAAAGATGGATAGATGGTTTTCAAAACTTTTTACAAATATCTGAAAAGTGTGGTGTGCATTTGTATTCAGCCCCCCTGAGTCAATGCTTTGTAAAACCACTTTTCGGTGCAATTACAGCTGCAAGTCTTTTTGGGGATGTCTCTACATCTAGAGTGAAATTTTTGCCCATTCTTCTCTGCACAATAGCTCAAGCTCTGTCAGATTGGATGGAGAGTGTCTGTGAACAGTAATTTTCAAGTCTTGCCACAGATTCTCAATTGAATTTAGGTCTGGACTTTGACCCATTCTAACACATGAATATGCATTGAATAAGGAAGTTCATAGACATTTACACATTGATTACTGTGTAAATGTGACTGGCAGTGAAGGGGTTAACCACTAGGGGGTAGAGGTTAAGTATGTCCTAGGGAGTGATTCTAATGGGGGAGGGGATGGGCTATGTGTGACACGACACTGATCACCGCTCCCAATTTACAGGGAGCTGTGATCTGTGTCCTTGTCACTAGGCAGAACAGGGAAATGCTTGTTTACATCAGCATTTCCCCGTTCTTCCTCTCAGTGAGATGATCGTGGGTATCCCCGCGGACGAAGAGTCTTCGGGACCCGCGATCACACGGAGCTCGCGGCAGGCGCACGCCCGCAAGCTGCTTCTTAAAGGGCAAAGTACAGGTATGGTAATATGCCTGTACATGCCCTTCTGCCGACGTATATCGGCGTGAGCTGGTCGGCAAGCGGTTAAAGGTACAGGGGCGCACTGGACACCCAGCACATAGCACAATGGCAGCAAAAGGTGTCCAGTGCGTCCCCTCAACACTATTCCAACAGTACAAACCAATGGCCACTGCCCACAACTATAACTGGCCTCTGCAGCAAGGAGCACATTGAACGGTGATGCATGTCAAACCCAAAGAAAATTCCCAGCTCAACTTGCCGACCAGCCTGCAACCAACCAAATTATCCTGTCTAACCATCGTTAAGAACAGGGGTTTAGTTTGCACACATTTGCGGCTGTCCAGATCTTTTTCCTGCACGTATACGCGTGCCCCTAGTGGCCAAAAGGCGACGTAAGGTAACATTGTTTCGCCCAGCCGTGCTATTAACTGCTTGCCGACCAGCCGTAAAACTGCGGCGACTGGTTGGCAAGCAGTTAAAAAAAAAAAAAAAAAAAAAGCAAAACTCCACTAAACGCGGGTTACTATCTGTCAAGTTAAATAGTTCAGGAGAGGGTGTAAAAATGTCCCGTGTACATGAAGCCTTAACTCTTGGGCCTCATGCAAACTGGATGTTAAAATGTTTTAAAAGCGCCAGTAGCTCTGCAGTGAGTTTTTCAACGTTTTTTGCAATTGCTTTTTTCCGCGTTAGCATTTTTAGCTTTTTTTTTTTTTTCAATGGATCAAAAAGTCAAACGCTGGTGAGCTGCGTTTTTGAGCGTTTATTTGCGTTAAAGCCAAAAACGGATACCAGCCTATGTGTACGTGGACACACAGGAAAACATGATGGGGAGTTTAGTGACTGTAGAAGAAAAGGCTGAAGCCAAAAACAGCTGCTGTAAAAATGTCCAAAAACGTCCAGTGTACATGAGGCCTAAATTTTGAGAGCATATAAATACAGAACATCTGTACTGAAAAGACCCAGAATCTAAAATGCCAGTAAACAAGCAACATAAGGGCCAAGGAGCTTTACAAATAGGTTGAGACCAAGTAGTGTCGAAATATAGATCAGTGTTGATTTTATAAAAAAAAAAATTCCAACAAAAATAGACAACACTCCCTAGGAGTTGAAAATAACAGCAGAAGTGGGGAGTATCTGTCGAAAGAACTACTTTAAGCCATACACCAGTGAGCAGGGCATTAAGAGTGACCAAATAAAGCCACAGCAATAAAAAAAAAAAAAAAAAAACTTTGGTGTTCTCTCTGGCCAGATGAGACTAAACGCGAACTTTCTGGCAATCATGGCAAGTGCTTTGTATAGCACAACCCTAACACTTCTCATACCCTGAGAACACCTCCCCACATAACATGGTGGTGGCAGCATCATGCTGTGGGGATGCTTTTCATCGGCAGGGGCTGGAAAACTGGCCAGGATTGAAGGAAAGATGGATGGCACTAAATAAAGGGCAATTGTTGAAGAAAGCCTTTTCAGTCTGCCCAAACTTGAGATTGGGAGAGTTTAGTGATAGTTACAATACAAAAATATTACTAAATAGTACTTGTATTCCAGCATTTGTTATATAGCTTAATGTAAACATGTCACCTACGCCAATGTAGAAATTTCACTGAAGACCAACAGGTATTTTCTGGTACCTACAGATATTTACTGGTAAGTAGGTCCATTTCCATTCTTTTGAAGTTTGCAGATACATTTTTTTCACTAAGACTCCTTGCCTAAATTGTATATGTAAAGGCAAAATCTTTTTCTTTTAGTTTTGAATAGAGCAGGAAATAGTAAGACCCTCTAAAACACAGGTGTCAAACTGGGGGCCCTCCAGCTGTTGCGGAACTACAAGTTCCATGAGGCATTGCAAGGCTGACAGTTGTAGACGTGTAGTTCCATTCCCTTCAGCTGATGGGCTGCCAGTTTGACACCACTGGTCTAAAGTGTTTGTTTTAGGCTTTTTTTTTTTTTCCGCGGCCTGTGTCCTTGCTGGGGAGGTTTAACCAGTTTGTCCTTTTTTGCTATTTGTTACCAAGAAAAAAAGGACATACTTACTATAAAGTTGTCCTCCAAATACAAGGTGAGGGTAAAGCTTCCATTGGGGACATCCTTATTTGCAAAGCTTTCCTCTCACCTTTAGCTGTGTCTTGGCCAAGAAGTTTCCCCTCTCCGTATGGGACACAACATGTTTTTTGGCAGGTGATTTGCCCCCTTAATGACCAGGCCATTTTTTGCCATACGGCACTGCGTCACTTTAACTGACAATTGCGCACTCGTGCAACGTTGTACACAAACTTGACATGTTTACACCCACAAATACTTTTCTTTTGGAGGTATTTGATCACCTCTGCAGTTTATTTTTTGCACTATAAACAAAAAAAGAGCGGCAATTTTGAATAAACACAATATATTTTAGTTTTTGCTATAATAAATATCCCAAAATAAAAAAAACAAATTTCTTCAGTTTAGGCCGATATATATTCTACATATTTTTGGTAAAAATAAATCGCAATAAGCGTATATTGATTGGTTTGTGCAAAAGTTAGTGTTTTTTTTTTTTTTTTTGTTTGTTTTTTTTTTGTTTTTTTTTTGTTTTTTTTTCCATTGCGGAGGACAAATCGGACACCCTTGACAAATTTTTGGGACCATTTATACAGCTATCGGAGCTATAAAAATGCACTGATTACCGTGTAAATGTCACTGGTAGGGAAGGGGTTAACACTAGGGGGTGATCAAGGGGTTAAATGTGTTCCCTCAGTGTGTTTCTTACTCTATGGGGATGTTACTGACTAGAGGAGAAGCCAGATCGTTGTTCCTAGCTAGTAGGAACAGACGAAATGTCTCTCCTCTCCTGACAGAACCAGGTTTTGTGTATTTACACACACTAATGCCCGTTCTCTCTCTCTCTCGTGCCCACGATCGCATGTGGCCGGCTTTCATTGCGACGGCCGGCCATGTGCATCGGCTCCCCGCCGTGCAGTGGACGTGTGCGGTTTGGCTGTTTAAAGGGTCGACTTACAGCTAAGGCGATTTGAGAGAGATGACCTGCCGCAGTAGAAAGTACTCCAAAAAAAAAAAAAAAAAAAAAACTTTTGGCTTTCCATAAACGTTAACTTCAGATGTACTTTATCTAGTTCTTATAAGCTCTAAGTTTTTAATGCATTTATGAAAATCTTTCAGCTTGATAAATGAACAGTTTTGTTTTTTGTTTTTTGTTTTTTTGCA
Source organism: Lithobates clamitans (assembly GCA_037952925.1). Classification (NCBI taxonomy): domain Eukaryota; kingdom Metazoa; phylum Chordata; class Amphibia; order Anura; family Ranidae; genus Lithobates; species Lithobates clamitans. The sequence continues at coordinate 1,072,932 of JBBGZY010000255.1, forward strand.
TCTTTTTCTTTGTTTTTTCGTTTTTTAAAGAGTAGACTTGGCAACAGTTGCTTTTAGTCCCTAAAAGCCTTAGAGTGCCCAAGATATCAGTGGAAAGTTGATCCTGAATGCTCAGTCATTACTGCTAGACACCACCCTTGGCCATCCCATGCAAACACAGCTTGGTGCAACTAATCATTCTATTTGGTTTTAGAGGAGAAGGGTTGAGGAAATTACCAACACTGGCATGTTAGTCATTGGGGCAGGTTTTGTGACCTGCTCAGGTGATTGATCATCAGTTTTGGGTTCTATATACCTGACATATTTGAGTAGCACTAAGCCAAAAGCTGATGGCTGTCTTGGCTACCTTGTCTTGTCTCTCTTATTAAAATACTTTGCATGCAATATAGGCACGGGTGTACATGTTGGCTTCAGTTTGATGCATAAAAATGCGTGGCCTTACACCAGCATGGTACCTTTCTGCAGTGTTATGGGTGACCTCTAGAGTGTGCTCTGTCCTGTTTATTTGTGGACAAAGGTGATCATCTTTTTTTTTTTTTTTTTTTTTTCTTTTCTCACTCTGAGATGTGTGGTTTTTTTTCTTTTTTTTTTTTCTTTGTAGACCAGGGTGATCGGCATCCAAACCGAAAAGCCAGAGGACAGCTTCGAACCAAGATAGAGTCTGGAGAAGGTACTATTCCAGTGAGGTCCAGCAGTACCATCCAAACCTGGGACGGTGTTCTGCAAGGAGAGAGGCTACTAACAATGTCTTGCAGTGACAAGATTGCAAGGTTAGAGCATAATGAACAATGGCCTTCTTGAAGAATATATTGGTAAAATCCTTTTCTGCAGGGAATTCAACATGCGTACATTATAATGAGCTCTGAAATTGAGCATTTAGTCCTAAATTTTAAGCATATCTTTAAATTAGGAAGTAGATTCCTAAACAAACAGTGAATTGTTACTGTTTTTATGAAGCTTACTTGAGAAATATTTCTAAGTATTTGGTATCAAAACGGTCAAAAGTATCTTACATGAGCCATTTATTCCGTTTTTTTTTTTTTTTTTCTTTTAACATTAAATCCCATCTTCACCCAAAACAAAATGTTACTAATTGTGTTGCAGCACACAGGATTAAGTATTCTAGGACCAATGGGTTATACTGCCACTGGAAAGCCAAGCTGTAAGGACAGCACAGTACAACCCACCCCACTCCCAGCATGCCTCAGTTTTTTACTAATGTCTTTTGGAGTACCGACCACTCTGTGCCCTGAGAGAAGTAAAACAATATTCTGCTGTTTTTAATTCCATCAAGATTATTCATTTACTTCTCCACTTTGCCATGGGGGACCACACCCAGACCCCGCTCAGAAATAGATGTAGGGCTGCCCTGTAATGTTGCCCTACAGACCCTGGATTCTGTATTTGGGGGTCACCTAGGTATATGCTACACCATGTTAGCTACAGGGTGCTTTACAGGTCCAGGGCTGAGATTCATAAGTCTAGTGGAACCAGTCCCTTGAGACTCTTTGGGGTTATGGCCACTGAATGGGCAGATATTGTGTATGGGACTTTTTCCTAACACCCTGCCTGGTGGGAGCCTTGGACGTGAAGATGGCTATTGTGATTTGGAGCCGTTGCCCTGTAAATGGGAGCAATAGGTTTCCCAAGGGGTTGTCAGCAGAGGATCGCTTGTGGTTTAAATTTTTCACCATTTCTATTTGTTGCCTGGGTGCCCCATTTAGCCTATGCAGCCTCCTTTTAAGCCTAAAACAGCCTCAGCCTCTCCTGACTTCAACTGCACAACCAATCCCTCAGGGAGTATATGCTGCCTTCAGTGAGAATCACAGGTAATGGTAACTGCTCCTGCCCAGCAGTGTATTGTGAGTAGCCCTCAATTCTCACACCTATATCATGGTGGCTCATAGGTGCAAGGGGGTGGTCCTGGGGGTCCTGCTTGCCTGGCTTGGGTACGGTGTCTTCAGTGAGGGTTCTGATGTCAGTTCCAACAGTTGCACCCCCTCACCCCATTCCTGGGGTGGTTTTAAGGCCCTCCTTCACTTTCTGAGTTGGCTCACTCCTTTTGCTGGGGGGTTTGTCTTGGATTTCTAATACCAGGACAGAATTTATAGGTCAGCTCACAGCCTTTAAATACACATATCGCAGAGGCCACAAGTGCTGTTTCGCATTCAAAGGTGGAAGATGAGAATGGTGCCTTGTCAGGTTCTGAGGATTTAAAAGCCGAAGAATGCCATTTCTGTCCTTATAGATGCAGAAAACTTGTGCTTTCATATAGAGCTGCCCAAGTTACCTGGTCAAAGGTCACTTACCTGGGCTCCTTCAAAATGTGTCTGCCTGCAAAAGCCTTCTGTCAACACTCATATAGTTACATAGTAGGTGAGGTTGAAAAAAGACAAAAGTTCATCAAGTCCAACCTGTGTGTGTAACTGTATGTTGCGGTCGTTCAGGTGCTTATCTAATAGTTTTTGGAAACTATTGATGCCCCCCGCTGAAACCACCACCTGTGGAGGACATTTCCACATCCTTGCCGCTCTTACAGTAAAGAACCCTCTTCGCCGTTTAAGTTTAAACCTCTTTTCTTTTTAATGAGTGGTCACGTGTCTCATTAAACTCCCTTCCGCAAAAAAGTTTTAGCCCTATTGTGGGGTCATGGGTCATCAGTATGGTGTTTGTAAATTGAAATCCTATCCCTTCTCAAGCGTCCCTTCTCCAGAGAGAATAAGTTCAGTGCTCCCAACCATTCTTCATAAGTAATATCCTCCCGACCCTTTATTAGCTTTGTTGCCCTTCTCAGTACTCGCTCCATTTCCAGTACATCCTTCCTGAGGACTGGTGCCCAGAACTGGACAGCATACTCCAGGTGAGGCCAGACCAGTGTCTTGTAGAGTGGGAAAATGATTGCTTTATCCCTGGAGTTAAGCCCCTTTTTAATGCATGCCAATATTCTGGTTGCTTTGTTAGCAGCAGCTTGGTATTGCATGCCATTGCTGAGCCTATCATCTACTAGGACCCCCAGGTCCTTTTCCGTCCTAGATTCCCCCAGAGGATCACCCCCTAGTGAGTAGATTACATTCATATTTTTGCCATCCAAATGCATTCTTTTACATTTCTCTACATTTAAACCTCATTTGCCATGTAGTTGCCCACCCCACTCACTGTTAGTCTGTTCTGTACGGTAACTGTCTTTGCACTGAGAAAACCAAGCATTTACTCAGCAGTATCCTATTCAAAATAGGAAAAAATATATAAAAATAGGATATCCCAGTGTTCAAGAACCCTGTGGATAAATGTTTGAAAGTCCTTTCTAAAGCTCTTAGCCCTGGCAGGCCCTGCGTATGCAACTATGTTCATCAGCCAAACTTTGGCTTTCTGGTCCAAGGCCATGCTTCAGGATCCTCTGTCCATCCAACATCTGGTGCTTCTACCTGTGGCACTGTACTATTGTGTAGACTGATTTAGTGGTTGTTCTGTTCTTTAGCAAACTAAGCACTGAAAGTGTGATCTCTATAACTGATCCAGTTGTAGTGAGATGCCTTAACTAGCACTTTAGTAGCTTGGTAGACAGCGACTTCAAAATGACATCCTGCAGATCGTAGAAAGCTTTAATAAAAAACTTGTGCAGATCTTCAGATGAACATCGAGTGAAAAAATGTCTAGCGCCAGCATCATACAGCACATGTGGTGAATGGAGACTAAAGCTTGAAGAAGGGTGGGGCTAACTACATAGAGCATCCCCTAGCTTACGCAGTTAGGTGAGTACAAAATGACGTAAAGGCAAACCATGCATGTGTAACATTCTAGTCCCTGTTGAAATCCACGATTTCAATTCTTAAACAATTGAGACTCAAGTTCAATCGTTAAGTGAAGCTTCTATTCCAGGAACACCTGAAAAAGGGAGAACAAGAGAAAAATAATGCACAGATTTAAAATACTATAAAACTTAAATCAAAGTCCGAGTGTCCATTTTTTCAACATGCACCAATCCTTTATACCTCCCTTTTGAAACAAAGGCCTTGGTGTAGATTAGAACAGTGGTCTCCAAACTGGCCCGGGGGCCAGATGCAGCCCTTGGCTTGCTTTTATCTGGCCCTTGGGGCACGATTTCATCCACTGATACTAACAGTGGGGCATAATCCCTCCCAATGACGAGGTCCAGTTTCTCCCAAAGACACCAACGATGGGGCCCAGTTCATCCCATTTTCACCAACGATGGGGCCAAAATGACACCAATGATGGGGCACTATTCTTCCCAATGACACCAACAATGCGGCACAATTCCTTCCACTGACACCAAAGATGAGGCATTGTTTTTTCTCACTGACATCAGGACCTTTGTGAGCAGAGTCCGGACCCCCTAATGTCTGAAGGACCGTAAACTGGCCCATTGTTTGGAAATTTGGAGACCCATGGATTAGAAGATGAATCGTCTTCCCTTGACAAAGAAAGTACCAGTTTTTTTGATGGGGCTGGAGTAGTTTTGCTGATCCTTCCTGAAGACCACTTAGAAAAACGTTCAAAACAGTGAGAACTCAACTTCGTCCTTAACTATACAGTGGTATTGCGTATAATGGTGTTTGCTCTGATTTCCTTGTCAGACTTGGGGTTAATCTGAATTATAAGTGATGGATCAGGACAAAATAATCTAAGTTGGTGAAGTAAAATTAGAAAAATATATACATAACTATTTTTCAGAAATAAAAATCTGATAATTGACGTGCTTATGTATTCACCCCCTTTTGTTATGAAGCCCGTAAAAAGCTCTGGTGCAACCAATTACCTTCAGAAGTCACATAATTGATGACATGTCCACCTGTGTGCAATCTATGCGTCACATGATCTGTTATTACATATACACACCTTTTTGAAAGGCTCCAGAGGCTGCAACACCTAAAGAAGAGGCACCACTAACCAAACACTGCCATGAAGGCCATGGAACTCTCCGAACAAGTAAGGGATAATGTTGTTGAGAAGTACAAGTCAGGGTTAGGTTATAAAAAAAAAAAAAATCCAAATCTTTGATGATCCCTAGGAGCACCATCAAATTTATCATAACCAAATGGAAAGAACATGGCACAACAGCAAACCTGCCAAGAGACAGTCGCACACCAGAACTCATGGACAAGGAGGGCATTAATCAGAGAGGCAGCAAAGAGACCTAAGGTAATCCTGGAGGAGCTGCAGAGTTCCACAGCAGAGACTGGAGTATCTGTACATAGGACGACAATAAGCCGTGCGCTCCATAGAGTTGGTCAGAAGAAAGCCATTACTTTTAGCAAAAAAAAAAATGGCATGTTTTGAGTTTGCGAAAAAGCATGTGGGAGACTCCCAAAATGTATGGAGGAAGGTGCTCTCATCTGATGAGACTAAAATTGAACTTTTTGGCCATCAAAGAAAACGCTATGTCTGGCGCAAGCCCAACACATCATATCACCCAAAGAACACCATCCCCACAGTGAAACATGGTGGTGGCAGCATCATACTGTGGGGATTTTTTCAGCAGTCGGGACTGGGAAACTGGTCAGAGTTGAGGGAAAGATGTATGTTGCTAAATACAGGGCTATTCTTGAGCAAAACCTGTACCACTCTGTGATTTGAGGCTTGGACGGAAGTTCACCTTCCAGCAGGACAATGACCCCAAACACACTGCTAAAGCAACACTTGAGTGGTTTAAGGGGAAACATGTAAATGTGTTGGAACAGCCTAGTGAAAGCCCAGGCCTCAATCCAATAGAAAATTTGTGGTCAGTCTTAAAGGTTGCTGTTCACAAGCGTAAACCGTCCAACTTTAAGGAGCTGGAGCAGTTTTGCAAGGAGGAATGGGCAAAAATCCCAGTGGTAAGATGTGGCAAGCTCATAGAGACTTATCCAAAACAACTTGGAGCTGTGATGGCAGTAAAAGGTGACATTACAAAGTATTGACTTTAGGGGGGTAGTTATGCAAATTGACTTGTTCTGTTTTGTCCTATTTGTTTGCTTCACAATTAAAAAACAAAAACAAATTCAAAGATGTGGGCATGTTCTGTAAATAAAATGATGCAAATCCTCAAACAACCCATGTTAATTCCAGGTTGTGAGGCAACAAAACACGAAAAGTGCCAAGGGGGGTGAATATTTTTGCAAGGCACTGTACACAGTGGAACTTTTACTTCGGCCATAGCAGCAATCGGTTCTTGTCTGAGGCACAGCAGACCTGTAAGGTTGTTCAAATTAGGCCCAGTAAGAAAGACATTGTTGCGAGAAACCCCTTTTATATCGAGCATTTCGGTCAAAAGACCTCTCTGATCTGGCTTGTGAGGATTGTTCACACCAATGCAAGGGAAGTTCCAACATTCCTATCCTTCCTTGAGTGGTGGTGCAGCCTCAGTATGATCTATTACCAACAAGTGTGTTTCCATTCAGGGTGCGTTGTAAAGAAGTAAATAGTGCTTCTGCATACTGAAAAAATTATTTGGTAGTTTTTCTTGAGGCACAAAATGGTAGTGGTGCCATCCGGCTGTTGGAAACTTCTGGATAGAATTCCTTACTCATAGTTTTTAGGAACTGCTTGTCTTCCATAGTAGCTGTCGGCTCACTATCTTTAGCAGTTACATCAAACGCTGTGGTGCCAAAATTTTCATCAAAGAAATAATGGACCTGGTTATCGCCTTGTATGAAGAACTGTTGCATGCCTTTTACTGCAAAGTCTGTCTTCTACATGGTAGTGATGGCACAGTTCAAAACGCCTAAGGCGACCATTTGACAGGACGCGTTTCTTAAAAGAAACTGTGGAAGACCTCCTGACATTACCCAAACAGATATTGCCTATGATGACCCAGCCTAGGTTCAGGCATATGGTGCATCATCTGGCCTATATATATTATATTATATTTTATATTATATTATATTATATTATATTATATTATATATTTTTTTTTTTTTTTTTTTTTTTGTTAAGCCTTGTGTACCCTTGGAATGTCTATGCCAAGAAGCAGGAGAACATCAGCATTTCTGTCAAGAGCTGATGTGGTTAACTATTCACCTCAAGTGAGAGGCAGCTGCAGGAGTAGGGATCTCCCCTCCATTGGTTGGAATCTGGTTAACTCAATGGGAGTGGGAAATGGTATTTCTACACTGCCATTAAGGGGAGCCTACTACAAGACCAGTGGTTCTTCTGCCTAAAACCTTTGTAATGCTAGCACAGGTGCCCAGGGTTTATGGAAAGGCTTGTTCTGTTATGCTTAACAGGTCAAAAAGCTTTGATCTTGCAAGAGACCAGTTACTCTGATCATCTATAATAATATACAGTGTTACAGGCTTTTCAGGTTGACCCTTGGGGTATTTACAGACTAAGCCTATTTTGGCACAGGATTTTTTAGCCTCCTACTCCAGATGTCTGTACCTGTGGAGAAAACTGGAGAATGAGACGCTGTTTGGTGTGCTCTTCTCACCATTCTTTGCCTCAGGAGGAAGACCTGTAGACACAGTCTTAAAATGGGTGAAGCACTTGCATGTGATCACTGTCCCGTTCTATGTACTTGTTAGTAACCTTACAGCTTTTAACATGGTTTTTTTGTGGAAGCACAGCATTTGACGCAAACCCTAAATTTCTTTAAAGTGCTTAGTGTTCTTGCAAGGTTTTCTCTATGAAGACAATACACTTCCTAACCAGATGTGGTTTTCTATGGGGTGTTTTGTGTTGTCAGTTTTCTTGTTCTGGTGAGTCTTGTCAGGGACTGGAGTAGGTTCAGAGAGAATATTGGTCCTCACAGAAACTGGCCCCCATGCAGTCTCTGAAATATGTGAGCTTGCAGGCCTTGGAGAAGGTGGACCAAGAGTGTTTTACTCCTCAAAGAAGAAACCTGGTTCATTCTTAAACCTCGTACACACGATTGGATTGTTGGCCAACAGAGTGTCAGACTTTTGTCCGAAAGGCCTGTGCCAGGAACTTGTCTTGCATACAAACGGCAAACACTATTGTTGGGCAAAAAACACGAACGTAGTGACGTACTACGTGGATTTCAGATCTTGAGCGCCACCCTTTGGGCACCTTCTGCCAATGTTGTTTTTGGTGAACATTGATTCCGAGCATGCGTGTTTGTACTTTGGACTCTTGTGTGATGGACTGGTGTACACACGATATGAAAATCTGACAATCTGAAAATCTGTCCGCCGAAAATTTACTATCCTGCCATCCAACATTTGTTGGCCGAAAGTTGGGCAACAATTGTCTGAGCGTACCAACGGTTGGATTTTAGACAAACAGTCTGTCATCACACAATTCCCTGACGAAAATCTGATCATGTGTACAAGGCTTTAGTATCTGCAATTCTCCTAGGAAACTCAGAAGTGAGGAAAGGAAACTTTTTTTTTTTTTTTTTTTTTTTTTCCTTGATCAAAATGATGTCCATTTTTCCTGTATACCAGAAGGTAACTTGCAGACTATGGGGTTTCCCAAAGAGCAGTATCTAAGTAACTGAGGCCGGTTACGTGGCTATCAATTTTGGCAAGTTGAAGCTTCAAGAGAAGGTTGCTGAGCTCTTGAAACTTTAAATCAGGGGTGTCCAACCCTTTGACCTTCCTGGGTCACATTGGAAGAAGAGGAATGGTCTTGAGCCACATTTGCTTGAACACGGCAGCCCATTCATTAACCGGCAGTTCTTTATCGGCTTCATAACTCTGGTGAACCTTTGAAGTTGGTTTAACTAAGCATTTGCTTTATCTGCTTACTTCCTCATCTGGAAAAAAATCTGTCTTGCTGTGCTTCAGTCTCCACATAAAATATTTTTTTTGCTGTGTGACATGTTGACAGTGAGCATTAAACTAGCAGTTTTTGAGAGAGAGGTATCAATTGCTAAGCTCTCTGGGGTTTGTTTACTAAAGCTGGAGTGTGTAAAATCAGGTGCACTTCTGCATAGAAACCAGTCGGCTTCCATGTTTTATTGCCAAAGCTTAATTGAACAAGCTGAGTTTAGAAGCTGATTGGCTACCATGTTCAGCTGAACTAGATTATTAGTGCACTAGTTTTAGTAAATCTCCCCCGTGTGTGTATATGTGAAACACAGACTGCTTTCTGTCTCACTTGTTTGAGGAGGTATTCTTAGCAGAAATCAGAATGGCATGTAGCGATGCAGGCAGGTTCCACTGAATGCACACATTGACTTGTGTAACTGTTCCATTAGAAAAAAAACTGGATTATTCTCTTGTAGGCTTTAGGCCGCTCCTCTGATGTGGCCCACCACCTTCTGCTCTGGGATGGTGGGTCGGCAAGCCCATATCGTGGGTTTCTGACCGCCAGCAGCAGCCACCAGCCATACCTGCCTGGGGGACAGCAGCAGCCAGCTATACCTGCGGGAATCCTGAGGAAGAAGTGAAGATTGAGGTCAGTTGAGGTGCAGGTAAACCGCAGTGCATCAGTGTGAAAGCAGCCTTCAGCCCCTTTCACACGATTGGTCTGATCAGGTCCGCCTGTCTATTTTTCAGGTGGACCCAGTCGGACCCTCCATTCACTTCTATAGAGCGGCACCCACCTATTGCCAGTCTGATCCACTTAAAAAAACAGAAGGAGGATCCGTCCCCTTCTTCTGTCTCATCGGATCGGAGGGCCCATAGAGTAGAGCAGGCTATGTCCGTGTCTACTCTGCATATGCAGAGTGAACACGGACCTGTCATCTGGCCGCTCTGTTTTTTATGGCCTGTGACCGGTAACCAAGTTGCTAAACTGGCCCTTGCTCCTCAAAAGATTAAGCACCCCTGAATTACAGTTTAGCTAGTAGCTTCGCAGACAGTGACTCGATCCCAAATGATCCCGCTGTAGAAAGCTTTCATTGATAACTTGTGCAGATCTTCACAGATGAACTTCAGATAGGTCATGGATTTGGTTGTGCCTTTAGCATTGAGCCACTCATCTGCGGGGTCTTCTGACCAGGGTTCAGTCGAGCATGCCATGGCAGTGTCGTATGTATCATTGGGGAACTAGAGTTCTCATGGCTGAAAGGTAGTTTTGATTCACACTTAAGACAGAAAGTCATGTTCAAGCCCTGTCCATCAGATACATGCTAGGCATGGTAAACTGGCAACTGGACTTTATCAGTGTTTGGACTCCAAACCCCCCCCCCATTGTTTCCACTGTTAAAGATGGGGGGGTCCTTGGATATTGGCCTTCTACCTATCAGATTCAGCAACACACTGCACAGGTTTTTATGCAAGTCCAGGGATACTTAGGTTTTTTTTTTTTTTTTCTGCCTGGATTCCCTGTTGGCGCCATGAGATCAGGTAAACCTGATTTTTGTATTTCCTCCTCTGAAGCTCCGTCTTCGCCTGCTTTGCAGGATGGAGATAGTATAGTGATTCCTATTGTACCAAACTGGCCCAGGTGACCGCTGTATTTGGAGCTCATCAGGCTCCTGTGGACAATTCATGGCCTCTTCCAGATCATTTGAATCTTCTGTCCTGACTAGTTTACCACCACATTTGGCTGTTGAAGCCCAGGCTTTGAGGGGTGTGGGCCTATCTGATTCAGCAAATAAATTAATACATTATTAAAGGCTAGGAAGTCAATTTCTTGGAAAGTCTACCATCACATCTAGAAAGCGTAATTTTCAATGGCTCAATATCTGGCCTCAATTACCATCATGGATCAAATGTCAGCCCTAGTGATTCTCTTTAGCAACCCATTGCTTCTCACTTCCCAGTGAAAGCCTTTGTGCAGGGCGTCACTCATTGTTCTTCCTGTACATTTTCCATTAACTGATGGATTTTAACTTGGTTCTGTCAGCTCTTCAAAAACTGCCATTAGGATTTTTTTCTCTATCCTTACTGGCAAGGTTGCCTTTCTCGTCACCATCACCTCTGTGAGGTGAATTTCTGAGTTGGCAACCTTGATCTGTAAATAATTCTCTTGTGCTACACAAGGGCAGGGTTGTTTTGAGACCCAGGGCCACGCTCCATCCGAATGTGCTTTCCTCTTTTTACCTTAATCAGGACATTGTTCGTCCTACTCTATCTTGTTCCTAAATATGTTCATCTCTCAGCTGCAGCTTCCTTTTGTCATTCCTGAAGAAACAGTATGCTGCTTGTTCTACTATCACTAGATATTTGTCAGCTAATCATCCAGATGACTTCAAGGGCAAGCCCCCCCCCCCCTCCTCCATCTTCCATCTTCTGGTTAAAGTACACACAATTCGATTGGTACACTCTTGTCTTTTCAGCCTCAAGCAATTCTGTTCACACATTTACGTTTTGGCAGGTCCGTTCAGGCCTCGGCTGGATGCTGGCTTTGGTCATAAGGTTCTTCTTTGGGCTTTGTTGAGCTGCCCTTGTTAACTTGTTGGTTTGCTCCTTGTTGGCCTGTTAGCATTTTGTTTACTGTTGCCCAGAATACTTTGTGTTCTGTAACATACAAGTAAGAAAATTGTTTTACAGGACACAGGCTCCTCCCTTCTGTTATGATCTACTGATTGCTTGCCAATAAACTGAGGCATGGTGGAAGGGGTTATATATTGTAGTTTAAAATTACACCTGTAGCAATTTTATCAACAGATAGCTGGTGGAAAGAAATAGAATTGAACTAATTGTAAATCAAACTTTGATTTGTCAATATCTTGAATTACATTTTTAAACATAATATTGACGGCCTTAGATGCCATATAATAATGCTTTATCTGTATCAAAATATTTTTCGAAGATCCATTGATAGAATTAACATTAGAAAGTGGTTAACATTTGTTTAATCAATGCAGTACCAGCTACTTTAATCTGTGTACATGAAACTGACACCAACTCCCAAGACCATTAAATTGGTTAACCCTTATAGAGGGAACGGGTGTTAATATACAACATTTCATCATATCTGTAGAAATCTGGAGGCAGTAGATGCTGTTTACATTTTCAATGCTCTGATGTGCAGCTGGCTGTAACCTATCGTTAAGTACTTGCTAAAGAAGGCTTGATGTCTACTGTATGCTTCACTGAAATCCAGAGCGAGAACTGAACTGTAGGAGGGTCTCTCCTCAGAACCAATGCTATAAGCTGAATATACCCAGTTCTCTATAAGCTAAATACCCTCGGTATATTTTATGTTCTTAAAAATTCTCCTCTTAAAGGTGAAATGCAAGTAGATATTAAAGTCAAATGCAGTCATGTATACATTAAAAAAAAAAAATCATGTGCATTTTTGAATGCCTCCTAGTACCTGAATCTCTAATTACATCAGTGTGCATCCTGCTGTACTGGGCAAAACGATAAGGGCAGGCACGAAGACCCAGCTGGGCTCTGTTTCAGTGCCCTGTCAGTGTGACAGTATGAGAGAACAAAAAGATTGCCTCATCGGTGTACTTTAAATCCTTCATTGTCCAAATGGTAAAGGGCTGTGTGGTGTTAACAAGCTGTACCTGATGCCTATGAGTTGGGAGGACCTGTCTGTGCTTTCTGATACAATTACATTGTGGATGCACAGAACTGCATTTTTTGGCAGATAAAATGGTTCCCCTCTATATATTTTAACCCTGTATTTAGCTACTTGGCTGATCAGATTTGTAATTTCCATATTACTGCATGTAAAGATAAAAAGATGTAGCATTTAGGAGCCTGCAAGTCAAATCAAACATGGTTTGTTAGAGGAAGCCTGTCATGAGAAACATTGAGGCTGCTATTGCCATCCACCTGAAAATGCACCTTTTTTTTTTTTAGACTTTTGGCTTCAGTGCATTTTAAGTTACTGAACTGGAACAAATATGCAGATTCAGCTTTGCTGTATTGGAGAAATGTCTTATGTCAGAAAGCGTACATGCTGTTTGATTATCCTAAGGAAGCAGCTTTTCAATAAGTCATGCTGCTTTTTCGCTCCAGGGCAGAAATTTTCTTAATTTCTTAATCTTAACTTCATTGCCCTAGACTTGGTACACAAGTCTTGGACTGGTTGCTTTTATCAATACGGTCTGTTTTTTTTTTTTTTTTTTTTTTTTTTTTTTTTTATATTCAAAATTTATTGAATTTTCATACAATACAAAAAAGAAAGGGGGAGTGCAAGGCTTCAATGACAAAACAAGTATTTTACAACATACCACTGAGCATCATAGCACTGGAAGATAGAAATCCACATGCGTGTAGACAGCCTAGGAGGGATAGACTGGCCTTAACGTCCATATGACGGCATGTGTCAGTCGGTCATTACAAAAAAGACACATGACATTGAACTCCCCTATGAAGGGAAACTATACAGACCAGAACTTAAAAAGGCACAAAGGAAAAAACTAATCAGCAAAGTTAAGTCTGGGGAAGCAGGTGCAGAAATGTCAGTACTGCCAGTCTAGGTAATTACAATAACCAAGGCTGCCTCCCGTTGTGTAGGTAAATACTCAGGCATCTGGTATCTCATTGGAATAGTACATCCAAACCCATCCACACATCTCTAAATTTGTCTTGCTGTTTTTTAACTGTATGTACCCATCATTCTGCTTCCATTATGGCATCCACCATTACTGTTTCCAGAATCTGGGAATTGAGGATTTTGCTGCATTTAGCAAATGGGGGGTGACACTTTTCTTATGATTTGATGGAAGAGGTTCCACCATGGAACAAAAAATGTAGGGGGGGTGTACTCCTCTGTACTCGCTAAAGTTCTTTTTTTTTTTTTTTTTTAATCCATGGTGTAATTGAGTCTCAAAAGGTTCTGTTATGGCAAAACCACCAAAGGGGGTCTCATTGGTCACAGGCCCTCCAAAATTGGGCGTCAGCAGTTGGAAACATCTGAGCCAGGTGGGAGGGGGTTTTATACCATCTGGTAAGAAATTTGTATGACTAGTCTTGGATATGGGTACAGACGGTGAAAGCGTGGGTCAACTCAATGATTCTCTGAATCTGAGGGGGTGTAAGTTCCAATCCAAGCTCCTTCTGCCTTTCTCTGATATAATATGGAACTGACACAGAATGAGTACTAAGAACAAGTTTATTTGTGTTTTGGGAGTGGGTGTCTAGAGTCTGTTTAAAACACATGGACTCAAACGTTGAGAGGGTATCCAGTGGTCTCAACTTGAGCGCCAATTTGCCTATCAAGTCTGGAAGCGGACGGTGTCTCTATGTTACTAGTGGGAAGTTACTGTAGGAGGATTGCAGTTTGACAAGGGGTAAAAGTTTACACTGGGGGGATGTAATGCCCTCAGTACCCCATGAGCGGAAAACCCAATCTCCTCTCAACACAAACCAGGGAAATCTCCCGAGGTTTGCTAATGGTAAGGTCTTGGCAGCATGTTGGCCCATTACATTTAGTCTATCTCAGACCGTCAAGGTGGACGTCCAGTCCGAGAGTCCTCTGGAACAGTCGACACCCAGGTAGCCCCTGCTACTTTTCTGCCTGCCATTGTTTTTTTTGTTTTTTTTCCCTTGAGGCACCCAGATTTTATTCGAAAGCATTGCAACACCAATTTAGAATACATACCAGAGCCATAGCATTATAGTGTAGCGCAATGGAGGAGGCCAACATTGCCTTCCAGCTTGTGTCTACGTAGAATATCGTAAGCCATCAGTACTGTCGTTATTAGTATTGCACATGTTTTGCTTTATCAGTTTTTTTTTCCTAATTGTGAGTTTAACCTCTTGATCAATACAGGTGGAACGTTGCAGGCATTCAAGGATCCTTGTTCAGTCTGTTTGTGGAACCAATTTACTTCTCCAGTATTATCCTGGGCAGCTTGTATCATGGGGATCATCTCTCAAGAGCCGTGTACCAGAGGATAGCAGAGATAGAAGACTTACCGTCACATTATAGTCTCAACAAACCATTACTGAGTGGTAGGTTTTATTTAAATTCCCTTTTATATTAAGACTAGTGTTTTAGGTGTATTGCTTTTGCCCATTTTAACATATTCTCTTCATGAAAAAGAAAGCTACAACCCTTCTGTAAATAAAAAAAAAAATGGTTATTACATCTCTGCAGATATTCATAAAGCCTAATTTTAGCCAATGTATTGACATTAAGAGTGCAATTGTACGGAGAACTACATTTTCTGAAATATGGGGGGAGGGGGATGCTGCATCAATAGGGACAAAGTCAGACAGTAATTTAAACTATGTACTCGTATAACCCTTCACCACTTAAAATGTTTGTGTCCCTATTGGTAAAGTCTTGCATCGCTTCCCATCAGGACAGGAAGTCAGGCAGTGTGAAATCTCACCGATAAGGATACAGATGGCTATAAAACCTGACAGGCTCAAATGTGTTTGTTTAGAATCCAGCCTAAGCGGTGTGGCACTGTCAAACTGGCCTTGTGGGATAGAACTACTAGAGATGATTTTGCTGCTATGGGAGTCTGTTTGTTTTTGGTTGACCAAAGAAAAGGAGTTTACTATAGATTAAAGATCATCTTGCCAAACATCAAACCCAGTGTGTGATGTTTGGCAAGATGGGCTGATCAATGCTCTTCAAGTAAAATTGATTGTATTTTTTTTTTCTATATTGGATGAAGTGAGGGTTATAACCCCTGTAGAATTTTTTTGACATGTGTCCAATTACGGAGATTTCCCTTCATATCTTGTCCCGTAGCCAAAGTGAGGGAGTTCCTGGTTATTACCAGGGTCAACAAAACTAGTGTCCTCATTGGAAGATTTCACCTTTATTACTGTTCTGCGGACAACCCAAATTTGGGATTTTCCTACACTCACGGTGATTGCGGTAAATGGGACAGATAGCTAGGGTGAGTCTCGCAAACAAGGGCACAGACAGCTCTTTCTCCCTATATCCACTCTCAGATCATCACGTTAAATTCATGCAACAATTGCCTCATTCTGTACCTAAGAGACTAATCCTACCACCATAAGCTTATAGCACAAAAATCTCTAGGATCAGAGTGTAAATCGCTCAGCAAAATGTATATTTTAATTGAGCAAAAGTAACTTTCCGCTTTTATACAATGTATAAAACCCGTTCCACTTAAGGGAATATGTAGATCACTCTGGAACTTAAAGCATTAATCCCATGTAGATCCCTCAGCAGCAACAAAACTAAGCTAAACCGATAATAGTAGCTGTTCTATACAATGTATAACATTCTTAGCAGAATATGTAGCTCAAAGTATTACTAAAGACATGGCCCAGTTCCAAAAGTGACCAATTTTATGTTCATGTCCTGAATGTAAAAGATTTATTCACCCTGAATTGACTACCAGTTCCTAGGGTTGCTTTTTTTTTTTTTGCCAGTGAGAGATGCACTACCACACCCAGCAAGTCTCCAGAAGGTGGTCCATCCATTTCTCCCCCACCTCTAGCACACCATCACACCCAAAATGTAAATGCGGTTGTAGGGGTGACGTTTTCAAGATGGTGCTGGCACAGGAAGTGACCAGACTGCCATCTTGGGTATGGGAGATGATACAGCACCGGAAGTGATGTCAAACAAGATGGTGGCGCCACAGGAAGTGGCGGCATGACCATCCTGGAATAAGGCCGCAGCGTTGGGGGATGTATCCAGGGTGGCCAGGACCTCATGAAGTCAGTATTTTTGCGCCCATTAGAGGCGATGGTGGCACCCTACAGGAGGTACACAGGCATGCTCCTTCCCCTCCAGCCGGTCCAGTGGCGGTTAAGGCAAACTACCAGAGGCTCTGGAGCAAGGCCCCAGCTCTCAAATGGTAAGGTGGAGGGGGGAGGATGCAGGAGCATTCCCCCGGATGGTGTGAATGATACCCCTGAACAGAGCTACATAGGGATATGTTCCTAGAGGGGAGAGGGGTCCCTGGGCATTACAGTGGACGCTGGGCTCACTTTCTCCCTCTTTTCCTCTCCCTATCCCTCCTCTTCCGCCATTGTCTCCTGGCAGCCAAAGCCTGGATAAAAACATATGGAGCTGACAAAGTCAAAAAGTAGTATTGCCAGACGTGCGGTGTAAAAATTCCGTCACAGTGATAATTTACCTTGTCACAAGACAAGTTACAGAAGAGTTCCGTCTGAGGCGCCAAAGTAGGCAGTAGGTACTGGCATGTGCTCCTTAGTAACACCGGCAGTATGAGTGGAGGCACTTGCCTGTCTGGGCCCCCCCAGTCTACAGGCAGAAAGGGACAGAGGCCACATCCATTGCTTTGGTGGTGTACAGGGGCTGCAGGGCACTTCCTGAGGAAAGGATAGAGGGTGCCAGCCATTTTTCTCATGACCAGGCCATCTCTTCTGGAGAACGCAGCCGAGGTGAAAACTTCTCTGAAGTCAAGCACCAGTCCCTCTGCGGTAAGACTGTGACAGGTAGGAGGTCTGGTGAGGGGCCCTATAGGTCCAGCCCTTTGGAGGTGCGCATACCTCTGCCTCTGAAACACATGATAGACAGGCATGTATGTTTCCAGTAAGGAGGCCCAGGCATTGTGCATAATGAGAGGAATAACCATGTGGTCAGGCAAGGCTGCTGCGGGATCCCGGGTGGCTCGCTTTGCTTTAGCCGATGCTAGCCCTTCTATCAGGGCAAGGTGACTACCATTTCTGTTAATCCTGGAGACCCACTCTAGGCTGTTTTCACCCCTGGATGGGAGAGGATACAGTCGGGCTACTAGGCCCAATAGAGATTATCACTTGCACTAAGTGTGTGGCAGGCAGCACATATGCACTGTGTATGGTTACCCATTCTGTGTTGGTGAACAGGACCGAGTTCTGACTCCTGTGGATTAAAGTAGTTGTAAAATGCTAGCTGATATTGTGTATCGTAGACTATTGCTGATCTCCTGCAGCCTCTTTAGAGCAACTTCCTGTCTAGGAAAACCATAGTGTATCCCATGTTGGTTTCCTAATGGTGACGATGGTGAACCATGCTGATGTGTGGTGAAACAATCACTTGAATCTCTATTGGGGGGTCCAGGTGACGGGGTGACAACACAGCTTCATGGGGAGACAGGTTGGTCACCCTGTAACAAGAAAATACAACTCCATTGTATACATATTTGGTGTACTAGAGGCCTTCCCATATTCTGTAAACCGGTCCTGTAAGTTTGCTAATGCTAGTAAGCTTTACTAATGGAACAGGGGGGGCCTTGTTCCCCTAAAGTATGAGCATTCAGGTCAGCATAGCTCCCAACTGCCCCTGATTTCGAGGGACTGTCCCTGATTTGGAGCAATGTCCCTCATTCCTCCTCATTTGTCCCTAATTTTGGTCTGAGCTATATAGTTGTATATAAAATGCACTTTTAATCTTTCAAAAAGTGTTTCCCAGTGCTAAACCTTTCATTCAAATTGCTGTATTTATAAATATAAAGGAATAGCAGTGGTAAAAAATAGCCCTTGCGGGTTTAATTAACTTTTTTTTTTTTTTCCTTTGGTTAATTCTCCTTTAAGGGGGTGTGGCAGGGGGCATGTCCTATGCCTACATACGTTTGGTAATAGGTGTCCCTCATTCCCATCTCAAAATGTTGTGAGGTATGGGTCAGTGCTCTAACCCTGCAGTGGATACTGCAATGACAGTGCTCACAGGCGAGCCGCCTGCAGGTAGAAGGATAATGTTTCTTTATTCTGACAAACCATTTGCTTTTTAGCTCCCAGTAACTGGATCAGGTTAACACATTTTTGTCCCATTATCTTAGCCACTTTGGTGGTTCATATGAAGACAGTATCGGACCCTTGGCATATCATGTTTTCATATAGATATGCTGTGTAGATGTGAGATCTAACTTTCCTGCAGAGCATACCGCATTTTTGATGCCACTATTTTGTCTAACTCCTTATAAACCATTGGCTTCATTATGTCACACAGTAAAAACCTGGGGCGTTGTGTGACCATTGCTCTCTCCTTCATGGGGTGTTCACATGTAATACCTGCCACATAATATAGAAAACATACCATTGAGTGCTCGCTTATTGCCAAAAAACCTTATAGTGGTTCACTCACATAAAAGGCACGGTAAGCTGTGCAAGTTGAATTTTGCACAACGTAAAATCCTCCGGCTAACCAGCGTCTGGTTAAGGATTCGTTGTGAGATAGCGTCAGCGACTAACTCCTTACTCCGCGCTGTGTCCTCGTATGGATTTATTTCGTGGGAGCTTACTTGACGTACCCAATGTTTTCTTTTTAGTGTCTCAGACTTGATATATGAAATTCACTGCCAGTGATTTTTCACGGTTTTGGGCACTTGGATGGTACAGGGCCTCTGACTGTTCAATCTTCAGGCTGCAGGCAATCCTATCTTTTTACATTTAGACATGCCTATTGCACCTCTTGGGCCAGTGACCGGTAAGACTATTTCTCATTGGCCCAGTCGTCTACCATTTGAAAGGTTATAAATCCTTTTTTATAAAAACGCTTTTAACTCCTACTCTGATCCTTTGCAGGAGTCTTTCTCATCAGGTATTTTTTTTCTTACTGTAAAGGTTGGTTTCATGGTACAATACTACACATGAAGCATGCAGATTTTAAACCCTTTCAATATTCAATATTGCATGGTCATTTCTCTTTTTTTTTCGTTTTTTTGTTTTTTTTGTTTTTTAGTGGCTAAGTTGCACACTATGTATTTACCCCTCTCCTGTATGGGGGCGTGACGGGGGTTATAGGCCAGGCTTCTGCAGAGACAGATGGCCCAGTCACTCGAGGCAGTCTGTAGATTGCAGGCTAGTAGTGATGGTATTGGTTTATAGGGAAATATTACAGAACATGAGGTAGAATGTCAACAGGAAAGTTCTGTTCTCGGCACAGGCTGTCTTATGAATTGGTGTTCTATATTGACACTTTTTTGAGCCTTATAGTGCCAGTTTTCTGGCTTTTGTACCCTCCCAAATTATGCATCTTTGCTGTCTCATGTATACCATCGTGGAGGATGACTTGGGAAAGCTAGAGTTATTACCTGATGACTCCTTTTCCAGGAATCCTCCAGGACGGTATGCTTCCCACCCCAAGGTCATCTTTGGTAAAACTGAAGGGCAGTAGTGGATGGGGAGCTTTTAACTCATCACCGTGCTTGTGTTTCCTGTTAAAGGAGGAGCCTATCTCTCATGTATACCGTCCTGGTGGATTCCTGGAAAAAGTTATCAGGTAATAACTGTAGATTTTTTTTTTTTTCCAGTGATTTACACTCTGATTCCAAGAATTAACCCCTACACATCTATGGCTTTTGTGCTATAAGCTTACAGTGGTATATTTATCTTGGATTTTGAATGATGTAATTGAATGAAATTTAATGGTCTGATCCAAGAGGTAATATAGGGAGAAAGATCACTTAGAACATGTTTAGGTTTTTCTGTTTCCAGATAACTTCTCAGCAGCTTTTGCTTTTTTTTTTCTAGCCCAAACAAAAATCCAAAAAAGTTGACTTTTTGTTTCCATAGGTATTAGCAATGCTGAAGCACGCCAGCCAGGAAAAGCTCCAAGTTTTAGTGTGAACTGGACAGTGGGAGATACTGGTCTTGAAGTAATTAATGCTACCACCGGCAAGGATGAGATGGGTCGTGCATCTCACTTGTGTAAACATGCTCTGTACAGTCGGTGG
Source organism: Lithobates clamitans (assembly GCA_037952925.1). Taxonomy (NCBI): domain Eukaryota; kingdom Metazoa; phylum Chordata; class Amphibia; order Anura; family Ranidae; genus Lithobates; species Lithobates clamitans. Next base: position 1,093,354 of record JBBGZY010000255.1, read on the forward strand.
ATGCGTCTTTATGCAAAGGTGTGTGTTTTGTTTGTTTTTGGTCTTTTGAAAGCCTTTTTAACCCTTTTGTGTCTGGAGATTGTCAAAACCTTCATGACCAGGCCAAATTTTAAGGTTTGGTATGCATTGATTTACTTAGTGGTATTAAACCCAAAACCATAAACTTAATCTGTTGCCTCTTACCAATCATTAGGTGTGGTGGCTGTAGTCAGGTTTTTTTAGGTTTCTTTTTCCACCTTTGATTTCACCTGGTGAGATCTGGCCAATAACACCCCTCCTGTATTAGAGTGCCCCCCACTCTGGATGAATGCGCACAAGGGGCGGCACATTTGGGCAGCAGTGTTGTCAGTCTTGGGGTGGGGGGGGGGGGGGGATTAATGGATTTGCAGATTTAAATACACTAAGAAATTGAAGCCAAATTCCAGCTCACACTTTATAATTAGTTACAGCAAACACTTTTTTTAGGTTTTAAATAAAAGCTGCCCCTGTCAGTGGTAAATGGTTTGTCTCATCCCTATAAACTGATACATCTGGAAGAGAGCTTGTACTTTTTGAAAGACTTGCTGGCCAGATCACCAGATGAAAATAGATGAAAGCCTAAAAAGGAAAACCTGAATTGGTAAGCTGCAATATATGAATGTTTGGATTTATTATTGCTTTAACAATATGGCCCTTTGAGCCACTTTGCACTCACAAATATATAAATCCTTTTTTTGTTACATGTATGAGGCCTTTTTTGGTCATTTGTTTTCCAAAATACCCTGAATATATTTTGTTATAAGCAGACAAATTGAAAAAAAAAGCGCATTTAGCTTAATGCTCAACATATTTTGTACAATTAATACTATTCCAAATACTTTGACTCAATAATTTTCTCCCATTTATTTATCTTGAGTACAGCAATCCCAAGTTAATGTAGCCAGTGCTGTATGGTCTTTGGTCACGTGTTTATATAAGATTTATATTGGGCATTTTTTGCAGTACAGTGAATCAACCAGCCTGGAATAGTGTTAATTTACAGTAGGGCTGTTAATGGGTGAAATAAAATAAATAAATGTAACGTCAAGTCAAAGTAGAACTATATCCTCCCATTAAAAGAAAAGGTGCTGCAGCTTTAAATATATGTGCATCTACAATTATAGTTTTCTCTTATTCCCTTTGCAAAGTCCCACAAACACTTGATCCTGCCAGTGATATCCATGTTGCAGGGGGGTCTACTACTGAGTCACCAGCCTGTAGCTTGGCCATACCTAATCCTGCCAACTGCTTTCTAGATTGACAGCATTGCCATATCACAAAGGGGGAGAATATGATAGACCAATATAGGGGGATTTGGGTCCGTCAGGGAAGGTAAAGGAATTTACTAAATAACCTATATTAATAACCTAAAATTACATGCGCTTGTGAAACTACGAAAACAGATGCACATTACTGTAAAGAGGTTGTTTGGAAACTTGTTTAGAGTTTATCAATTTAGAGTTAACCCTAAAGTTAGAGTTAACCACTTCAGCCCCGGAAGAATTTACCCCCTTTCCTGACCAGAGCGTTTTTTGGGATTTGGCACTGCGCCGCTTTAACTGACAATTGCGCGGTCATGTGACGTACCCAAACAAAATTGACGTCCTTTTTTTCCCCACAAATAGAGCTTTCTTTTTGTGGTATTTAATCGCCTCTGCAGTTTTTATTTTTTGCACTATAAACAAAAAAAGAGCGACAATTTTGAAAAGAAACACTTTTTTTTTTGTACTTTTTGCTATAATATCCCCATTTTTTTTAACAAAAAAGCTAATTTTTTCTCAGTTTAGTCTGATATGATTACATATTACTATACTACATATTTTTGGTAAAAAAATCGCAATAAGCGTATATTGATTGGTTTGTGCAAAAGTTAATAGCGTCTACAAAATAGGGTATATATTTATAGCGCTTTTTTTTTTTTTTTTTTTTTTTTTTTTTTACTAGTAATGGCGATCTGCGTTTTTTAATCGTGACTGTGACATTATGGCGGACAATATGGACAATTTTGAAACATTTTTGGAACCATTGGCATTAATACAGCGATCAGTGCGATTAAAAATGCATCGATTACTGTAAAAATGTCACTGGCAGTGAAGGGGTTAACACTAGGGTAGGTGAAGTGGTTAACTGTGTTGCCTGGGAGGTGATTCTTGCTGAAGGGGGAGGGGACTAACTAGAGGAAGTGACAGATCGTGGTTCCTAGCTAATTGGAACACACGATCTGTCACTCCTGTTTACACACTCGTCTCTGTTCCGTGTCATCGCGACCGTCGGACACGAGCATCGGCACCCCCGCTGTGCAGCAGGCGCACACGTGCCTGCTATTCGGACCCCGTGAGCCAACGTATAGCTACGTGGTTTCGTGCAGAAGACCCAACCTGCCGCAGTATAACTGCGGCGGCTGGCCTGGAAGCGGTTAAGCTAACTTTATTTTTTTTCTCTACCTCCATCATGCATGGACATATTATTTTGATTTTTTTTATTTTTTTTTTATACAACTTTTACTTCTTCCTTCCATTTTACAAAGTCCCTTCTTTGTAATAGTACTGCAGCAGTGACACGTACTCTTTATAGAGACATCAAGGATCTGTTATAGCAAAAACTGCCTCCTCTGGCTTGGGCAGACTGGCACTAGAGCAGAGCTGGGACAAGGTCATTTAGTCCCCAGAGCGAAGATGCCAAACTGTGTCCGTCCGCCCCCCCTTTTTTTTTTTCCAAAGATGCATGAGGAACATGTGTCAGCAAAAATCCCCCCCCCCAAAAAAAAAAATTTGCATGCTTAACCCCCTAAGCATATTCCCTGGTGTGGGTAAGCAAACCCTGCACAGTCCTGATTCAGGAGCACTTAAGTGGCAGAGGAGGTGTTGGAGGGGACAGAGCACCCAGGGTTCACCACCTCCCAACTCTTCTGCTCGCCAGAGTCCACTTGTCACTTCCTGCACTAAGCTGGTAAGAGTAGTGATGCTGTTGTCGCTACTCCTGTCAGCTTGTAGTGGCAGGAGCTTCTTAATGCCTGGGTCAGCCTCCCCTGTTTGTCCCGGCCCTGTCAGAGTCCCTGATCTGATGCTTACCCAGCTTCTTCTGCTAGAGGAGCTCAATGCCTCATTCTGAGCTAAGGAGGTTGGTGAATGGGAGGTTCACGCTTTCCTCCACTTTTCAGAGTCCTAAATATTTCTACAGAATATTGGTTGTATATGAGTGATGAAAACTCATTGGGTCTCATAAGATCCATTTAAGGCTAATAACAGGAAAGAATGGACATATTTGGATAATTTAGATAACCCTTTGATTCATATCGATTGTATATTTTGTAAAATAAAAAGGGTTTACAAGTATTGTTTTTACATCCACAGCTTTCTTCCAACTTGCGAACCAAGATTGGAAAACCGAACTTGTACTACGACACCAAGCAATCGGCCTCAGAATACCAAGAAGCAAAAGAATGCGTTTTCAAAGCCTTCCAAAAAGCTGGACTGGGAGCCTGGGTCAAGAAGCCAATAGAACAAGACCAGTTCCCTCTTACTGTTTAAACCTATGAACGTGTTTTAATTTCTGTAACAATGCAGAGGTATATGGACACTATTCGAGAACCTAGTTATGATTTCCTTGTATCTCTGATGTGCCAATCATCCTCAACTGCTTTTTTAACCTCCCTTTTTCCTATATTAATAACTTTTAGGTCATACCAAGATTGTTTTATAGAGTCTGGAAAAGTTGATTTTATTTATTCCTTAGTGACCAAAGGCAGTATATATTTTTGTTTTGTAAACACCTGCCTCAGTTCTTATTTTAAGTAAAATGCATCTTCAGCGGGCTATCTCTCACCTCTGTAAATTGTATATAATTAAAACCGCACCAATGTGCTAGACAGGCAGCTGAGATGAGCTAGGAAAAGTGATTAATTTGATTTGTTTTTGTTTAAGATGTAATTGATAGTGGTTTTACACTGTACTTTTGAAGTGGGAGTATTTCAATTAGCTTTTTTTCTTCCCCGCCCCCCCCTGGTTTGTGAATTTTAGCCTGCCGTTGATATCATCGTAGCCAGCAATACTCAATTTTGGGTTGGTAACTTCTTGTTCTACCTCTCCCAGCAGTTTGCCGATTGAAGGGAATCGATATATCGTACCCTTCCTCCTACAGTGAAAGGGGTTTAAAACCAGCTGCTGAACATTTAGTGTCCCGTGTGTCTATTTATTAACGTGTGGCTATCATTTTATTACTCCACTTTACACATATTGTGAAGTCCTATTTTTACCATTGCTAACTGGAACACATCTATATTTGTATTTTCCTTGATCTCTAGACTGTGGTTGTAAAGCAGAGTCTACATAGAAGTAGCCTGTTTTTTTCTGGAATTGCAGCCAGTGTGTACAGACTAAAGAGATTCTTATTATTTCTTGCAAAGGTGTTACACCAACCCGATATAGAAAGCTATTAATGGAAAGGCACATCACATTTGTGTGCTTTTGCCTTTTTCTCTTGTGATGTCCTATTACCAAAGCATTTTGCTTTGCTAATTTGTGTAAAATGAAATGAGGTGTCTGCTTTTTAAGCATGCTTTTACCACTTAAAGTATGTATATATTGACTTGAGAAGCTGGCATATAGGATGTAGGTCTCATCGCTAATTTGACTGTGTCTATATAGCAGATGTGTCTGTTGTGGTCAGACGAAGTCAGTTTATGCTGTACCTCTTTCCTATAGTTGTCCATTATGGATTAAAGGTATTAAACAAATCCATAATTGCCATTTGTTTTCACTGTGGGGCAGGCAAGCATGGATAGATTAATGTTGTACAGCTCCTAGATGTTAGATAGCCAGCAACTGTATATTTTCCATTTTATCCCGGTTAAATGAGAATAAACTGTTCAGACATAACCAGTAGACTCTCTCTGGGCACAGAGCTCCTAATGGCTCATGCTTCATGTAAAGGGCTCTAACCTTGTGAGCAACTTTATGAAGCGCAGCACATTAAGCAGCTCATTGTGAGGTCTGTTTTGGTGATGTCTAACACTATATGAAATATAACTTATGCCAGTCAATTGCTTCAGTGCCTGCTGGTCACAGTTCTTATAATTCACAATGCGTTCCCATCCTTTTGTGAATGGATATGTCCTCTGTTAAATAGAACATGAAGGCCAAGTCATCTGCAGCTCTAGTGCAATCCAGTCCTATCATCTTGTGTAGCAATTTCTCAGTGTGTGTGGAACAATCAGAATTAACATTTGAAAGTTGTACACAATAAAGCAGGGACTGTTTGTGTATATATATAAAAAATATATCTATACCTTAAGTTGGCATGTGGTCATTTTTGGGGTTTGTGTGTGTGTTTTTTTTTTTTTTTACACTAAATGGACTATAAAAACAAGTGGTTTAATTTACTGCATATTTATAGTGTGAGCATGCTAATTCAGATCCTTATTTGTGTAAGAACAAGAGGATTTTAGCAGGAATGTGAACGTTCAGGCTTTATTCAGCCAAGCAGTGTTGGATCAATATAGTTGACATTTAAAAAAATATTTAAACAGGCAAACATGAAGGCTGGACGTAGAGGGTGACTTTCTTGCAGGAAACTTGATTCCCCCATCAACATAGTCGGTGTTGATTATGGAATCCCTCCCATGGAAACATTGTATTTGTAACAGCTGTTAGCAATAATCGTGGCATTCGAACAAGCTAAGGACGACTTATGGCCCCTTTTCACACAGGCTGGATCTGGCTGTTCTCAGCAGGGGATTTGTCCTGCTCTGCTTTATGTGCAGTTGGATGTAAACAGACCGGCTGTCTGTTTACACCCAACTGCCCTCTGATCTGGTCACGACGGAGGGGAATGGATCCCCTTCCAGTTGTTTTCATCGGATCGGGGGGTACCAGGTGTAAACACACAAGTTCATTTACAGTGGGGTAAAGAAGTATTTGATCCCCTGCTGATTTTGTGTACGCTTGCCCACTGACAAATGATCTGGTTTATTTTAACAGTGAGACAGAATAACAAAAAAAATCCAGAAACGCATTTCAAAAAAGTTATAAATTGATTTGATTATAATGAGTTAAATAAGTATTTGATCCCCTATCAATCGGCAAAAATTTCTGGCTCCCATGTGTCTTCTATACAGGTGACAAGCTGAGATTAGGAGCACTCTCTCAAAGGGTGTGCTCCTAATCTCAGCTTGTTATCTGTATATAAGACACCTGTCCACAGAAGCAATCAGATTCCAATCTCTCCACCATGGCCAAGACCAAAGAGCTGTCCAAGGATATCGGGGACAGGATTGTAGACCTACACAAGGCTGGAATAGGCTACAAGGCCATCGCCAAGCAGCTTGGTTAGAGGGTGACTAAAGTTGGTGCAATTATTCGCATATGGAAGAAACACAAAATAATTGTCAACCTCCCCTTGGTCTGGGACTCCATGCACGATCTCATCTTGTGGAGTTTCATTGATCTTAAGAATGGTGAGGAATCAGCCCAGAACTACATGGGAGAATCTTGTCTATGATCTCAAGGCAGCTGGGACCATAGTCACCAAGAAAACAGTTGGTAACACTACGCCGTGAAGGACTGAAATCCTGCAGCACCCACAAGGTCCCCCTGCTCAAGAAAGCACATGTACAGGCCCGTCTGAAGTTTGCTAATGAACATCTGAATGATTCAGAGGAGAACTGGGTGAAAGTGTTGTGGTCAGATGAGACCAAAATTGAGCTTTAACTTAACTCGCCATGTTTGGAGGAAGAGGAATGCTGCCTATGACCCCAAGAACACCATCCCCACCATCAAACATGGAGGTGGAAATATTATGCTTTAGGGGTGTTTTTCTGCTAAGGGGACAGGGCAACTTCACTGCATCAAAGAGACAATTTACAGGGTCGTGTACCGTCAAATCTTGGGTGAGAACCTCCTTTCCTCGGCCAGGGCATTGAAAATGGGTTGTGGATGGGTATTCCAGCATGACAATGACCCAAAACACATGGCCAAGGCAACAAAGGAGAGACTAAAGAAGCACATTAAGGTACTGGAGTGGCCTAGCCAGTCTCCAGACCTTAATGCCATAGTAAATGTGGAGGGAGCTGAAGGTTCGAGTTACCAAACGTCAGCATCGAAGCCTTAATGACTTGGAGAGGATCTGCAAAGAGAAGTTGGACAAAATCCCTCCTGAGACGTGTGCAAACCTGGTGGACATCTACAAGAAACATCTGACCTCTGTGATTGCCAACAAGGGTTTTGTCACCAAGTACGAAGTCCTGTTTTGCGAAGGGGTCATATACTTATTTCACTCATTAAAATGCCAATCAATTTATAACTACTTTTGAACTGCATTTTTTTGTTCTGTCTCCCACTGTTAAAATAAACCTACCATTAAAATTAGACTGATCACTTCTGTCAGTGGGCAAACATACAAAATCAGCAGGGGATCAAAAACTTTTTTCTCACTGTACTGAGAATGGACGGTCTGCCTGACAGACAGGCTGACCAGATTGGACCTCTTGTGAAAGAGGCTTTAAATTATACTAAACCCATCAATTTAGGTTTCCCAAAATGGTGAAGTGAATGATAACTCGCAAATACCGCATTTATCGGCGTATAACACACACTTTTTTCCCCCCTTAAAATCAGGGGGAAATCGTGTGTGTGTGTTATACGCCGATATAGGGCTGCCTCAGAGTGGGGAAGAAGGGAACGAGCGCCGCTGAAATAGAGCCGTAATCTCCTGTGTGCTCGGCTTGCAGTCACGCCCAGTCCCGCTTCCTAGCATTGACGCCCCACCATTTGGACCGGTGTTATGTCTATCATAGGGGCGGGACTCTGAGCCAAGTACACAGGAGATCCGGCTCTGTCTATTTTGGCAATAACAAGGCTCCATATGGGCACTGATCAGGCTGCAGTGATGGGCAAGGCTGCAGATGGGCACTGATCAGGCTTCATTAATGGGCAATGGCGAGGCTGCAGATGGGCACTGACCTTTATTTTGCTTCAAAATTCTTTATTTAAAATGAAAGTTTTTGGTTCCTGAAACTTCTCTCTTAATATTAAGGTGCATGTTATACGCCGATAAATACGGTACTCGTGTTCTCAACCAAACTGTCAAACTATCAAATGACTGGTGTCAAAACTGACCACATGTGCTGTAGTAGGACAACTGTAGATCAAACAGGCTAAGAAGGCAGCTTCCTTGGCTGTAAAGGAGAGGAGGGTTTTAGTTCCACTTTGAATCTCTCTATTCAGTGTGTACAGATAAAAAATTATCTACTTCAACAAATGATGTATAAAATCAATATGGTGTATTCATCCTTCTCTAAATATATAATACATATTTTTTTCTCATGGAAAAAGTGTACTACTGCACCATTGAAATTAGAATTGGGTGTCCTAAAGTGGGTACCAATAATAAAAACCATTTCATGTCTTGTTTAAACCTCAGATCTCCAGGGTCTTGTCCTCTTTGCTTTTTGTGTATGGTGGTGTCATCTCAAGATCAAAAGAGCTCAATAAGTCCCTCAGAAAAAAAAAGATGTGAAAGCTGGTGAATCTGACAAATAATTTAATCACCAAATTACTTGAAATTGGTTATTCTACCATAAGGAAAATATCTAAAAGTGCTGTAGATTTCAAAACAGCTGCTAATTTGTTCAGTGTTGCCTGGCTTGCTCAGAGAATTCAAACCAAGGGTTCAATGTTTGTTGCTAAAAGACTCCCAAGTACCTCAAAATGTAATTGCATCATTTGACGTCAAATGCAGACATCTACAATTGGAAATATATTGCACTTATTTAACCTGCAATGTGTCAGGATAAAGCTTTTGTGTCTAGAACAAACAATACTACACTTTGCCATTAAACATATAGGCAAAATTTTTTTCTTTTCCATACATCATTGGACACAGTCAGGCTAATATTCATTACCTGCTGGGTTAGACACTGGTACACCAAAGGTCTTCCGACAAGAAGTGATCCCCTACATAACCTCTCCCATACACAAAATACTTTAGTTTTTTTTACCAGTGTCTGCAAGGTGGATGGCACGGTTTGTTTGAGCTCTGAGCTCCGGGTCTCTAGTCCCCACAAACAGTTCCAAAAACGAATCAAGGGATTGACCGATCGGATCCACTTGACACAGGCTTTTATGCTTGGATAAATGGTACCCGAGCCTCAAAAAGAAAACTCAAGATCCTGCAAGGTTTTGCCTGTAACGTGGCCTCTGGCGCTGGACCCTGCAGAGTGGAAATCCTGGACACTACAGTGCTAAGGTATTTCCTGCAGGGTGCTGTACAGGTCCAACGGAGTGGACCCTAAACATGAAAAAATACCCAGTCCTTGAAGGTCCAAGTGACAGGAACCTGCCGTGAAGGGTGAAGATTGGGCCCTTAGCTTCTAAGTGGCCCTGCGCCTGGATGGGTAAGTGAAACCCCTTTATTTTATTATAGTGGGGTGTCCCAACTAGCTAAAGGCTGGACACCTGTGTGCGGTGACCATACGGGGGAGTTTTGGGCTAGCTGTGGGTGTTTGCAAAGTGTACTTTTTTTTTTTTTTTTTTTTTTTTTTTTTGCTTGCGTCTGGCTTTTTTTATCTGTATGATGGCGCACAACAGTGTGACATTTTGTCTTGGTTTGCCATGGCACACGTGCGTTCGCAAAAAGCCGCTGGGCTCAGCAGTATGGCAGCCGTGGCACACGCGGCTTTGCCGCACATGCACCGTAGCCTTTATCTGGACGCACAAAGATTTGCGTCGTACATGAATACAGTCACACCCGCTCGCTGGGACCACGCATAGAACGTTCTGGTGCACACTCAGCTTATTTAGGCTGTGCAGTCCAAGCATGTGGTGCTTCCAGAAGGCAGTTGTGGGACACAGAGCAGGCTCTGAACAGACACTTGCAGTGGTTCATTTTTCCTTACCCGGGTCATGCGAGTCACCAGGTGTTGCTTGGCAGGATAAAGGTGCTTAGGATTGTTGCATAGGGGCTTGGTGAGCCCTATTAAAGGGTCTCCCTTCTGAGATGTTTTAACTACACCCAAGTACTTTGTTTGCAGCATTGAATGTCTTCCAAAAAGAGTAGTGGGCTCTACAGGGAAGGGCACACCAATGTCATCAGTAGTTTCTGATGAACCTAGTCGTATCCCTAGTGTTGTATCCCCAAAAAGACCAAAGGCTCCCAGGCAATCTGAGCCGCTGCGCCTATCTGGTATTGTGCCTACAGTCAACGCTGCCGCTTCACCCTTTATCACTAAGGATGAACTGTCCTCAGCCCTAACCGGTTTAGAGCACAGGATTGCCGACATCCCGCAGGGTGGCAGGAAGCATGATAGATCCCCCTCCTCTGAATCTTCTAGTATGGAGCAGGAATGGGTTGAGGATGGGGAAGAGCTGAAAGCTCAGGATTCAGATTGCCCAACAGATGAATCTGCTTCTGAGCAATCTGGACAAGAAGACATCCAGTCAATGTCTGCCTCGGTCACAGAGGCTTTTGATCCTGACTGACCGAAATGGTTTCTTCTGCCTATAAGTTGCCTCTTGCAGAGGTGACTGAGCCCCCTTCATTAAAGTATTTTTTTTTTAAAAATGCGTTTGAAAGACCGCCTGCGCAAATACGGTGTGACATAAAATATTGCAACAACCACAATTTTATTCTATAGGGTCTCTGCTAAAAAATATATATGGAGATATATTAGATAGATATCTATCTATCTATATCTATATCTATCTCTATCTATATCTATCTCTATCTATATCTATATCTCTATATCTATATCTCTATATCTATATCTCATCTATATCTATATATATATCATGTTTGGGTGTTCCAAGTAATTTTCTAGCAGAAAATAATGATTTTTACTTGTAATCAACAAATGTCAGAAAAAGTTTGTTCTTTAAATGGTTAAACTTCCCTCATTTACCCGCTGGAGTTCTTTCCTTTGATAAAAGACCGAAAAGATACTTTGTTTCTACTTATTCGTGTGTTGTGATTAAACTTGACAGGCTACCTGAATTTTTTTTTTTTCCTAGCTGTGAGAAGTCTGCACTCTAGGCCCCTTTCACACTGTCGGACCGTTCAGGTCCGCCTGTCAGTTTTGACGGCGGACCTGAACGGCGCTCCATGCTAGTCTATGGAGCGACTGATGTCAGCGGTGACATGTCCGCTGACATCCGACCCGCTAAAATCAGACGCATGTCCTTATGTTCGCATCCATCCCTATCAGATCGGGTGAGATCTGATGAAAATGGACATGCTGTCCGATTTCTCCATAGTAACTAGTGGCGCTTGACAAGCCCCTCCCCACTCAGTGAGCAGTGGGGGACCTGTCATCTGCCGGCTCAGCGGACATCAATGGAGAGATCTCCCGCTGAGCTGGCGGACTCCGAGGCAGCGGATCCGCCTCATGAGAATGATGCCTAAAAGAATAGTGATATGATGTTTTGAAGATCAGGAAGAGAAGTTCGATTTTGGGATCTCTGAGACCTTTTCAGGTCGCACAGATTATCCCACTACACCCCCTGTTGGAATAGGCAGTGTATGCTGATTAAGAACATCCTGACAGGACTTTTTTTGACTCCTAAAAGGTTTTCCCTTTTATATCCCATGGATGAAAAGTTTGTGAAAAAATGGAGCATGCCAACTGTAGATGCAGCAGTCTCTTCCTTTAAACAAGAACTTAACTTGTTTGGTAGATAACACACAGGGCTTGAAAGACCCTGTTGACAAGAAATTGTAGTTATTCTTAAAGGCGTCCCTTTCTTTGGCCAGTTCAGCTATTCAGCAATTGGTATTTGCCAGTCCGTAAAGGATCAGGCCCAACGGCCAGATAGGCCTAACCAGGAGGATGATCTGCCTGAAAGAAAGATATTCCTCGAGCGCTGTGTTTTGCTGTTAATGCTTTTCAAAGGATTCAATACAGCAGGTTTCTCGTCTGGCTCTCTTGTCTGTACATATACGCAGACTTTTATGGCTTAAGAACTGGTCAGCCGAGCTTCCTTGTAAAAAGTTATTGGGAGTTTTCCCGTTTCATGGGGAACGGTTATTCGGTGATCACTTGGACAAATCCAAAAGATTTCCGGAGGGAAGATTTCTTTACTTCCTGTGAAGAAAAGCACCAAACGTCCCTTGTTTAAAAACCCAGTGACTGCTTCCTCAAATGTCTCAGCGTCAGGGCGGTTCCTCCGCCAACAGGGCGCTAGGGTCAGGGGCAAGCCCACTGCCAGAAAATGCCCTGTGTCCAAAATTCTTCTAAACCCAGCACCAAGCCATCCTTTTGAGGGGACGCCCCCACTCCATCGCATGGGGGGAAGGCTGCTGCACTTTGCGGACATTTGGAAAACAATTCATGACACGGTTTCTAAGATCCATTGTTCCCTCAGATCCTCCAAAAAGAAACTTATTGCTTCAGGCACTACATCATCTAGTGCATCAAAGAGTGATTGTAGAGGTTCCTGTATTCGAAAGGGGCACAGGGTTTTACTCAAACCTGTTTACGATTCAGAAACCAAACAGGGACACAAAGCCCATTTTGGACCTTGAACAAGTATCTATTGATAGTTCTTTCAGGTGGAGTCTGGCCGCTCAGTAGTAACCTCACTCCAGAGGGGAGACTTTTTAGCCATCATCGATATAAAGGATGCGTACTTACACATACCTATCTTTCAGCCTCATCAGCAGTTCCTAACTTTGCAGTAGAGGAATTTCATTTTCAGTTTGTGGCTCTACCCTTCGGGCTTGCTACAGCTTCCTGGGTGTCCTAGCACCAGTACTGGGTCTTTTAAGGGCCCAAGGGATCCTGGTGCTCGGGTATCTGGAGGACCTCCTGCTCAGATCACTCAGTACAGGCTCTAGAACAGAGCATAACATGCACAGTGCGGTATTTGAAAAGCTTAGGCTGGATCATAAATACCGAAAGGTCAGCCTTGAGACCAGCTCAAAGTCCAAGATATTTAGGTCTGATTCTAAACACTGCCCAAGCAAGAGTATTCTTGCCACCCATAAGCATCTGTGCCCTGAAGGATCAGGTGCGTCATACAAGGAGCACCAGACAACCCTCCATTCGGCTCTGTATGAGTCTTCTAGGGAGGATGGTATCCTCCTTCGAGGCAGTGCCTTATGCCTAGTTCCATTCCAGGCCCTTACAACAAGACCTCTTGTTGGCTTGGAACAGAGGAAGAAAAGCTCTGGATTATCCAATGTGCTCATCTCCTCAGCCATGCTTAAGCCTAAACTGGTGGTTGCAGGATTAGAACCTGCAAAAGGGAAAATCCCTTTTCCCGGTAACTTGGAGAGTACTGACTACAGATGCCAGTCTCTCAGGCTGGGGAGCGACCCTAGACGGGCTCACAGCTCAGGGGAAATGGTCAGGGAGAGCAGACCCTGCCCATCAACGTCCTAGAATTACGGGCAATACTTCTGGCCCTGCGGTTCTGAACGGTGGAGCTTCAGGATTGCCTCATCAGGGTTCAGTCTGACAATGCCACGGCAGTGGCCTATATAAACCACCAAGGCGGTACCGAGAGTCGTTCAGCTCTGAAGGAGGTGAACTACATACTAGCCTGGCCTGGGACATGTGCCAATGATATCGGCAGTCCATATCCCGGGAGTAGAGAACTTGAAGGCAGATTATCTCAGCCGCCAGCAGATCTGCCTGGGGGAATGGTACCTATACCCAGAGGTGATCCAGGAAATTTGCCAACGTTGGGGATGGCCAGAGGTTGACCTACTGGCATCCAGGTTCAACAACAAGCTACAGCAGTTTGTGTCTTGAACAAGAGATCCTCTGGTAATTGGAGCAGATGCTCTGATAGTTCCATGGAGCCAGTACTCCCTGGTTTATACTTTCCCTCCAATCCCTCTCCTTTCACATTTGTTGCACAGGATTCAGAGAGAGGGGGTTCCAGTCATTCTGGACCAGGCTGGTGCCACCAGAAGGCCCTAGTTCCTGGAGATTGTGAGACTGATGATAGACGGGCCATGGACGCTTCCACATCGTTCCAATCTATCTCAAGGTTCTATGTCCACCCCAGTTTACAGTCTCTAAATTTGACGGCATGGTTATTGAAGCCAGGGTGTTAAAGGACTGTGGCACCTCGGGACCAGTGGTGTCTACTCTATTGAATGCTAGAAAAGCTGTCACTAGGAAGATTTATCACAAGGTCTGGAAGACTTGTATTGCTTGGTGTGAAGCCAGAAAATGTGAGAATTCTCTCTTTTCTACAGTCAGCTGTGGAAATCAAATTGGCTTTGAGTACAATCGGAGGTCACGTTTCGGCCCCATCAGTATTCTTCCAAAGGCCTTTATCTTCCCATTCACTGATCCAAACCTTTATGCAAGGGGCAACTCCCATTAGGTCACCTATGTGTCCTTCGCACTTGAACTTGGTGCTGTCTGTGTTACAGAAACAACTATTTGAACCTATTAAGGAAATTCCATAAGACTTGCTGTCACGCAAGCAAGCCTTCCTGATGGCTATTACCTCGGCTAGAAGGGTGTCGGAGTTGGCGACCCTTTCATGCAGGGAACCGTACTTGATCCTTTACCATGACAGTCATGTTATGACTTGTTCCATCCTTTTTGCCAAAGGTTGTGTCGGCCTTTCATTTAAATCAGGATATTTTGCCGCCTGTCCCATGATGTACTCAAAAGGATTTTACAGGTAAGTATGATGTAAAATACTATTTTTCGAGGACAATGTGCTGTGTATGGAGAATTCAAAAGTAGTTGTTTGGTGCAAACTGAATCAGCATTTAAGAAGAAACTTGTATTAACTGTAAAGCAAGGTGGTGGGAGTGTTTGCCATTTGGGGTTTTGCTGTTTTGGAGCCAAGAGAAACTTGCAATCAACATGATGATCTGAAGCACACTACCAGGTCCACCAAAGAAAAGCTCTGAAAAAAGAATGTAAGTTTATAGACAATTCTAGTCAAAGCCCTTATCTGAATCCCATTAAAATGTTCTAGGGGAGATTTTAAATGGGCAGTTCCTTCCCAGCCAGTGTCATTAGTATAGTATATCGGTGTCACTGGTGATGTCCATGTCAGTTCCCACCCAGCAAAAAAAGAAAATTAAAACTGCACTAAGAAATAAGTGATGCAAAAATAACAAACTTTTGACTGTGAAAGCAGCAATTCAAAATATGACGCACATATACCAAATCAAAAATAAAAAAAACACCTGAATCACGCTAATAACCATGAAAGTTAATTGGAATTGTCAATTAAGAGTATTCTATACCCCAGACTGGATAGCTAAGGTGCATAAAGTCAAATGGGTGTATAAGCTATATTAATATAAATCTCTGTGATCGCTAATGGTATGATCTATAACCAAATTGAATACATAATGAAAAGGCAAATGATAAAAAAAAGTCTCTCAATAAATAGTATAAATTGTCCACCCGTGCAAAACAAAAAGGACAGTATAAAAGTCCACACAAAGAAGAATCTTCAACTGTTGTGTAGCGAAAAATTTTGATCCACCACCATACACACACACCTGTTTGTGGACACTAACTTTCACAAAACCAATCAATATACACTTTTTTTTTTATCCCCCGCCCCCAAAGACGTAGCAGAATATACTTTGGCCTAAATTTAGAAATAAATTAGATTGAAATTAGATTTTTTTTTTTGGCTGTTTTATAGTAGAAAGTAAAAAAAAAATAAATGTTTCAACATTTTTGATCTTCTTTTGCTTTTCTAATAAAAAAAAAATGAAACACTAAGTAGTGATCAGATACCTTTTAAAGAGTTTTATTTTTATGAAAAAAAAAATGTCATTTACGTACAGCATTGCATGACCGTGCAATTACCAGTTTAAAGTAGTGCAGCACTAAATAGCAAAAATTGGCCTGATCGTAAAGGGAGTAAAAGCTTTCGGAGCAGAAGTGGTTGAGTATATAACCTTTATCCATATGCACTGTTTGTTTAAATATGTTGGACAGTTTCCATGGGGTGTACATGCTGATTTGAAATTTCTGTATGATGAAAGTCATCTGTAAGATGACTACAACTACGGATGATGAGAGATGATTCCATAGGGATTCTGCCACCTATAGACACATGTATTATGGTAGATGCAGCCCTGGTTTAGGGTTTTGCTGTTTACAGGGTCTATGGGGGAGATTGGCATCTCCTATGTAGTGATATAATAGAAATGGTGACTTTACACAGGAAATTCCTCTTTAACAATGTGTTAAATGGAGTATAATGTGATATGACTCGTTTTCAAGTTTTGGTTCCATCTAACCCAGCACTTTTCACATGTGCTTCATGTTCTGTTGCAACTTTAGTTTGCCATTTATTGAAAATCTCATAGAATCTGACATTCACTGCAGGTAGAATGAGTGAGAACAAAGTTGTAACAAGTGCAAAGGAAATTGCAATTCATCTCATCACTTTTCATAACATTTGGAGTATATGTAAATTTGCATTATAAAAACTGAGGCAGCAGACTTTGTGAAAATTTAATATTTGTGTCGCTCTCAAAACTTTTGGCCACGGCTGTATTTGAGCCTTTGCCTCCTGTGAAGCTAGATTACTAAACGCAGAAACTTGATGCTGGGCGACATTTCATTGTGGCAGAGCTATGCTGGGGGAGACACTTAAACCTTGTCCTGCTCCCCCACCTGGCTGGTGCAAAAAAGCTCTACTACTGTTACCAGAAAACATTGGAAATCTTTTTGGTATACTTAGGAGGTAGAAATAATTGCTTACATTTGTGTCACTTTGTGTTTTCAGAAGAACAGGTTTACTGTAAAAAGGGAAATTCTGTATACAATTTGATAATGTAAGTCTCCATATACTGTAAATGGGAAAATATATAAACTCTCGCTGATGGTGTAAAAAAAAATGGGTGACAGAAAAAAATGAATGAAGCTGCTATGCACAAAGTGCTAAACACCTGAACATAGTGATAAAATATAAATACAGCACTCGCAAACAAAAACCCATAATAAGTGATAACAAAAACATAAAGTCCATATGCAACTGTGAAGATGCTTCACAAATGTGTAAAAATGCAGGGAATGCTTCACATCTGGTGAAAGTGCAGAGAAAATGTTGCAGAAAAATGTTCAGGTGTACCAAGACACCCCCCACATGTGTCCCCACTCACCAAATCATAATGACCAGTCTGGGAGTCAATAAAGGCTTATAGCGATATCCGGAGAATGTTGCGGGATAGCAGGTTCACTGATGAGATGATAAACGATCCTTCAACGTTAATACTCAGCCATACAAAAACAGGTACCCAAAAAGGAAGAAAAAAGGGGGGACCTGTATTGAAGTATGCAAAGATGGAAAATTTATTGCGCATAAAAGGTTATACTTACAAAAGTAAGTTAAAATCAGGCATTGAAATGATCAGAGGATGCAGCAAACACCATTATTAGCGTTCCTACCAGACCGGAAATGATGTCAGTTACGGAAGTTCATCACGTCAATGCATTTCGCCCTCCCACAGGGCGTCATCAAAGGTCCTGCAAAGCTGGGTGTCATTATTATTATTATTTATTATTATACAGGATTTATATAGCGCCAACAGTTTACGTAGCGCTTTACAACTTGAGGGTAGACAGTACAAATACAATACAATTTGATACAGTAGGAATTAGAGGGCCCTGCTCCTTAGAGCTTACAATCTAAGAGGGAAGGTCAAGAGATACAAGAGGTAATAACTGTGGGTGATGTGCTGATTGAGAAGATAAATGTACAGTTGTTAGGTGGGGGCCAGATAGGCTTCTCTGAAGAGATGAGTTTTCAGGGATCGTCTGAAAGTGGATAAAGTGAGAGAAAATCGGACGGATTGGGGTAGAGCATTCCAGAGGATGGGGGATGCTCTGGAGAAGTTCTGAAGGCGAGCATGGGATGAGGTGACAAGGGAGTTTGAGAGCAGGAGGTCTTGGGAGGAGCGAAGAGAACGATTAGGTTGGTATTTTGTGACTAGGTTAGAGATGTAGCTGGGGGCCAGGTTGTGGATGGCTTTGTAAGTTATAGTTAGTATCTTGAATTTAATTCGGTGACTGAGTGGCAGCCAATGGAGGGATTGGCAGAGAGGTGTAGCAGACGCTGAGCGGTTTGTGTGGTGGATGAGCCTGGCAGCAGCGTTCATGATGGACTGAAGTGGGGATAGCCTATTTCGAGGTAAACCAATAAGGAGGGAGTTGCAGTAGTCAAGGCGGGAGATGACCAGGGAGTGGATTAGAAGCTTTGTGGTGTCATTGGTTAGGAAGGGGCGTATCTTGGAGATGTTGCGAAGACAGAGGCGGCAAGCTTTGGATAGTGATAGAATGTGGGGTCGAAAGGTTAGTTCAGAGTCCAGGATTACACCTAGGACCTTGGCGTGGGGAGATGGGTTGATAGTTGAGCCGTTGATCTTGACAGGGAGATCAGGGGAAGTGGCACCTGAGGGAGGAAATATCATGAGCTCGGTTTTGGATAGGTTGAGTTTGAGAAAGTGATGTGACATCCAGGCTGATATGTCTGCTAGTAAGTTGGTAATGCGTGAGGAGACAGATGGAGAGAGCTGGGGGGTGGAGAGATAGATTTGGGTGTCATCAGCGTAGAGATGATATTTAAAGCCGTGGGAGGCAATCAACTGACCCAAGGAGGTGGTGTAGATTGAGAAAAGGAGAGGTCCAAGAACAGAACCTTGGGGGACCCCAGCAGAAAAAGGAAGAGGAGAGGAGGAAGTAGAGTTGTAAGTGACACTGAAGGAGCGGTGGGATAGGTAGGATGAGAACCAGCGAAGAGCGCAGTCACGGAGACCAAAGGAGTGGAGTTTTTTGAGGAGGAGGGGGTGGTCCACTGTGTCAAAGGCAGCAGAGAGATCCAGGAGAAGTAGTACAGAATAGTGTCCATTGGCTTTAGCCATTAGTAGGTCATTTGAGAGTTTAAGGAGAGCAGTTTCCGTGGAGTGTTGAGGGCGAAAACCGGACTGAAGGGGATCAAGAAGTTTATTCATGGTCAGATGGTTGCTTAGTCGGTTGTAGACCAGTCTTTCAAGAAGTTCGGAGGAGAAGGAGAGTAAGGAGATGGGAAGTAAGTTGTTGAGATTGGTGGGATCCAGTGAGGGCTTTTTTAGAATGGGGGTGACTAGCGCATGTCATTGAGATTTGGTGAGTGGGAACACACCAGTCTGTCACTTTTTCAGTTCAGGGTGACAATCTAAAGCCACAAAACTATGCCCAGGACATTGTATTCTGAGAACAGGACCTGCCACTGTCGGAATGCACTGATCAGTGGCTGCAGCTTAATAAGTTTTCTAGCATGCCCCTTCAGCAGAGGTCATGGAAACAATTGATTTATGTTGAACAGGGAAGGACACACACTGAACAAAATTTGGTCAGCCCCTGCTGGACGTGCCAAATATTGATCCATGAATGGCCAGCTTTATCCTTTAAATTGAATAAAGGGACTCCTGGAGCTCCTATTTTATAAATACCAAGAGAAAATAAGCTGATCTTCACATTTTGCTGTGGTACTGTTATGAATGTGTAAAGATGCGCTACTTTACAAGCAGACTAAGGAGACTCCCCAGGCATGATATTAAAGGAATATTTCATTTTTATTGTTTCACTTTAAACATTAATAAAATCACTGCTCCTGAAAAAACGGCCAAATTTTAAACTTTTTTTTGCATTGATGTCCCCTGGGGCTGTACCCGAGTCACCATAGACTTGGCAATAACTTTCATATAAGCCTTTAAAATAAGCACTTGATTTTTCACGTTCTTGCCCCATAGACTTTAACGTTGTTCGCACAAATTTTTTGCCTGTTCGCATGTTCTGCTGCGAACTAAATTTGGGGGGGGGGTGTTCGGCTTATCCCTACTGTAGGCTAGATAAGTGTAAAGTTCATTCTATGGTATGTCTTGTTTATAATGACACTAAGGCATATATGTAAAGCAGTAAACCTGATATTCAATAAATATTCTTTGCTGGTTATTCTTCCGGATGCATGTACTTTTAATGACATGGATTCATTTACTGCAAGTGAATGTTTGTCGCAAGTCAAATTCACTGCTTTTTTAAATGTACCTCTTTATGATTCTTGCACAAAATATTGCAGTTATTTACAAATGAAATAAAATGTTGTTGTGTGTGTTTTTGTTTTTTTTTTGCTTTTGTTCCCTTTTTTTGCTTAAATGCAATAGTAAAAAAAAGTTAAGTATTAATGGCTTAAAAAAATAAAAATAGGTAGGTATAACACGTTCAGTATTATTTTTATTATTAAAATTAATCTTTACAACCACTTTAAAATATACCCAGATGAATAAAAAATATTAACAAAGTACACATAGAGATTGCTGCACTTGCCTGGTGTGTGCTAGTGCACCTAGCAATCCTTGGAACAAGCAATGCATCTTGTGCATTAAGGTGAAAAAACTTCTGTCACTGACCCCCCCCCCCCCATTTTACTCACCTGAGCCCTGTAATTCCCACGCCGGAGACACGTTCTTCCCCTCCGCCTATTGTCTCGGCTCTTGTTTGGATAGATTGATAGCAGCGCAGCCCTTGGCTCCTGCTGCTGTCAATCAAATCCAATGACACGGGCGTCGGGGAGCGGAGCTGAGTCCGGCATTCTAAATCTATGTATGCAAATACTGGACACTGGAGGTAGGTAACCCCCCGGGAGCACTTCTTCTAGAGGGAGTTGTATGATGCAGGGAGGAGCTACCAGCGCCGCCGGGGGACCCCAGAAGTCGAGGATCAGGGCCACTCTGTGCAAAATTAACTGCACAGTGGAGATAAGTATGACATGTTTGTAAAAATTAATTTTTGTTTTTTTTAAATAACAATCACTTTAATGTATTGTCAATGTTTCGTGTTTTTTTTTTTTTTTTTTTTTTTTTTGGCTTTTTTTTTTGTTTGTTTTTTGAATAGTGTAGAAAAGGGTTATAACCCCTGCCAGTTTATTTTTGCTACCTGTATTCTGTTAGGGAAATCTCCCATTGCTTCCCGTCCCAGAGATGCAAATGGAAATTGGAGGAAAGTTCCTCTTAATCAGCTGTCTCCATTGGTAGGTGGTTTGCCTTTAACTCTTGCTCTGGGGATAACATGTTGGATTCCACCACACTTTCCTCCTTGGTGACGATGGTCACCGCTACAAAAAGAGGGGTAAATCTTAACAGCAATTAAATGCTTTAAAGAGCCCTTCTGCACTCTATCCAAAACTAAGATGTGCATATTAATCCAATAATTAGGAGAGCCAAGCTAAATTAAATCACAAAATCACAGTTCCATGTTACAAAATCACAGTTCCATGTTTGTCATTGGTGGTGGGTTCTGTCCGACACACAGAGAGTTACATAAATTGTTTTCCTGTCGACCTTCTCTCACTATTGACATTTGCTGATATTTTTTTTTTAGCTAAGCTGCTTAACTCTCAGTCTGGTGTAAAAACAGATATTGGGTCTTTGAACTCTTTATGAATACTGAATAGATAACAAACAAGGCTGCCTGTTAGGGGCTGTAAATCTATTTGTGCAAATAGACAATTTAATACAAGGGCAGAGACCTTTTTCTTTTCCCCATTTTAGCCTGACCTAATGTTAATGTCACACTATTACTATACTCACAGGCTTGATTGAACCAATGTTGTAAAAGTGGTTCATGTAAAAATGGTAAGCTTCCATGAAAATGTATTATAAATAAATTGTTATGCAGCTCTATTTTGGAAAATTACCGTATTTTTCTGTGTATAAGACGCTATTTTTTCCTAAAATAATAGCCTGAAAATCGAGCAGCGTCTTGTACACGGTCAGTCAGCCTGGGAGACAGCCGCGCAGGTGCGTCGCTGCCCATAGCTTGTCAAACGGCTTCCTCCAATCACGAGCCATATGTTACTGACGTCAGCTGGAGCTGGAGTTGAGGGGGGAAGTGGAGAGTGCGCAGATGCAACAAGGAGCGGAGTGTTCTGAGCCCAAAATGTCAGAAAATAATACAAAAGTAAGTGATTGTCTTACTCTGCAAAAGTCAAACCAAATGTAGCCAGCTATGCAAAAGAGCATGGGAATAGAGCTGCAGATAAACAGTTTGTAGCTCCCTCCACTGAGTGTATAATCATACAGTGGAGAAAACAGAAAGACCAACCCCTGCATAATATGCTGGTATTTAAACATTAACTGTAATGTGTTCTGTTTTACCTATGTTTAAAATATTGATTTCTTAATTTTGGGTTGAAAAAGTGGGGGGCGTCTTATACACGGAAAAATACGGTACTCGCCAATAACAATTTGCAAATGTAGGTTTATTTTTAAAAACCACAATTAAAGTGGAACTTTAGTCAGAAAATGAAAGTGGTTGTAAAGTCACATCTATTAAATTTTATTCTCTCTGTTTTAGGAACATATTAAATACAGTGTGTGTTTTAAATTATAAAGCTAAACATCTTCTTTGCCCAGCTCTGATGTGTGGTCTGCTCTCCTCGACCTAAGGAGTACAGATGGAGGGGCCTCCTCTGACGTATGCAAGCTAGCAGAGGGGGGACCCTCACAGCAAATCT
The DNA here is from genome assembly GCA_037952925.1 of Lithobates clamitans. Taxonomy (NCBI): domain Eukaryota; kingdom Metazoa; phylum Chordata; class Amphibia; order Anura; family Ranidae; genus Lithobates; species Lithobates clamitans. The sequence continues at coordinate 1,115,853 of JBBGZY010000255.1, forward strand.
TGTCAAAGATGGTATTTAGCTTTATAATAAAACACACACACTCTCTGTACTTAGTGTTACAAAAGTAAATTTTCTTTTAAATTAAAATAACAAACTTGTTATAATCACCTGCTCGGTGGAGTGGTATTGCACAGAGTGGTGCCTATCCTCATCTCGGGTCCTCTGGTGGTGCTCCTGGCTCCTCCTGCTCTTCTTCGTGTGTACCCATAGCAAGCCGTTTGCTATGGAGGCACACAGTGTCTGTGCATTCCCAAATTGTATGTCTATATTGTGCATATATTTTGTATGCAAAATAAATGCACAGTTTTTGCAGATCATGGGTGCAATGTCCAGCTCCAAAGAAAATGAATAAACTATTGCTCTGACTAGACCCCAACTGTCATTTAAGAGGGTCAGGTGAGTGGCAGGGTACATCAGGTGAAGTGGATGTAGCTTTTCTCAGATTAGGTCTTGAGATCCTCATATACAGTGAGGTCCATAAATATCGGGACATTGCCACAATTCTAGTCTTTTTGGCTCTATACATCACCACAATGGATTTGAAATAAAACAAACAAGATGTGCTTTAACTGCAGACTTTCAGCTTTAATTTAAGGGTATTTGCATCCAAATCAGGTGAACGGTGTAGGAATTACAACAGTTTGTACATGTGCCTCCCACTTTTTAAGGGACTAAATGTAATGGGACAGATTACCAATCATCCATCAAACTTTCACTTTTTAATACTTGGTTGCAAATCCTTTGCAGTCAATTACACCTTAAAGTCTGGAACGCATAGACATCACCAGACGCTGGGTTTTATCCCTGGTAATGCTCTGCCAGGCCTCTACTGCAACTGTCTTCAGTTCATGCTTGTTCTTGGGGCATTCTCCCTTCAGTTTTTTCTTCAGCAAGTGTAATGCATGCTCAATCGGATTCAGGTCAAGTGATTGACTTGGTCATTGCATAACATTCCACTTCTTTCTCTTAAAAAATTCTTTGGTTGCTTTCACAGTATGCTTCGGGTCATTGTCCATCTGCACTGTGAAGCGCAGTCCAATGAGTTCTGAAGCATTTTGCTGAATATGAGCAGATAATATTGCCCGAAATACTTCAGAATTCATCCTGCTGCTTTTGTCAGTAGTCACATCATCAATAAATATAAGAGAACCAGTTCCATTGGCAACCATACATGCCCACGCCATGACACTACCACTACCATGCTTCACTGATGAAGTGGTATGCTTTGGATCATGAGCAGTTCCTTTCCTTCTCCATACTTTTCTCTTCCCATCACTCTGGTACAAGTTGATCTTGGTCTCATCTGTCCATAGGATGTTGTTCCAGAGCTGTGAAGGCATTTTTAGATGTTGTTTGGCAAACTCTAATCTGGCCTTCCTGTTTTTGAGGCTCACCAATGGTTTACATCTTGTGGTGAACCCTCTGTATTCACTCTGGTGAAGTCTTCTCTTGATTGTTGACTTTGACACACATACACCTACCTCCTGGAGAGTGTTCTTGATCTGGCCAACTGTTGTGAAGAGTGTTTTCTTCACCAGGGAAAAAATTCTTCGGTCATCCACCACAGTTGTTTTCCGTGGTCTTCCGGGTCTTTTGGTGTTGCTGAGCTCACCGGTGCGTTCTTTCTTTTTAAGGATGTTCCAAACAGTTGATTTGGCCACACCTAATGTTTTTGCTATCTCTCTGATGGGTTTGTTTTGTTTTTTCAGCCTAATGATGGCTTGCTTCACTGATAGTGACAGCTCTTTGGATCTCATATTGAGAGTTGACAGCAACAGATTCCAAATGCAAATAGCACACTTGAAATGAACTCTGGACTTTGTCTGCTCCTTGTAAATGGGATAATGAGGGAATAACACACACCTGGCCATGGAACAGCTGAGCAGCCAATTGTCCCATTACTTTTGGTCCCTTAAAAAGTGGGAGGCACATATACAAACTGTTGTAATTCCTACACCGTTCACCTGATTTGGATGTAAATATCCCCAAATTAAGGCTGAAAGTCTGCAGTTAAAGCACATCTTGTTTGTTTCATTTCAAATCCATTGTGGTGGTGTATAGAGCCAAAAAGATTAGAATTGTGTCTATGTCCCAATATTTATGGACCTGACTGTATGCACATATATGAAACAAACACGAGAGGGTGAATAAAAATGCACTAACTGGTTAAAAGTGGATCAAGGCTTGTCATAAACCCATATAGACCTCCATAGGGTCAATGTGAGGCTTCAGAGCTCAGCAGGCAAGCAGCTGACTGATGCAGAGTGCTTGGTGGAAGTACAGCTTTCAGGCTTTAGGCTGGAACATAGGCAACATTGGCTTCTGGGTGTAGCAAGATGGCTTCTGCCCCAAACAGCACCATAGGGTTTGGCCCTATGGTTTGATAAAGGGGCAGTCTTGTTGCCCTGAAAGATGTAGCCACACCCCCTCCACTTCTGTAACCATCACCCAGCCGAGAGAGGTGCTGTTTGGAGCCACACCCATCTTGCTACACCCGCAAGCCGATGTTCCAGCCTGAAGCCTGACAGCTGTACTTCCACCAAGAAGTCTGCTTCAGCCAGAGCTCTGCAGCCTCAGTCATCCTATGGAGGTGTATATGAGTTTATAACAAGCCTTGATCCACTTTTAACTGGTGAGTGCATGTTTGTCTTAAAAAATTGCTACACCTAGATGGAGGCACCCTCTTGTGTTAGTTTTATTTTTAGCAATGTCCACCTCCTGCAGACTCTCAGTATAGCTGTCTGCTCATTCGGGCAGGCAGTTACCTGAGAGTAGGAAGATCAATGGACTATAAGGATGCTCATCAGCTGCAATGGCTGACAGTACTTGTAGGCATTCATTCACCAGGAACTGTGTGTGAATAATGTGGCCGGGTGAGCGGAGCCATGAACAGTCGTGCTGTCTTCAAATAGTGACAGCGGGTGTGGGGAAAAAATCCCCGGCTCGCTGTTACGGGGGGGGGGGGGGCAGAGGCTGCAGATGCTGGAACATCTTACATAACGTGTTCCAAAGGTGAACTTATCTTTTAAAGTGTCTACGTCTCTGCCTGCGTGACATAGACATTTGGTATTTATAGAACATCAGCAGTGCTGAATTACAGGTCCCCTGCACCAAGAAACAAAACTAGTGAGGGATACTGATAGTGAGTATAAAAGCTCCACAAGGTAATTAAAAAAAAAAAACAAACGTGGCAATTGGCTTAGTTTTGCTCCAAAGAAGGCTTCACATGGCTGCATACCAAGTGATTTGTAAGTGGGTTAATTTTTCTCTGAGGAGGACTTTACAAGGTTGCATGCTAAGTAAGTTGTAAGTGTAACACTTACAAGTATTTACAGTATTTCATCTTACATCTTCTCAAACTGGGCATGTCATACTGGTGGTGTTTGGGCTGCATTGGACCACCTTATTGAATTTCAGCCTAGTGGTTTAAAAATTATAATTGAATGAGGCTCCATCTGGCTCTTTCTACTTGATAAAGGCTGGATTTCTTTTCAACTTACATTACTTTGTAGCTAAATACTTAAAGCAGCCTTTCTCAACCAGGGTTTCATGGAGCCCTAGGATTACTAGGGGTTACTAGGGGTTCCTTAAGGTGGTTATAAACTCGATTCATGTAATTTGAGGTGGGCACATATAGCTGCAGTGTTTTGTTAGCTCTCCTCAAAGCATTATGTTCCATAGCTGTCTCCTGCTCCATTCTTCTGTTATCAGCCTAATAACTCCTGACAAGTTCTCCGACACATATGATAAAAGCAGCTGGAGTTTTGTGTTGGAGAGGATGCTTTAAATAGATTAGCAGAGCCATGAACTATTCAGCAAACAGAGCTTAAAGTCTCTACTTATGAGGAGAGGGGGGTGTGTGCCTTTCCCCCAATCAGCTGTCTTAGCTGTATGCCCAGGCTTCACTGCAGTGCTAACCAGGAAGAGAAAATCTCCAAACACGATGTGCACTTTCTAAACCGTACATAAAGATGAAGACAGCAAATATACAAACTAGGGAGATTTGTTTTATCCATGTGAATTATCTGAGGCTGTTCACTTCACTGGGTATATGTGAGGATCCACTTTAAGCAATGAGCACTCTGTGTCTCTAAAGTAGATTACCACTGAAACCAATTATCTTTTTGGCTATCGAAATGGGGAAATCCTTTCCAATGACCATAAATGTATGTATGTAACCTTCCTAATTCCCCAACCCCATGGACTGTGAACTGTAGATATAGTAATTAGCAGCGGGGTTCCTTGAGACTGTAAAGTTATTTCAGGGTTCCTTCATGTTAAAAAGGCTGAGAAAGTGTTGGATAAATGTTGTAAGGGTCTTTTTTATTGTTGATAACCAAAGTGCTATCCTTTTTTTTTTTTTTTTTTTTCCCCTGGAAATAAGTCGGTGGCCTTCAGTGGCATAATGAAAATATATTCTACTCCATTTCGTTAAAATTAATATGACATGTATCATTTCTAATTAAATGTAACTTTTCGGTTCTCAGTCTCCAAATGTTTCAAATGTTGCTACTTTGCAGTCATAGTTTGAGTTCTGATTTCCTGCGATGTGATTGTCTTATTCTGTTCCTCAGAACAGCACAGTTTTGAGTAACATTTCACACATCCCCAGCTCTTTCCTTAGATTTTTGCTTTACAGTGAGCCTTTTATCTTTCATAAAATTTTGGCAATACATTTATTTGGATTCCAGGAGGCAAGTTTTCTGGTTCTAGAACAATGTTATTGCAGGCAGGCCTTTCCACCTAGCATTACATCTGAGGGAGTTATTGCTATTCCCCATCGCAGTAGCTCCAAAACAGAAGTCTTCAATGACATTTGCATCCTTGCATTAATATAATTGATATGGAGAGGTCTACTTTTGCCCCAACACATTTCCTTTCAACTTTATTTATCGACATATTGTACAAGGTTCCAGAGTGTGGAGGAAGAGTGCAGAGGCACAGAATCCACGTTGCATGGGGTCCAGTGTGACGTTTCAACAGTCAGTGATGATTTGGGGAGCCATGTCATCTGCTGCCATTTTCCGGCAAGACTTGGCACCTGCTCACGCTGACGAAAGTACCAATACCGGGTTTAATGATCATGGTATCGCTGTGCTTGATTAGCCAGCAAACTCGTCTGACCTAAACCCCTTAGAGAATCTGTGTGGTATTGTCAAGAGGAAGATGAGACACCAGACCTAACAATGCAGATGAGCTGAAGGCCACTATCAAAGCAACCTGGGCTTCCATAACACCTCAGAAGTGTTTTTTTTTTTTTTATTGCTCTTTTGTAATGATTTACTTTTATGAGATACTGAATTTTGAGTTTTCACTAGCTGTAAGCCATAATCATCCAAATTTAAAGAAAAAAATGCTTGAAGTATATAACTCTGTGTGTAACACATCTATATAAAATATGAGTTTCACTTTTTTAATAGAATTCCTGAAATAAATGAACTTTTTGATGATATTCTAATTTTATGAGATGCACCTGTGTATAATTGTTTTACTCCTGATTGACAAGCCTGCATACCTGCAAACGTTAAAAAAGCCTTTCTGCTGAGTTTAAAAAAAAAAAGACAAAACTTGCATCCCAAAACCCTATGACCAGAGCTGTCCATGACGAAGGGGGGAAAAAAAACCTTGAAGAGCAAAATTTGCTCTAAGAGCCCTTGCACACTGGGGCGGTTTGCAGGCGTTATTGCACTAATAATAGCACCTGCAAACCGCCCCGAAAGTGCCGCTGCTTTCATTCCATTGTGAAAGCCCCGAGGGCTTGCACACTGGAGCGATGCGCTGGCAGGACGGTAAAAAAAGTCCTGCCAGCAGCATCTTCGGAGCGGTGAAGGAGCGGTGTGTATACCGCTCCTGCCCATTGAAATCAATGGGACGGCGCGGCTATACCGCCGGCAAAGCGCCTCTGCAGAGGCGCTTTGCGGTGGTATTTAACCCTTTCTCGGCCGCTAGCGGGGGGCAAAACCGCCCCGCTAGCGGCCGCATACCGACGGTAAAACGCCGCTAATAATAGTGGCGTTTTACCGCCGACGCCGCCCCCCGCCCGAGTGTGCAAGGGCTCTTACAGGGGAATGGTCTTTCCTGATACCAAAAATCAAATATTCCCTTGATCAACAACTTGGTGTTATTTCTAATACATATTGCAATCTATTGAGTTACTAGAACCAGCTTCTGTGGGAAACGATTCCACATTTTCATAGCTCTTACTGTAAAGAACCTTTTAAAAAGTAATTTGGGTAGTGCCCACCACTCACACCACTAAAATTTCAGGAAGGACATACAACCCAAATCAACAATAGTTTTATGTGCAACCACACACTTTCTCAAAGTAAATATTAAACAAGTGGAATTTGCTATCTGGAATGTAAGATGACCTGGGTGTACTGTGGTAAGTATTGTATGAATTACTTTGGAAGAGTTCATTCACATATCAACGTGGTGTGCTACAACACATTTGTTTTCATGCATTGAGGCACGTTTGGTTAGGCAGACCATTCATATAAATAAGGTTAACACACCTCAATGTACAAATAATAGGTCCTGTACAGGAATTCAAACTGTAGCACACAACAACAAAATGCACAGAGCATTGACATCCATGCATAGTGGTGTGTTGAAGTGCAGGTGCCTTCCAGTACACTGTAAATAGGCATTGGGGTACAATTTGAAGTGAATGTAAACGCAACACACATATATACAGTACATTGCGTGGGTTATGGTATGTATGAGCCAACCAATTGTCTCTTGGCTGAAAAATGTGTGATTCGATTTGGGAATGAGCTCAGTTTAATGCAATATAGGTTTTTTAATAGTTATAGAAACTTAGTAATAGTTATTAATCATGGTAGTTTATAGGTAGCCACTTCTGTGCAGATATCTATCTATCTATCTATCTATCTATCTATCTATCTATCTATCTATCTATCTATCTATCTATCTATCTATCTATCTATCTATCGTTGTGACCCTCTGACCAGTTAAAAACTGTTTTTAACTAGTTTCCGAGTCAATATATAATATATGGTCATACAGTGATTATCTGTGCATATATTCAACATAAAATATCAAGTATTCGCAAGCATAGAATAAAGTTCATAAAACATGTCCACTTCATTGAATAAATGAACATCCAATCTTCACTCAGTGTGCTGTGTGATTTTTTTTTTTTTTTCCCCCACACTTTAACAACTTGCCTACTGAGCACTTTTACCCCCTTCCTGCCCAGGCCAATTTTCAGCTTTCAGTGCTGTCACACAATTGAATGACAATTATGTGGTCATGCAACACTGTACCCATATGACATTTTTTATAATTTTGCACACACTCAAATAGAGCTTTCTTTTGGTAGTATTTAATCACCACTGGGTTTTTTATTTTTGCTAAACAAACAAAAAAAGACCAAACATTTTGAAAAAAAAAAAACATTTTTCACAGTTTGTTATAAAATTTAGCAAACAGGTAATTTTTCCCCTTCACTGATGGGCACTGAGAAGTGGCACTGATAGGCGACACTGATAGGTGACACTGATAGGTGGCACTGGTGGAACTGCACTGATAATCAGAACGCTGATAATCAGTACCCTTAATATCAGTGCCAATGTCCCTTTAACATAAGCCGGTTATTAGCATTCTTCTTCTTGCGTCAGCATGCAGAAAGAAAAGCCGATAACCGGCTTGTGTTTACATCCTGTGATCAGCTGTCAATGACTGACAGCTGATCATGTGGTAAAGGGCTGTTGTGATTGGCCCTTTACCTCGATCTGTGATCACCTTAGTCTGAAGGACTCGTGATCACAGGGCACGCGAGCAGCATGATCATGGAAGGACATCCATGGATACCCTCCCGGCAAACTAAGCCCAAGCTGTCGCTGTTTTTTGGCTATAGCGTGAGCAGGAAGTAGTTAAGTCTGTCACAGAGCACCTTTTTAGCACAGAAATCAAGTGTGGGAAAAAAATCACACTGAGCACTGAGTGAAGATTGGATGTGGACTTGAAGTGGACTTATTTTATGGACTGTATTCTATGTTTTTGAATACTTGACATTTTTATGTTGAATATATGTAGATAATCACTGTATGACCATGTATGATTTAGTTTGATGTGATTAGTTGTATTTATAGTGAATTACAATGATATTCATCATATAGTAACACTTTAACACTTGAGCTCATACCTAAGTGGGCTGAATGGAAAAAAAAAAGTCATTCTTCCATCCACAAGAGAGGTGGACGAAAGAATCTCCCCCACCTCCCCTCGCTGAGACATTGTATTCTGAACAGTGTGACTCTGCGGTTGCAGATGCTTATTGACAAACGTTTTGCAACATTCCTTACGTTCCACCCATGGATCAGAATTCAGCCAGCCCCTGCTGAACTGGCCAAGTTTCAATCCATCTATGGCCAGCTTTAGGAGGCCCTGTTTGAATTTGCGAATGGAGCCATTTGCGATAAAATGTGGGAGACCCAGCAGGCAATCCTGCAAGTAGCTGCTGGCGGGTAGTCCAATTGAAGACCATGGGAAGCTGGCCACTTCTACAGATATTTGCAGCCACTTGCATATAATCGCTCATCGGTGCAGACTGTCTGTGTGCAGAGCCAATAATTTGGAGGCGTTTGCTGCTTGAGCTGTTACATGGTAACATCCACTAACAGCTGCTGGAGTTGTCAGCATCCCATTGTTTTCAATAGCACTTAAAGCGGAGCGCCGCCGAAAATTTTTTTTTTTAAAGTCAGCAGCTACAAATACTGCAGCTGCTGACTTTTAAAACATGGACACTTACCTGTCCAGGGCGCACGCGATGTCGGCACACGAGGCCAAACCGTCTCTCCGTCCTCGGGTGCTGCCGCCTCCATCTTCGGTAAGGGAATCAGGAAGTGAAGCCGTGCGGCTTCACTTCCAGGTTCCCTACTGCGCATGCGCGAGTCGCGCAGCACAATACGGATGGTCCCTGCTGCCTCTGGGACCCGTGTGTTTCCCAGCAGGCAGCGGGGAGGGCGCAGGAAGTGGCGTAAATAACCTCAGATTATGCGGGTATCTATGCCGGAAGTGGGTACAGATACCTGTAATATACAGGTATCTGTACCCCCCTCCCCCCTGAAAGGTGCCAACTGTGACACCGGAGGGGGGGGGAAATCTGATGAGTGGAAGTTCCACTTTTGGGTGGAACTCCACTTTAACATCTGTAGCTAATCGCAGGAAACCTCACTGGGCCTCCCGCATGTAATTGTAATGCCCTGTACACATGGTCGGACTTTCCGACGGAATATGTGCAATCGGAGCCTGTTGGAAATTCCGACCGTGTGTGGGCTCCATCGGACTTTTTCCATTGGAATTTCCAACACACAAAGTTTGAGAGCAGGCTATAAGATTTTCCGGCAACAAAATCCGTTTGCGTAAATTCCAACCGTGTGTGAACAATTCCGATGCACAAAGTGCCACGCATGCTCAGAATAAATTAAGAGACAAAAGCTATTGGCTACTGCCCCATTTATAGTCCCAACGTACGTGTTTTACGTCACCGCGTTCAGAACGATCGGATTTTCCGACAACTTTGTGCGACAATGTGTATGCAAAACAAGTTTGAGCCAACATCCGTCGGAAAAAATCCATGGATTTTGTTGTCGGAATGTCCGATCAATGTCCGATCGTGTGTACAGGGCATTGGTGTGCACAGGGCCTAAAGCTAGCTGTACGTGGTTAGATTTTGTTTGGAAATTAAAAAAAAGTAGTTTATACTATCCTAACGTTATTTCTTGCTATCATTAAATCTTTTAATTTGAAAGCCATTACAATTTTGACCTGCTATTTAAATGGAATCTCAGATGTCTTAAATCAAGTTTCATTACAGTATATATGATTTTTCCTGAATGAACAACCACATTCAGTCTGAATTTACTTCACTTAGGAAAATTTTGCATCCTTCTAATTTGAATTTTCTCATTGCATTTGAAAATTCATATAAAGTGACAAGCGTGCATCCAAACAGAGTATATCATAATACAATGTATGTGAACCCAAAAACGTGTTTTGAATACTGTTAATGTGACAACAATTTATATGTAAAAAATTAAATGAAAAAATTTGTGTGAAAAAAATTGATGTATCCAATCTTAAAAGTATACCAACATGCTTCATACACCGTTGTTAAAACAAGGAGTATACAAATATATCCCTATATCCCTATATATACTACAAATACCACCTAAAATTGTGCTAATGTGATACAAACCACAATGTTGCTAAAAATAGTGACCAGCAACAATGTAGCACACACTCAACACATCAAACTCGTGCTAGAAAAACGGTCTAACAGTGAGAACTTTTCCTTATTGATTATCTTGTGTAAAACTTAAACAAAAAAAGTCCACAAGAAATATATTATGTTGATGATGAATCACACATCTTCTAATTGGGATAAAAAGATGATTCTCCCGCTCAAAGATATGGTAAAATTGACCGCTTACCGGATCAGATGGATCTCAAGTCAAAGAGATCATATGGGCTTGTTGCATTAGCCTGCCGGCTTCAGTGATTGCCACCTGGATGTTAATCACGGGAGATGTCCTCATCCACTTCAACCGATCAGCAAACAGGCACTTTCTGTCTTGTTTTAATCACTGGTTTCCACAACCGCGGAGGGGAGGGTTAATTCTCTCCCTTGGATCATCCACAAAAAACGAACCCCTGCTGCTGCACACAAGGCAGGGCAGGTGACTGTCCCCAACATGATGACTCCACTGTCTTTACTCTGTAGCCTCCAGCTCTCTCTCACTTAGGATCTCCGTTAAGAAGTTATATTTGCTCATTCTGGCTGGTGGCTTGGCTTTACCGAATCTTCAGTGTTATTTAGCATCTTAATTGACTAGTTTCCATAGAATTTTATTAAGGATATTTGAAGCTATAATACAGACTATGGTGTGGGTTGACCTGTTTTTTGAGACGAGAGGTTGGTTCGAGATATAACTGTAGGGTAATAGAGGGGGGTAGTCTTTGGGGTAGCGGATAATATAGGGTGGTAATTATAAATGTTGGAGGATATTGACAGACCTGCTGGCAGCCTTGTTTAGATACAACATTAGTTGGCTTGGTATAAGCGGGAGGGAAGAAGGGTGGGGTATAGAGGGAGGGAAAGAGGGTTAGGAAGAGGGAGAAGAGAGAAGTTGAAAATGTGTAGGGGTATAGAAGCAGGGGTGGAAGGGGATGAAAGGGAGGTAGGCCGAAACGGGGGGGAGGGGCGCGAGCGCCTTCTACCTGACCCTGATTTACGGCCTATCTAGCCTCTGCTTTTTATGCAGGATAAGATAAGACGATGTGGATCTATCGAGAAAGAATAGCCCGGATATTGTCCCATTTCAGTTGTATTTGGGGTTCATGGTTATGGTATATTCAGTGGTAGTTCTAAAGTGGGACCAACAAGACCCATTGGTGGTGTATTTTGGTGAATAGGGCGTCCCGCCTTAAACAATTCTCCACTCTGGTATAATCCCCAACTTGCTGAAATACATGAGGTTCCAGAGGGGTCGAGTTGGGCTCGTTTTGGAATTAAATATACGCACCAATTATTTTCTGACAATATTTTTTAAACATTTAGAGATCTACAGCTGGTAAATAAGATTCCCAACAAATTTTTCTTTCGCTATCTCCAATTACGTCATGCAGTGGCAGCTCAATTTGGACTGTCAGACGTTTCACTCTGCCCCTCTAACCTAGAGAAACTGTTATTTGAGCAGGATCATTTGAAACACATGTCTATAGAACTTCATTTTATTCACTTCTGACCTCCTCCTCACGAAGGATGTAGAAGATAGCTAGACAATGGACCTCTGATATCCCTTCCTTAACAGAAGAATCATGGTCTGAGGTAGTTGAAACTTTGTTGCCCTCTGTGACAGCTAGAGACAAACTAATACAATTCAATTTCTTACACCAAATTTACTATACCCCAACATGTCTGTATAAGATGGGTAGATTAGTGGAATGCCACCGCTGCCATGCTGCAGTGGGGGGGATTATTTTTATACAATTTGGTCGTGCCCCTCTAGGCATACATTAGCCACAAAACATTTGAAAAAATTTGGGCGGAGTGGTTCACTTCAGACTCGGGTGACATTGATGTTTAAGAAAATGGTAAAGAAATAATAGCTTATAAGATGGAGATGGGTGATGTATCGTCAAATGTAATAAAAAGTGGTACAGTTTGGAAGTATTTTGTCCTCAGTGTGGGTGTAAAGCTATATACACAAAGTTTGTAGTTTATATTTATGTTCTGTTTATTGAATGTTATGCAAATAATCAGATGGACACACCGTAGGGTTTTTTTTTTTGTAGGCTTATCTTTATTTATTTTACAAGATATGGATAATGTCTAAATTGCTGTGTACTTTGCCAATGTGTTTATAGGTTAACCAATGTTCTGTTGTTGGTTTCCTACTATGACCTTGTACATGATGGATGTTGTCATTATTGTCTTCTTGTGAAATATCAACAAAATGTTACCCTTTAAAAAATTCAGATGACTAAAATACGACTAAAACTAAAATGGCATTTTATTCAAAATACTATGGGGTTGATTTACTAAAGGCCAATAAACTGTGCACCTTGAAAAGTGCAATTGTACTCTGCAAGTGCAGTTGCTCCATAGCTTAGTAATTGAGATAAAGCTTCACTTTGCAAAGAATACCCAATCACATGCAAGGAAAATTTAAAAAAAATGCATTTTTGCTTGCATATGATTGGTTGATGAAAGTCAGCAGAGCTTCTGCTCATTTAATAAGCTCTGGAGCAACTGCTCTTGCAGAGTGCAACTGCACTTTCCAAAGTGCACAGTCTTTTTGCCTTTAGTAAATCCCCCCCACTAAATCAAAATTTGATGTAAAAATGAACACTGCACTACTACATAAGAATAAATAGGGGTGGGGCTGGACATGGTGGAGTAGAGATGTTCTATCAGAGCTTCCTCCATCCCTTCAGCAACTCATTTACTGATACAGCTTTTCACCCCGTTAGGATCCCAGGCTTATTTGCTGCGGGCCCAGAGGTCTCACCGGGCCTACAGATGGCGACTCCCCCTGCCTCGCAGACCGTCTCGGACTCCCTATCGGGCTTTTCCTGGGGACCTGGCGTCTCAACCTACAGCCTCCCTGGGCCCATCAGCCCCCCTGCCTTCTGTAATAGAAAACCAGGATCCCAGGGCTCTCCTCCAGGCACTGTCGATGCGAGTAGACATGGAGGCGCTGATTCTCTGGCTGCAAGAGGCACACCTCAGAGACCTCCACGACATCAGAGCAGACATCCAGTTGCTATCTGATCAGATCACCTCAGGCGAAACGTTCCTGACATCCCTGGAGAGCCGTGTATCCTAGCTGGAGAAGGCGCAGTCCTTACAGACCTCACAGGAGCTCAAGGACTGAAGCCGCCTCAATAACCAGAGATTGTAGGGCATCCTAAAAGCCACATGACAGGAGTCCGTGCAACCCACGGTCCTGGATATCTGTCGTCAGCTGGCTATTTCCATCGCCCCCAAGACCTGGAATTCGACAGAGTACACTGGGCTCTCGGTCCTCGCTCCCCAGATCTGAACTGACACAGAGATGTCATCTGTCGCCTGCATCACTACTCCCATAAGGATCTGATCCTCCACAAAGCCTGGGAGGTAGGTGACATTGATCTTGACGGAGCACCTGTGAAAATTCTGCCTGACCTGTCCATGGCTACCCTGTAGTGGCTGGCTCTGCTGCGTCCCCTCCTGGACAGGCTGCCGCAGTTAGGCTGTACCTATCGGTGGGGCTTCCCTATGTCATTGACAGTACGGAAGGGCCCAGCCTCCTTTGCTCTGTTCGACATTGCTGACCTACCGGGACTGTTTGCATTCATAGAGACTGATGCCTTTCTGGTCCCCAACTGGCTGCAGCCATTATGGAGGCCAACACGCCTTTCAGCTCCCTCCTCTGCACTGTCTGGCTTCCCTCCCCATGCGAGCAGAGCGACGTGGATCCCGAAATTCCTCTGTGCCTGGTCACGCTCTAGAAACCGATATCTTTGGCATTACCCATAAGGTGAGATGTACTCTGACAGTTTCTATTATATCCAGTGCACTCACCATTAAATTCTGACTATTGATGACACAGGCTTTGTTCCTGCATTTTTCTGGTCCATTCTCCACAGTGGACTCACCCTGCCTGATATGGTACCCGGGGCCATCTCTGGCCCTGCATAGTAGAGCTCTGGAGGGTTTTGCTCCTCAATTTTTAACTGCCCCTGGATTGCCATGCCATACAATTATCGACACTGCTGCCCTTAGAGGGTCTTTTGTAAATATACCTGCTTATATGTCCTACTATATGCTGCCTATATATGTCTTTAATGCACAAGCTATGAATCATGTGTGGTATGTTTAATCTGTATTTGTAAGATCAGCAACATAATTGATAGCAGATGGGTTTAATGTAGCAGGTCTCCTTGCTGGTCATTTTATGGCAGCCCATCTATACTCACTAGGTAAAGTGTCTCTTTTTTTTATGGAATGCACGGATCTCGAGGAGGCCTCCCCTCCTGGGGACTGAGCAGCTTACCGTGACCTTTATAGAGACAACTTCTTTCCCTCCTTCGGGGTATTGTGTGTGCTCCCTTGGCTGTCCCTCATCCCTCCCCTCCGCTGCCATTTGATAACTCAGGAGAGGTCGGTGCAACTCCATTTGTGGGTTGGGGGGGACTGATGGGCGACTAGTTTATGTCTGAAGTGAACTTCGGGGGCGGGTTGGGGGGGACATGGTACGGGTCGGGAGTGAGGTGACTCTGTGGCGTCATGGCCTCCCTCTGGGGAGATGGGTGGTCGCTCTTCCTTGGACTGCATCGCTGGGTGGTGATGTGGCCTCGTGGAGCCGGTCCTCCTCTCTCCCTATTTAGGGCAAGGTAGCGGATATGTTCAGTGCTGGGTTTCACTGTGTTCCCTGTCGCAATTAGTAGACTAGTGGGCGGGGAAATGTTAGTTCACACCCCGCTAGGAGTGCTCTGCATTTGACCTTAAGGGTTGTTATCTAATAATTATATGTTAATGGTTTGCCTTCCTTCTTAAAGTTTTGCTACTAGGTTATTTTCTGCTGCTATATATTTGTACCTATTCCAATGCTGAAGGGTCCTGGCACGGGCTCTGTCTTCCTAGCTCTTGCCACCCACTTCCCCACATAGGCCTGCACTTGCATGAACCTAAGTGTTCTGTAGTAAGTGCTATCTGTACTTCCTTTAGTAGAACCCCTGCTACCCCGTCCTGTTCTGTTCCCTCTTTTCTTTTTCCTTTCTTAACCCCCCCCCCTTTTTTTGTCTCTCCCACCTCCCCAGAGGTGATGGATGATGTGCAAGTTACCTCCCTAAATGGTAAGGGACTTAACGTCCCAGAAAAGCTAAGAATGCTTCTTAATGATCTGAAACACTCTCGTACAGACGTAGCATTTCTGCAAGAAACTAATTTTAGGATGGGGGGACTTTCCTTCCTTCAAAACAGATTCTTTCCCTGTGTCTACCATGCCACCAATCGGGAGGCAAAATCTAAGGGCGTTTCTATCCTGATCTCCAGTCGTATCCCTTGGTCTCTCTCCGACAGTTGCTTTGACATGGGGGGGGGGGGTGGTACCTCTTTCTTAAAGGGCATATTGGCGGCATCAAAGTATCAAAGTGACATTGGCTACCCTCTATGCACCAAATATTCATCAAGGCTTGTTTTTATGCAAAACCCTCTCGAAGCTGGCAGAGTTTGCAGAAGGTAAATTGATCCTTGGAGGTGTCTTAAATGTTCCGCTTGATCCCTGTATGGATACCTCTTCCGGTACTTCCTCTGTTCCCCTCAGCTCTAGGAAATGTATACAACAAAAACTTCTCAATCTGCAGTTAGTGGATGCCTGGGGCATTTTACACGCTGGTGAAAGAGATTACTCTTTCTTCTCTACCCCTCACCAGTTGTACTCTTGAATAAACCTCTTTATGGTACCACACCAACTATTATCTCTCGTCCAAGACATTTCTATTGGCCACATAACATGGTCTGATGATGCGCCTGTCATGCTGCGTCTCTCTCTGTCTAACTCTAACGCTGCCATGGACAGGCGATGGCGACTAAATGAGAACCTGTTTCAGATCCCAGCGGTCTTGAATGAGATGGTCCAAGAAATCATGGCTTACTTTCAAACAAATGCTATCCCGGAGAGTGAACCGGGCATGGTGTGGGAAGCCCATAAAGCGGTCATACGGGGAATTCTGATCAAACACGGATCCCGTATTAAAAAGGCAAGAGAAGTGACAAAACCGTTGCCCGCTATCCAGGTTCTTGAACTGCAGCAAAAAATGTCACCAGACCCTGTTGTGGGGACCGAACTTGCTCATCCCAGTCGGCAGGTCTCTGACCTCCTTTGCTACAAAGCTAAAGCAGCACTCCATTCGTACAAGATGATAGTGTATAAATCTGGTGACAAATGTGGCAAATGGCTATCCCGGGCCCTCAGAGACCTACGTAAGGCTTCCTATATCCCATTTATTAAGGATTCGGACGGGCGAAAACTCTCTTTACCCAAAGATATCGCCCATACATTTAGGGAATTTTATTCCTCTCTATACAACCTTCCACCCTCTCCTCCCTCCTCCTACATAGAAGACTACCTCTCTTCGGCACATCTATCATGCCCCCCGTCTCCAATTCGGAGTGAGCTTGAGGTCCCCATCTCCGTTGAGGAGCTGAGCGGGGCTGTAAAGTCAGCCAAACACGGCAAAACACCCAGCCCAGATGGGTTCACTATACAGTAATACAGGACCCTCCTACCCCTGTTAGGTTCACATATGGTTAAAGAATTTAATAGCCTAGGACAGGCTACTTCATTCCCATTGGAATCACTCTTAGCACACGTCTCAGTTATCCCAAAAGAAGGGAAAGATCCCTTTGTTTGCGCAAGTTACCGGCCAATCTCTTTGCTTAATGTGGACTTGAAGCTCTTCACCAAGATACTTGCCTCTGGGCTGCAATCCTTGTTACCCCATCTAGTCCATCTAGATCAAGTGGGCTTCATCCCTACCCACGAAGCAAGATACAACACGATCAAAGTGCTCAATTTGGTTCACTTTGCCAATCAAAAGGGCTCTCCCTGTGTCTTCCTCAGCACCGATGCGGAGAAGGCCTTCGATATGGTGCACTGGGACTTTATGTTTGCGGTCCTGAGGCACATGGGTTTTGGAGAACAGAAGCTCCGCTGGATATCTAGCGTATACTCTTCGCCTGGAGCTGCGGTTAAGGTGAATGGGGTGTTTTCAGAGCCCTTTCCCATCTTTAACAGCACCCGTCAGGGATGCCCACTCTCACCACTCTCACCACTCCTATTCGCCCTCTCATTAGAGCCCTTCCTAAACAGGATTAGATTGAACCCAGATGGTTCTGGCATTCAGGTGGGCGACCTTTCCCATAAAGTCTCTGCCTATGCAGACGATCTACTATCTTCTCTGACCAATTCTCACGTCTTTTTGCCAAATCTTCTGAAAGAATTTGATCAGTACGGAGCACTATCAAATATGAGGATTAATTATTCCAAATCTGAGGCAATGGGAGTCACCTTTAAATGGCCCTCCTCGGTGTTGAAGTATCTGGGCAACCACATCCCACCAAACTTAGCGGGTACATTTAAGGTGAACTTTCCACCCCCTTTTAGACAAATTGAATCGAGGATTGCATTCATGGTTTGGACGCTGTAACATCATCAAAATGAGCATCCTGCCAAAATTCCTGTTCCTCTTTCAGACTCTACCCATCTCCATCCCTTCAACCTTCTTTTGTCAAATCAATTCCCTCTTTACCAAGTTCATCTGGGCACACAAACGGCCTAGGATCGGTAGACGCCTCCTGACACTAGCAAAAATCTATGGGGGTAGCTGCCCTGAACGCTTTCAAATACTACCAAGCAGCCCATCTGGGCAGGGTAATAAATTGATGCAGACACAAGGACCTTAAACTATGAACACACGTAGAACAGCAGTTTAGCCCTATCCCTCTGAACAGGGCGCCATGGTGCTATGCTTCCTTACCAGCTTCCCTCAAGTCTCATCCTACTATAGGTCCTACTCTTTGTGTCGGACACATAGCCTGTATGAAACCGGAGCTTTCCTCCACCCATTCCCCACTATTACCCATATTGGGAAACCCCAGATTCCCGCCAGGGGTGGAACACGGCCCATTCTGGGACCTCCGGGACTGCTTTCAAGCTTCCCATTTTTTGATTACTAACACCTGGCCCACGCTCTCCATGTTGATGCTGCCGCATGGTCAGTATAAGCTACCTTTCTGGCAAGCGCTTCAGCTTTACCACTTCTTCCGCACCCTGGGTCCCCCGACTCATTTTCCGCAGCCAGCGGACTCTGTTTGAATCGTACTGTGAAGACAAAGACCGCCTCCCTCACACCCTATCGAAGATGTATGCATTGCTCATCTCCCCTCCAGATGATTTTATCATGCCAAGCCTTAGCAAATGGGAAAGGGACCTTGATAGGACCTTCACAGCTACCCAACGCTAAAACATCATCCACCTTTCCCTGAAGTCATCCATCTGCACGCGCACACTTTTCTCTTTCTGGTTGATACCAGGTGACTGGAATGTAACAAGTTGCACATCAAAGCTTTGTAGAACAAAAGCTTGGCTCCTGACCAACTGGTGTGATGGAAATCCTTGATTAGCTCTTCAAGCAAGCTTCAAAAAAGACCATGGCTGACAAGATGATTGAAGAACGTCCTGCTACAGAATATCAAAGGGCAAGCTAAGAACTGCCCCTGGAGGCCAATACAGCAGGACAGACAGAAAAATAATATATTAAAAGGACTACCTCTTGGCAATATCTCATTGGACAAGAGGCTAGTGGGGGTGGTTACAAGTGGGTCTGAATTAATGTGTAAAAAGTGCACAAAGAAGGGAAATCGTCTCCTTCGCTCTTGGCTCATGCCTCATGGCTCTCTGAGCCTCGTGGCTCTCTCTGTTACCATTTTAAACCCAGCTGACGAGACAATATCTAGAGGACAGCCTTGCGATAAGTATATTTGATGTTGTTGTATTTATATGCTATATAGTATTTTCATGTTAGCATTTTCCTATTTTCTTGGGAAATAAATAAGACATTGTTTTATTAAGCAGTGTGTTTGTTTTCATAGCTAACCTTATATCATTGTGCTTATCAACAGTAACCTTATTAGAGTTTTAATAGACTAGCTAACTATAGGAATAGACAAATTAATACACATCTGCAATAAATAGAGGGAATCCGTAACCACCCTCGGATAATAATATTTAGTTTAGAATTTATTCAATTGGCACCCCAGAAGTTATTTCAATTGGCACCCCAGAAGGCGTGTGGAATTTATTTCTGCACCGAATCCAAATCCTAATGTATTTTTGTCTTGAGTCCCTATAAGCTAAGGAGTCCTCAACTATACCCAGAACTGAAAGCCTTCTCCACTGTGGACAAAATTTGCGTTTTGTGAATTCTGAAGCCCTGCATGAGTGGTCCAGAAAGTTCTATGAAATATTTCATCAGTGAGCGGACGCGCAAAACCTGGTGAGATTTTTGGCTGGTATATGTGTATGTGTTAACGTTTATTGTATTGCTAATGCAAATTGTTTTAGGTCTGTGTACCTGGTCAAGTGTGCTGGCGAGTGAGGGGCTGATCACCCTTGGTTATCTGATATAGCCTGCAGATTGACAGTATAAATCACACATCTTTGAGGTGAAAGTGGGAGAAATATAGATTTTTATTTTTATTTTATTTTTTATTAGTTTATTTATTTAATTATTTTTCCCCATGTGAGAGTGAAATAGCTCTCTGTTCCAATAGAAGTTTAATGTGGCCTGCGTTCTGAGATAATAGGGCTAAAATCAGTGGTAATAAGGAGATAGTAAGGCATTGATTAAGAGAGCGCATGTCTCCTGGTGTGGAACTACAAGTAAATGTTAGCTTTTAAACAGCTTTATCCGTGTGTCTGTGTCTCTGTGCGTCTTGTGTCTGTAACTGTTGTATAAACTAGTTGAGCAACCTCCAGTGTGCACTAATTAGCATATCAATGGAGGTAATTGAAGATTTTCTTAAAAAACATGCCTGTGTTAAATTTAATACTGTGGCAGAAAACACTTTAATGCACCAATTTAATGAGTTATTGAGACAATGTAATATTCATTAGTAAAATAAATTCAGATGCGCTACTAGTGTCAAAAGCCACAATGGTTAAAGATTAACCTTCAACCTAAAGTCCATACTATTTAAGTGTGAATAAGTTGATTGTACAAATGTTGTGCAGTCCTGATAAATGTATATTAAATATGGTCCTGAAAAATCAATCAAACAGTATGTGTTTCTGTATAAGTAGTCCTTCCTTCAGCTAGTGGAATTTCATCTCCTTTGGTGTTTAAACAAGCCGAAAAGCACCGAAAAAGAAGGGGGGGGGGGCACTTACCAGATATGCTGGACCCTTATTATGAGGGTCTTCAGAGCTCACAGATGTCGGATCTTACAGGCAGGAACAGCTGATTTCACTTGCAGACTTGGATCCGCCTTAGGTCCTTCCTGTGCACTGGGATTGCCGTATCATGAGCTGTGCCCCTGTGGAATCACTCGTTACATGTAGGGGGAGATCAAACAAACAGAGGATCCTCCATAGTGTAGTACGTAAAAGCTCTTTATTTGAAACTGATGGGTGGCTGACATCAAGAGCAAAGCAGAAAGTTCAAAAACGAACAGCTCGGCCGCGGTGAGGCTTAGCCAGCTGATGTGTGGTGACGTCAGGTCCTGTGGCTCCGTCCGACGCGGTGTTTCTCCGTAAGGGGCTTCGACTGGGAGAGGAGACTGGAGCCAGACGTCACACACCACACTATATAGGCATCTCCGCAGGAAAGTGACATCGGAAACGAGATTGAAATAAACTTTTCAATCAATGTAATATTCATAATGATCAGATAAAACATAAAAAATCTTCTAAAAAAAGGCAGGAAAGTGAAGATGGCCAATGTTGTATGCATGTTATTGAAAATGAAAGACTTTGCTATGGCGAAAGAAGGCCAATGATGTACTAAGAAAAAGCAATTATTGGAGCAGGTACAAAGTGTAACTAGGAATATATTAACAATGGTTGCAAACGCAGATGCAAATGTTTGTGATCACATTGAACAATTAGTGACTGAGAAACGTGTATTGGAACAGAAAATGAATGAATTGGAGGAAACATGTAAACAAAGAGAAAGTTGCATTGCCTCTTTGAATCAGACAGAGGCTGAGAATGAGCGTATTCTAATACTGCTTAGGAAGGAATTACATGAAGCCTAGTCTGCCATGGTGTTCTCCTCCACACATGCTCAGTGCTTAGCAAAGATAGAGGCTCTGAAACAACATGTAGAAAAGCCAAATGCTAGTGTTGCTGCAAGTGATGTTGCTATGGTGGGAATCAATGTTGGAGATCTGAATGAGGAATATTTAAATAAAAGTTGGAGTGGAGGAGTTGATATGGAAAGTGAGCCTGATCTCGCTTTCAAACTCTGATCAAACACATTGATAGTGGAGACTTCTGAGGAGTCCATTGCTAGTGAATACTCAGACAATGAAAGTGTAAAGTCTGTTGATTCAAATCATAGTAATGTTATGCAGCAATGTGAGTCTCCATCGCCATATGCTCAGAGAAGGGCCTATGCAGGGAGACCAACTCACAAGTGCTTTGTTTGTAAAAAGGGGGTCACATAGCTAGGTTTTGTTTGATGGCTAATAATGATATGCAAAGGAGGTCGCACTGCCCGAAAACTACACCAAGGCGTTACGAAGTTTATTCTGCGAGATGGGGTAGCAATCCAAGGCATAGAGGCCATAGAAAACCAGTTTTCCTTTTAAGCCCAAATTCTGAGACTACAAACCAAAAATAGTCATTCAAGACAGGAAAAGCATCACTATGCAGAACAGTTGCATAAACTCAAAATGGAGGTAGCCACGTGTTCATTCAAATATAGCACTAGGGGAAACAATGTTAGCAGCCCTTAGTGAGCTGCATGGATGGTAAGAATTTTCTGGTTAATGTTTCTTTGCTATGAATAAGGTTTAGATATGAGTTTCAGAGATTTGCCCTTCATGTTTGGAATATTATAGAGGACCTTGATATATTTTTAGTATTTTCAAGGATAAGTCTCCGGATTGTTATTTTTTAAATTTTTTATTTTTTTTTCTGTTATGATTATTATGCTTTTTTCCTCCTTTTTTTAATTTAACAAAATAAAATGTTAGGCTTTTTCCACCTGAAAGGGGAGTTAGTGCATACGTCTTAAGGTATAGATAAATGCATTTTTTTTTAGCGTTTAAAATTAGAATTTGAGAAGCAACATTCACGTTCGTTTTTTTGAAATGTTTGCTCGTACCATGGGTATCCATTTTAGATTGCGTTCATCCTAAAGAAAGCATGGTTGTGTTGATAATTTGTTTAGAGTTTCAGAAGTCAAGAATACTAAGTTCCTGGGTTCCAAGGAGGGAACTATAAGGAAACATAGCAAGCAAGTAGATATTGTGGATAAGAATTTTATTCTGCTCTTGTTTTTCACTTCCAGAGTCCTGGTGGAGCAAGATTGGAGAGGTTTCTGGAACAGAGATGAAAGATGTTCATCTGGTTGGTAGTTTGTCTGTGCCATGCCACACCACAGTTTTGTTCTGATAAACATTCAGGAGAGAAGGGACAACGAAAAGATTCAGATTAATACTTGCAATATAAGGTTTATTTTTCTTATGGACAATTTAGTGCTAATGCTGCATCTGAAAGACTTTGCCCAGCAACAAGACTGGTGAAACATTTTGTCGGAGTCTCTCCTGTCATTTATGAATGCAAACGTACTGTGAATACAAGTGCAATGGGTTGGTGGTTGGGGAATGAATATAACCTATCCAATCTGTCAGAACAAGAAATGTAAAATATGTTTTGTTTTTTTTTTGTTGGAAGAAGGAAATCATGTTGTTAATGTGGGACATGTATTGACATTACTAAAGTAATATGGTGCATGTACCCAAGAGACTGGCACTTGAGCATAAGTAAGATGTCTGTTGGCCAGGTGACGCATCAATGGGGTGAAAATTTCCTTGTATGGGTCGTGTCTCAATCTTAGCAGTCCTACAGAGAGGTTCTCGGGTACTTGACATGTGGGACACCAGAGCTGGATATGGGGGAGATACACCTGGTTGATGTCTCACCTGAGAGGTTGGAACCTTACATAGGTAATGCCAGTGACTACACACAGGAGCACGCTCTGTTAGATAAAGGGAACAAACGCTGGCTACCAGGGTACAGTATGCCTTGCCCACATGGCGCTTCAACATCTCGCAATGGTTGATCAAATCCTATTACTCAAGGTGATTGTACAGTCTCTGTATGAGGGGCAGTGGCCTTATGATTTAGCATCACAGCTCAGTAAGATTTTGCCTAAACACATCTCTTACACTAATCCAAAGTGGTGGTGTAATGCCTGGATGGGCTGTGCTGGTTTGGATTATGAAAGATGTTATGCTTCCTCATTGATCTCATATACAGAAGAGCAGACTCGGACTGTATATTTGGTGGTATCAATGGGCTTACTAACTGGGGATTCTACCTTGTTGCATTTGAGGCTAAGTTGTCCAAATGAAGCTGGAGGCAGGTTGATATTTTCCTCTGTCAGAAGCATGACCATGATGTCCTTTGTGTCAATACACGGTGGGGTGGTAAACGAGAAATGTTTGGGGCTATTTTACTCTGGGTTCTGAATGGAGAGATCATTGCTGGGAAGGAATCACCTGGGTATTATTTGGGACATAGACGAGTTTGTTTCTTTATCCTAAAGGATACCGCTATAATGTTAGTCATGGAACTAGGGTTCCATGACAGTAGATAGAGGTGCATGGTATACCCTGGGCATGGTCTCTGAAATCCAGGCACAGGGATGGAATTTTGTGGTTTGTCATTGTTTCAGGTTTATATGTGTTGGACTCGATATTTATATAGAAGGGTCTCCCATTTATCTAGGCAAGTTGAGGGATGAATTGACGGTGAGGTCTCTTCGTACAAGTTAGAGGCTTTGCTGCCAATTCAGAGCCCTGAAATACTGCTGACATGCCAAGTTGCGGTAGGAAAGGCCATTGTGAGCAAGCCTGCCTAATCTCGACCCGTATTTACAGTAAAGAGTTATAGGAGGTTGGGAGCAGGATGCGTAATTTGATGAGTCACATATATATGCATATATTATGGTAATGGGTTGATTTATGTTATGGTATGGTGTGACATATGTGTATTTTAGGTTAGTAATATGGGTGAGTAAGGCCCTCTTTGAGAATCTGTATCTGAAAGCTGGTTAATATGTTCCTCTAAATGTGTGCTGGTGAATGGTGAGTGAATGGACACCCTTGCCTCTATTGAACCCTGTCATTAAGATACCGGAAAGGAGAAGACACAGAATAGTGACATGGAAGCTGTCGCTGAAGAATGATGTTGGTATATCACTCCGTGGCAAAGCGGCACATGTTGGGAAGCACAACACATTAAAACAGTTATGGACTGTTCCATAGGAGCTGTTTCTGAAGCACATGTTGAGAAGCGCAACACGTCAAGACAGTTATGGACTGTTCCATAGGAACTGGTTCAGAAACACATGTTGGGAAGCGCAATGCGTTAAGACAGGTGTGGACTGTTCCATAGTAGCCGTGTCTGAAGAAGGATGATATACGCCCTTTAGGCGCAAAGCGGCTATGTTGGAAGGCAACATATCATATTTCTGGAGTTTCTCTTTCTGGTTGATACCAGGTGACTGTAACAAGTTGCACATCAAAGCTTTGTAGAACAAAAGCTTGGCTCCTGACCAACTGGTGTAATGGAAATCCTTGATTAGCTCTGCAAGCAAGCTTTAAAAAGGACAATGGCTGACAAAATGATTGATGAATGTCCTGCTACAGAAGATCAAAGGGCAAGCTAAGAACTGCCCCTGGAGGCCAATACAGCAGGATGGACAGATATATAATATATTAAAAGCACTACCTCTTGGCAATATCTCATTGGACAGGAGGCTAGTGGGGGTGGTTACGAGTGGGTCTGAATGAATGTGTAAAAAGTGCACACAGAAGGGAAATCGTCCTTTTTTCCTCTTGGCTCATGCCTGATGGCTCTCTGAGCCTCATGGCTATCTCTGTTACCATTTTGAGCCCAGCTGACGAGACATATCTAGAGGACAGCCTTGTGATAATTATATTTGATGTTCTTTTGTTATATGCTGTATAGTATTTTCATGTTAGCATTTTCCTATTTTCTTGGGAAATTAATAAGACATTGTTTTATTAAGCAGTGTGTTTGTTTTCATAGCTAACCTTATATCATTGTGCTCATCAACAGTAACCAGTAGACAAGTTAATACATATAGTACATATATGCAATAAATAGAGGGAATCCGTAACCACCCTTGGATAATATTTAGTTTAGAATTTATTTCAATTGGCACCCCAGAAGTTATTTCAGAATCCAACTATAAATTACTGATGCACCAGTACCTTACCCCGTCGACTTTGAGTAAATGTTTTCCAGAGGCTTCAGAGCGTTGTTGGAGATATAGAGATGAGAAGGGAACCTTCCTTCATATCTTCTTGTCCTGTTCAAAGCTCCAACAGTATTGGTCAGCGGTACAGAGGATTTCCCAACAATTTACAGACTTCCCCATTCCAAAGGATGCTGCCTTCTTCCTGCTCCACTGCTCACAAATGCTGATTTGGACATACAGAAAATCAATCCTCCATCACTTGACTAACGCTGACAAAGATTGTATCACTTTGTGTTGGCATGTTTTGGACCCCAATCCTCCTTCCATTGCCATGTGGCTCAATAGGGTTAGGAGTGTCAATACCCTGGAAGATCTGGTTCTTATTGCTCAAAATAAAAGAGAACGATATTCGAAGACATGGGCATACTGGAAAATGTTCGTATATTCGGATGAAGGGAAGTCACTCCTGGAGAGTTGCTCTGAGGATTGAAGTCCTCCTATCATTCCCACTGTTGCATCACCCTGGCTCCTTCCCCCCTCCCCCTCCTCTTTTTATTTTTCTCTCCTCTTCCCCCCTTCCCCATTACTTCCTGCCTTGACACCCTCATGGGTAACTCTATGCCTCCACAATATAGTTTTCTCCTACCCAAAACTGAAGTGTCCATGCACATGGTTACCACCTAATCTGTTGAAGTGAGAAACTTACCTGACTGTCAGTACTGTCACACTAACTTACTATTGAGCAACTCAACCTTAGACTGTGTTACTATAGCTTATACGTATGTTTGTTTTGCAATGGCACCCTCTGTGCTTTTTGTTACAATGTGTTGTGATGGTTATATTATTCTTCTATACCAATAAAGAATTTTAATAAAAAAAGAATAAGTAAGGGTATCTACTAAGCTGCTGAAAGAAAAAAAAAAAAGGAAAAAGGCTTTTCTTACTTTTTTTTCTTAATATTTAATGTTGGTAATATATTCAATGGTAATATGTGCAAAGGCATTACAGCCAATAGAGTTTACAGTTTTTGTTTAGTTTTTTTATATATTAAAACCACTTCCATACCGGGCCTATTCTGGCACTCCTCTCCTACATGGAAAAATCATCATTGTTTTTGCTATAAAATTATTTAGAACCCCCAAACATTATATATGTTTTTTTTTTAGCAGGGCCCCCAGGGAATAAAATAGTGGTTGTTGCAAATTTTTATGTCACACGGTATTTGCACTGCAATTTTTCAAACGCCTTTTTTTTGGAAAAAAAACTTTCTTGAATTTAAAAAAAGCAAAACACTAAAGTTAGCCCAATTTTTTGTATAATGTGAAAGATGATGTTACACCGAGTAAATAGATACCTAACATGTCACACTTTAAAATTGCGCACACTCATGGAATAGCGCCAGACTTCGATGCTTAGAAATCCCTATAGGCAACGCTTTAAACATTTTTACAGGTTATCAGTTTAGAGTTACAGAAGAGGTCTTTGGCTAGAATTGTTGCTCTTGCTCTAACGTTCATGCCGATACCTTACATGTGTGGTTTGAACGCCGTTTATAAATTCGGGAGCAACGTACTTATGTGTTTGCTTCTGCATGGAAGCACACGGGGAAGGTTGACATTTTTTTAAATTATTCATTTTATTTAAAAGAAAATTATTTTTACACTTTCCCTTTTAATTTTTTTTATCACTTTTATTCCTATTACAAGGAATGTAAACATCCCTTGTAATAGGAATAGGGCATGACAGGTCCACTTTATGGAGAGACGTGGGGTCCATGAGACTCCATGTCTCTCCTCTAGGCTGTAAAGACTGAGGTAAAAAAAAAAAAAGTCGCACCCAAGCCCCCGAAGGTCATAGAGGCTGCTGGGGGCCATCTGGCCCACAGCATTCTCTACGGTAAACTGCCAACGGATTCCTTTTCCGGCTCGACATTCCTACGAGTGGGCCAGTAGAAGCACTGGAGGGCAGCGGGGGGTTGGATGTCCCATCCTGCTGCCTGTAAAAACAATCAAGTGGCTGAACAGTCGCTATGATTGTTCTTATGGTGCAGGGAATCACCGGCTGAAAAAAGAAGATATCTGAATGATGCCTGCAAAGTCCACAACGTCATATGATGGCCTTGAGCAAGAAGTGGTTAAAGTCGCACTTCTATTTGTCAAAAAGTAATATTTTTTTTTCTTCATTAAATATGTTTTTTTTTTTTAATAAAGAATTGATATATCACAAAAGCTAAATCTGTGTCTGTAGTGCATGTTTAAACCTTAATACCATAAATTATAACATGTTATTAGGTTTTTACTCTACGAGTATATAATGAGTTTGGCAATTCTAGAGAAATGCTTAAATAATGCATTACAATTTAAATAAACCCATTTGATTTTAGTCGACTAAAATGTACAGAAGATTTTAGTCTAATTTTTAGACTAAAATTTGAATAAAACGTAAACAATTCAGATGACTAAAATAGGACTAAAACTGAAATGGCATTTTAGTCAAAAGACTATGCCCTAAATTAAATCGAAATTTGATGTCAAAATTAACATTGGATTACAGGTGTAATGTTCTTCTTCCCTGCAGCCTCAGTCTGTCATTCATTCACAGACATCTGTAATTATATAGAGTACAAGTCCCATCCTCCACCACGGCAGATGAACTTGTAGTTATCAATGGAGCACGAATGTGGTAATCACTGCAAGTGTAGGCCATTGACACCTTCTCAAGCTTTGCCATAGGAAGCTGTACCTCTGTATGGGCAGAGATTTGGAGAAAGAGTCTGTAGGAGCCTGGCATTACACGCACAATCACTTTGCGGGCTTGTGTGAAAATAAACAAATAAATACAATTATTTTTTTTCCTGCACATACAGTATCTCACAAAAGTGAGTACACCCCTCATATTTTTGTAAATATTTTATTATATCTTTTCATGTGACAAAACTGAAGAAATTACACTTTGCTACAATGTAAAGTAGTGAGTGTACAGCTTGTATAACAGTGTAAATTTGCTGTCCCCTCAAAATAACTCAAAACACAGCCATTAATGTCTATTTCTATTAATGTCCCAGAGGTTGGCGTGTAAATTGCCAACATCCCTCAACAAATCCGACAGTTCAGGAGGAAAAGTGGCCCCCAAACAGAACTGCATGGGGGCCTGAGTGCGCCGGGTGTATGATGATGGCAACAAGCATTGCAGAAGAACGAAGTATAGAACAGAGGAATCTCATCTCATCACATAGTGAAATTAACATGAAAATATATAACAAAAACATATCATAAGCAACATAGCAATAAATTGCTGGAACATCAAAGGCTACCCCTAGACATCACAATGTTGATAATCAAAATTATATTGAAACCCCAAATAGATAATGCCATCCTGACAGCCCCACTGACAGAAAGACAGAATGAAAGGAGCAAAAAGGGAAAGAAGCTGGAAATGTATATGTTCAAACTCATCACCAGAAAAGCATAGAAATAAGCCCAATAACTGTTTTTACCTTGATGGTATAAGGATTTTAGTCTGTTTTGCCTGAGCTAAAGCCCTCCAAAAAGGGCCTAAAGCTCTCCGCCTCATTCAGGCCAGGTGGGGTGGTGGCATCCAGATGTGGCATCCAGCGCATTTCGCGCTGTAATAGGATTTTATTCCAATCCCCCTCTCTGGTTGGAATATGCACTCAATCTAAGACTTTACAGATGGCATTCTATACCCATATCTCTTGGCCACATGTCTTCCAAGAGGGAGATATAGATTGCCAATTCGCATGCTGTGTAAGTGTTTACTAACTTGCTGTCCCAATTCTTGTAGAGTCTTCCCGACATAGAAGGCACCACATTGGCATTGTAAGAGATAGACAACTCCCTGGGTTTTGCAATTAGCAAAGTGTTTCATACGGAAACGTTTCCCATTGGGCAGTTGAAAATAAATCCTCTTGCCGATTACCTCACAGAACGAGCAAGACCCGCAGGGGTAAGTACCCCATACTTTGCAGGGATCTTGTCTCTGATTGCTTTTATATTCACTTTGAGCGAGCATCTCACCTATGGAGCCGGCTTTTCTGAAAGTAATCTGCGGATTTGAAGTAACTAGCCCCCCCAAAATGGGGTCCTCAGAGAGGATAGACCAATGTTTTGTGAGAATCTTTCTCACAGTATTGTGTTCATTGGAGAATCGTAGGATGATTCTTGTTGTATCATCTTGTTTCTTTACTTTGGTTTTAAAGATTAAATCATGTCTATCTATCTGCTTCATATTGAAAGGCTACCAAAGTGGTACAATTCCATTTCAGGAGTAGGAATTGGCTGAAGGGTATAGACTTCTTCAGAGGCTCCGGATGGAAGCTGTCGGCATGAAGAAAAGTGTTGCTGGCAGTTTCCTACCTGTAAAGCCTGCTTGTGAGTCTCCCATCCTGATCTTTACAAATACTTATGTCCACAAAATTAATCTTCTGGTGATCATAAGACATTGTGAAAAATAAATTAAATTCATTGCTGTTCAAACTTTTAGACATTTTTTCAGAGATTCTTCCGGACCATTCCATACCAGAAAGATATCATCAATATATCTTTTCCATAGGTTGTTGTGTATATATGGCCAACTGGTCATTGGATAAAAAAGTTTTTTCCCACTCCCCCAGGTACAGGTTTGCATAAGAGGGGGCGCAACACGCCCCCATAGCAACCCCCTGTACCTGGAGGTAGTGGGAACCTTTAAAGAGGAAGACATTGTGTCTCAAGATAAAGTCCAACATCTGGAGTATGAACTTATTACATTTCCACTCTGTGGTTGCCCTTAATTTATTTATATATATCAATTTTTTATTTTTAGGTTGTTCCCTTTTTTCCTCCCTCGGGGGGTTGGGATTACTTCCTTTCTCCCCCTGTATGGGTTGGACCATCTTTATTGGGGCCACCTTGTTTTCAGGTCTTCTGTTGGACCTAACAATCTGTAAGTGTGATCCATTTTATCATTCAAATTTCTTTATTGGCTGTTCTCTTTGGTCGCATTAACCAACTCCTATGCTTTGGGCGCCTGGGGGGATATAGCCTCCTCCGCCTCTCGGTTTTTCCTGCATATAATATAATGAACCACTGAAGGTCAACTATATTGCCTTCAATATGTTGCCAACATCCCAAATCGATGCACAAGAAAGGACCCTAGAAATAGGGAACTTATGTACCTCCCGGTACAGTGGTACTTTATAGGTGAACAGAACAATTACATTTAGATAAAAAAAGTATTTATTTAGAAAAAGCATAAAAAAAGATATACTTAAACATAAATCTCTACAAAAGTGCTTATGCAGTGAATTTTCCTTCACATGTTTATTGTGTACTTCCATCTATAAAATAATATTATAGATGGAAGTACACAATAAACATATGAAGGAAAATTCACTGCATAAGCACTTTTGTAGAGATTTATGTTTAAGTATATCTTGTTTTTATGCTTTTTCTAAATAATTTTTTTTTTTATCTAAATGTAATTGTTCTGTTCACCTATAAAGTCCCACTGTACCGGGGGGTACATAAGTTCCCTATTTCTAGGGTCCTTTCTCGGTTTTTCCTGAGGGGTGGGCTTGGGTCTCCCCATGTTTTGTCCCCCGGCTTGGGATTTTGGCTTGCCCCTCTGAGACATATATCTATCATATGTCCCATGTAGGTGTATTTTACAGGCTACCACACATATATATCTATATATTTTTTCTTGTAGGTTCCCTGTCTTTCTCTGGTCTTTGTTTTCTAAGATTTTTTCATATTTTGATGCCCCTGTTGGATGTTCACATCCTTGGGTTTCCTTGTATGTTGAAAGGCCAATACAAGCTTTTTTGGATGATCGATGGTATGGAGGAATTTCCATTCAAATTAATGTATTCTTGACATGTAAGTTTTTTGAACATTCTGATAAGTGTTTAATATACACCAAATTAATGCCATACTTAATGTTATGAAACCCTGTGCATATTCTATGTATTTATAGTGTATTTTACATTTCAGAAGTGGCAAATTGTCCCTGATGAAGATTATATTTGCATTGAAACGCGTTGGTCTCACTCATGGATGATCTTCATTTATGTAATGGGATTTTACCACCTCTCTCAATTCTGAATATATTATTATTGTTGTTTATATAAATGTGGTTGTTTCCATCAAAACTATGGTTTTATAAACTTCTTGTATCAATAAATGTAATATTTTATTTAAAAAAAAAATCATATATTCTTCTAGTATCTTCCCTAAACTACAAACCTTGCTAGAAGGCATACTTTGGGATAAAATCCTAGGAACAAAGAACACAGAGGAGAGATGGGTTTGCTTTAAGAGCATATTAAATAAGGGCATTAGCCAATGCATCCCATTGGGTAATAAATTCAAAAAAGCGACAAAAGTCCTGGATGGCTCAACTCCAATGTAAAAATGCATATAAAAGCAAAGGAGAAGGCCTTCAAAAAATACATGGTTGAGGGATCATCATCAGCATTCAGATTTTATAAAGAATGCAACAACAAATGTAAGGGTGCAATAAGGACGGCTAAGATAAAACATGAAAGACACATAGCGGAGGAGAGCAAAAAAAAATCCAAGAAATTCTTTAAGTATGTAAACAGTAAAAAAGGGAGGACAGACCATATTGGCCACATAAAAAATGAGGAAGGATATCTGGTTACAAAGGATGGGGAGATGGCAAAGGCATTGAATTTATTCTTCTCCTCAGTCTTCACGAGGGAATCGGGGGGCTTCAGTAACCAAAACTGCAGTGTTTATCCTCATGACACATCACAGGAAGCACCTCCATGGTAACAGAGGACAGAATTAAAATTAGACTTGAGAAACTTAACATTAATAAATCCCCGGGACCAGATGGCTTGCACCCGAGGGAACTCCGTCAAGTAATTGCCAGACCATTGTTCCTAAATTTTTACTGACAGTCTACTAACTGGAATGGTACCAGCTGATTGGAGAAAAGCCAATGTAGCATCAATATTTAAAAAGGGCCCAAAATACATCCCTGGGAATTACAGACCAGTTAGCCTAACATCAATAGTATGTAAACGCTTGGAGGGGATGATAAGGGACTATATACAAGATTTTAGTAATGAGAATGGTATCATTAGCAGTAATCAGTATGGATTCATGAAGAATCGTTCTTGCCAAACCAACCTACTAACCTTCTATGAGGAGGTGAGTTGCCAGCTAGGAAGGCCCGTGGATGTGGTGTATCTGGATTTTGCAAAAGCATTTGACACAGTTCCCCATAAATGTTTACTGTACAAAATAAGGTCCGTTGGCATGGACCATAGGGTGAGTACATGGATTGAAAACTGGCTACAAGGGCGAGTTCAGAGGGTGGTGATAAATGGGGAGTACTCAGAATGGCAGGGGCGGGTAGTGGGGTCCCCCAGGGTTCTGTGCTGGGACCAATCCTATTTAATTTGTTCATAAACGACCTGGAGGATGGGTTAAACAGTGCAATCTCTGTATTTGTGGACGATACTAAACTAAGCAGGGCAATAACTTCTCTGCAGGATGTGGAAACCTTGCTAAAAGATCTGAACAAATTAATGAGGTGGGCAACTACATGGCAAATGAGGTTCAATGTAGAAAAATGTAAAATAATGCATTTGGGTGGCAAAAATATGAATGCAATCTATACACTGGGGGGAGAACTTCTGGGGGAATCTAGGATGGAAAAGGACCTGGGGGGTCCTAGTAGATGATAGGCTCAGCAATGGCATGCAATGCCAAGCTGCTGCTAACAAAGCAAACAGAATATTGACATGCATTAAAAAGGGGATAAACTTCAGAGATGAAATGATAATTCTTCCACTCTACAAGACTCTGGTCCGGCCGCACCTAGAGTATGCTGACCAGTTCTGGGCACCAGTCCTCAGGAAGGATGGAAATGGAGCGAGGACAAAGAAGGGCAACAAAGCTAATAAAGGGTCTGGAGGATATTAGTTATGAGGAAAGGTTGCAAGCACTGAACTTATTCTCTCTGGAGAAGAGACGCTTGAGAGGGGATATGATTTCAATAAACAAATACCATACTGGTGACCCCACAATAGGAATAAAACTTTTTCGCAGAAGGGAGCTTAACAAGATTTGTGGCCACTTATTAAAAGTAGAAGAAAAGAGATTTAACCTTAAACTATATAGGGTAGTCTCAGCGGGGGGCATTGATAGTTTCAAGAAACTATTAGATAAGCACCTATACGACCTCAACATACAGGGATATACAATTTAATACTGACATATATTCACACACATAGGTTGGACTTGATGGACTTGTATCCTTTTTCAACCTCACCTACTATGTAACTATGATTTTTAACAGGAATCGCATCGTATTCCTGTTTATATCACATGCAAATCTTCAGCAGTGCGGTTTGAGCCATTGTTCTGTATGGCTCAAATCGCACCCAATTCGCACCAAAAACTCTCAGGACCCTTTTTTTTTGGCTGCACCAAAATTGGATTGCATGGGTGTTCACACCCAAGCGATCCGATTCTGCAAATTGCGCTGTGTTTTTAGCAAACCGATTTAGTGGTGTCGTTAACTTAACGTACTGTACACACCTGCATCAATTTGCATGAATGGGGTGCGATTTGCTTGTGGTGCGGAATCCGCACAGAACTCGCTGCAAATTCCGCATCGCATCAGTATGAATTAGGGCTTAATGATTTGGCTGTGTGGGCAGAACCAATTTAAAAATCTGACAGCTGCTGCTGGGGAGAACCCCCACACACTGTTAGAGGGGGGCTCTTTTGGGGTGGAGGCTCTGCTTGGCAACAGGTTACATGTTACACCCTAAATTTGGGTGTACCATGGTCTTAAAGGTGGCTTTTTTTTGTAGTTCAAAATGTATGCTACAAAGTTTGTTTACTGCTCACCTGACTGATTATAATATATAAAATTGGAGATGTTGCCCTGGGTGACCAATCCTTGGAATATGTATGAAAACATCTGATTGGTCACCATGGGCAGGACAGGTACATATCTTGCGCTCGCATTTCCTTTAAATAGCCCCCTAAAGTGACTAGATAACTATCTTAGAGTACATTTATATAAACATTGCATATATTATCCACATTTCAGTGTAGAGCCTTCCACTGTATTTACTTGGATGATGCAAAAAAGTCTTTGCAAGACTGGGGTTAAGTTCTCAGGTGACAGCCGAAACATTTCTAAGAGAACATTGTGGTTTTGAAGCTATGCCTCAGAAGTGTTGTGCGACCGGACACGCTATTAATTCTTATCTGTTTTATCCATGTGCAGCCCTGCACTTGGCATATGAGGAAAAGTGACGTTGTCATATCAGCTCTCTGCACCTGGGCTGCATGAAGCACAGAAGAAATAATCTCTTCAGGATTACCTGTCTGTGCAGCACATTTCAGACCAACAGAAAAAAAAAAAAAAACATCAGGCGAGAAGGCTGATTTTCATGTGACAAAAAAGTTGTTTTTAATGCTGTTTGCTTTAATGCTTCCAACTGAAGTTATTTGGCTGGAAAACAGTTTAACCCTTTCGCTCTCCAATCTTTTCTTTAGGGAAGGAAAATAAAAAATGCTTTATCGCTTTTCTCGCTGAGATTTTCCACCATTTAAACGTAAATGTATTCATTGAGGAGTGTGAGGACAGAATGGCCTCCAAAGAATTGCAATAAATGTTTACTAAGTAAAATTTAGCAAACTAAATCTAAAATGCACAGTTCAATATAAATGGAAATTGCGACAACGGGAGAATAAAAGTATGCGAATGTACAGAGGTTTTAATGCAACCGCTGCTGCTGGCAGCGCTGGGTCTTGCCTTAATCCAGTGAATGAAGAGATCACAGCTTTGTCAGAAGTGAGGTGCATTCTTGTCTAAGGTAATTGAAAGACACATTTGCGCAGCATTGGCTGTGGACTGCAAGAACTGACCCTAGGTCTCTCAGGAAATACTTAAAATGCTATTTTCTTTCACAACTGGTTTTAAAAAGCCAGATAATGATTGATGAACTGGGTTACCTTCAACCTATCATTGTCATTGTTTATTTCCTCATACATCTCTCATGTCTAACTTCTTTTTTTTTTGTGCTGTATATTAGGGGAAGTAGTGACTGGGGCCTTTTTTTAACAACTGAACATATCCTGTAGACACCCCTGAGAACTAATGTTTGCTCCTTAAAGTGGATGCAAACTCTCTCCTATACCCAGTGAAGTGAACAGCCTCAGATGATACACAGGGATGAAACAAATCTCCCTACAAAAGTTTTACATGTAAATGTGATGTCTTAAGCTATATATACTGTTTAGAAAGTGCACGTCCTGTTAATGGCGGTTCACACAGGGGCGACATGTCAGACGACTTAGCCGCCTGACAAGTCGTGTTCCATGCATTGCAATGGAACTGTTCTAATTGGAGCGACTCAAGTCGCTCCGACTTAGAAAAAGGCTCCTGTACTATTTTGGGGCAACTTCGAAGTCGTTTTGCAAGCTGCACAAAATCGTGCTGTACAGGGCGGCTTCAGAGTTGGACGACTTTGAAGCTGCCCCTGTGTGAACCTGCAATTTTTTCTTCCTGATTCACCTGTGGGTGTGGATTCTTGCCATACACTGTGAGACAGCTGATTGGAGGAAAGACACACACCCCTACTCCACATAGGCAGAGACTTGCAGAGCTGTGCTGTGAATAGACCAACTCTCTGCTATTATCTAACTATTATCTATCACCCACCCTGACACAAAATTAAGGCTGTTTTTATCACAGTTGACAGAGAAATTGTCAGAAGTTATCATGCTGATAACAGAAGAACAGAGCAGGAGAAAGCCACAGGACTTAGGGTTTTGAAAATTTCATGAATCAGGTTTACATCCACTTTAAATAATATACCGTATTTATCGGCGTATAACACGCACCGGCGTATAACACGCACCCCAATTTAGGAGGGAATTTTAAGGAAAAAAAAACTTTTAGGAGGGAAGTTGAAGGGAAAAAAAACTTACATTTAAACGCCCATCATTGCAGCCTTGTCAGTGCAGCCTTGTCAGTGCAGCCATGTCAGTGCAGCCTTGTCAGTGCAGCCTTGTCAGTGCAGCCTTGTCAGTGCAGCCATGTCAGTGCAGCCATGTCAGTGCAGCCATGTCAGTGCAGCCATGTCAGTGCAGCCATGTCAGTGCAGCCATGTCAGTGCAGCCTTGTCAGTGCAGACTTCCCCAGTGCAGCCTTCCCCAGTGCAGACTTCCCCAGTGCAGCCTTGTCAGTGCAGACTTCCCCAGTGCAGACTTCCCCAGTGCAGACTTCCCCAGTGCAGCCTTGTCAGTGCAGACTTCCCCAGTGCAGACTTCCCCAGTGCAGCTTTACCCAGTGCAGCCTTCCCCAGTGCAGCTTTCCCCAGTGCAGCCTTCCCCAGTGCAGCCTTCCCCCAGTGATCCCAGCCATTCTGGGCTTCAAAATCGCCGATCGCGATTTGAAAATGGCGCCGCCGGTGCCGAAATACACAGTGCCGGTCCTCGGCTCTTTCCGGCGGCTGTCGTTCATTTTCGGCTCCACTCGTAGTCCCGAGCGGAGCTATCCGAACCTAGCCGAGTAGGTTCGGATAGCTCCGCTCGGGACTACGAGTGGAGCCGAAAATGAACGAGAGCCGCCGGAAAGAGCCGAGGACCGGCTCTGTGTATTTCGGCGCCGGCGGCGCCATTTTCAAATCGCGATCGGCGATTTTGAAAATATGACAGGTCGGGATCGCAGGGGATCGGCGTATAACACGCACCTGCGACTTTCCCCTGATTTTAAGGGGAAAAAAGTGCGTGTTATACGCCGATAAATATGGTAATTATAATTTCAGAGAAGTAGAACCACTCAATTGATGTCATGGTGTTTCCATCCTTAGAACTGTATGTGTATAACATGCAGACATTTGAATTTCTCTTTCTTTGGCCACTCATTCATCTGCTTCATGTCATCTCTGATCAAGTCTGAACCAGGAAAAAAAAAAGGCTAATATACTGTAGGTATATTGAGAACTTTCCTTAAAGTGATTGTAAAGTCTCGTTTAAAAAAAAACCAAAAAAAACAAAACAAACATGTTATACTTACCTCCTCTGTGCAGTTGGTTTTGCACAGAGCAGCCCAGATCCTCTTCTTTCATGGTCCCTCTTCGCTGCTCCTGGCCCCTCCCTCCTATCGAGTGCTCCCACAGTCAGCAGCTTCCTATGGGGGCACCCGTGCCGAGTCACAGCTCTGTATGATCATTCAGACAGGGAGCCCCAACCCGTCCCCTCTCTCCCCTGATTGGCTGACTGACTTTGATTGACAGCCATGGGAGCCAATGGCGCTGC
The DNA here is from genome assembly GCA_037952925.1 of Lithobates clamitans. Lineage (NCBI taxonomy): Eukaryota > Metazoa > Chordata > Amphibia > Anura > Ranidae > Lithobates > Lithobates clamitans. The sequence continues at coordinate 1,153,697 of JBBGZY010000255.1, forward strand.
TGCTGTGTCTCAGCCAATCAGGAGGATTGTCCTGGACGACTTAGACATTCGTGGATATCGCTAGAGAGAGATGGGGCTCAGGTAAGTAATTAGGGGGGGTGCTGGGGTGGCTGCTACACACAAAGGGTTGTTTATCCTAATGCATAATATGCATTAGGATAAAAAACCTTCTGCCTTTACAACTCCTTTAATTAGTCATCGTTAGGTCATATAAGGAGGTAGACACAATTCTCAGGGTTTCAGTCATTAAACCTTTTAGCTGCCAGAACTGGGTTTTTTTGTATTTTTTGCACACGTTTAAAAAAAAAATTGGGCCTGAAGTTTTACACAAACCCCCCAAACATTATATATTTTCTGAAAGTGGACATCCTAGAGAATAAAATAGTGGTAGTTCCAATTTTTTATGTCACACGATATTACCGCAAAGCATGGGCGTCCACATGGGGGGCTCCCCCCCCAGAGCAAAGTGTCTGCACATGCAGCCTTGAAAATTTCCACTTGCCTGCTCACATTTGGCCAGTGGAAATTAGCAGAGGGCAAGTGTGGAGCAGGGACGGACTGGGCTGTCAGTTTCCTTGCTGGCTGCTTCTGGCAGAAGCGTTGCATCCCTCAGACTGGCCCAGAGGGGGGGCTCCCTGTCCCTGGGACACTCTGATGTCCTGTACAAAAGGCCGCACCACTTCTGCCAGAAGCGATCAGCCAGGAAACTGTCATAAGGATCGGGCAGCCAGGATGAACTAGAGCGGAGATCTCCCACTGAGATGTGGCTTTTATATGAATAGCCGGCCACTGTAAAACAAAGCCCCGCCTCCTGGATCAGCATTGGACCAGTGTGCTGTCTATTAGAGTCTCCGGTCTAGCAGGCAGGACTTCGTTTGACAGCGGCGGCTATTATATACAAGCCGTGTCTCAGCGGGAGATCCCCGATCTGTGTAATCCGCCCACCAGATCCTCCTGATTCCTCCCTGATGCATTGCTGGGCACTGATGAGGCTGAACGTATGGGCAATGATAGATTAAATTGATGGATACTGATATGCTCCACTGATGGCCAATGCTTTGCTGCATGTATAGGCAATGATATACTGCACTGATGGGCAATGATACACTGCACTAGTGGGCACTGATACGCAACACTGGTAAGCACTAATATGCTGCACTGGTAGACACTGATAGGCTGCACTGATGGGCAATTATATGCCGCACTGATTTGTAATAATATGCTGTACCGATGGGCCCTGATACGCTGCACTGATCGGCAATGATACGCTGCACTGATGGGCACTGATGGCTACTGATAGGCAATGATAGCCAGCACTGATGGGCAATGATAGCCAGCACTGATGGGCAATGATAGCCAGCACTGATGGGCAATGATAGCCAGCACTGATGGCCACTGAAGAGGCAGCACTGATGGCAACTGATGAGGCGGAACTGATAAGCTGCACTAATGGGGCTGCACTGATAAGCTACTCTGATGGGCGCTGATGAGGCTGCACTGATGGGTACTAATAGGCTGCACTGATGGGACTGTACTTATGGGCACTGATGAGGCTGCACTGATGGGCACTGATATGCTTTATGTTAATATTGTTAAAGTTGTCGTTAATATTTATTTTTGGAACTTAATTCTGCATAAAACATTTAACAGTGTAATTTCATGAGATAATTTACAAGGGCGTGTTTAGGGGCGGACTTAGGGGCGGGGCCTTCATGACATTGTCGAAAAGGGGGCGGATCATGGGTGACCTTAAAATGATGCCCCCCCCCCCAAAAAAAAAAGTTCTGCGGACACCCGTGCCGCAAAGGTCTAGGAAATGCTGAGGTTGGACTAAGTAAATAAATACCCAACATGCCAAACCTTAAATTTGTGTGTGATGTGAAATGGCGACAAACTTCAGTACCCTATATTTTCTATAGGCGACGCTTCAAAAGACCCTTATAGCTCATCAGTTTAGTGTTATGGAGGAGGTCTAGTGCTAGAATTATTGCTCTCACTCACATGCACATCGCATTGCAATATTTCCCTTGCTAGCTATGATAGCCGGGGAAAATGACAGGTGACCCGGAACTGACGCCATACACGTCGCTTTCTGAGTCACAGCAAGAAGGAGAGAAAAGCTTATGTGCATCCATTCTTCTCTCTCGCCTCCACCCGCCCGCACCCGCTATGTTGGTCCCGGGCCTGCAGATGGGCAAGCGGAGACCAGAATACATGGTGGGAGACATGTGCGGGGGGGGGCTCCGCCGCCTGAATGCTTCCACCTGACAGCAAGGGTCTGCCTGTCAGTTTTACACAATCCTAGTGGCTGCAGCCACCAGATTGTCTGTGAAACCCCCCGCTGTCAGGTCAGTAGGACGTAGGGACCTGGCAGCAAAAGGGTTAAAGTAGTAATAAACCCCAAAACAGAAAATTTAAAGTTTACAAGCAATATATCACACAAAACTGGCAGGTAGTGTGTGAGTCAGCGCTCACTGGCAGCTATACCATAAGGGATCAATAACAGGGAGGGGGGGCGAAACATCAAGATATACCCAAAATGAAATAATAAGAATTAGTCCATACAGGCCATAGTGGTAAGGGATTTCAAGGGGAAGTCCACAGGACGGAAGCCTGAGAACTGAGTGGTCACAAGACAGCTGATCGCTCAGTTCTTGGTCTGCTCAGAATGGAGAGCAGTGACTGCTCATACAGCACTCGCTGGAGTGGTGTCAGAAGAGGGGGCCTGGTGCAGCTGGTTCTGGCTCTAAACTGTGCTCTGATAGGATGAGCCAGATGCCAATCAAACAATATTGTTGGGATCCTTCCAGGGCCTGGAGCAGCTCTGCTACATCAGCTGAGAGTGACTCTGGGTCACAGCAGAGCAAAAGTAAGTGAAGCACTCCTGTGACCCACAAGAGATATATGGCCAAAAAAGCTTCGGCCACACTTCTTGTTTGGTGGCTGATTTCACTTAACTAAATAAATTGTCCCAACACCTTTAGAGTGTCTGTTTAAATAAAAAAAGTTGAGCTTTTGGTAACAAAGTAAAAACAAGATCAGAAAAGAGCCCAAAAAAGGGGGCTTTTCTGGCTTTCAGAAGCAGCCTTTGTTTCCTACTTGGTAGAAATTATTAACTTCAACATTTTGTATTAAATTCTTGTTTAAACAATTTTCTGATTTCCAGTTAATCCAGATTATTTCTTAGCTAGATTGCTGTTGGCATACAGAAGATATGTTCCTTTGTTACTGCCATGCTTCACACTTTAGCTGTATTTTTGCACTGAAGCAGAAACTGCAGAGAATCAAATAGTAATTTCATTGTAGACAACAGAGGGTTAGGCTCTATGAAGCTTTCATCCACCATTGACCTGATTCCGCTAAAGTGAGATTGTTGGTGTTCTGTAGGATACAATGTTTCCCCATGGAGTAAGCATAACTATCGCAGGCGTCACCTCACAGTGAGATGGAAATGAACAAACCTCCCAGTACGCACATCTTGCCTTCTTCTACCCAGCTGTCATTGCTGAGCTGTATCTAGATCTACACCCTGGAGTACTGGCCTACAAAAAAATCATTTTGACACAGTCCAGTTCTTTGCATAACACGATCATTGATCTTTTGTGGTTTAATGCTTATGTGGCCCCTTACTGTGAATTCTGTGACTCTCTGGGAGCAACTGTACATTGTATTATGTACTTAGATATCATCAAAACTGTTTGTCCCACATGGGTCATGACCAGACTAAGAGCTGGATTTCTTTCCCTGAAATAGAACAATGCTCTAAGGAAAAGTATGCTAAAACATAACACACCCAATAATTGACAAAAGCAGCATTTTCGGAAATGTTGTGTCTATTATTATTAGCATATTATTAAGTTCTACAACAATCGTGCACATAGTTATCACTGGCCAATATATGGTCACAACCAAAGCCTAGAAAAGGCCTACTTTGCTTAAGCTGAGGGTGTAGCCACTTTTAAGCAAGTCAGGTCTCAGCACTCCTTGGGAAATATTCTCCCTCCAGGTATGTTGAGCCTTGTGTGATACAGAGGTGATTTGCAAGTAAGTGGTCATCAGAGAGGCCTCCAAGTATTATTTCAATGTCTTTACAATTACTTGAGAAATGTTGCATGCAATGTACTCTCCACCCACCTACAGAAGCCCTGGTAACAGCTTTAAAAGTAAAACCCCTTCACTATAATGAACAGAGGCAAATAAATATACCGGTAAGATCAAAGGTATTGCTTTGGGTGGAATAGGTAAAGAGTAAAAGGTAATGGCTTACAGTCTGTGTCCTTCTGGGGAGTTTTCCTTAAAGTGTTACTAAACCCAGGTCCCTGCATTCACTATATCTGGTCTCCCACAGTACACAGAACATGGAAATGCAATTATTTTAGTAAATATAAACTGCTAAATACCTTTTCTCATCAACAGTATATAGCAGTCTTGTGACTTCTATTAGTGTCTGGTTAAATCTTGTAGGAACAGTCTTCATTCCACTCTGACTTTCCTATGAGGCTGCAGGACCCCCGACCCTCTGTCTGGACAGTGCTGATTGGCCCTGTGCTGATCACATGCACCCTTCCAAGAAAAAAAAAACTCTCTAGCAATATACACCAAACTGAGCATGTACAGAGTGACTGCAAAGGCTCTGTCCAAACTGGGGACAGTGGAAGAAGGGGAAGATCAGAGAAGGCAGGATCAAACAGCCTTTTTACACAATGCAGAGTATTAACCCCTTAGGTTCCACAGTGAGTGTAACAGGCATGTTTTACTGCATATACACACTGATTTTACGGTTGTGGGTTTAGTAACACTTTAACTTATTGCCTTGGAAACTCAATAGGAGGTGAGAGAAAATCTCCCCAAGGTGGGGGGAAATTCCCATCTTAGAATTCACCATAATATTTGTCTCCATTGGAAGATTTCCTCCCACCTGATGACAATTATAACATTTTGGATTTCCTCTCATTTTCTGTATTGGTAATAATGGTCAGCAGAACACATAACAACAATTGATCTTACTACCATAGTAGGACACGGACAACAATACAAACTTGGGTGTAACCCCCTCAAATTACAGGATGGCATAATGAGGTGTGGAATAGAGAATGTAGAGTATGGCATACAGAATGAGGTAGTGCACAAAAGGCAATGTACAGCAAAGTGACAGCGCACAATGATTGCAAAATACCTAAAAAAATTTGCTAATTAATGCTGGTACTTAGGCTGACCTCATCCAGACCTCTAACGATAAAAATACAGAAAGGAGTGCCAAACCAAAATCGGATAAAAAAGATACTTTTAATTGTTGATAAAAAAAGTCATATAAAAACAGACACCATGTTTCGGGGGCAACACACAACACTCCCCCTTTATCGGGGCTCAACACAGTATAAAACTAAGATGGACTCAGAGAAAATAGTGACTTCAGAAATCTATATTAGAACCAGTATTGAACTCTCCTCATGAAGGAACAACTTGACACCAGTTGCTGGGAAGCAATGGAGGCCTGTGCTGAACCCCAATGAAGGGGGAGTGGTATTGCCCACTAAAATTGGCTGTTTTCAAATGACTTTTTTAATCAACAAATGCAATTGTTTTGGACTCATTTATCTGATTTTGGTCTAGCGCTCCTTTCTTTATTTCTATGGTTTTAGCTACTGTTGGGTGCCCATCGATGGAAGCCTTGCTTGAATGGTAGCCAACTCAACAGAGCTATTGAGCCTTTATGAAATTTTTCTTTATCTAACTACACTGGCAAGTCTAAAAGTTCCCAGCACCTCTTTGATTATTCTGGAGCCCAGCCAGACCTCTATCAGGGTGGAACTTGCCATGACAGCCCACCCAATCGTCAATGTCTCTTGTAAATAAAGAAACCGTCAAAGGTGCTCTTTTGCTACCTACATCCTCTGTTGCACTCTGCAATAAATGATCTCATCTGTCAGAGCCGCAGAGGAAGCAAGTAATGGAATACTTCCTCTGCTGGCTTCTGTGTTTACAAGTGGAATCGGAGATTGGGTAAGTTGTCACAGTGTATCCTAAAGCTGAAGTTTAGTCCAAAAATACCTTATGTAACACAATATAGCAATATAAAATACGCTGCCAACATCAAATGTGCATTATATCAAATATGCACCACCAAAGTGACCAAGTGTATGACAAAAAAAGATTAGTCCATCCTGCCACAGTTCTAAATAAACTCGAAAATTCAGTCTTTCCACCATGAATGCTCAAATAAAGTTTAGTCCAACCTGCAACAGTAAATAAATAAACTTATCAAGAAAGTTCAATCCCTCTACCATGAATATAAAGTGCTGCAGTGCTCAAACACTAAAAACACTAAAAACTCTCCCCAGCAGACTAGGACTCACCAGACAACAATGTCTCTCTTTTTACAGATTGGTATATAGCGGGTATACAGATGACTTCTATCTAATATGGCTTCCGGTCCTGACTCTACCCTCTTGTGGAACTCCCCGTATGGTAAACAAGAAAGAAAAAAGGGGCTCCAATAGTCTAAAAACATGCCTAATTTATATAAAAAACACGCTCACAAGAAACAAAAACAATCCAGTATTACTCAAGTAACTCAGCCTGCATGATGTATTGTTTCAGAAGAAACATTAAACTGCAGTCTCGGTTTCACCCGATATCCGCGCCGTCACTTTTAGTACGTCATTTCAGGCACCACTGGTGACATTATATTTGGTTAATGCTTGACTAGCGCCCCAACGTTTCGTCTATTGCCACTTTGCAAATTCTTCTTCTTAATGTTGTCCTTACAAAATAACAAATGACAATAATACAGAGGCTGGCTGAAAAACTTGGTATGGTAAAACACCTTTGTGCCTAGTTAAAGGTAAACTGCGATAAGCAAATTTTGTCTAAATACAAGAGGCATGCGTATTCTTATTTGGTGTGCTTTGTGTATTTCCTTCACATGTATGCAGTAATTAAGTATAACATTTTGCCTTTGTAAATGCACTTCCTGTAATAAAGACCAGTCACTGCTGCTCTCTCACCTTGTACAGGGTAACTGGTCCTGTCCCCGCCCCCTCCTGTAGTTTTCTGAAGGCAGCCTATAGAGGGTGGACCTGCTGGGTCCCTTCCACTGCTTTGCTCTCTGCACAGACTATGTATAACATGATGATGATGTTACTGCTACTTTTACAAGGTAATATCTGTATTTATGTGCTTTGTAGCTATATTGTGGAAAATATTTATATTTTCTGTTTTAGAGCTCAGAGTTCAGTTTTAAAAACACATTTTATTTTAGCAGTCTATACATCGGATCATAAAAGAGCACCTACTAAGGATGAAAGTGAGACAAAGGAAATTGATTTCAAAGAGGTACAGTCCTTCCAAATGAGGGACAGTTAGGAGTTATATATACATTCCATACACAATATAATTCTCCATCCTTACAGAAATTTCTTCTTTGATATTGTGACTTGTAGAAAACTCACAAATACCGTATTTCTGTTTTTCACAGAAGAATACACCATCAACTTCACATTTAGGTCTTATTTCCTGATAAGATTAAAATCTTAAAAATAAGCCACAAAATGTAGACTTAATCACAATTGTCTAACATGGAAAAGAAGATAAGAGGACTCTTATTGAAAATCCATATGGCATGTCTGCTTTTTGTCTGTTTTAAAGGGAAAATAGCATATTTAAGTTTATTGTGTGAGTTGCTGACATTCTGTCTCCTCATCCGTTTACATAACCAGGCTATTGCTCTGTTTTTTTTTTTGTAGTTTAAACACCATAGGCATGGAAAAAGTTGATGTAATCAGTATCAGTAGCTCTCAGGATGCTCATATCGGGGAGCATTAGAAATATGAAATAGTAAGTACCACTCTATACAGAAGCATCCTTATGTTAAAGCTGAAAAACGTATTATTAACTAAAACACACTTATGTTGATTTTAAGCAGAATAAAATACTGTACTAAATGAATACTGTAATAAAAAAAATATAAAAAAAGGTTTGTAATGTATACTAATAAATTATTTGGATCTGGTCCCAGTTGGGTAATTATGGGCATGCAGTAACCAGTTAGCAGTATATGAACTAGTGTAAAGGAGTTGATTTTGCCACCTCATAGCAACCAGTTTGATTCAAACTTATTTTCTTCAGTTGTAGAAATTGAAAGAAATAGTCTGGCTGCCGCACACCAGGTGTGTGACAGCGGGGTTATTTCTTTCTATTTCTACAGCATGCTTTGGGTCTGGATGAACCTCTCCCCAGCCTGCACCCTCATTAGTCAGCGGCATCCAACTTACTGGACCTTGTCAACTGGACAAGCGGGGCCCCTAAGCATTTTTTTTTTCAGTTGTTGTTTTTATTGTGCAAATCTTCCTATAAAAACGAATTTGATAAGTTACTGTGTTGCAGCACATAGGAAACTATTAACAAAAAAATCTGTGACATTCTGGGGGCTCTATGAGGGTCTCTCATCACCAGGGCTTTTTTTCTCAAACAATAGGTGCTGGAACTCAACCACGACCCCCCAAAACCCCTCCCCCCACACACACCCTCCAAATCACATCAAATAGTGGGTGTGGTCATATTTTTACAAACAGTAGAAGGGTCTTAAAGGGGCATTAAATATCAGGATTGCATTACATACAGAGTGCAGCGTTCATGGGGGTTACACACAGAGTGCAGAGCTGTCACTTGTAAACACAGAAACCAGACTTCTGTGTTTACAAGTGATTGTGGTGAGCAGGCACCAAAGGGTCTGAGCCAGAGGTGGTGGAACTGAGTTCCACCAAGTTCCCCCTGAAAAAAAGCCCTGCCCATCACTAGATTTTCATCTCTTATCCAATCATTCACTCATTATTACAGTGGCTTCTGTACAACCACCCTGCCCATACATGGATGGAAATGTAGCTGGTCCCTGCTGAATCAGCCAAATTTTCGATTCATATATGTCCAGCTAAAGAGTAGCTAGAGCCAGCATTAAAGTGAACCTGTTACTTTGTCCTGCACTGTAGGGTCTAGTTTACATTCAAAAGAATATTCTTCACCTTTGTTGTTCTAGGTAACTTCTATCCCTCACTGCTTTTCTTCTCCCAGCTCGGTGGCACTTTGGTAGAAGCCATTGAAGTGAATATTTTAGTATGGACTTAACACAACCTTTAGGGCGGCAGAACACAACAACATGTCTGACTGTTTTGCACAGTATATTGTTTCCTTCATGGCAGTGGGGAACCTTGGTGCTTTAGCCACTGAGGTAAATTAGGCATCAGGTTGGCAGCAGTGGTGTATTTAGGTTTTGTGCTGCCCTAGGCCTGAGTAAACTCATGCACCCCCCCTAATTTAAATACGACCCACCCCTTGCTGCTGAGACCACACCCCTTCCTGTTTAAGACCCACCCTATCATCTGTAAACCACACCCCTTCCTCTTTAGGCTCATTTGGCACCTTTCAGGGGGGAGGGGGGAATAGGTACCTGTTTTTGACAGGTACCCTTCCCCACTCCCTGGAGACTGCGCTGCCCCCTCTGAAGTTCGGCCCCCCTCCTCCTTCCTCCACTGGGGCATTCAGAAAGTGCAACGCGCTTCGCACAAGTGCAGTAGTGAACCGTCCAGTTTCGCTTACCATGAATGATGGTGGCTAAACCCAAGAGCCAATCCGAAAGTCGGCTGTGGTCGACATCGTGGGAACCCTGGACAGGTAAGTGTCCTAATATTAAAAGTCAGCAGCTACAGTATTTGTAGCTGCTGAGTTTTAATGTTTTCATGGAGTGGGAGCGGGACTCCTCTTTAATGAGTTTGCATTGATTTCAGCATTGATGGAGCTTTATTGCAATATCATGATCTGCATATTAATGCACTTTCACTAAATGTGGACTGTTTAAAGGGTTTGCATTGATTTTGGCATGCATGGAGCACTTTACACATGCCAGTGGCGGCTGGTGCTCAAAATTTTTTGGGGGGGTGCAAACAAACTAAAAAAATATAGAAAAAAAAGACATCAATTGCAGCCTCACTGTGCCCTATCAAATGCAGCCACTGTTCCATCAAACTCAGCCACTGTGCCCATCAAATGCAGCCACTGTGCCCCATCAAACGCAGCCACTGTGCCCCATCAAACGCAGCCACTGTGCCCCATCAAATGCAGCCACTGTGCCCACCAAACGCAGCCACTGCGCCCATCAAACGCAGCCACTGTGCCCCATCAAACGCAGCCACTGTGCCCACCAAACGCAGCCACTGTGCCCACCAATCGCAGCCACTGTGCCCACCAAACGCAGCCACTGTGCCCATCAATTGCAGCCACTGTGCCCACCAAATGCAGACACTGTGCCCATAAATTGCAACCACTGTGCCCCATCAAACAGAGCCACTGTGCCCACCAAACACAGCCACTGTGCCATCAAACGCAGCCACTGTGCCCATCAATTGCAGACACTGTGCCTTATCAAACACAGCCACTGTGCCCACCAAACGCAGCCACTGTGCCCACCAAACGCAGCCACTGTGCCCACCAAACGCAGCCACTGTGCCCACCAAACGCAGCCACTGTGCCCACCAAAAGCAGCCAATGTGCCCACCAAACGCAGCCACTGTTCCCACCAAACACAGCCACTGTGCCCATCAATTGCAGCCACTGTGCCCATCAAACGCAGCCACTGTGCCCATCAAACGCAGCCACTGTGCCCATAAATTGCAACCACTGTGCCCCATCAAACGCAGCCACTGTGCCCACCAAACACAGCCACTGTGCCCATCATTTGCAGCCACTGTGCCATCAAACGCAGCCACTGTGCCCATCAATTGCAGCCACTGTGCCCATCAATTGCAGCCACTGTGCCATCAAACGCAGCCACTGTGCCATCAAACGCAGCCACTGTGCCCATCAATTGCAGCCACTGTGCCATCAAACGCAGCCACTGTGCCCCATCAATTGTAGCCACTGTGCCCTCAAACGCAGCCACTGTGCCCTCAAACGCTGTCACTGTGCCCCATTAATTGTAGCCACTGTGCCCTCAAATGCAGCCACTGTGCCATCAAACGCTGTCACTGTGCCCCATCAATTGCAGCCACTGTGCCCCATCAATTGTAGCCACTGTGCCCTCAAACGCAGTCACTGTGCCCCATCAATTGTAGCCACTGTGCCCTCAAATGCTGTCACTGTGTCCCATCAATTGTAGCCACTGTGCCCTCAAACGCTGTCAATGTGCCCCATCAATTGTAGCCACTGTGCCATCAAACACTGTCACTGTGTCCATAAAATGCCAACACTGTTCCCATAACACTAATATAATTTATTAAATGACTTTACCTGCTGTCCTGGGGGGTTCCCTTGTGCTTCTCTCCTCCTGACGTCACTGCCAGACCTCGCCCCAGTGCCGCAGCCAAGCAATTGAGCTGCAGTGCCCATGTGATAACAAGGAACATAATGATAGGTGAAAGGAACAGGTTGACAGAATGATGAGTTTATCAGTCTTCTGCTTCTCCTTTCACTGTCCATGTACAGGCTGGGTGGGGGGGGGGGGGGGGGCTGCAAGTGGTACTTAACTGCAGCAGAGGAAAATAAGTTCTCTTGCCCTGCAAGACATGACTGTACTATATGGCAGACTTCAGATCTGGATATACAGAAATACAAATCCTTTGGCAGGTAAATGTAAACTGTATGTATAAGGTATATGTATTTTGCTGTTTGTCTGGATTTCAGCTTTAAACCTTCACACTTTCCTTTAGGAATTAGTGGCATGAAATTAGATATGCTACAAATGATATTAGTAATGTAGCAGCTGAAGCGAATGATGGGATGTGGCAGAGACATTGGGCAGAAATACTTGCTGGCACAATGTAGTATACTTCCCGTAAGTTCCTGATGAGAGTCAGACTCACAATGTTTCTCTACAGTGGCCATTCACCACCACCAGTGGGGTTAGAAAAGCGAGTGTGCTGCTCTTCTGTCCTTGTACTGCCGGTATAAGCCTGGCCTTTAGAACAGCTGTTACAGATGGAAGTTTTCTGTAGCTGGTAAATTACACAGAAACTAATGAAAGGTTGGACTCACAGCAGAAAACAATTCATATATTACCAGATTGGGTTATTAAACTTGCAATGCAGAACAGCATAACCTCACTATTCAGATATGAGGACCACTGAGCACATCGCCGTTGGTTGCCCCAAAATAGGTTCTTATCACAGGGTTTAATTTGTCACAGGCAGTTTCTTGCGGATTCCAGCCTCCATTAGCTGGTTAATGCAGCAGTCAGAATCAATGCTATGGTCTTTCTTGAAACAGATGGTGTTCTTTTACTTTAGCAAAGAAAAAAAAAACCTCAGCATTTTTTAATTTGAAATACAACTGCATTACCAACAAGCAACAATAAAGTATGAAAAGCAAAACTTAGTTTCATTTTAACCTATTTTGTCCTCCGATGATAACTAGAAGTTTTCAGAATTTTGTTCCAGACTTTTTAAAAACATTAAACTAACCTTGGAAAGCACATTGTGGAGGATGTCCCACAGACTAAGGAGAACCTGTACCAACAGAAATATGGGAGCCACCATTGATGGCTACTTTCTAAGAATAACAATGAAGTGAAGCAGCGCTATATATATATATATATATATATATATATATATATATATATATATATATATATATATATATATATATATATATCTTTTTTTCTCAAACAATAGGTGCTGGAACATAACCACGGCCCCACAAAACCCCTCCCCCTACACACACCCTCCAAATCACATCAAATAGTGGGTGTGTTCAGCCAAATTTCATGAAAACAGTAGGAGGGTCTTAAAGGGGCATTAAAATACCAGGATTGCATTGCATACAGAGTGCAGAGCTGTCACTTGTAAACACAGAAACCAGACTTCTGTGTTTACAAGTGATTGTGGTGAGCAGGCACCAAAGGGTCTGAGCCAGAGGTGGTGGAACTGAGTTCCACCAAGTTCCCCCTGAAAAAAGACATATATATATATATATATATATATATATATATATATATATATACACTCATAAAAAACAAATGAATATTAAGGTGCAATCTCTATATGATCAAAGAGAGTAACATATTATCATATATAGGGCCGAAACAACTAATCGATTAATCGACAACTAATCGATTATGAAATTAATCGATTACTATTTTCATAATCGATTAATCAGCCAGTAACATAATGGGGTTAAAAAAGCTAAACTTAGCCCTTTATAGTACAAAAAGAGCAAATAATCTCTACTGTAAATATTACTTTCACTGTTGCACACTAAAAAAACGAAGCGCTCATTTTTAATTTTTTTCTCCATTATGTTACTGAATGTCTTAGGCCTGGTTCCCACCCATGTGTTTTTTGGTGCTTTTTGCAGAAACGCTCTACAGTTCATTTCACATCTATTCTTTTTTCAGCTACTGTGTATTTGGAAAGGGTCAAGGACTTTCAATGCAAAACGGTGCTTTTTTGGTTCAATATACTTTAATGGAGAAGCTGCAGAAAAGCATGTAATATTACAGTTCTATTTGAAAATCTGCAAAACAGTCTAGAACTTTTTTTTTCTTTAAATAAAAAAAAATTGATCTGAGTCTGATGATATTTACCAGATTCAACCTCTAATAGTATATAGAGTATATCTCTTCTGTCTGTTATTCTCAGAGTGGATTAAAGATTTTACTCCCTAACCATATACCGGTAGTTGGTTATTTATATTTAACCCTGCGTTTAGAGATATTTAGGAATAAACTGCCTTTTTTTAAACTTTACATATTAACTAAATTAAACACCACACTTTTTTTTAAGGTTATTAACCGATTAATCGAAACAATAATCGGCCAACTAATCGATTATGAAAATAATCGTTAGTTGCAGCCCTATCATATATAAAGTGCATATAATCAAAAGGTGCATACATTCATTCACATTTATTAAAAAAAGTAGCTTACATCTCAAATTACAAAGATCAGCAGCGTGTCAAACACAAACTTCCAGTCTCGGCCGTGACTGGAAGTGATTTCACCCGGCTCCTTTCTGACGCGTTGCGTCACTTTTTCACCCTGATCTTTGTAATTTGAGATGTAAGTTGCTACTTTTTAATAAATGTATTTGTTTTAACTACTACACAATGGGGATCCCTTTTGTCCTTACATAATATTCCCTAACTGGAGGAGCTTTGGAGAGAGACCTAGACCATACTGGAAAGGAACCTTTTTCATCTACAACTGCATCCGTTTCTCTATCTCGCTGTGATATCCCCAACAGAGAGCAAGGAAGTGCAGATTGTCAATAAAGATTATCTAGATGCGTGAATAGACCCATTGGGGTCTCTATTGGAGGTGAGAAGCTCTGAAAGTGGTCTGCAAGTTTTCCTCTGCACTTGGACACTTTTTTCCTCCCTTCACTTACCCTTTTGCACTATTTTGCATAGTTGAAGAGACTATTTTTGTATATATATACAGTTTTTTCTGCACCAAATTGATTGGACTAATACTGTTTTTTGAATTTCACATTATCTATCATCACATTTACATTTTAATTGAATTTATTACTGCATTTGCACTTTCATTGAATTTATGCACTTTTTGATTATATGCACTTTATATATGATTGCACCTTAATATTAATTTGTTTTTTTATGAGTGTATATACAGTATCTCACAAAAGTGAGTACACCCCTCACATTTTTGTAAATATTTTATTATATCTTTTCTTTTGACAACACTGACGAAATGACACTTTGCTACAATGTAAAGTAGTGAGTGTACAGCTTGTATAACAGTGTAAATTTGCTGTCCCCTCAAAATAACTCAACATACAGCCGTCAATGTTTAAACCGCTGGCAATACAAGTGAGTACACCCCTAAGTGAAAATGTCCAAATTGGGCCCAAAGTGTCAATATTTTGTGTGGCTACCATTATTTTCCAGCACTGCCTTAACCCTCTTGAGCATGGAAATCACCAGAGCTTCACAGGTTGCCACTGGTGTCCTTTTCCACTCCTCCATGACGACATCATGGAGTTGGTGAATGGTAGAGACCTTGCGCTCCGCCACCTTCCATTTGAGGATGCCCCATTGATGCTCAATAGGGTTTAGGTCTGGAGACATGCTTGGTCAGTTCATCACCTTTACCCACAGCTTCTTTAGCAAGGCAGTGGTCATCTTGGAGGTGTGTTTGGGGTCGTTATCATGTTGGAATACTGCCCTGTGGCCCAGTCTCCGACGGGAGGGGATCATGCTATGCTTCAATATGTCACAGTACATGTTGACATTCGTGGTTCCCTTAATGAACTATGAGCTCCCCAGTGTCAACAGCACTCATGCAGCCCCATACCATGACACTCCCACTACGATGCTTGACTGTAGGCAAGACACACTTGTCTTTGTACTTCTCACTTGTTTGCGACCACACACGCTTGACACCATCTGACCCAAATACGTTTATCTTGGTCTCATCAGACCACAGGTCATGGTGCCAGGATTCAAAGTCCTTAGTCTGCTTATCTTCAGCAAATTGTTAGCGGGCTTTCTTGTGCATCATCTTTAGAAGAGGCTTCCTTCTGGGACAACAGCCATGCAGACCAATTTGATGCAGCGTGAGGCGTATGGTCTGAGCACTGACAGGCTGACCCCCCCTCCCCTTCAACCTCTGCAGCAATGCTGGCAGCACTCATACGTCTATTTCCCAAAGACAACCTCTGGATATGATGCTGAGCACATGCACTCAACTTCTTTGGTCGACCATGGCAAGGCCTGTTCTGAGTGGAACCTGTCTTGTTAAACTGCTGTATGGTCTTGGCCACCGTGCTGCAGCTCAGTTTCAGGGTCTTGGCAAACTTCTTATAGCCTAGGCCATCTTTATGTAAAGCAACAATTCTTTTTTTCAGATCCTCAGAGAGTTCTTTGCCATGAGGTGCCATGTTGAACTTCCAGTGACCAGTATGAGAGAGTGAGAGCGATTACACCAAACTTAACACACCTGCTCCCCATTCACATCTAAGACCTTGTGACACTAACAAGTCACATGACACCGGGGAGGGAAAATGGCTAATTGGGCCCAATTTGGACCTTTTTATTTAGGGGTGTACTCACTTTTGTTGCCAGCGGTTTAGACATTAATGGCTGTGTGTTGAGTTATTTTGAGGGGACAGCAAATTTACACTGTTATACAAGCTGTACACTCACTACTTTACATTGTAGCAAAGTGTAATTTCTTCAGTGTTGCCACATGAAAAGATATAATAAAATATTTACACAAATGTGAGGGGTGTACTCACTTTTGTGAGATACTGTATATAGCGCTGCTTCACTTCATTGTTATTATTTTATTGGTGCTGGTGGCACTATAGAAGTTCAGCAGCTATATACATATTTATTACACTTTTTATTCATTCAACACTTTGAGTAGTGAACAAGTACCCCCTCTTTTCTGCATTACTTTCTAAGAATGCTTGTTCTCCAGCTGTCCCTGATTTCACAACAGTCATTATTTTGGATCAAATCAAAATTAGTGCTTTGCTTAGGTTGGCTCCTTAGAACATAGTGAAGCCAATGGATTGGCATGACAGCCAGACAAGTAGAATTGCTAGCATTTGGCAGCAATTATTTTTTCCCAAAACAGGCTGCCTTTATTATGATGAGGAGAGTTGGGCCATGTTTGTGCAGAGTGCTATGGCAAGCACGAGTAATACATACTGTTGCAATCAGTTTTAATGTTTCTGTTCATAGATATAGCTACAGTAGAACCAAAACCATTTGGATGTCATGAGTTTTGCACAAACTTTTTTTTTTTTGGATGGTGCAGGAAATAATGAGAACTGTTCAATATTTAATAGTGTGTCCCTAGCTTTAAGGCAATCCCCTGAGACTTTATATTTATATTACGGTAGATATAAACTTGTAAAAAAATTGACTTAATGGTAAATAACAGTTATTAATAAAAGCAACATCCATATTTAGGAAAAATAATATAAGCAAATAAATTATATTTGTGGGTATGATAATGTTTACTTTTTTGTATCTTTTTTACTTCTTTTTTGGATTTGAAATCTCTTGGAACTCAAAATCCTTGTGTCCAAACTACCATGACAGTTTTACTGAACCTAAAACTAATATACAGGCAGCTAAAAGATACATTTAAAATATAATTAAAATACAAAGTCCCTTTGACTGCCCTATGATCTCTCTCCGGGATTATCCTTTGAAGATTACCATCCCTGGCACAAATGTGAAAATGGCTTTGCAGAAGACTACCCAGATAAGCAGCAACTTATGGCATTGCTGTCTTTTTATTGTGACTCTGGCCTCGTGGCCTGTCTGCAGCCAGCTTACATACAACCTTGGAAGAAGTAAATTCAGTTACTTTTTAGTTCATCTGCTTCCCATTCTTTTACAAGCTTTCTAATATGCTTATTTCAACTTGTTTTTCACTATAGTTCACACATCCCACAACTACAAAGGATTTGGATACGGCTCTGTAAAATTTTAGAGATACCCAGATTTCAGCTCTAAAAATAGAATCTCACTGAGGCTGTCAAATACAGATATTCCTACAGTGGCACATCTATAAAAAAAAATCTATAGTTAATACAAAAGCAAAAATAGGCAAACAAGAACTTAATGCTAAACTCTAGTTAACTTTGACATGTGTTAGTAAAACCAGCGGTGAAGCTAGAAAAAAGAAAAGAAAGAAAGAAAGAAAGAGTTGATCGAAAGGGTTAAGTACACATGGAATAAGGCTGATTTTTCCAGAAAGTATGAGATCCCACCAAATCCTTCCTTCCCAGTACAGGGTTTACAGACCTGTCCATGATAGCTAAGAGACTCTCCCAGACTCCCCAGTGACAAGTGTTGGGGTGTCTGCATCCCCTGGACAGTCCCTGGACTCTCAAGGGTTAACCACCAGGAGCCAATGTGCCAATAAAAAAGGAAAATCTGCACCCAATGCTTGTCTGTGTGCCTTTCTGGGCTGTGAGCGACACACCGACTGAGGTGTCCCCTGTCCGGTCCTGTAGGTGCCACCATGCCACCTCTATAATATCAATTATATTGATGATCATTAACCCTGAATGTACAGGATAGTCACAGACCCATTACTCTATCTGTGGGTGAAATCACATATAGCCCTTTCTATGCCCTATAAATCACCTATATAATGTCCCTTGGTTCTGGTTTGGTTCTCCAATAAAGTGCTAATTTCCCATTTTGATAACCCCCCCATTTCCCATTATGGTAAAGATCACTACTTTCCCTGATCTGATAAAATCGGCATATATAACACCCCCCCCCAATTCTGATAAAGACCCCAGGGGTATCTGGGCAGTGTGACGGGAGGGGGCAGTGTGACAGGTGGGGAACAGTGTGATGGGAGAGGGCAGTGTGACAGGTGGGGGACAGTGTGATGGGAGAGGGCAGTGTGACAGGTGAGGGACAGTGTGATGGGAGAGGGCAGTGTGACAGGTGGGGGACAGTGTGATGGGAGAGGGCAGTGTGACAGGTGAGGGACAGTGTGATGGAAGAGGGCAGTGTGACAGGTGGGGGACATTATGACAGGTGGGGGACAGTGTGATGGAAGAGGACAGTGTGACAGGTGGGGGACAGTGTGATGGAAGAGGGCAGTGTGACAGGTGGGAGACAGTGTGACAGGTGGGGGCCAGTGTAATGGTAGGGGACGGTGTGATGGAAGAGAGAAGTGTGACAGGTGGGGGACAGTGTGATGGAAGAGGGCAGTGTGACAGGTGGAGGACAGTGTGATGGAAGAGGGCAGTGTGACAGGTAGGGGACAGTGTGGCGGGAGGGGGACAGTGTAATGGTAGGAGACAGTGTGATGGAAGAGAGAAGTGTGACAGGTGGGGGACAGTGTGCTGGGGAGGGCAGTGTGACAGCTGGGGGACAGTGTGATGGGAGGGGGCAGCGTGACAGGTGGGAACAGTGTCATGGGAGAGGGCAGTGTGACAGGTGGGGTACAGTGTGATGGGAGAGCGCAGTGTGACAGGTGGGGACAATGTGATGGGAGAGGGCAGTGTGACACAAGAGGGACAGTGTGATGGGAGGGGGACAGTGTGACAGGTGGGGGACAGTGTAATGGTAGGGGACAGTGTGATGGAAGAGAGAAGTGTGACAGGTGGGGGACAGTGTGATGGAAGAGGGCAGTGTGACAGGTGGGGGGCAGTGTGCTGGGGAGGGCAGCGTGACATGTGGGGGACAGTGTGATGGAAGACGGCAGTGTGACAAGTGGGGTACAGTGTGATGGGAGAGGGCAGTGTGACAGGTGGGGACAATGTGATGGGAGAGGGCAGTGTGACAGGAGGGAAACAGTGTGATGGGAGAGGGCAGTGTGACAGATGGGGGACAGTGTGATGGAAGAGGGCAGTGTGACAGGAGGGGGACAGTATGATGGAAGAGGGCAGTGTGACAGGTGGGGGACAGTGTGATGGGAGAGGGCAATGTGACAGGTGGGGGGCAGTGTAATGGGGAGGGCAGTGTGACAGGTGGGGGACAGTGTGATGGGAGAGGGCAATGTGACAGGTGGGGGGCAGTGTAATGGGGAGGACAGTGTGACAGGTGGGGGGCAGTGTGATGGGAGAGGGCAATGTAATAGGTGGGGGACAGTATGATGGAAAAAGGCAGTGTGACAGGTGGGGGACAGTGTGATGGAGGAGGGCTGGGGGATAGTGTGACAGGTGGGGGGTAGTGTGACTGGTGGGGACAGTGTGATAGGTTGGGGGTTATGTGACAGGTAGGGGGCAGTGTGAATGGTAGGGGGCAGTGTGACAGGTGGGAGGGGGTTGTGTGACAGGTTGGGGGCAGTGTGACAGATGGGGGGTAGTGTGACAGGTGGGGGTATAATGTGACAGGTGGGGGGGCAGTGACAGGAGGACACCTGGACACCCACTAAAGTAGCTCAAGCCTTGAGCATTGTGTATTCGGCAAGAGACAGCAATATGCTGTGGTTATTTGTATGCTACAGGGAGGGAGCAGGAAGTCTTGTGGCAGGAAGTTTTTTTACCTTACACCGCAGGTTGGCATTAGCAGTCTGGAGTAAAGAAGCCGAAGGCAGAGCCAGAGTGTGTATGTGTGTGTGTGTGTGTGGGGAGGGGGGTAGGGGAGCTGAAAAGCCGAGCTGATAGAGCAGTTCTGCACAGAGGAAGTAAGGTGTTGCTGGGGTCTGGATCCCACCTTTCCCAGCCCTGCAATCAGCGGCAGTGCAGTGGTGCGGGTTCGCTGTCACTCTGAGCAGCTGCCCGGGGATGTGAATTTGGATCTCTAAATGCAGGTGCAGGTAGCAGCTCAGCTCAGGTCAGTGAGTCAGACACATGCAGACAGTTATGCCCTGTACACATGATCCGAAAATCGGATGACAGATCGTCCGACTTTTTTTGCTTACAAGTCGCAAGTAGAAATTGAATAGGTTACTAAAGTCACGAAAATTCTCGTATGACAGAAAAAAAAATCAGAAGTGATGTAATGTTTTGTAGTGCATTTGTATTGTATTGTTGGACGACAACTGTACTGACTGTGTTCTGTTTCTAATACACTTCAGGTGGTGTATTAATATATATATATATATATATATATATATATATATATATATATACACTGCATTCTTTGTAGCCAATATAGACAGTGCATTTGGTGGTGTACTGTTTCTAATAAACTTTAGGCGGTGTACACAGTATCTAATACAGTGTGTACAGTTTTCACTACTTTTCTGGTGGTGTACACAGTATCTAATACAGTGTGTACAGTTTCTAATACACTTCAGGTGGTGTACATAGTATCTAATACAGTGTGTACAGTTTCCAAAACACTTCAGGTGGTGTACACAGTATCTAATACAGTGTGTACAGTTTCCAATACACTTCAGGTGGTGTAAACAGTATATAATACAGGGTGTACAGTTTCTACTACACTTCTGGTGGTGTACACACTATACAATACAGTGCAGCCGTAGTACAGTTTCTAATACAGTGCAGGCAGTGTACACAGTATCTAATACAGTGTGTGCAGTTTCTACTACACTTCAGGTGGTGTACACAGTATACAATACAGTGCAGCCGTTGTACAGTTTCTAATACAGTGCAGGCGGTGTACACAGTATCTAATACAGTGTGTACAGTTTCTACTACTTTTCTGGTGGTGTACACAGTATCTAATACAGTGTGTACAGTTTCTACTACACTTCAGGTGGTGTACACAGTATCCAATACAGTGTGTACAGTTTCTAATACATTTCAGGTGGTGTACACAGTATCTAATACAATGTGTAAAGTTTCTAATACACTTCAGGCGGTGTACACAGTATATAATACAGTGTGTACAGTTACTACTACTTTTCTGGTGGTGTACACAGTATCTAATACAGTATGCCACCTACAAAGTCACTTACAGTGCCTTGCAAAAGTATTCACCCCCTTGGCATTTTTCATGTTTTGTTGCCTCACAACCTGGAATTAACATAGATTGTTTAAAGAATTTGCATCATCATTTAATTTACAGAACATGCCCTCAACGTTGAAGATTTTTTTTCTTTTTTTATTGTGAAGCAAACAACAAATGGGATAAAATAACAGAAAAAGTAAATGTGCATAACTATTCACCCCCTAAAGTCAATACGTTGTAGAGCCACCTTTTGCGGCTATCACAGCTCCAAGTCGCTTTGGATAAGTCTCTATGAGCTTGCCCCATCTTACCTCTGGGATTTTTGCCCATTCCTCCTTGCAAAACTGCTCCAGCTCCTTCAAGTTGGATTGTTTGTGCTTGTGAACAGCAATCTTTAAGTTTGACCACAGATTTTTTATTGGATTGAGGTCCAGGCTTTGACTAGGCCATTCCAACACATTTACATGTTTCCCCTTAAACCAGTAAAGTGTTGCTTTAGCAGTGTGTTTGGGGTCATTGTTCTGCTTGCTGGAAGGTAAACCTCCGTCCTAGCCTCAAATCACACAGAGTGGTACAGGTTATGCTCAGGAATATCCCTGTATTTAGCACCATCCATCTTTCCCTCAACCAGTTTCCCAGTCCCAACTGCTGAAAAACATCCCCACAGCATGATGCTGCCACCACCATGTTTCACTGTGGGGATGGTGTTCTTTGGTTGATGTGATGTGTTGGGTTTGCACCAGACATTGCCTTTTCTTTGATGGCCAAAAAGTTAAATTTTAGTCTCATCAGACCAGAGCACCTTCCTCCATACATTTTGGGAGTCTCCCACATACCTTTTCACAAACCCAAAATCTGCCATTTTGTGTTTTGCTGAAAGTAATGGCTTTCTTCTGGCTACTCTGCCATAAAGCCCAACTAAAGCTGTGGAACTCTGCAGCTCCTCCAGGAATACCTTAGGTCTCTGTGCTGCCTCTCTGATTAATGTCCTCCTTGCCCAGTCCGTGAGCTTTGGTGTGCGTCCGTCTCTTGGCAGGTTTGCTGTTGTGCCTTGTTCTTTAGATTTGGTTATGATAGATTTGATGGTGCTCCTAGTGATCATCAAAGATTTGGATATTTTTTATTACCTAACCCTGACTTGTACTTCTCAACAACATTGTCCCTTACTTGTTTGGAGAGTTCCTTGGTCTTCATGGCAGTGTTTGGTTAGTAAAAGGTGTACTAAAGCGCTGATATGAACTAGTAAATAAATAAATAAGTGACAAATACTAGAAGATGACCAAATAATATAGCTGCAATTATTGTGGATGTGAACTGATATCACACAAAAAAGTGTTAAGGTATATATCCACAAGCTTAGCAGTATAGTAAGTCCATATACAGTGCCTTTCAAAAGTATTCACCCCCCCCCCCCCGGCTTTTTACCTATTTTGTTACATTACAGCCTTTAGTTCAATGTTTTTTTAATCTGAATTATATGTGTCACATGATCTGTCATTACATATACACACCTTTTTGAAAGGCCCCAGAGGCTTCAACACCTAAGCAAGGGGAACCACTAACCAAACACTGTTGAATATATTCGGAATGTATAATGCGCTAATATTAACCTCTCAATATAAAACGGTGTAATCTCCTAATCTCCTAACCGCATATTCCTCCCATTCGACCATAGAAATATGGATAGATATAGCAATATCATTTCTAAACAGAAAAGATTTATTTTAAGATGTTTGGCATTTGGTTTATAACATAATTATTTTTGGTATAACTCAGAATTTTATATGCAACTTAATGGTATTGCAATGGGTGCTAAATATGCCCCAAGCGTGGCTAATATTTTTATGGCCGAATGAGAGGAATATGTGGTGCACTCAAATACCCCCCCACAATTGATAATGTATCGAAGATATATAGATGATTGTATAATATTATGGAATGGGGATGAAAATACTCTAATGGAATTTTTGGAAAAACTGAATGGCAATCAAAAAAAATATCATGCTTACCTATGAAATCAGTAACACATCTATACATTTCCTGGATCTGGATATACAATTAACTAAGAATGGATTCCTAACAAAAACTTTTTTTAAACCAGTCGAGAGGAATAGTTATATCCCTGTGGACAGCTGTCACTTTGATCCCTGGCTGATTAACATTCCGAAGGGGCAACTAATACGTCTAAGAAGAAATTGCACTGATAAAGGCACTTTTTTGGAACAAGCTAATATTATTGGAAGGAGATTTGTTCAAAAAGGGTATAATAATGATTTTATAGAAGATAAAATCAAGGAGGTATTGGAGCTCTCAAGGGAAGAATTAATAAAGAGACAAATAAAAGAAAACCACACAGTACCAAGAGATTCCTATGAGTCTGGATTATAATATTCAGCATAGGCAAATCGAGCATATATTTAAAAAGCATTGGTCACTACTTTTAGCAGATCACCTATTACGTAGTATTTTACCAGAGAAACCAAAATTTGTTTATAGAAAGGCACCAACTTTAAGGGATTTAATAGCAAAAAATGTTTTGAACCCTCCAAAAATCTCACAGGGGTTCACATTTTTTCAAGGAAAGGGTTTCTTTAAAAGATGCTATGCTTGTAGAAATACAAAGCAAAATGGTCAAAAATGCATCAATTTCACATCTACCAGTAAAAACAAAGATTTTGAAATTAAAGATTTTGTGTCATGTAGAACTGAGGGGGTGGTGTATGTATTACAATGTCCGTGCTCCCTACAGTATGTGGAAAGAACGAAACGCATTCGGGAGCACATACAGGATATTGAAAAAGGTTTTCCAAAACACAGTGTGTCACGCCATTTTGCTCTATATCATGACAAAAACCCTGCGTTAGTGAAATTTTGGGCCATTGAAAAATATAAACCGCACTGGCGGGGTAGTAATAAAGTGAGAGAATTAAGTAAAAACAAGTCAAAATGGATTTTTGAAATGGGGACTCTTGCACCTTTTGGCTTAAATATAGATTTTGATATAAGTTGTTTTATTTCAGATTTTTAATTTATCTCTTGACATCTGCTCCCCCAAAACAAGTTTTAATATTTTAAAATATTATTGATAATTTTATTATATATTTTTTAAATATTTTTGTCAAAAAATTATTTTAGCGATTTTTTTAGCTTCTTTCTAGCATCTTTCTACCTCGTACACATCCATTTACCCTTAGTTCATTACAGGATGATTATGTACAGATGTAATTCCATTGGTTCACCACTGGAGGGAGTTCCTAGGTTATATCTGCTTACTTCATGTATTTAAATGGATCTTAGGTTAGAGCTGCAATTATGTTTTTAAATATATGTTTTATTGTAAAGATTATGTATCTATATGTATTAAATTGTTACTTTTTATGGATATTATGTTGTTTGAATGTAGTGCAGAACGCATATAGCGGCATGATGATGCATTACTCTCCCTGCTCACTATGGCAACCGGCATGCACACTATAAATGCTAAGCAAGGTTGTCACTTGGTCACCTTTGAAAAAGTCACATGTCTAGTGATGAAACCGGTCGGGAGGAACCAGTGACGAGCAGTGCTGTGTGTGCACTGTTGGCGTGTGAGGAGATCCCAGCTGTTAGCTGTATGCAACTGACCTTACCATATGCGATTTATTCTGCTGAAAAGTGTGAGTGAAGTTTACCATTAGTTTATAGGGAATATATTTTACACTACCTGCGCAATGGTCTCTTTTTTTTGTTGTTTCATACTGCAGAAGTTCTTTGAAAACCAGAAGCCAGCCCATGCTAATGAGCAGCTGAATATATGAGCAAGCCATCTATCACTGGGGATTACTCATTGAAACCTGTCTATATTCATCAACCACCAAAGATGTTATATTTCTTCACAGCGGTATGCTGTCCTATTGAGATATCTGTGCACTGTGGTTCATCACATTAATATATCTCATCTTTCTTTCTTTCTTTTTTATTATGTTCAATCATTTATTATCACATTGATATTTAGTTATAGGATTTTGTTATGGTGAAGGATGTTATGTTATTTATAATAGGCTCCATTTGATTATTTTGCACATGATTCACTGATTAACTATTAGGAGATTACACCGCGTTATATTGGGAGGTTAATATTAGCCTATTATACATTCCGAATATATACAACAGTGTTTGGTTAGTGGTGCCACTTGCTTAGGTGTTGCAGCCTCTGGGGCCTTTCAAAAAGGTGTGTATATGTAATGACAGATCATGTGACACTTAGATTGCACACAGGTGGACATCATTTCACTAATTATGTGACTTCTGAAGGTAATTGTTTGTACCAGAGCTTTTTATGGGCTTCATAACAAAGGGGGTAAATACATACGCACATGTCAATTATCAGTTTTTAATTTCTGAAAAATAGTTTTATGTATATATTTTTCTAATTTTACTTCACCAAGTTAGACTATTGTGTTCTGATCCATCATATCTAATTCAGATTAAAAAAACATTGAACTAAAGGCTGTAATGTAACAAAATAGGTAAAAAGCCAAGGGGGGGGGGGGTGGATACTTTTGCAAGGCACTGTATATGGACTTACTATACTGCTAAGCTTGTGGATATATACCTTAACACTTTTGCACATGTTTATGGACTTATTATACTGCTAAACTTGTGGATATATATTTTAGCACTTTTGCACGTTTATGAATTTAGCACAGTTTATATCTGTATATTTGTATATTAAGTATTTCAATGTAGGATTTTTTTTGATATTTAACTGGGAGTTAGTGTGTGTTTTTTAATAACACATTATCACATAAAGGCTCTTTATACGTTTATCTTGTAAACATAGTACCAATCGATCCACTATAATCTATCTTATAGAGCAGCTCCATACCCATTTTAAAATTTTACTAAACTGAGACTCTACTCTTGTAGTTTTTTTATAGGATGGCAGCAGGTCTGCAAATATTGGAATAGAATTCTCATAACCACCACGCGGAACCATTTTTAGTTTTTCTTTGACAGAAATAAAGGTACCCCATGTGTAAAGCAAAGTGATCCTGTTACAGATGCTCAGCGTAGCCCAGAAGAACTCACCCCGGGGTAGTCCTCTCATGTAACCCTTGCTTGGTGCCCAACAAGGAGGGAAACATGGAGGAGGTGCCAACCACCACAGCACCCTACCTTTATACACCAGACTTGGAAATTCTTATTACATTAACTGCTGGCTAAAGTAGTTATGACCCGCATTTTGTTTTTTTTTAATGTTTTTATGTCCTGCTAATGAGATACATAAGTGATAAAAAGGTATCTGGTTTTTCAAGGCTTTGTGTATTCACTTTGATTGTGTTCTGCTGGGGAGGAGGGGGTCACTGGACGAAACTGTTTGTAATGAGACACAACAATTTTAAAAATGAATATAGTGTTGCAGCAGAGCTGAGAGCGCTCCAGGTAGTATTCTTTACCAGAAACACCACTCAAGAAAGCAGCCCAGCTCAGAAGGCCATAATACAGCAAGGTCTTTAGTAATCAGCCACTGATTCACCCACTCTCTTAGGGGTGAAAATGAAATGTATGTTTCTACTCTCCCATCTCATTACAATGATTAAAAAAAGAAGGATTCAAAAAAACAAAAAAAACAACATTTACAGACTTTGTGATGCTCAGCAGCAAGCGGGTTAAAGCACACTTGATTTTTAAGCATCTTACTCAAGGAAAGCAGCGTCAGCAGCCACAGAAGAGACCCTAATGTACAATGTGAGCCAGTGACATTGATAAATTTGCACATTTCCTGCATGTCCCCGGGATATACAGCAAATAAGAACTTGACACACTCTACTGTACTGCAGTCTCCAGCAATGGGTGCTAGCGTGTGCCTTGCTGCTGTATTTTTAGCAGTTCTAGAGGTGACCTTCCTGTCTCTTAATATTGCTGGAGAGGTCTCTAAATTTCTTTGAATCGTTCTCCCTGCGGCCAGTGCTGCCCTCTGTGTTTTACTAGCAAAAACTGTCAACTCGGCAGCCACATAAATCATTTCATGGGCAATTTTTTTCTCTCACCAGCAAAAGCATGTGTAGCCATAAAGGTGAAGTAAATAACTGGTCAGTAACAGATTCCACACTGGTCGCGGCAATGTTGTTTGTTTTCTGCATGCTCTAACAACATTCAAAGAACATCGGGAGGAACATGTTTTGCTCACATATAGTCTATACACTTTTGGTGTGAACCAAAATGAAAAAATCTGGATTCATTAAAACATATATTTCCTAAATCCAAGAACCAATCATAAATCCATGATATCAGTAGGTAAAACATACTAATCTAGGCTAAAATGAAGATAAGGGGGGTTATTTACGAAAGGCAAATCCACTTTGCACTGCAAGTGCACTTGGAATTGCACTAAAAGTTCAGTCGCTGTAGATCTGTGGGGAAGATCTGAAATGAGGGGAAGCTCTGCTGATTTTATCATCCAATCATGTGCAAGCTAAAATGCTGTTTTTTATTTTCCTTGCATGTCCCCTTCAGATCTACAGCGACTGCACTTCCAAGTGCACTTGTAGTGCAAAGTGGATTTGCCTTTCGTAAATAACCCCCAAGGTCTCTTTGCCCACTACAGTTGGGACTGGTGAGTATAGTAAATCAGCCACTGATTCACCCACTCTTTACTAGTTTTACTACTAGTTTACTAGTAAACTAGTAAAATATGTCTCATGGTCTAATTACAAGCATGATATTATCCTAAACCTGAACTGGCAGATATAAAAACATAAATGAATGCAGTTCTGTATTCCTTAATACACCATTCCTTTTTTTTTTTTTTAAGGCTGGGTTCACACCTA
The DNA here is from genome assembly GCA_037952925.1 of Lithobates clamitans. Lineage (NCBI taxonomy): Eukaryota > Metazoa > Chordata > Amphibia > Anura > Ranidae > Lithobates > Lithobates clamitans. The sequence goes on from JBBGZY010000255.1 coordinate 1,181,854, forward strand.
ATACGGATGTGGCTCACGGCAAGGGTCAGGTGCGCCCCTTTTCTCCATTTTAGGGACTAATCGGGCCCAAATTCTTACCTGAATTCGGACCTAAAACAGAGCCAAAGACCGCAGATGTGTGAGCCTGCCCTATTGAGAGCACAATCTCCTGTCATGCGAATTGGAGAACCCCGCATCCAATTCGCATAAATGTGAAACCAGCCTGAATGCAAACAGTGTAAGTACATGGAATTGACTTAGTATCAGCCTCTTGCAGCTCTTGTACAGCAGAGCTCAGACAGGGTGAGGAAAAAGGAGCACAAGGAGCCAATCAGTTCATGTGATGAAAAGGCGTCTATTCACTGGAGGGGAAGCAGAGTGACAGATGAGCTTATCACTTTGCTGCTTCTTTCTCAATGCCTAGTCACATGAAAGGGTGGAACCATGACAGCATGGGATCAGAGGAAGTGAGTTGAATGGTGCTGGTTGTCATTCAACCAGGAAAACTGAGGACATCTTCTGACAGAAAAGTAGTACAGCAAGGGGCTGCTCCAGAATTAAAGTGGAAGTCAAGACTTTTTAACTTGTTACCACAGGATAAGGTTCACCTGTAGGTACAGTGAATATCTCCTAAACTTGCACTGTTTAGGAGATATTCATATGGGATACAGCCAGTCCCCCAACTGGCACATGCGCTCTGAAGGGTTGACATACCCGTGTCATACCTTCAGTGCTCCATGTGGGGGACGGGGCTCCCACACGCATGTGACGTCATCGCAGCCCCCTCCATTAATACAACTGGAGCTTGCAAACCCGGAAGGATGACCTGGTGAAGATGGAAGTGCAGATGTACATATTATTATATTATAACTTAAATCTGCAGGGGGCTAGAGATTTTTTATTTTATTTTTTGTGGTGGTTTACTACCACTTTAAGGAGATTATCTCAACCAAAACTTTTTTTCATCTTTTAATAGTGTTTTTTAAAAGTTCTACTTTAAATTGACAGGCTGTTTTTATGCAAATCATTATGAAAATGGTATAAAATTGTTTATTTTTTACCACTTCAATACCGGGCATTTGCACCCCCTTCCTACCCAGGCCAATATTCAACTTTCAGTGCTGTAACATTTTGAATGACAATTGCGCGGTCATGCAACACTGTACCCAAATGAAATCATTTTTTTTCCCCACAAATAGAGCTTTCTTTTGGTGGTATTTGATCACCTTTGCGGTTCTTATTTTTTGCAATATAAACAATTTTGAAAAAAAACACAATATTTGTAACTTTTTGCTATAATAAATATCCAATTTTTAAAAAAAAGAAAACAAATTTTTTCCTCAGTTTAGACCAATATATTCTTCTACATATTTTTGGTTAAAAAAAATTGCAATAAGCGTATATTGATTGGTTTGCGTAAAAGTTATAGCGCCTACAAAATAGGGGATAGATTTATGGCATTTTTATTATTATTTTTTTTTTTTTACTAGTAATGGCAGTCGATCTGCGATTTTTGGACTGGGATATTGCAGAAGACAGATCGGATATTTATACAGCGAACAGTGCTATAAAACTGCACTGATTACTGTATAAATGTCACTGGCAGGGAAGGAGTTAACACTAGGGGCGATCAAGGGGTTAAATGTGTTACCTAGGGAATGATTCTAACTGTGGGGGGGGGGGACTGACTAGGGGAGGAGACTGATCAGCGTTCCTATATACTAGGAACACACGATCTGTCTCCTCTCCCCTGATAGGACGTGCATCTGTGTGTTTACACGCAGAAGTCATATGACTATGAGTGGGTAGGGAAGTGGTTAAAAACAATCAACTAAAAAAAAAAATTGACAAAATTACATTATAGTATTCCTTTAATATTTGTATGAGAGGGAAAAAAATGAAGTTTAACATAAAGTGTGACATAACAGTCACATCTATGTTCTTCTACAACAGGCAGAGGGTGCTTTATTGAGCTTTCCTACTGCGCTATTTGGAAATATCATCTGATCCAGGTGTGCTATGGCAGGGACATCTTGCTACAAGTCTTTTATGCAAGTTATCACCAGATCCAGTGCTGTATCTTTAATGGTTGGAGAGGTTGCTGTTCATGCAGACTCTGAGTCCCTATGATGTCCCTATGAGACCCTCTGATGTCAGACACACATAAGGAGTCTTCAGGGTGTCACCAGACACAGATCCCTCTTGCTTTCACTGTTCAGTTAGCAGCATTTTCTTGGTGTATTGCTCTTACTCAAAGGGCTATAACAGTCTATAACACACTGTTGTTATAGAGTCTTATAGAGACTATGCTATGCAGCCGCATGTTACCATGATTGAATCACAGAGACATTGCTGTTAAGAGTCCATGTTTGTGCCCATGTTACCACTAGTCTAAACACCTTTCTAAAGCCTAAGCCTAGTACACGCCAGTCGTTTTTTTTTTTATTCAACCCAGAAGGTTCTCCCCTGCTGTTCTATTGTGTTATGACAGGTGGACACCCATTCCCCTCCCCCCCCGCCAGAACACTCCGGTCAACGCTCTCAGCCATTGGCTGATCAGGATCTCATCAGCAGACCCTTTTCTGTTTTGCCCCTTCGACAGAAGCCAATTTCTGTCGGACCAACTCCAGTACACACGGGCCGAATTTCAGCCAGTTTCTATTGAACTGGCTGATGCAGCCCGACATTCAGGCCATTTGTACTAGGCTTAAAGTGGAGTTCTGCCCCCCCCAGCGAATACAAATATTCTGCTGACTTTTAATATTAGGACACTTACCTGTCCATGAATCCAGCAATTACGGCACCCCAGCCGATGTTTCCATCGGCTCTCGGGTGCTGCCGTCGCCATTCGTAGTAAGGGAACCCGGCAGTGAAGCCTTTCGGCTTTACAGCGGGTAACCTACTGCGCATGTGCGAAGTGTGCTGCACTTTCTGAATGGCCCGGCAGTGGGGGAAGGAGGAGGGGGCCAAACTTCCGAGTGATCTCGCCGTGATGAGATCTCTTTCGGAAGTAGGAACGGGTACCTGTCAAAAACAGGTACCTGCTTCCCCCTCTCCGCCCCCGCCGAAAGGTGCCAAATGTGGCACCGGAGGGGGGGAGGAAGCAGATAAGTGGAGCTTCCACTTTTGGGTGGAACCCTGCTTTAAGGCATTTACCTAATATTTTAGAAAAGTCATTGGTGATGTGCAGCAAAAGAAGGTTCTAAAGGGCACATAAGATTTGTTGTATCTTGGAATTCTGCTTTAACTGTAGACATCATAGTTTTCATATTATCTATTCTAATATGTGCTGCTTTATCTCAGGGAGACTTTTCCTATTCCCTGTCCTTTAGACTGTGCATCAGCTAATAGATTCTGCTAGTCTCCTAGGTTCTTCATGCTGCACTGCCCAACTTGGAATGGGTTACTCTGGGATTTCCAGCCTCGGCAATTCTTGCAATAATTATCATTTCAAATAGAATTTTTACACATCGGTTCCTTTTTGATTGAAAAGGTTATTGGTGACAAACCCAAACTCTTTTACAGTGCTGCTTTATTCTGCATTTGCTTCATCTAACAATTTGTACTTAACTAGTACTGTGCCAGGCTTTACTAATATTTAGTCAGAGAAAAAGGTAGTAGACTACAGTTATATTATAAAAAAATCACAAATTTTATTGGTACAAAATAACACAAAAGACAAAAAACACTAAAAAAAGCTCAGATGACAAGCTTAGTTTTGCGGGTTTACTGCTTCATCAGGAAATACATCTGCAAATACAAATAGAGATACAGTGATATATAGAATTTCCATAAAGAGGATATTTACAAAATCATGAAATGGGGAAAGAAATGAATAAGGATATAGGGCTGCTTACCCATGCCTCGATGAGTGCAGAGCATGAGGCAACCCGGCGAAGTCTCCCCCGGCGATTGGGAAGGAGATATGAGATCACCGGCTGACTGTTGTCTGAATGAAACAGTATAAACAATGGGTAATATCAGGTAGATGCCCATAGTGATAGGATAATGCGAATGAGAGGGAGACACAAGTCAACGTGAAAAATGGTGATACACGTGAAATTGTGAAAAGAGGGGCCAAATAAAGACCAAACAGATAATAAGAGAAGAGAAAGGTGGGAAGGTGAAGAAAAGATTGAGGAAAAGGAAAAAAATGTGAAAAAAAGAAAAGGCACGAAGGAAAAAAGACGAAAAAAAGAAAACAAAAAGAGAAAAGAGAAGTAGAAGAAAAGGTGAAATGGATGTGGATATTAGTATTCAAGAAAAAGCCAAATGTATACTGAGTGTATAGAAAAAAAAGGGGGAGGGGAAGAAGAAAAGAGTGAAAGGGATGTGGGTATTAGTATCCAGGAAAGAGCCAGATATAAACCGAGTGTATACATGGTGAAGTTGAATGTGGAAGGCAAACCGTGAGGGGTGTGAACGTGGAGCCAAAACCATAGTGCAAGTGAAAGTCACATAACGTGCCTGGGGGTACAAACAAAAAGTGTAGTGACACCAAGGGTTAAAATTACAGATTTACCTAGATAATAGGGGTGTTAATATGCAGGACCCGGAGGTAAGTTACCACTGTAATCGATACAGGTATGTATGGATCAGGGGGTGAAGTAAGCCTGGAGTTAATCGCATGAGGCATACACAGCATCAGGCATAATGACGTTTGGAAAACAAATCCAGTATCTAAAGAAAATATGTATATGATAATTAGGAACAACATTCACTTAAATATAGTAGTGGAGACTAATCCGACCGTCTTCCTATCAAGGGGAGTACGGCCAGACAACAGTGTGCAGGTAATGTAAGGTAACTTACTGGTGATGATGTACTTCAGGGCTTCTCCTTGTCTCGTACCAGCCAGTGTCAATAGCGGGACAAGCCTGCTATATATGCCTCCTTTTCATAGAGTCGGTGCTCTCTAAAGGCCAGAATAGTCGCCATTTAGGAGCAGACATCCAGGCAAAGTTGATCAAGGTCATCATCTCGCCTCTCATTATTGCTTCCTGTTTACAAACACCACAGGTTACCAGCTCTAATAGTTGCTGTGTTTATGGTGGAAACTCATTGCCTGACAAGCTAGTATGTCAAGTCTGCTTGGAGGAAGAGACATCTGACAAAGAAGGAGATGTCAGGAAAGTAGCGGCCTTGATTAAAGAATTGGCCAAGGAGTTGATACATGAAGCCTGTACTCCTTAGTCCGTGGATGAATTGCCTAGCACTTCCAATTAGAGCCAGTAGGTGGTGTCCAAATTGGAAAGCTTATTGGAGAACAAAGGCATTAAAGCGGCCACAGGCTTTGATGTTTGCCCAATAGAGCCTTTTGCAAGGGCAGTTAAGGACTGGGGTGAAGTGGTGTAAACTCTCCGCAAGGTTAGAAAGTACTAATTTCTCTTCATTGAACGACTGGAGGAGTTAATCCAGGAAGAATGGAAGGTGTCAGAGAAAAAGGCCTGTATAAACAACAGGTTTTTAAAACTATATCCCCTGAAAAAGCCAAAGGTCAACCTGCTGCTGTCTCCACCGATGGTGGATGCATCAATAAAGTGACTGGTAAGACACGTCACCTTTTGGTTACGTTCAAGGAGACTCTAATCCAAAAATTTGAACTAGATCTGTAGTGCTCCTAAGAACTGTAGCATCTGCATACCAGCAATAACCAGCCCATGTGCTGAGTGAGTCTAATGGGAGTGGTTTTACAATTATCAACCAGCTGCTGCACCTCCAGGGCTCTAATGAGGAAAGTGGCATGGTCTGCATCCCCTTAGACATAATTTCCTATTGGGAGTATCTTACTAAAAATGAAATTTATGTAACAGTGGATGTACAAAATCTGACTTGTATCTTAGTGCAGACTTCTGGTAAAATCAGTGAGCCAATCACACAAGCAGGAAATGATGTTTCTGGGGGGGTTCTGTACACATTCTGCGTACAGAACACCTGCAGATAGCCATATTGCATTACATTTTACATAGAATGACAGCCCTGCAGATAGAAAAAGAGAAGTGGAGTTATCCTTTAAAGAAGCCCTTCTGGAAGAAGTGAAGCGAGACAAGGTGGTAACAGCTTTGTAAAAGCTAAAATTGGCTGGAGACTCTGCGACAAAGGGGTCAGTAGACATGAATTTCTGTTTTTCAAGAGCGATGTTGCCCGCGGTCTTGGCAAGGAGGGCATTATGGCTAAAGCCATGGTCGGCGGATCCCGCCTTAAAACTGGTAAAAGAGATCAGATGATGAATTCAATCTATTTGGAAATAGACAGGATACAGCCATCTCAAGGGTGACCATTGGCAGGTCAGGGCAGATATCATCTAACAAAAAAACAGAAAAATCAGAGAGGTCTAGCATACAGATGGCAACTCCCAGGTAGATATGAGGAGGCAAAATCCTATGGACCGGAAAAAGATTACTAAAGCACCTGTCTTGGGAGAACGGCAGAAGTCCTTTTTAAGGGTGATCTCATCCAGGGGGTGCCAGTGTGAAGCTTTGCGCACACACCTGGATGGAAAATATTTAGGACCAGTGGGCCATATCAGCTATATTGATGTGATATTGGTGGAAGTTTGAGGAATGTACACCTTCTGACCTCTTCCAACCAGCAAGGCTACCGGATTTGATGGAAAAGTAAAAAATGATGTCCAGTTTGTTGGCGAATTAAATAAAAAACGAGCAATCGTGAATGTTCCAAGTGGCCAGAGGAGGTGAGGATTCGGTTCAGCTTTGTTCCTGGTAAAAAAAATCAAAATCAGGCAAACTGTGCCCAGTGCTAAACTTAAAAAATCTCAACAAGCACAGAAAGTTGAAGTCGTGCAAGATAGAGAACCTCCAATCAATTCTATTATTGATAAATCTGGGCAATTTGATGCTATGTAGGTTTATCAGACACCTACTTACTTGTCCCAATCCATCCTGCATTTCAGTTCCACTACAAGCTTCAGCACCTCCCCATCGGTCTGTCCACCTCCCCCAGCACATTCACAACAGTCCTTCTGGCTGCAATAGTGACGAGGATGAGAATACACCACTACTTGGAGGGCATCCTTCTTCTAGCCAGCAATTGGGAGATGCTTATCTAGTATCAGGATGCTCTGCTACACAATCTACAAAATTTTGAAAGCTAATTAATTGGAAGAAGAGCTTCTTCTGCCCAGCCCAAAAAATGAGGTTCTTAGGGGCATTTTTGGATACACAGAAAAATTCAGTAGAACTTCCATGATGGGAGCTAGGTCTCTTTCAGCCGACCAGTGCCTGAGTATCCTTGGTTCTTCTTAACTATCACATCAGACCCCCGCTATAAAGGTTGGGGGATGCGTTTCAAAGAGCAGGCTGCTCAAGGTCATGGGATTTTCAGCTTATAAGGCATAGTATTGAATGCTTTCAAACTGAGAGCAGTGTTCAAAGCCCTTCTGTCATTCAATCATTTTATAAGAGGAGTCTTTCTCCTTTCACTTTAACCAGGGAGTCAATTTACCATCTTTCTTGGTGAAGTGAGATAACCACATCCCCTGGATGTTGATCTAACTCTGATGGCCTGCTTGGCAGCTATCTTTTCATTCAGGAAAGCTGAAATCTGTGCTTGGTTTCCAGCATGGCAGGGTCAGTCAGCATCAATGCATACAGTCACCTCCTAGATTGATAGACAATAAAAAGAACTTACTCTTCACAAGACCTTCCTGTTCCGGAGGACTTAAGAGCACATTCAACCAGGGCAGTGCCAGCTCTGTGGATAGAGATGTGCCGAGTGTCTCCTGAGGCAATTTGCAAGTCAACAATATGGTCCTCCCAGTACACCTTCATTACACTAAGGTAAACCTGGCTCAGCTCACAACAGTAAAATTTGGAAAATTTATTGCACATACTTACGCTACCGACCATTACAAAAATGTTCTTGCACCCTCCTGTACTGTATATGGCGAGTTAGTTCCCATTGTATGCTGCCATGATGCGCTAGGAAGACTGAAAATTGTATACTCACCTTTCCATAATTTCCCTTTCCTGGTAAATCTTCATGGCAGCATACAGATTCCCATCCAAATGGTGAGAGATACAGAGAATGCTGCAGGCTGGGCCTGTATTTCATTTATAGTTAACCAGTCCTATCAGGTTGTAGGGGCAGAGCCACAACCCATTGTATGCTTCCATAAAGATGCACCAGGAAAGGAAAGTTACAGAAAGGTGAGTATACAGTTTTCCGTTTTATTGCTGATTTGCCAATTTACATATTGATTTCATTTAGTGGTATAAAACCTAATTTTAGACATTTTGGCATAGTTATTACTCTGTCTAGCCAATTGTGCTTACATTTACCAGCTTTGTGCTCATTTATTATTTAACTACCATTTATTCTAAACCCATATCAGTAGGTGAAGTGCATTCATCACTAAATGTGAGTGTTTCTATTTTTCTGGTAGTAACCCACAGCCAGGTAAAAGGTACTTACAGTTGAGTCTCTATATGTGCTTGCAGTGATTTTTATTTAAACCAGGTGTGTCAAAGGGGCACATACACAAGTGATGTATATTCATGCAGATGCAGGGTGCATACCTGTACTTCTCCACTCATTAAACAATGGAGGGTAAGCAATACCTCTGTTGCTTATGAGTGGAGAAGTACAATGACAGCTTCCTTGTGGGATCACTCAGGTGAACTACGATCCAAAAATGTCTGGGCTCAATCCTGGTCTCTGGTGCATGAGGATCAGCAGCCATTTTGGAGAACACCAAGAGCTACAGAGACCTGCTGTTCCAGGAGTGTTGCTACAAGGTTGTGCTGTTGGTAGTAACTGTAAGTACAAGGGATGCAAGAGGGAAATGCTGCGTTGGACTCACCAGGGATTGAGCTACAGTGAGCACAGTGTGGTGTGACTGTAGAGGAGGCTCCTTCAGGAAAGAACTGTCACAGAGGATATCATTGTGTCATCTGGAGTGGTGAGAGATAAAAAATTGGGAGCCTGTTCCCCAACCAGGCTGCCACAAAAGACATGAGGGCAATTTGGACTATCATGGTACAATAAAGCAATGAAATATAAATATGTGGTAAGTAAACAATCATAGAAAATATAAAAAAAATGTTTTTTTGATAAAAGATATTTATTACAAATAAAAATATAACAATGATTCATATATGTCACCAGAACAGTTAACCCCGACATGGGGGGGGGAATCACAGTGGGACAATTCGTCACAGAAACACAGCTCGACTAGTTTCGTGGGCAGTAGCCGCTTCATCAGGAAAGTATCTATGAATTGATTAACAGATGATCAGGGAAACATAACACACTCAGGGGAGCCGCGGGAGACCCCCCTTTTGGTGGCTATGTCCTGCAACCAGGGCCTGTCGGGACAGGGGTAAGCAGTTGTGCTCTCCTTCCCTCCTCACGTAACCATACTTTGTCTAAATATTGTGTCATATTAAAGCTCCTTTACTATTTATGCCTTAGGGCAGTTATATGTTTCCCTGATCATCTGTTAATCAATTCACAGATATTCTCCTGATGAAGCAGCTACTGCCCGCATCAATCCAATGTTGCATCTGTCCCTAGCTGCTTCTAAGACCAACAACAGGGAGATCAAAGACCGCTGATCACTCAGTTCTCAGCCTTCAGTGAGCAAAGAGTGGTGACTGTCAGTCCCTGGCTCTGCCCCTCCCACGCTCACTGGAATGCCAGGCTGTGGAGTGGGCAGGAGTGGCTGGCTCAGGGTCCCAGCGGCTCACTAAGAGGCTGAGCAAGCTACTGGTCCAGACATCTGGGTGAATCCTGACTTTAAAGTTAGGATCTTTCCACAGCCTGCTGAGCGATGTCAGCTGACAGCAGGCTATAGCTGGCCAGTGGCGGAACTACCGCCATAGCGACCCACGTGTGTGCTATGGGGCCCCGCAGCCGAGTAGGGCCCCATGAGTCCCGCGTGCAAGTGCGTTGGGTGAGCCGCCAAGCTGCCCGTCCGTTCGGCGCTCGTACAGTCACACTAACTGTGTGAGCGGACACAGCTGGGCGGCTTGGCGGGCGGATGAGGGAATGTACGGGACGCTGCCAGCTGGGAGGCTCGGTGGGTGGACTGGCCAATCAGCGGGTGGCGGAGCAGAGAGATGACATCATCTCTGACTGCCTGGGGCCCACCCTGCATCCTGGCAGTTCCGCCCTCACTCACTGTGCAGGCAGCACAGAGAGATTACATCATCTCTCTGCTGCCTGACTCAGACTGGGAAACAGGAAGTGTCAGTCCCCATTTCCCACCGTAGCAGGAAAGTGACAATCTGCAACTTGTGGCAAGTGAAGTGACAATCCGCAACTTGTTGCAAGTGGACAATCCGCAATGTGTGGCAGGTGATGTGGCAAGTGGACAATCCGCAATGTGTGGCAGGTGACGTGGCAAGTGGGCAATTTGCAATATGTGGCAGGTGACAATTCGCAACTTGTGGCAGGTGACAATCCGCAACTTGTGGCAGGTGACGTGGCAAGTGGACAATTTGCAATGTGTGGCAGGTGACGTGCAAAGTGACAATCCTCAATGTGTGGCAGGTGATGTGGCAAGTGGACAATCCACAATGTGTGGCAGGTGACGTGGCAAGTGGACAATCCGCAACTTGTTATGTTATGATTAAGCACTGACTACAGTATGAAACGCGTCAGCTTTCCTGCTTTGAGATACTGTGGCATGTATTTTTATGATTATACTTAAATAAAGATCGAAGATTACTTTTGAGTGCGGCTGTCCAGGATTTCTTGTTTACCTCTCAATCCGCAACTTGTGGCAGGTGACGTTGGCAAGTGACATGGTCAGGGTCCACTGATTCTGCATTATGGTGAGTTGAACAATTTCATTTTATATAACAATGTAATAATAGAAATAATGTGTTTCAATCATCCTGACACCATAACAACCATGGTGCCGTGATGATTGAAGCGCCAACATTCATTGTTCATTTTTTTGTGGTGGAGGAGCCCATACAACATTTTGCTATGGGGCCCTTTGATTTCTAGTTATGCCCCTGTAGCTGGCTGTTGGCTAAAGATGGGTCACAAAAGTGCAGAACAAACTGCGCTTCTCTCCAGGAGAAGTACAACCAAGCGGTATGCTGTCCCTTCAGAGCGCATACACCGGTGACATCACAGGCTGCTTAGGAGATATTCACTGTACCTACAGGTAAGCGTTATTATAGGCTTACTTGTAGGTACAAAAGCTGGGTTTACTACAGCTTAAGACTGAATAAAAGCCAACCATATTGACCAGGTGCAACCATCCACTGGAACCAACACGGTTCCAGTGCGCGGTAGTGCACATCACAGGGCTGACTCTTCCCAGCTCACCTCGTGTTCGGCAGTCTGTGCACTCAATCGCAGGTGCACTCCGGCTTTCGTTTCATGCTCTTCGTCGGCGGTTCCCACTCGCGGTCGCAGGCTTGTGAGATGTCAATTTGGGGTCCTTGCTATATCCTTCGGCTTATGCTGTAAGTGGTCCAGTACGCCAGTTGGATCCCTCATACTGAGACGGAACACAAGCTGTTGTTGGCTTGCCTTGCGGTAAGCGCATTATATGCATGGTGGTGGATCACGGAGTGTGGTGTCTCTCTCATCTTCACTGCGGAGTTTGATTACGTTCACTCAAGGGTTTTTCTTTTGCTGTATTCTTATGCACTTGTGTAAGTTTTCTACCTTCTTCTATTCTAACCAGTTTGCCAGTATTACACTATGGCCAGTTTCTTTTCATTTACATGTCTATGAGATGGAAGTCTGGTGTCCTCATTACATCCTTTCAGCCATGGTGTATGCAGCTTAAGTGTACCATCTGGATTCTCTATACCAAGACGAGATACAGGCTGTTGGTCGCTTGCCTTGTGGTAAGCGCAATAATTGTGTGTTTACGGATACTGTATGGAGTGTCACTCATATTTTCACCATTGACCCTGGTTGGATTTACCCAAGGGTCCCTTTTGGACTGATTTCAGATCATTATTTTACATTTGATTTTCATCTATTATACAGTGGCTTGCGAAAGTATTCGGCCCCCTTGAACTTTACAACCTTTTGCCACATTTCAGGCTTCAAACATAAAGATATAAAATTTTTATTTTTTGTGAAGAATCATCAACAAGTGGGACACAATTGTGAAGTGGAATGAAATCTTTTGGATTTTTGAAACTTTTTTAACTAATAAAAAAATGAAAAGTGGGGTGTGCAAAATTATTTGGCCCCCTTGCGTTAATACTTTGTAGAGCCACCTTTTGCTGCGATTACAGCTGCAAGTCGCTTGGGGTATGTCTCTATCAGTTTTGCACATCGAGAGACTGAAATTCTTGCCCATTCTTCCTTGCAAAACAGCTCGAGCTCAGTGAGGTTGGATGGAGAGCGTTTGTGAACAGCAGTTTTCAGCTCTTTCCACAGATTCTCGATTGGATTCAGGTCTGGACTTTGACTTGGCCATTCTAACACCTGGATAAGTTTATTTGTGAACCATTCCTTTGTAGATTTTGCTGTATGTTTGGGATCATTGTCTTCTTGGAAGATAAATCTCCGTCCCAGTTTCAGGTCTTTTGCAGACTCCAACAGGTTTTCATCCAGAATTTTAACCATCTTCCCTGTCCCTGCCGAAGAAAAGCAGGCCCAAACCATGATGCTGCCACCACCATGTTTGACAGTGGGGATGGTGTGTTGAGTGTGATGAGCTGTGTTGCTTTTACGCCAAACATATTGTTTTGCATTGTGGCCAAAAAGTTCGATTTTGGTTTCATCGGATCAGAGCACCTTCCTCCACATGTTTGGTGTGTCTCCCAGGTGGCTTGTGGCAAACTTTAGACAAGACTTTTTATGGATATCGTTGAGAAATGGCTTTCTTCTTGCCACTCTTCCATAAAGGCCAGATTTGTGCAGTGTACGACTGATTGTTGTCCTATGGACAGACTCTCCCACCGAAGCTGTAGTTCTCTGCAGTTCATCCAGAGTGATCATGGGCCTCTTGGCTGCATCTCTGATCAGTCTTCTCCTTGTCTGAGCTGAAAGTTTAGAGGGACAGCCAGGTCTTGGTAGATATGCAGTGGTCTGATACTCCTTCCATTTCAAAATGATCGCTTGCACAGTGCTCCTTGGGATGTTTAAAGCTTGGGAAATCTTTTTGTATCCAAATCCGGCTTTAAACTTCTCCACAACAGTATTACGGACCTGCCTGGTGTGTTCCTTGGTCTTCATGATGCTCTCTGCGCTTTCAACAGAACCCTGAGACTATCACAGAGCAGGTGCATTTATACAGAGACTTGATTACACACAGGTGGATTCTATTTATCACCATCAGTTATTTAGGACAACATTGGATCATTCAGAGATCCTCGCTGAACTTCTGGAGTGAGTTTTCTGCACTGAAAGTAAAGGGGCCGAATAATTTTGCACACACCACTTTTCAGTTTTTTAATTGCTAAAAAAGTTTAAAATATCCAATAGATTTCGTTCCACTTCACAATTGTGTCCCACTTGTTGGTGATTCTTCACAAAAAATTAAAATTTTATATCTTTATGTTTGAAGCCTGAAATGTGGCAAAAGGTTGAAAAGTTCAAGGGGGCCGAATACTTTCGCAAGCCACTGTATATGGAGACTTATTTTTGATTCACAGATATTATATATGGACATTCATGTTTGATTCATAGATACATGTATAGATCCATACATTTTTCTATATTTCAATCTTTAATTTTTTTTAATGTTTTGCATTCATATATGTACTTTCTAACTGATTTCACCACGGATTTCACGGATTTCACCAATAATTTAGCGCGGTTATTTCTTACTTATTTATTCATCCATGATGGGAGGCTCCCGTTGTGTGACGCTTCTATTCTTCTGACACTTCTTATATAACAGAGGAAGAAGAGAAGTGTCACACAGCGGGAGCCTCCCATCATGGATGCCGAGCGGCTGAAGAACGAAGCGGGGAAGAAGACGCCGCGGAAGAAGATGCTGGGCGAGAACACCGGAGCAAGAAGCAGAGGATCGGAGGAAGAACCAGAAGAAGAAGAAGATGGAGGAAGAAACCGAAGGATGAAGGAAGGAAGAAGGAAGAAGACCCGAAGAAGATGGAAAGAAGAAGCATTTAAATAAAGGAATTGTCAAAAACTGTCGCTTGTCATTTTTAACATTTTTGACACTTTTTTTTGTGAAATGGTAGGGGTACTTTTGTACCCCATTACCATTTCACACAGGGGGGGGGCAGGATCTGGGGGTCCCCTTGTTAAAGGGGGCTTCCAGATTCCAATAAGCCCCCCGCCCGCAGACCCCCCCAACCAGCGGGCAAGACTTGTAGGGATGAGGCCCTTGTCCTCATCAACATGGGGACAAGGTGCTTTGGGGGGACCAATGTTGAGGGCATGTGGCCTGGTACGGTTCAGGGGGGGGCGCTCTCTCGTCCCCCCCTCTTTTCCTGTGGCCTGCCATGTTGTGTGCTCGGATAAAGGTCTGGTATGGATTTTTGGGGGGACCCCCACGCCATTTTTTTTTGTTTTGGCGCGGGGTTCCCCTTAAAATCCATACCAGCCCTAAAGGGCCTGGTATGGATTTTGAGGGGGACCCCCACTCCATTTTTTTTTATTTTTGCGTGGGGTATGGACATTAAGGGTTCCCCTTAATATCCATACCAGACCTGAAGGGCCTGGTATGGAATTTCGGGGGAACCCCAGACATTTTTTTTTCTTAATTCTGTTTTTATCAATGAACTTTTATGTGTATTGCCGGACCGACATTTCATTATAGCCGCGAGTAGTTTTAAATAACTTTTATTCCTTAATCACTTGCTTACTGGGCACTTAAGCCCCAGACCAATTTTCAGCTTTCAGCGCTGACGCACTTTGAATGACAATTGCGCGGTCATACAACACTGTACCCAAATGAAATATTTATAATTTTTTCCCACAAATAGAGCTTTCTTTTGGTGGTATTTAATCACAGCTGGGATTTTTATTTTTTGCTAAACAAACAAAAAAGATGGAAAATTTTGGAAAAAAAAATCATGTTTCATAGTTTGTTATAAAATTTTGCAAACAGGTAATTTTTCTCCTTCATTGATATGCGCTGATGAGGCGGCACTGGTGGGCACTGATAGGCTGCACTGATGGGGACAGATAAGGCGGTACTGATGGCCACTGATGGGCCCTGATGGGTGGCACTGATGGGTGGCACTGATGGGCACTGATAGGCAAAGTTAAGGCGGCACTGATGGGGACAGATAATGCGGTACTGATGGGCACAGATAAGGCGGCACTGATGGCCACTGATGGCCACTGATGGGCCCTGATGGGTGGCACTGACGGGCACTGATAGGTACCACTGATAGGTGGCACTGATGGGCGACACTGATGGGCAGTGATGGGCGGCACTGATGGGCACTTATGGGCACTGGTAGGTGACACTGATGGGTACTGATAGGTGGCACTGATGTGCAGCACTGTTGTTGAGGCACTGATTGTGGGCACTGATGGGTGGCACTGTGGGCACTGATGGGTGGCACTGTGGGCACTGATGGGTGGCACTGGTGGGCACTGGTAGGCGGCACTGCTGCCTATTACTAGGTGGCACTAGCAGGGGGCACAGGTGGGCACTGGTGATCTGGCGGCAGATCTCCGTGATCGGGACTGATGTCCCTCTCACGGCCGCCGGTGATCGGCTTTTTTTTCCTCCTCGCGCTGTCAGCGCGAGGAGAAAAAATAGCCGATTACCGGCTCTGTTGACTTCACATGATCAGCTGTCATTGGCTGACAGCTGATCATGTGGTAAGGGGTCGGGATCAACCCCTTACTCCGATCTGTGATCAGGCGAGTCTCATAGACTCGCTGATCACAGAGCACGCCGCGCGCGCCCTGCAGGGGGCACGCTGGCAGCTCCTGCACGGGACGACGTCAGTGGACGTAGGTCCGGCAAAGCAGGTCCGCGCTGTAGCCATCATTCGGCTATAGCGCGGATCTCTAGTGGTTAAGGGCCAGTTCACACCACATGCAGTCCAGTGTGTTTTTTTCTGCATCGAAAACAGTTCCAGTGCGTTTCCAGTTCCCTAAAAAAAAGTACAACATGCTGCATTTTTTATGCACTGGACTGTACTGGAATGCTGTAAAATGTATCAAAAATGCACTGGAACACACCTAAATGCACCAAAAACGCACTGCTTTTCCAGGTGCTTTTCCAGGTGCTTTTCTGTTTCGCGTTTTTGATGCGTTCCAGTGCGTTTTTGATGCAGTTCACTGCTTTTTTCCCCCTCTTTTTTCTTAACCTTAAATAAGGACAAGTGTGTTGCAGTGCGTTTTTTGGTTCATGTAGGTGCGTTTTTGATGCATTCCAGTGCATTTTTGATGCATTTTTGGTGCGTTTTTGATGCAGTCCAGTGCTCCCCCCCCTCTTTTTTCTTAACCTTAAATAAGGACAAGTGCGTTCCAGTGCGTTTTTAATGCGTTTTACAGCTTTCCAGTACAGTCCAGTGCAGAAAAAATGCAGCATGTTCTACTTTTTTTTCTGGAACGCACTGGAACTGCAAGCACTGGTGTGAACTATGCCATTGAAAATCATATAACCGACTTTCCATGCATTTTTGATGCATAAAATATGCACTGGACTGCATTGGTGTGAACTTAAGCAATTTGGCATATTTAAAGGCATTTCTCCTTGTTTCGTTTTTGGGGTTGTCCAATTGGTGACATTGATATATGTCCCTTAGGGTGGGATCTGGGCCCCCATACCCATTTTAAGGCCAATAACTAGAAGATAAGCCAGCCAAGTGGGGACTAGTAAAATTGCCAAGTCAGCTCCCTTAGACTGCAATGGTATTTGTTGTATAACTATTGCACATGTTAGGCTCTTTAGTTGCCCCCCTGGACTGGGGGGTGTTTTGTCCCATCTGTAATTTTGGTGCATGCTGGATGCTGTGCTTAATTTTGGACAGGGGGGTGGCTTATTTTGTGCTAGCTGCATTTGGGTTGTTCTGGGCATGCTCTCCTGTGCCTTTTGGTGTGTGAAATGCATTTGGGTTGGTCTGGGCATGCTCAGGGACTTTGGTTTTTTTTGGTGGTGCTTTTTGTGTGTGAACAGCACTTGGATATTTCTGGGCATGCTCAGAGTGTGTTTTTTGGGTTAGTAATTTAAGGACATCCTGAACAGGTGTAACCACTTTGAAGTTCTCTCTACATTGGGTGAACTTGCATTTTGTGTGTTTCATGGACTGTCCATGTGTTTACAATTGCCTCATTAACACACAAACCTATGTTATATAAAGCTTGCAGATAGCATTCTTTACTTTGCCCTGAAAAGAGCCAAGATTGTGTGTGTGTGTGTGTTGGGCTGGCAAGAGAGTACACTTGGGTGTCCTTATCGAGTTTCTAACACATGTATTTTCTATTTGTATTTTGTTTGTTATGTTGTTGCAAAACAGATGTGTTTTTATGCAATTTATTTGTTACTTTGGTTTGTTGTATTTTTTGGGGTGGTGGTTATTTTACCATGAAATCTTTTTTATGTTGGCAATTTTTGTTGTTTTTACGTTGTTCACTTTGATTTAACTGTCTGTGCTTCATTATTTTTAAAATTCTTTCTCAAGATGTTGTGCCTAATGTGGTTGTTGTGGTTTTTTTTTTTTGGACCAATAAAATTTTTCAAATTTTTTGTGTTTTATGTGTGTTCTTTTCATGCAACGGATTTCCCAGCTGCAGCTTAACTAGACTGATTGGTATGTCTTAGACAAATCCCTTTTTTATTTTTTTTTTAGTTTTAAGTTACTTTCCTGGTGCCTTCATGGTAGCACATGCATGGATTGTACGTATGCTGCCATGGATATTGACCAGGAAAGTAAAATTTCAGAGTGGTAAGTATTCAATTTTCTTTTTGAGCAGTGGTTTTCAGCCTCAGTCCTCAAGTACCCCCCTGACAGGATAAGTTTAGGAAATTTATCTTATCTAAAATAGCTGTCCAAAATACAAAGCCATTGACTTTGATTTCAAGCACCTGTGCAAGATGAAGGAAAACCTGCAAACATGGCCTGTTGGGGGGGGACTTGAGGACAGGGTTGAGAAGCACTGATTTTGAGCACTGAACTAAAATACAGCTGAAGACAATCCTATTCTAATTGTGGACATTTGAGGAAAATAATTTTTTTTTTGGTTGGTCTTTGTGTCCCTTTTTCTTAAAATTGGCTTTGCTTCCTGTCACATAGC